>JAJHZJ010000696.1:1303842-2013842 GCA_023548195.1 Bettongia penicillata ogilbyi | reverse complement strand
TTGGGCCATCTACTCTCTCTACCCACTCTTTCTTAGTGGCCTTATACACTCATACAGGTTTAATGATTATCTTTATTGGAATGATTCGGAGACCTCTATTTCCCTCTGCCGAGCTCCTTCCTGGCTGACATCCCCAGTGGCCTACTGGACATTTCAAACTGGACGTCTTGCTGGCTTCTCCAACTCATCACATCTAAAACTGGACTCTCCATCTTCCCCTTCCCTCCCCACAGCTCCCCTTGCTTCACAACTTCCCTATTTGTGGGAGGGTGGGGAGGAGAGGGTGAGAGGGTACCATCATCTTTCTGTCATACATTCAAGGTGTTGATGTCATCTTCCACAGCTCACTTTCACTCACCCTTCATAAGTACAAAATGTTGTCTTTTCTACCTTCACAATGTCGCTCACTTCCCTTTTTTCCACTCACATCCCAATTCAGGCCCTCATCACTTCAGCCAACAGCCCCCTAATGGGTCTCCCTCGTTCCATTCTCTTCCCTTTCCAATCCATCCTTCATACAACTGCTAAACTGATTTTTTTTAAAGGACAAATTTGTGACCATAAACTTCAGTGGCTCCCTATTACCTCCAGGATCAAATAAATTCTTCTATTTATCCCTTAAAGCCTCACAACCTTGTCCCATTTACCTTCACAGCCTTACCTCACATTCCTCCCCTCCCTTCATGCTGTAGATCAGCCAGGTTGCCCTTCTCCCTGTTTCTCATTTATAGTACTCATCCTTCCTGCTTCCAGACTTTTGGAATCCCCTTCCTCTTTACTTTTGCCTCTCCGAATCCCTAGAATCCTCCAAGGCTCAGCTCACATACTGCCTTCTACATACAGCCTTTCCTGAACCCCCAATCTAGGCCAGTCCTGCCCCCACATCCCTTTGTATCTATTTTCTTTTTCTATTCTGGACCAGGACAAGCTCAGACCAGTTCAGTGAATCAGGTTTCAGATTGGAAGGCAAAATACCACAAAAATAGTTTTACTTGTGATAAGATTTTAAAGATATAATTCCTAATTAAATACTCTCCTTCACTTCTGAGTCCTCCCCAGCAACTGGCTACATTTAATCAGGAAGGCATCCCAGCAGGTCAGTGGGGATTCTACTTGACTCTTGAGCTGCAAATTAATTCCTCTATCATGGGTTGGGCCTTTTATGCCCCAGGGTAAGGGGAGGAGAGGTGGAGGGAGCATCTTGAGGTCCCACTTTCAAGGTTGGTATTCATTCTGAATGTCAAGATTAGAAGACCTTTTGCCCTTTGCTCTACAAGAGATTTCTATCCTCCCTAAGCTCACCTCAGGACATTTGTCTTACAATCTGGCCAGAAATCAGACATAATTCAAGCTCCAGTACCCCAGGGTCTATCAAATCCTAAGGCTGACCTTCCTATCCCCCAAACTGAGGGAAACAAGTCCCATTACTACCAAGATCTGTTGTCCTCCCTGACTAGACTGCATCCTGCTTGAAGCCAAGGAACATTTGCACTCTGGTCTTTGTTGCTGTTTTTAATAATTGATTAAATTTTCATTTTTAGTATTCACTTCCATAAGATTTTGAGTTTTGAATTTTCTCTCCCATCCTCTCTTCTCCCCTCCCCAAGATGGTGTACAGGCTCTACCTACACATTCATATTAAACATATTTTCACATTAGTCATGATGTAAAGAAGTGTTAGAACTAAAGAGAGGAACCACAAGAAAGAAGAAACAAAAGAAAACAAGAAAAGAAAAGGAAAGTAAATAGTCTATTTCCTCTGCCTTCAGACTCTGGCATTCTTTCTCTGGCTGTGGATACTCTGGTCTTTGTACTTAATGCTACAGTGTCTAGAACATTGTGGGCTCATAATAAATCCTTGTTGAATAATGGGTTGATGTAGCATTTTTGTGTTATAAACATATCCTTATGTCAAATCCCATTAATAGAATTTAAACTCCATGATTGATTAATCAATCAATTACCATTTATTTACCAATGGTACTACTACCACCTACCAGGCACTGTGCTAATCACTGGGGATACAAAACAAGGCAAAGAATAGTCCTGCCTTCAAGGTGTTCACAGTCTAATGGCAGAGACAACATATAAGTATAGACTAAACAAGTTATATTCATTATACAAGTGACTCAACCTCCAGCACCCAGTACAGAACTCTACCCAGAAGTCTTCAGTAAATGTAGCTTAATTCAACAAATATTTATTCAGCATCAGTTATGACTAGACACTGTGTGAGGTGCTAAGGTGCTAGGGATACAAAGCCAAATGATCCAGCTGCTGCCCTCAAGAAGCTTACAGTCAGTAGGGATGGAGGGGAAGGCAGAAAAATATAGTCCATGGGAGAGCAGCAAAAGAAAAATCCTGGCAAAGTGCTTTAAGAAAATTTCAGAAGGGAGAGAACACTTCCACCTAGGGCAGATTATAAAGTTTCCAGGGAGGTGAGCTTAGCCTTAAAAGGAGAAAGGGATTCTATAAGGCAGAAGTGAGGAGGATGTGCTTTGAGGATCTGGAGGTGGCCTATACAAATGTGTAGAGGTGGTAGACTACATCAGATTCACAGTCCAATTAGGCTACAATGTTGAGCAAATCTCCCAGGACCCACACATAAATACCTGAAGGGACACAGTTCCTGATTGCCTTCCCCAAAGGTTATCAATCAAAGCCACACAAAACAAAAATGGAGAGACTGGCCTAAATGAGGCAGGATTCTCAGACCCTTGTAGGGCCATTCATACTGGAACTCTCCCACAGGCTACAGGGGGAACATTACCACAGGAGGAGCTGGGGTGATCATTGGTGCACCAGAACTGGATGAAGACAGAACCTAGCTTAAAAAGCTGATCTTCCTTGACTCAGGTGTACTGGGGGAACTTTTGAAACCTCCCCTCTGTCACATGACTCTGGCTCTGTCCTTTAACCCTGTACTTATCACCAATACCTAACATGGGTACTTTGAACCTAGGAGTCCAAGAAGTATCTGTTGAATGTATGAATGAATGAATGAATCTGAAAGGCCTTGTGGAAGAGGTCAGATTTGGACCAGACCTTGAAAATGTCAATCGTCAGAGTTCAGTCCCTCTCAGAATTAAGTTGTTTGAATGCTTTAATTTTTCTCAAAGAGAGTGACTTCTATGGATCCATGCATGGGAGCTGCAGATTGAAACAGCTCTTTTGGGGGTTAGGGTCTTTAGATTTGTATACCCTTCCAATAGGGGTTAGGGTTTAGGGGTCACTCCATCCTCATTTCACTCTGGACAGAAAAAACACCACTCCTCACTATACCAGACCACTCCAGCCAGGTCTTATCTAGAGAAAAGAACCTATCTCCACCCAAGCTTGAGAGGAACACAACAGGCTTCCCTACTTCAGGTTCGATTACTTGCAAGCTTGGGTGGGGGCTGACCAGGACCAGGATAGTCTATGCAATCTCGTTATCTGGAACATCCTTCTGAACTTAAAGTAAGAACTTTGAAAGAAGGGGGCTGGGGGAAACCCCAAAGCTCCAAGATATTGGTTATTGATATTTTTTCACAAAAAATCAGTAGATTTAAACAGAGGAAGGGAAAAGGACATTCAAGCCTGTTCAAAAGCATCAGTGATCAAATAAGATATTTGTAAATCACTTTGAATAGTGCTTGGTACAAAATATGTACTTAATAAATTATTGCTCATTTCCATCAGGAATGAGTATAAAGGATTTCGGGTAAAAACCAGTTTGATTGGTGTCGGTGAGTTGATAAAGAAAATATCAGTTGGTTGCATAGAACGGAATCAGATAGATTATGGAGAGCCTTCTATACCAGGTTGAGTATTTTGGATTTTCCCCTACAAGGAATGGAAATCATTGGAGTGTTTTCAGCTGAGGGGTGGCATAATGAAATAGATGCTAAAAGAAAACATCTGCTGGCCATGTGAGACGAGAATTGAGGTGGAAAGAGGCAAGCAATCAATCCAGCAAGGTAACTGTGACATCAACCTTGACATGAAGTGGTGAGAAACCAGGGAAATAGCAATGTAAGAGGAGGGGAAAGAAGAGAAACAAAGAACCCATTCAAGCTAGGATGGACAGGACTTGGTGAATGACTAGTTGCAGAATCAGAGACTGTCAGAGCTCAGAGAGAACTTGGAGAACCTCTCACCCAGCCCTGGTCCTTTTACAAGTGAGCTTCAGAGAGAATTAAGTTGCTCAGTCACCCAGCTCTTGACCTAAATCAACATTTTGTACTCCAAGTACCAGCACTTAGGAAAGTGGCATCATTTGATCCCTGACCCCTGACAAAGCAAACTTATCACCTGAGGTCCCCAAGCAAGGCCCTCATTTCCAGATTGGCTAATCCTCTTCCAATTGTTTACTGACATATTCACCTCCAATGTTATTTCCTTGTCATAGTTCTAGGTTTGATGTGTGTGTAACCAGGGATCTGTGTGGATTATTTGTATAAAGTGGAAAAACTCACCTTCTAGGATACTACAGGAAGGGATGTATACTCACTCACCCTCATGCCTACCCTTGAAATGTGGGCATGCCCAGCCTTGTCTGGCTACACCCCCTTTCTTTCCACCAAATCTGACCTAATTTCTAGCCAACTCCCTCAGCTCCACCCCTACCAAGTGATTTCTTTGCACAATGCATCGAAAACAACGGTGTAACCCAGGGGGTTAGTCTAGTCTGGGTCTTTGAAGAAGACATTTCTCATTGGTGAAATGAAGAGTAAGCCTGAATGAAAGGTGAAGTTGATATGAGCTTGGGAGAAGAGGTAGTATTCTCTGGATAGCTACCCTGAATGAACCTCCCCCTCAGTGACCACCAAGGGATGCTCCTGGGAAGAATCTCTCCTGTCTAAGCTCTCACCAACTTCACCCCAAACTCAGGTACATGGCATTGGGTCATCTCTCTCTCTACCAATGAAGAGTATGTTATACAAATGCTCAGGCTTGAGCCCATTACATTGGAGAACTCAACATGTCCACAATAGTACCCAACTCTCTCTCCTTCTCCTATGTAGAGCAATCAACTATTATTTTTAGCTTCCAGAGGAGAAGACCCAGATCCATACTTGCCTCAACTTTGGGAGATTTATAAAAATGTTTTAAAGCATTATTAATAAGATGCTTTCCTTTTTTAGCTCTTGAAGCCCCAAGCTCCAGGGAAAATTACTCCTCTCCCCTACGGTTCAGAAAGTCCTTACTCTTTTGGCTGGTGTCCTGTGCCATCCCAACCCTCCTCCTTGGCCTCCCCTTCACACCAATCAGACACAATTATGACCTTGAATTAGCAGGCATCATTACTAATTAAAATAGAAGCTAAAGAACAGGAGAACTTTGGATTTGACACCTGCCATTTAAGACAGTGGGGGAAGAGGAGAGACAAAGTATGTCCTCATTTTTTACCAGATCCCCAGAGACAAAAGTTGCATAAGCTTTAGTCTGCTCCAGTTACACCCTTCCTGGTGGCAGCAGTGGCAGCTACTCAAACTCAAACCATTCCTGTTTCTCTCTTGCTTTCCCGTCGGCCTCTGTTGAATCACCGCTCAATCCCACAGTGAGCCTTCTCAATCACCTTCACCATGGTTCCACAGATTCTCCTCCAGCTGACAGGAAACAATGATGTCTCTTTAGAACTCAGTTCCTACATCTCCCAGGGTGCCATGCAACCAAGCCAGAGAACTGGCCTTCAGGATCTCAACATATATACATAATGGAAAGTAGGGGAAAGAGAGAAAGGGAGGAGAGGAAGAAAAGAGACAAGGAAAGAGAAGAAAAGAGAAAAGGAGGGATAGTAAAAGAGTGGAGAGAGGAGATAGAGAGGGAGGCAGGGGAGAAGAGGGAAAGAGTAAAAGGGAGAGACAGAGTAAGAGAAGAAAAAAGGGAGGAAAGAAAGGGAGCTCTGAGAAATCTAAGTGGTTAGTATATTCATTACACACATCCTATCAATTAATATGAGAATCATAAATCCCTTTACAGTGTTAAAATTGTATCCTGTTCTAGTCCCTCTGACCATGCTCCCCTCCCCTCAAGTCAGAACAGTAAGTAAATTGGAGCAGGAAATAAGATTGCAAAGGGAAACCTGGAAATCATGTGCAAACCATCCAAAAGATCAGAGGAGAGTAATTTCAAAATGTATCATATATTAACTAAAATTCACATCCTGGTAATATGTGCCAAATTAGGAGAAACCATCTAAGCATGGCTTGTCAAGGTTTCTAGCCTACTATATGTAAATTCCAGGCAAATTCTAGGCTTCCACCATTCCAGATCAGCAGAACATTAAAAAGGTGATGACAACTTTGAGGCAATGACTTGGAAGTTTTACCCATAACTCTGAGATGAGTTGGATATGTTAATGAATTTTACCCATAATTCTGAGATGAGTTGGATATGTTAATGAATTTTACCCATAACTCTGAGATGAGTTGGATTTGTTAATGAATTTTACCCATAACTCTGAGATGAGTTGGATATGTTAGTGAATTCACTTCAAGATGTCACAGATTAAAGAGTTGATCTGTTCCCAAAAAATCCCATAAAAATGAGACCCCAAACCCCTGTCCCCCACAAGTCCCTCTGCCATTTTCATTGGGTCCATGCTGACTCGTGCTCCCAACTCTAATCCTTGGTTACACAAGTGATGCTCTCTACCTCTTCCCCGAGCTGCCTCCCTTTGCCATCCCATCCCCTGGCCCCATGCCACAATCTGCCTCTGTATTTAGAACTTGTGCCTTATTAAAGTATGATTGCCACCCTCTATCCGCACTCTTAATCATGGTCTTTCCAGACAAGTACCCAAAGAACAGGGCATGCCTGCCCCCTTTCATAATTTCATAAATCAATGAGCACTTCAGAGAGGCCAAGGAAAAAGAGTAGGAGACATAGGAGGAGAAGGAGGAATAAAGATAAAGGGAAAAAGAGGGAAAGAGAGGAATGGGAAAAAGTGAGAGGGGGGGAGAGGCTGAATTAAGTTCTTCACAGTTATTTGGACAGTTTTTCGCTGGAGTAGCTCAGCAAAGAGACTTTCATTTCCACTCTTTTTAAACATAGCTACAAACTCCACTCAGCCTCCAAAGGGCCCCAGCACCATTTGCCCATTGTAATTACAGGTGAGGACTTGAGTCTGCTCTATTAACAAGGTCTGGTACCCACTGAGATGTCTAGGAATGAACACTGGAGAGTTCTTTTTACGCCCAACAGCTCCACCTGGTGGTCGTGGTTTACTTGTAACACCAAGAGCTGGCCCAGTGAGCTTCTGGCAGCCTAGAATGAGACAACCTGGGAAAGGACCTTTAAAGTCATCTAACCCAATCTTTGTTTTGACTAATGATGAAAATGAGGCCAAAAATGGGGAAGTCATTTGTCTAAGGTTCTGCTGAACACACTATCTAGAGGTGGAGTCTGCAGAGCCTACTCTTGTCTATGGGGGAACTTTAAGGGGCTCACAGCTGGGTTAATGGGAATGCTCACAGTTCTGAATGCCATCAATTATAGTGAGCAGGTAAGCTAGAAGGAAGGATGTAAGAGCAGTGGAAGGAGCAGCACAGGGCTGAAGCTTTTATCTATTATAAACACCTGGGGAACGTGCCAAGGGTGTATTCCTGAGGCAGAGCTATGACAAGGGGGTCCAGGACACAGACTTGGGAGAGGAGTCCACTTTCTCCCTACAGCAGTCCTTCCTTTGAACTCTTAGAAGTCCTCTGAGTCCCTGCCATCACCCCAGAGTCTCACTGTTGTGGTTTCCCTGCCGCCATGTTCCCATCTCCCTAATGCCTCCTAATGCATAGGCCAGACTGGGAGTCACACCCTCTCCTAGAATCACTCTACCAGCAGAGGGCCATCTTCACCTCCATCACCACCACTAAATCTGCCCAGGGTGGGTGGAAAAATTCCTGGTTCTAGCTCTGACTCTTCCTTGGAACAAACTGTGATGTTGAGAGCAGATTAGAGAGGCTAAGTGGAAACCCTGAAGGGGCCAATCAGAGAAAGTTTCCTTGTTTCTCAGAAAAGAGGTTTCAGGTGAGTGACCTTACCAATAGAGAAACCCCAACCGAGAGAGAGACCAAAAACGAACGAATTTAGAAAGATGCCTCGGCATGAATTCAAACCTCTTCACATATTAGAAGGTTCCCACAGAGGAAAGGCCCCATTAAATTTTATGTATATGGGAAAAGTCCCAGACAAAAGTCATACCTAATCAAGCATCAGAAGGAAGAAAGATAATGGATGGGGATGGGGTAAGGTAAGAGTGGTGGGGGAAGGGATGCCTACATTTAATGCTCATCTCATATTGCAGACTAGAACAGAAAGGGCCCTGTCAGTGTGTGGAGTAGAGGTAGAACTCAGGCCTTATTTAACATGAAAGAATTCACATTGGAAGGAGTCCTTGGAATGCAATCAATCAATCAATCCACCAACCCAACAAGGATTTATTAAGTACTTACAATATGCTAGGCACTGTGCTAACTAATGAGGAGGCTAGCCTTTAACCAGAGCATGGATCTACCTGTCTCACCCCTTCCGGACCACCCCCAGTGCTGACTGCCACCAGCCTTCATTATATTTACTTCTGCTGCAACTCATTAACTCCTCAGGCTCATCTCTCATTGGGTTATATATGTCAGGATTGTCCCTTTTATGTCCCTCAGGGCTCGGAAGGCATCATGTAGGTCTCCTATTTCCATGGAGGGACTTTGGAAATCATCCAAATCCAACACTTTCATCTTACAGTGAAGGAAATTGAGGCCCAGTGAGGGCCAGGTCTTCTGATTGCAAATGCAATGCTCTTTGGTGAGGAAACGTTGAACTGGAGTAAATAACACGGTCATAGCCGCCATCAAGAGTAGAAAGAAGGAAGGTGGACAAGAGTCACCACAAATGTCACTGAGTCCTTTCCCCTTTGTGAAGAAACTGAGGTACAAAGAGATAGAAGGGCTTTCAGGATCACGCAGCCAAATAAGTGGCTGAGGCAGGATTTGAACCCAGGCTTTTCTGACTCCAAGTTCAGTGCTCTATTCACCCCATCCTACCATATTTCCTAGGATTGTAGTATCATAGATTTAGAGCTCAAATAGATTTTGAAGATCATCTAGTGAAACCCTTCATTTTGCAGAGAAGAAACTGACTCCGAGACAATAGGTGACTTGCCCGAGGCCACATAGCCATTTATTTTTAGAAAGTCAAAGTTATATGTTTATTAGTACACTCCTAGAAAAGGCAAAAGCAGCAGCCAGAGGCCCAAGGCTCAATCACCTATGCTGGCTGCCATATTGCAGTAGATCGGTTTCTCCTGGGAGATGGAGGTAGGGGAAGAAAATTACCCCTCATAGGAAATCCCAGACAGCAACATGCCTCCAATTCCAGAGAAAGGATAAAAGAGAGAGCCACAGGGCAGATTCACTCCCACTAAAATTGGTTGGGTAGGCAAATTTTCTGGCTCAATGCTCTGTCCTCTCTGCTTTAGTTTTGGCACAATTTCCCCTGCAGTCTTGAGAGGAGGGGTTTTCCATTTAAGGACCCCACACACACACACATACACACACACACCCAGGATTCATAGCATCATCTCCAAATACCAAGTCTTCCATCACTGAGCCATGTTGGGCCCTGGGAGTCACCAGGAGGCCCTGATATTCCACCAGGGGTGGGGACCTATGGCCACAAGGATCTCTAGGTCCTCAACTGCAGCCCTTTGACTGAATCCAAACTTAGCAGAACAAATCCCCTTAATAAAAGGATTTGTTCTGTAAAACTTGGACTCAGTCAAAAGACTGTACCCAAGGACCCAGAGGGCCACAAGTGGCCTTGAGGCTGCAGGTTCCCCACCTCTGCATAGGCTGAACTTATATTAGATGGGACACAGAAGCTATAAGGGGCTGGCTCTAAAGCTGATAACCACCAAGTCTGGTCACACAGGAAGATTAACAAATACAAGAATACTTGTTAAGAAATTGCACTCCCTCCAGCCCCCATAAATAAATTTTAAAAGAGGCCCACCACTTGGAAGTGATGGCTCCTATGCACTCAGAATTAATGTCCATGGCATAATGCTGTCCACAGCTGCAGGGGAGTGTTTACTAAAGGAACTCATGCATTTGCGTGGAGAATAAGCGCCTTCCGGTGATTATGTACTTTATTCACTTGCTTACAAGGGGGAGCTTGGAGAATGATAATCATAATTATGATAATAACAATACCTGGATTCATAAAATGTCGACACCTTTTTTAAAAAAATGCCCTTCCAGCTCTTTGCCCCCAAGCTCGGACTCAGAGTAAGACACAGAGTTATAAGTGGGAAGCTGCAAGGGATTGTGAAGACTGTCTAGCCTAGCCCTTTTATTTTACAGATAAGGAAACCAAGGCCTGGAGAGAAGTGGCTCGCCTGGGGTCACACAGGGAATAAGTGGTAGAGCCAAGACTCAAACCCGTGTCTCCTGGCCATCGATCCCGTGCTCTTTCTATAAGGCCACACAGACTTCTCATTGATGAAAACAATGCACATTGTAACAATGGTGACAGTTATATAATAAAACAATGTGTTTAAAAGTCAACCTTGAAATAACATGAGTAAAAAAAAATTCAAAAGACGGTGCTAAAGGACAGCCCAACTTGGGAGCATTGTCTCCTAACCCCCAGGCATCCAAAACCATGTTCCAAGTGAATGTGTAATTCTTTGTGGTCCTGGGTTATAAGCAAATGATGGCTATCCATCCTTGATTTCCCAGCATGGATTGATTCACAGATGATGTCCAGGTCCGTGCATCTATCCCGAATCTCTCTCCTGAACTCCAGTCCCAAAGCCCAGCTGCCCACTCAGCTCTTCTCATCCAACCTCAGAATCCTTAGCTTCCTTCAAGGACCATCAGTTCAGGGGGCACTTCTTACAGGAAACGTTTTCTGCCACTCCCATCTTGCTGGTGCCTTCTTTTCCATTCACTTTATGTGTATCTAAATGTATGCACTTTGTATACTTTCAGCTTTTAAAAAAATCTTTGTATTTGTAGGACCTGGTAAGTTCTCTTCTGTACCCCCAGTGCCTAGTACAGTGTCATCCACACAGTAAGTGCTGATTCACCATTTGTTGAAAAGAATAGCGATGAGACAAATCCCCTAAGACATCTAACTACCTAATTATAATCACATTCAGCATTAGGTACTTGGTGAATATTATAATCAGGTAAAGTACCGAGAGGGATATGGATGATTTTATACAGGTCTTGTCAGCTACGATCAGTGCTGATGGGCAATTATGGGGAGTTGGTGCAGAAAAGCAAATGGTGCTGAATGTTTTAATTCATACTCCCTAGATATTAGAATTAGGATAAACCCAGCATTAGCCTACATGTGACTCCAATTAGTATTCATGTTGATTGCAAACTCCTCATTTCAAAAATCTTTGAATAAGAGGCAATCAAAAACATTAATACTTTGTCTCCATGCAATGGGGATAAGTATATTGAACCAACCAAGCCTTTATTGCAAGGAAATTAACCATGGGTAGATTTCACCTGGCATATGAATGTAACTCCACATTCATATGAATATCAATCTATGCAGAATTTGATCCATCAAGCATTTATTAAGCACCTTTTGTATGTTCAAGATACTGCACTATGAACTGGATATACAAATAAAACCAAAAGACAATCAGTGTCCTGCCCTCGGGTGGCACACAGTCTAATAGTAGGAGACACAATGCAAAGGGCTATGAACAAACAAGATATACAATCCAAGAGGGCACTAACTTTAAGAGTGATTGAAAAAAGATGAAAACAAGGTTAATTGAAGAAAAGTAACTAATATTGGGGGCAGATAGGTGGCACTGCAGTGGATAGAGTGCCAGGACTGAGGCAGGAAGATTCATCTTTCTGAGTTCAAACCCTGCCTTAGACACTTATTAGTTGTGTGACCCTGGGCAAGTCACTTAATTCTACTTCAGTTTCCTCATTTGTAAAGTGAACTTTTGTTTTTACAGGTTACAGACTACTCCAGTATCTTTGCCAAGAAAATCCCAGAAGGGTCATGGAGAACTGGACAGGGCTGAAAATGAATAAACAACAGCTAACGGGGGAAGAGGAGGGATGGGAAGGAAGGTAGCATCTGAGCTAAGGCCTCAAGGAAGCCCTGGGGTTTCCACAGAAGGAGGGAGCTCTGCATGAGGAAGTCTCTGCACTTTGGAATTCCCATTATTGGAGAGATACCAGCTTTTGCCCCACAAGACCACAGACCCTGAGATCAATAAAGTCTGGAATAAAACTTTAGCCTTGTTCCTCTATTTCAATAAATAGTGATAGAAGCTTATTTCCTCAATAAGTGATCCATCTCCTTCAATTATCATAAATACGGGGGCTAGATGGTGCAGTCAGGAAATGTTGTTTCTGTCATGTCTGACTTTATGTGATCCCATTTGGGGTTTTCTTGGCAAAGACACTGGTGTGGTTTGCCATTCCTTCTTGAGCTTATTTTACAGATGAGGAAGTGGAGGCAAACAGGGTAAAGCAACTTGCTCATGGTGACCCAGCTAGTAAGTGTATGAGACCAGATTTGAATCCAGGAAGATGAGTCTTCCTGACTCCAGGTCTGGCACTCTACCCATTGCAACTGCCCCAGGAGTCAAGAATATCTGAGTTCAAACCCTATCTTCATTAGCTGGGTGATCCAGGCAAGTTGTTTAACCTCTGTTCAACTCAGTTTACTCAACAGTACCAGCCTCCTAGGTTGTTATGAGAGTATTCGCAAAGCGCTTTGGACAGGGATTGGCACACTGTAGGAGTCTGATAAACAATTGTTCCCATTCCCCCTCCCTATATACTCTGACTTGGGAACATGCTGCATAAGTAATCCCTTCAAAGAGGGTCAGCTCCTTGAGGAGAGAGGCTGCTTTGGTTTTGCCTTTCTATGTGCCACGCACACAATACTGTCAAGTGCCTGGCAACTTAAGAGGCAGTTAATAGATGCTTGTTGGTTGGATCGGATTCATATTTCTGTCCATGATTTCTATGTTGATGTACTAAGGTCCACCTGAGGAATGAAGCCTTCCCCTTCATGCTGTACTGCAGTAAGTCAGCTTGGGATGCTAGAATAAAGGAGAGACCTTTCCTCTGCCATCGTATAAATGTCTGTACCTCCTGTTCAATGTTATGTACCAAGGAAGGAGAGCACTGTGAGCAAATGATCTTTCCCTTCCCTTAGTGGAAATGATGTCCATTGCTACTGTGTGTCCCTTAGTGGAAATGATGTCCATTGCTACTGTGTGTTTAAGGCAGGTGAGTATTTAAAGGTGAAATGGGAGGAGTCTGGAGGAACTTTCCCTTGGGGGAGGACACTTTGGTAGGGAGCCATCGACCCTGAAGAAGGATGCAGAGCCGGTCACTTCAGCATCCAGCACTGTCTGCTTGGTAAATGATCTCTCAGCAAGGGCAGGGTTGGGCTTTGGGGAGAAACTATAGCTATCAGGACACAAATCCTGGTCAGGGAAAGACTCCAGGTCCCAGTTCAGTGCAGGAAGAGACTGAGACCCTCAAACATTGTGAAGACCCCTAAGGTATGGGGTGAGGGTTGGGAAGCCTGGGTGGAACTTGACCAGGAAGGAGCTGTCCTAGGCTAACTGGCAGCTTCTTGCTTTAACTAACTAGTCCTGCCAACGAGGGAGTAAGTTCAATTGTTTGTACCTGTGAAGGAGGAAGGGGCTGTCTGAAGCCCTCTGAGGATCAGTGCTCTCCAGAAAGCCCAGGTGCCTCCACCCTAATCATGAATGAATGAATACATCCGAACTGAAAACAATTTATTAAACAACTACTATGTGCTAAATATGAGGATACAAATACACATGAAAAGAGAATCCCTACCCTCAAAGAGGTCACATTCTAATAGGAGGAGACAACATTTGGAGGAGCATGTTCTCAGATATAGTGCTTTGGTCCTGGGTGAGAGGGGACATAGGAAAGTAGAGGGATGCACTGCTTGGAGCAATGAGCCAGTCTTGTAGGAAAAGTAAAGCAGCCCCTACCCACAAGGAGCTTACCTTCTTCTGACAAACATTTATTTTCATCAGACTATTGCTTAATTTTACCCTTCAATTTCATTCCATTAAATTCAACAAACATTTATTAAATATCTACATAATGGCAGTATTGAGGATATAGACAGATAGACAGACAGACAGACAGACAGACAGATAGATGGATGGATGGATAGATAGATGGTAGAGTAGATAGACAGATAGATAGATGGATGGATGGATGGATAGATAGATAGATAGATAGATAGATAGATGAATGGTAGATAGACAAACAGGTAGATGGATGGATGGATGGATAGATAGATAGATAGATAGATAGATGATAGATGGATAGATGGATGGATGGATGGATGAATAGATAGATAGGTAGATGATAGATGGATGGATGGGTGGATGATAGAGTAGACAGACAGATGGATGGGTGGATGGATAGATAGATAGATGATGGATAGATGGATGGATGGATGGATGGATGGACAGAATAGAAAGAGCATTTGTAAAACACTTACTACGTACTAAGTGCTGGGGATACAAAACCAAGAAAGAAAGACGGTCCTTGCTTCTCCAAGGAGCTTACATCCTAATAGAGAATCTGAAAAGCTGGTGGAAGACAGTCCTGAAGCTCTGCAAGGCTTCTGGGGATCAAAACAAAGAAAATAGTCCATCTCCTTAAGGGCTTTTATGTCTTAAGATTCAACAGGTGCAGATGTGAGTAAACAGGGATCAGGAAAGGCCCCATGTGAGAGATGACAACGGAACTGTGCTTTGGAGGAAGGCAGAGTTTTTATGAGGAAGGGGTAAATAGGGAGGAGCCATCCAGACATCAGAGACCCTCCACACAAAGTTATTAGATGGGAGATGGAAAACACAGAAGGAGATTGGCTGTAACCCTGTATGACTGCAACCATAGAATGCTCTAAAATAAGATTGGGAATGTAGCTAGGAACCAGCCTGTGGCCAACTGTAAATGCCAAGCTGAGGAATTCATATTTTATTGCGGAGACAATAGAAAGCTATTGAAAATTTTTTGGGTAAATGGGGTCAGATCTATGCTTTACCAACCTGATGACAGAGCAGAAAGGAGAGCTCTATTCAGAGACAGCAATCAACTAGGAGGCTTTGCAGGAGTCCAGGTGAGAGGCATTGGGAGCCTGAATGGAAGTGTAACTATGGAGTACAGAAGTGGTTGGGTGTGTTATTTGGAGTTAAGATCTACAAGACAAGGCAACTTATTGCATTTTGGGATGAAGGTGAAGGAAGAGTCAGGGATGACCCTTGAGATTTGGAATCTTTGATGGTGGTGCCCTCAACAAAAATGGTGAAAGTTGAAGGAAGCCTAAGTTGGGGCGAGGGGGGAGGACAATTAGTCCACGATATATTGAGTTAGAGATGCATTTGGGAAACACAGGTGGAGAGAGTTGTCCAGAAGACACGGTAATGTTGCTCCCCTTGAGGATGAACAACAGGACTCTCCAGGATGAGCTAGAGGAGTCTTCTGCCCATGCAATTGCTGGCACCACTCCTCATTGCCATCACTTTGCATGTGTATTTCCTTTTCTGTGAGCAGGCTGCATCTTCACAGCAGAATGGAAGATCCTTGGGAACAAGAATGGTGCCATTTATATCTCTCTCTCCTTTGCTTCTGTCACAACACATTATTAGATGCTTAGTAAATGCTTGATGGATTGATTCTGCATAGTCTTGAATCTGAAACATAATTGAATTGAAAAGATCAGGAAGGGGGAGAGTGTAGAGAGGGGAGACAATACCTTGACCCAGGTTGCGGCACAGCTGCAGCAAAGGAGACCAGAGGAAGGATCTTCATTTCCTCTCCGTAGTAGAGACAGCAGCTGTTCATTCTCTGAGAGTTTTACACCAGTTCCTGAACTTGATTCTTTCCACCTTCCTGGAGGTCATAATTACAAAAATACCCATTTACACTGAATTTTAAAGTTTACCAAGAAAGGGCTTTCTTCACAACTTCCTTGTAACAATTGTGTCCAATTATCCCCATTTTACAGAAAAAGAAACTGAGTTTCAGAGAAGGCAGTCCTCCGCTTTGGCCACAGTGATGAACTGATTGAACAGCAATTCCAGTGCCTTTCCCTCTGCTTCCGAGTGTGTACCGCCCTGCCTACCCAGGCTGTGTCGGTCCAAGGGAAAGTCTAATGATCCAGTTCAAGAAGAATCCCATGGCCATTATTTGGAGAGCTCAAAGAAAGAGGGCAGTTTGGTTTTGATGACTGAGTCATCTGGATTCCCCTTACAAGAGTCACCTTTACTTTGCCAGTGTAGATACAGACACCATACAATTATTCCCTGGGTTTAAATTGTGAGATGTTCCACAAATAACTCATGGTAGCCACAAAGATTCAAAGTCCAAGACTGTCCCTGCCATACATCGGAGTTCTGAGGTACCCTTCTCTTGCCATATGATTCCCAAAAAGTCAAGGGTCATATTTATGGCACAGCATGGCCTTTTTAGTCACCTCTAAGTTTCAATATAAATATGTACACACACACACACACACACATATATATTATATATATATCCATGTTTATATGTGCCCATAGTATGCATGTCTCTTATCTTTAGAATAACACTTGGATTCTTTATACCAGCTTATACTGGATTCTTTAGAATAATCCAGGATTCTTCATATTGGCCTACCTTTGTTTCCTTCCTCAAACAAGTGAACCGAGAACAAATGATGGCATGTTCTAATTTCCAGAAAAATGACAACATGGCACATTCTGATATAACACTTGCTACCGTGGCCCACAGTTCCTGAGAGAAAGATGTGTTACATTTCACCCTTTCTCCAGGGCTCTCAAGTACCCTTCAGGGAGGTTTGGGGGGTGTCTAGGCCCTCTGCAAATGGTGCCAATTCCCACCAATGATGATCCTTTAAATGTAAGGGTGGTCCCCTGCACCCTGGTTCCATGTAACTACTAACAGTCAGATTAGCTTAATGAAGAAATATTTACTTCAAAGGTAAATATAATCACAAATATACAAATTTACTCCCCCCTCAATATGTGGGGCTTAATCTTCTCCCTTCATTGCATCCCATCAGTTTCTGGCGAGGAGAACGGGATTAGGTTCATACTCAAATCAGTTGCTGTAGAGTGTAGTCCTCAATTTCAAGCCCAAAGCCCTCTGGCTTCTCAAGGCCTGGCTAGCAGACTGCAACATTCCACAGAGAATCGTGGCCCCAAGGTCGCCATGGTTCATGAATCCTGGGTCAGGTAGGGATCACCTGCAGCACCTAAAAACTGAGAGATTAACGTAACAGAACAAGTAGGGATCCCAGAACCATTTCTCAGGGCTGGGGCAAAAGGAGACGGGGAGAGGGAGACGGGGGTACAGGAATCTTCCCCTTTCCAGTTTAGTTCACGATGCCTCCTCATGCTTCCCATGGGTGAACTGTATTCTTCGACCTTTGGACTTCACAGGAAAGAGAGAGATTGACCCGATCTGGTAGTGTTGGAAGACAAGCATCTTCTGACTGCACTATCATTGAAAGGCGTGCTCTCCCACTGGAAGAGTAGGAGATACAGCAAGGGGGTACCTCCATGTGAGGTGATTTGGGAAAGGTCCAAAGGCCCCCAAAATACACTGGGTTAATCTGATCTCTGCCTCAGACACAGAATTTCAAAGCAGGAAGGGAATGTGAAGGCCATCTGGTCCCATCCACATCTGACCAAGCCTCTTCTCTGCATCAATACCAAACTATTTTGGTCATTTAACTTTCCTTTGAAAATCCATAGTACATTTTTACTTTGGGGTATAGCTCTCATTGTGGGTAAATTTTTCACTATATGAAATTCTCTGCATCTCCCATGCATCGTTCCTAGTTTTGCCCTGAGTGATAGCTCAGTTTTCAAATGCTTGGAAATCACCATTATCCCTTTCTCTACTCTATCCCCCACTCACCTAGCCTTCTTTTTTTTAGGCTAAACATTCCCAGTTCTTTCAATTCATCTTTTGATGGCTTGAACCCAAGGTCCTTCTTTATGCTGGCCCTCTTCTGATTTCTCTCCAACCTGTCAGTGTCCTTCCTAAAAAAGTGGTTTGTGCCCCAAAGTGAAGGTAATACAACTATCCCACATCACAGGGGGTAAAGGGCATGGTGCCCCACCCCCAAGATCTGGAACATCCAGGTCAATTGTTTTGGCCCTCCCTTCATCCCAGAGAAATTGGAATTGTTTCTTTTTCTTTTGTGGGGTATTTATGGAAACTCATTGTAAACGTGGGTAAAGTATCTGGTCATAAACACTGGGTAATCTGCAGCTTCCACAAAACTCCCCCCAATTCCCATTTAATTTCTTATTTGGACCTAAGATTTGTCAAAACCTCACTGGGGAAACTCATGTTGTGGAAGGGATAACTGGACTATAGGTGTGGAATGAGCAGTGCAGAATACAGAGGGATTGTCACCCCTTTCTTCATGGCGCTATGCCCCTCAATGCAACCTAAGATCCTTCAGCTTTTTGGGATTCCAAATTATTCTGTAGATTTCTATAGAACTTAAAATCTATCCAAAATCTAGGTCTTCTCCAGAGAACTGTTCTCCAATCATAGGCTTGTCAAGATAATTTCTGGAGTCCAGTGTGAGACTGTACACTTATCCTTTTCCCATCAAGCACAATGTTCTCACCTGCCAATATGCTTTTGAATTCTAACCAGCTACACCAAAAAGCCAACTCTCCCTATGGGAAGAGCATTGGGGGAAGGCAACTTTGCCCCTACAGCTAGGCCCTAAAATGAAAATCAGATATCAGTATCGACTTTATGTGGCATTTTGGATGGTGCAGGTATGAGTGTGACATTATCCCACTTGAAATGCCAGCCTTCCTGGGAGAAACAACTACAGACTAACTGCAGAGACAACTCGGGAAATGACGGGAAAGCAGAACTCAGGCTTTCCTCATGGGGCATGGTATCATTTCACTATTAAGCTGAAATTAGGGAGCCTCAGTGAAATAAGCTAAGTGAACAACCGCCGGGGAAATACAGGCTATTCCCTTGCTGCTTAAGTGATTCAGCTCAGCTCCTAGATTGCAGAGAAAGCCTCTTATTTCATAAAGCATGCACATGTGCACATACACATACACACATGAATACACACACATACACAGAATTCCCCAAGAATGTTATAAGCTTACAGTAAATACCTATTTTAAGGTAGTCTCTATCTTCAAAATCATGCTGTGCTTTCATGAACCATGGTTCCAAGTGAGGTCCCATGGCAGCGAGACAGGACCCAGCAAGCTGGCAACCAGGACTTCAGGCAGATCCACAGAGTCAAGTGAAGGCCAGACACTGGAACAGGGGAGTATGGATGGTCAAGGGGAAGGCTGTATATGCAAGGGAACAAGTCTGACAGAAGATTCCCAATCCAGGAGTCAGTCTACAGCAGAAAAGAAAGACAGCAAAGGAAAAGGACGGAAACCAAGGCCCAGAACTGGTGGAGCTGCCCAAGCAGGGGCAGGCCAGGACACCTGACTAAAGGGTCAAAACACAGGCCGTTAGTTGGCCGCATAACAAAACAGAGAGAGCCCTAACAATGGCATCAGAGGACCTCTGCCCCATCCCAGCTCCCTCTCCTACTACCCAGTGTGACTTCAGATAATTCACTTCCTGTCTTTGGACCTGTTTCCCCAATTATAAAAATGAAGAGTTTGGACTAAATGATTTCTAAGGACTCTTTCAGTTCCAGACCCAACATCACATGTAGGTCCCATAATAAGTAATGGGGTATGTATGTAATCATAGGGCTTAGCACAAGAAATATTTTCCCAGGACAAACTGATTTGGACCAGGTCACAAGGGAACAAGACAGAAATAAGCCCTTTCCTCTCCTTTCATCCACAAATACTAGGAATATGCTTTGTATTTAATGAGGTAGCTAAGTGGCCCAGTGAACAGAGCTCTAGAAATAGAGTCAGAAAGTCCAAGTTCAAATCCAGACTCATATTCTTACTAGCTGTATGACTCTGGGTAAGTCACTGGACCTTCTGTCTTTAAACCCTAGTGCCTGGCACATGGTAGCCTATTAGTAAACACTTGTTAAATGAATTCTTGAACTAAGAATCAAAGTGGGACCAGCTATGGCTACTTCTGTGATTAGTTACCAAGCTGCCAATCTCAGGCTTCCCTGTAAAAAGGAAATGGATCCCCCCAGAATCTAAAGGTGTCAGCAAAAGGGTCCCAGTTGTGAAACCCAAGAGCAAGGAGCCAAGAAGGTTATTAAAACCTAGATTCTGATCATTTAAAAAGAGGGAAATCCATGTTTCTCCTCATCTTGAATAAACAAAGAATTAAATAATTCCTTCTACACTAATAAATTTTGTGTCCTTATTGATAATACAATGCCAGGGAAATAGAAATGAAAATTGAGTGTTGGCTATTTCTCTCTCAGATGGCTTTGTCAGTAAGGACTGGTTTGTCTTTTTGCAACAAATCATTCTTTCAATGGGGCCAATCAAGGCAGATATTCCTGGATCCTCACTCCTAGTCTAGTGGTTAGTGTCTTCCCTCCTCAAATCCCTGAGCACAGATACTCTTGGCTGTTTTTGCTTTGTGCCACCAGGTCCTAGCACAGTGCCTTTGGACATAGTAGGTGCTTCATATATGTCTGCTGAATGGAATTCAAAATGGAGAATGGAAGCATTTCTCTGAAATAGACAGTCTTCCTCCTCTACCCCATCCCCACCCCCACCCTGCCCCTAAGAGATATTACTGAATTTCAGAGGCTCAGAGCTCCAGGACATCAAAAAAGATTATGTGAAGCAATCTGTTCTTAATCTGGAATCCATGAACATAATACATACATACATACATACATATATATATGTGTGTGTGTGTGTGTGTGTGTGTGTGTGTATTTCAACTGTTTCAATATAAGCTAGTTTCCTTTGGAATCTTATGTATTTTATTTATATTATAAAACCTATGCCAGTAAGGGGTCCATAGGCTTCACCAGACTATCCAAGGGGACCAGATACTAATCTAGACCAAATCACACCTGGACAGAAATCCTCTCTCTGGCATCCCTGAGCGGTCACCTCCCAGCCTTTGCAGGAAGCCTCTAGTGACAGGGAGCTTACTACTTGCCAACAAAGCCCACTCCACTTTGGAGGAGCTGCTCTTTCTGGAAAACTTTTCACATTCTTGGGCTGAGATCTTTTTTGCCAGGTCCACCCTACTGCTTCCAGTTCTTTCTCTGGAACATGTCTAGCCTCTTTTATTTGAAAACCTGTCAAATGCTTGAAAGCAGCTCTCATGCCCCCTAAATCTCCTCCTCTCTAGGCTAAAGACCACCAGCTTGTTCAAATTAAGGATGTGATTTCTTCATCCTTTCTGTCCTCCTCCAATCACTCTCTAGGTTATAAAATACTTCCTAAAGTAGGGTGCCCATAGCTGAAGAAGAGATACTCAGTGTGATGGGACTAGGGCAGTGCTCTATTAACTACCCATTCCTGGACACTGAGCCTCCTTTAATGAAATAACGTAAGCAAAGTGCTTTGTAAATTTTAAAACCCTACATAAACCTCTGATATTAGTATTAATGGAGCCTAAATCCCCCTTAAGTATCCATGTAATGGAGACAAATATGTCTTGCTCACTTTCCCCTTAAATTGCATGAATAATTGCTTCAATTTTCCATTTCAAATTTGTATCCGAACCACAATACAATAGCCTTTTAGAGGCAGGCAGATCTTTGGACATCACCAGGTCCAGCCCTCTCATTTTACAGGCTGGGGAGACAGACCTAGAGGTTAAATGACTTCCCAAGGTCACACAGCTAGTTAATGGCCTTCCCACAACACCCTGCTGCATCTCATAAAACTGGACTGAATTGAAAATGTGATTACTGTTCGCGGCTCTGGTTGATCTTTTCTTTGTCCCTGAAGTGAGAATTTTTAAGTTTTCTCTTACAATGGGTTTATTTCAAAATCTTTGCTCAGACAAATGGGCCCAAACCCCACCTTTACTTCTGAAGCTGTGTACACATACACATACACATACACACACACAGAGCTAATTACATGCATAATGTGAAGAACTGAATTTTTAAAGATTCAGGTTAATTTAAGATAGGCAAAACAATGCCAATTTTGTCTGAATGATCGGGGTATTTCAGTTATGAAAACATTCTTGGTTTTGGGGAGAATGAAGTAGATACTATTCTACTCCAACACTTTTTAATATCTTCCATTTCTCCTGCATCTGCAAAACGCTACGTTTACATTTATCTCTCAGCTCACAAAACACTGCAGTTTTTCTGAAGAAGAAAAGAGAGATGTACTAAAATTGCATTCTACATTCCTTCCAATCATCAACTCATTAGACCCTGAAGCTTGCACAGGATGATTTCTTAATTATTTCTGTTCCTCAGTCGCAGGAGAAAAAAAAACTTGACTACTCACCAGATTGTAACATTATCATGTCAGAGTGGAGATAGTTCTAGCTTTGGCATCAGAGAACTTAAGTTCAAATCTCAGCTCTGCTACTACTTGGATCTCCTTAGGTAAATTAATCCCTCCTCCCTTTCTGGGCTTTCTATTCTTCATCTGTAAAAGAAGAAGGTCTATTTGATGAGAGGTGTCAGTCAAACCAAATTAAAATGTAATTAGATTAAATTAAAATGTAATTATGTAATTAAATATTTAACAAGATAAAAATACAATAAGACATAGCTAATGTTAATATGTGGTTTTCTAAGTCAATAGGCTGCCTTCAAGGATCCTTTTGTATGATTTAGTGGCTCCATTTCTATGTGAGTTTGACACCACTGGACTTGACAACCTCATCAGGTCCCTGGTACACCCATTCACCAAGAAATATGTATATTTCCTGCCCTGCTCCATTCCCAAGGTAATTAACAGAAGGACCAGGCACATTGATGGATGCAAGATTTTTTTTTTTAGTAATTTTTATTACTTTTCTATAATTTACTACAATTTCTCCTATCTGTGCAAATACTCTTTAAATACAAATAATTACAAGCAGCACTACAATTTTACCTTGAAGTAAGATTTTTCTCAGTATATGCTAATTCACTGAATCAATTGATGGCAGCTTGGTCCTTTGAGAGGTATGATGAAATGGCCATCCTGTTAACATTTCTGGCCAGCGTGGGGGAGGAGGGACTAAAAGGAACTTTGCGGAGGACCAAGTACTCAGTCTTCTGGTGCTCTGGTAAGTTGAATTTCACTGAAGAAGTTTAAAGGTCAAACTTTTTGGTATCTTCCTCCACCCCTCTCAGTTACATATCCAAGGACCCAAGTTCAATTCTATACACATCCAGAAAGAAAAACAGAAGTGGTTCCTAGAAGGCCAAGTCATCATTATTATTTGCAAGACGAAAATTGGCTTTTGTAATTCTCCAGAGCAACTTCTCTCCAAATTTTCCACAGTCAGAGAAGGCCCGACTGCTCCTGTTTCTTCCATTCTTCTAGGTTTTTCTCTCCCACAGTCATTCTCTCTTCTCTCCCTTTCCACATCTTCAGACTCTCAAAAGAGTCTTATGGAACAAACACCAATGCCCCCCTTCCTTTTTATCCTGGCCTCAAAAATGTAATGCTTCCTTCTCCCTCCGCAGGACAACCTGATGTGAGAAGCAGGACAGGAAGGCTAGGGCACCACAGCCTTCTCAGGGATCAGATGCCAAGGGGAGGATGCCTGGTGTGTCTGCCCAGCAAAGCTTGAAGTGGTCGTTTCATTCTTTCCTTTACCCTTCAAACATGATTTTCATTCATTCATTCATTCAATCTGTGCATGCAACAAACATTTATTCATCTCCTACGAGGCCCCATGCTAGTTTTAAGCAACTGTATGGAAAGAAGACAATGATGACTGTGATTCCCCAGCACTCTTTTTTTCCTCTAGCAACTTAGGCCATAGGACAGTTAGGGCAGAAAGTTAGTTTGTTCGGTGGTGGGGATTCTAGACCAATGCAGTCTTTGTTCTACCGAAGGTAGCTGAAGCGGCTTCACAGGATCCATCTATCTATCCATCCAACCCTGGGCTCTCTCGCTCTCTCTCTCCTCCCTACAACCCCTCAATTGGACCCTTTCTCTAAATAGCCACGGCTGTTCTTTCTCCTCACCACCAACCTGCGCGCCCAATGCCCGCCACCGACCTGCATGCTCGAAGGTCCCCGCGGGCCAGTTGAGCTGTGGCACCGTGAGGCAGGAGAGCGAAGTAGCCGCCCCTCCTTAAGGGTTGCCCCCAGGGTGCTGAGCGGCGGGTCGGGAACCGAGGCTCAGCGGACTCGAGGATGAGCTGGGGTACCCAGATAAGGAGATAGAGCGGAGGCTGCTACAGCCCCAGGAGGCAGTTCGAGGGGTTAGTGGAGTCGGAGCTGGAGCCGGGAGCGACGGGGAGGCGCTTCAGTGGCCGGAGCCGCGCGCCCCTCTCCCCGCCGGCTCAGACAGCTTGCTCCCGGTAGAAGCCCCAAGGCTCCCGGGCCAGCGAGGGGCGGCCCGCCTGCAGCGCCCCGGCGGGGTGGGAGATGGAGTTCTTCAGCTGATAGATGACGGCGAAGAGCAGGAGAAAGAGCAGAAAAAGGAGGAGGAAGAAGAGGGCCAGGTAGAGCAGCAGGTTGAGTCCCCACTCCATGCCACCGGCCAGCACTCAGACTGCAATGACCAGCCCAAGCGCACCTGGCCAAACAGGGAGAGCCCCCGCTCCCAGCCCGGGCCACGGGGGCCCCTCCGAGGCCAATCCTGGGCAGCACCTGTCGGGCCGGGACCAGGACCGCGGGCAGCCTCTCCTTCCGTTCGCTTCTGGTCTTGCTGGGTGACAGAAGCTGATGCTGCCCAGAGAACTTCAGCGGAGGGCGGAGAGACAGATGGAGAGAGGAAGGCTTGTTCTCCTGAGCTTGGCGCTGCTGCTTTGCGAATGACCATTCCGGACATTGACAAGGACCCCACTTCCTCCCTCCCTTCTCTCCTCCTGTTTCTCCACCCCTCTTCTCTCTCCTTTTCACCCTCCTCCATCGTCTTTTCCCCCTTTTCTCCCTTCCCTTCTTCCCTTCTCTACCCCTTCTCTCCCACTCTCTTCCTCCTTTATTTCCTTCCCCTCTGTCCTCACTTTTCCTTTCTCTCTCTACCTTCTTCCTTTCTCTTTCCTTCCTTCTTCTAGTCTCTCCCCCCTTCTGTCTTCTTCCTTCCTTCTTGCTTTCCTTTAATCCCACAGCCACTCTAAGGATTCTTATCCAGTTTAGCTCTACCCACCCTATTCTCTATCCTTCGCCTTTCTCCTCCATTCTGGTCTCTGAAACTCCACCAGGCAGTTCAAAAATCTCCGCTTGGATCTCTTCCTCTCACACTTTTTCCATCTTGCATTCAGGGAAACCAAACTTCCTCTGGAAGATTCTCCCAGCTCTGTCTTAGATAGGGTACTACTTTTCTCATTCTCCCCACTACACACTGGGAAGGAGGAGACCAGCATTATTTCTTGTTCTCCTCTACCACATATAATCCTCTTGGAGATTCATTGCATTGTCCTCCTATCTCAGCAGATCCAGGTGTTGTTTTACTAATCAGCTGTCCTCTGGGCCATCTTTCCTCCTTTTCCGAGGAGCTGAATGTCATCTTTCTAACTCTATACCCCTAGCCCTATTGCTTTTGTCTTCTGGAACAAGCCTGATAATCTCCATTACCTGTGCTGTTTCCATTTCCTTTCACTCATTTCTTAATCCCTTGAAATTCGAATCCAGAAATTACACAACCAACACTACTCTTTCCAAAGTTATTAATGAGATCTTTATTGCTGATTCCATTGGCCCTTTGTCAGCCCTTCTTCCACATGTGATGCTGGAGCCCACTCTCCTGGACGGTCTCTTCTCTGTATTTTGTAACATGAGTTCCTCATGGTTCTCCTGCCTACCTGAGCACCCCTCTATCTCCTTTATTGGATGTCTAGACTCCAAAAGCCCCCTGCTTTTGGGTATAGGCCAAGGCTTTATCTAGAGACTCCTCCGTTCTCTTGTTGGCCTCATCAGTTCAGTTATGGACTCAATTATCGTCATTTCACAGATGACTCCCAGACTTAAATATCCACCCCTAGTCTCCAATTCCAAACCATTAACTGCCTAATGGACATTTCAAACCAGATATCCTGTTGCATTTCAAACAACCTATCCAAAACAGAATTCATTCTCTTTCTGCCTTAACACATCCCTCTTCCAAAACTCCTTGTTTCCTTAAGGACTATGCCATCCTTCCGGTCACCCAGCTTGGCTTCCCTGGAGTCTTCTTGGACTCCTCAATCTCCCTTAGCCCACATATCTACTCAGTTACCAAGTCTGTTGTGAGTCCATGACACCTTTCTCATGTGTCCCCTTCTTTCCCCTCACATGGCCACCACTCTAGCTCATGTCTGTAGCACCCTCATCTTGGACTATTGCAATAGCTTTCTCATTGGCCTCCATGACCTAAGCCTCTCCAAACTGTACTTGCTTTAGTTTCTAAAGAACAAACTTTAGCACATCATTCCACTGATAAAGAAACTCCAGTGGGTCTCTAGTAACTCTAGGATCAAATATAAATTCCAGTTTTCAGCACTGAAAATTCTGTACTTCCTGACTTCCACCTACTTTTCTTGCCTTATTATACTTGACCCCTTCATGCATTTCTATGTCCAGTCAAAATGGCATCCTTGCTATTCTTTATACATAATATTCCCTCTCTGGCTGACCTCCATACCTTTGCACAGGCTGTCCCCACCTCCCCAAATGCACGTCTCTGCACCTCAGCCTCTTAGAAGGGCTGACTTCCTTCTTCAAAGCCCAGCATAAACATAACCTTTTTCTACATGTTCCTGATCTTCCCAGCTGCTGCACAGATGTCATAAATCACAAACATCAGAGGTTCAGGCACAAAATGCTTTGTAGGCACATCTGGTGAGGTACCTGACAATCCCGGGATGGGATTTACTTGAAAAAGTAAAATCATCTTGATTGTGAATTATTGTCAATAACTCCTCAAGTGTATTTTTTTCAATGTCAAATGCCTCATGTGCATTTTCAATCAGCAGCTTTTGGATTCTTCCATGACCCAGTTTATTGAGGCCAAACACTAATTAGAGGCTGGTGCAGATCCAGGGATTACTAGAAAATGGGCTTTGAACTCTTGTCTATTTGCATTCAGGTTTTTCAACTTGCTTTTGTTATTTTAATTTTTATCCTACCTTTTGTTCCCTTTGAGGCTTCTGAGGACTGCAGAGGAGACATATCTTGATGCATTCATAAAAGAAATACTAAGTTATATCACAGTTGATTTAGACAAAAAAAAAAAAGAGAGAGAGACTGGGTTCCTACGTTTCATGTCCTTTAAGAAAAGTGACAACAACTATGTAGCGGTGAGATTATCACCTTCCATTGCTCGCCAGCCTTTAGCTGCATTTACAAGTTTGGGAGGGAGACCCATCATCAAATGAGTCTTTCCGGTACCCTCAACAAAAGTACAAGGTGGTTAAACAAAAAGCTATGTCAGAAAGGAGCACCTCCCACGGTGGAGAGCCATGAGTTTTGCTGTCAGTTGCATCAGAGATGACTAAACAGAGTGGGAGATGGACCCTTGGAGATGAGCCTCCTCCTTTGGTGGTCTAGAATAATAAAAGGCATTTTTCACTTTGGTTCCCTTTTCTTATGGGTCTGTCTTCCAGTCTTTTCTCTGCAATGGACTTGGGGGGGTGTGAGAGAGTCTTGGGGTGATGGCAGCAGGAGCACATGCTGGCTTTTTGGTTCCTTCCATGAGTACATGTCAGCAGCAGCTGAGCCTGAGAAATAGATACTTCCAGCTTTCAGGGCTACCTTATGAGTGAGGTAGAGTTCCTGAGCCAGGTACTCAGTGACGAGCTCAAGAAAAAAAATTATTTATTTCTTCATCACTCTCAGGGAGAAGATGACCCCAACCAGGAAGATCATTCTGTGGCTGAAGAAATAAAGGGGCTGGCCAGGAGATCCAGATCCTGGGAACTGCTCAGATGGTACAGTCATAGAGAGGAGGAGGGTCTATATTCCAGCCAAATAACTTGTGCAAAGGTCCACAGAGGGGAGGTGGAATGAAGAGCCAGGAAATGGCAACAACCATAATGTGTGAGGCCTGGCAAGCAACTTCTGCCTTCAACTACTTCTGTCCATGAACCCACCACTGGTGAGCATCTGAAACCATGATACATGAGTATCTGAAGCCTTCAAACAACAAAGGCTGAAAGTGAGAGAAAGACAGCTGGGCAATCAATTCAGTCAAAGCTAAAATGGAAACTGCAAGGCACTGAGGCCACCACCAAGCCAACCAACCTACCATCCCAATAACTTTCCAGACCACAACAGCCCCTCCTACCCACCACTCCCCTACAGATTTTTTAGCATGGTCCTTGAGGACAAGAGCTGTTTTCTCTTTTATCTTTGTGTTCTAGGAAGCTATCACTGTGCCTAGACACAGCTAGTGATTAATAAATGTTTGTTTTGTTTTGTTTTTTATTGGAAAGGGGAGAAGGGGAAAGGAATAAACCGTTATCAAGAGTCTACTATGTAGCAGGCACTGTTAGGCACTTTACTGATCCCTTTCAACTCACTGATTCCAGCCTTATTGTTTTTCTGGGTTCGAGCCACATGGCACTGCTATATAACTGGACTTGGAGTCTGGCAGACCTGGGTTCAAATTTTCCCTCTGCCCCATATTAGATGTGTAACCATGGGCAAATTGTGCAATCTTTCTGAGTCTCCATTCCTTTCTCATTAAAATGAAGGTAATAAGACCTGCTCTGTTTCTGTCACAGAGTTGTCAGAAAACCCAGAAAAGGTCCATGCCAGTGTTGGCTGTCATCATCTTAATCCTCTTCATCCTCACCCATATCATCCTCATCTCTTCACTTCTTTTCCCTGCCAGCGGGAGTTGATAACTGAAAACAACAGCTTCTTAATAATGGATGTTTGCCTTCAGGATGGTAAAAGACTTGGGGGACGTGATTGCTTGCCACAGATGTGATCAAAGCCACTTAGGACTCTCAAGCTGAACAATAGCTTTTCATGTCATCCTTTTATCTGAGCATCTTAAAAGGATTTGCAGATATTAACTAATCAATCCCCACTGCCTCCTCCTCAGGAGCTCATATTTAAATGGGCATTTCTGGCTAGCATCATTCTCATTACCTTTATTAGAGACAAGCATCCTCTATAGAACAGGCTCTGAATTCTAGCTTAGAGGTTATAAAGGCTGCTCACAAATGAGGCATCTTATTCCGCCTAAATACTTTCATTAAAATAAATACATAGATTCAGGACCCAAACATTCTAAAGGCGAAAATGGGAAGTTCATGTGAATAAACAGCAGTGAGGTAAAAAGAATGAAGGACTAGGGAGGCCAGGATTGGGAATCTCAGCTCTACTATTTTCGAGATGCATAAGCAGACACAGGCAATTTTTCTCTGGACCCAAATTCCCTCACTGATGAAATGAGGTTGGACAAGTTACTTTCTAAGGTGGCTTCCAGCACTGACATTGCATAGGTCTATAAAGCTGTATGGCTTACTTGCTGTCCTTCACATAAGCTATTTCCTCTCCTATCTCCAGGCCTTTGCCCAGGCTGTCTCCCATGCTTGGAATGTGCTCCCTTCTTACCTCTCTGCCTCTTTGACTGCCTAGAGTCCTTCAAAGTTCAGCTCAAGCACTGTCTGTTACAAGAGGCCTTTCCTGATTTTTTTCCCTTCCCAATTACCTTGTATTTAGTAGTACGTGTGTGTATGTATATACACATGTGTATAGAAATGTGTATGTGTACACACACACACACAAACATTGTTTCCTCAGATAGAATGTAAACTCTTCAAGGATAAGGACCAGTTTTGAAGAATTTTGTTTGTTTGTTTTTGTCCTTGGAGAGCCAGAACCTAGCACCATGTCTGGCACATAGTAGGTACTTAACCAATACGTGTTGATTGATGCCAGCTGGTGAAAAAGATCAAGAGGCTGTGTCAAACGCTAGTCTTTGAGCTTTTCCTCATGCTACAGCTTCCTTGACCATCTTAGTGACCATCTCACTGAACCTCAGTTTCCCCATATGTTGGAACTAACATTGGTATTACCTACTCCTCAGAGTTGTTGTGAGGAGTAAGTGATAATGTGTACCCTCACCTGCTCTTAGGGCCTCCAATTTAACTGACTGACCAGGTAGGACCTTATGCTTGATGTGACCAGGAAACAGTCCTATTATCATAAGCATCTTGTAAACATTTGTTGCATGGGGCATCCCCCTTCCCCCAAAGCTGTTCCAAGTCTTCGCATATTTTGCCATATGTTCAGTAGTTTAACTCATGAACAGGTTACAAATTCAGAGCATTGATACCAGTGGATGAAGAACAGGGATGATTTCCCCAGCAATACCCTAGAACCCAGGTAAGGGAACTCAGGGAAGGGGATAGAATCATACCATGTCAGAGCAGGAAAGGACTTTGGAGATCATCTAATACAGAGATTTTCAAAATATAGTCCATGGATATGTGGGATCCCCAAGACCTTTCAGGGGGTTCACAAGATCAAAATATTTTAATGACAATATTAAAACATGATTATTAAAATATTCTTCTTTTTTCCAACTAATATCTGTTTGAGGTCAGATTTTCTTTATACTTCAACTAAAACAACACATTGTCCCAGATAGAATGTAGAAGCAGAGATGAGAATACAATTATCTTCTATTAAGTGACATATTAAAGAGATTTGCACAAAAAAGGTACAGCAAAACTATTCTTTTCACTATACTTTTTTTGTTTTAGAAAATGTTCTTTTTCACAATAAATATGTTAACTATGTCAACATGCAAAGTATCTATTATTGTTACTTTAAATGAATTATTATTTTAAATCTCTAATATGGTAAATATCAATAGCTATAACCCAAATAAACAAAACTTCAATAATTTTAATAGTATAAAGGGGTCCTTAGACCAAAAAGAATAGCTGATCTAATTTTATCATTTTAATCTTATTAAAACCATTTTTTTTTAAACTTTAATAGCATTTTATTTTTTCCAATTTCATGTAAAGACAATTTTCAACACTTGTTTTTTGAAAGATTTTGAGTTCCAAATTTTTCTCCCTCCTCAAGATGGCAAACAATCTGATACAGGTTTACATGTACAATAATGTAAAATATATTTCCACAGTCATATTGTGAAGGAAGAAACAGGACAAAAAAAAAATGAGAAAAGTGAAAATAGTATTTTTTGTTCATCTGTCAGTTCTTTCTCTGGACGTGGGTAGCATTTTCCATCATGAATTTTGGAATTGTCTTGGAGGATTGTATTGCTGAGAAGAGTTATCAATCAGTGACACTGTGTTACTGTTACTATGTACGATGTTCTCCTGCTTCTGGTCACTTCACTCAGCATCAATTCATGTAACTTTACCCAGATTTTTCTGAAATCTGCCTGCTCATCATTTCTTATAGCAGAATAATATTCCATTATATTCGTGCCACAACTTGTTCAGTCACTCCCCAATAGATGGGCATCCCTTCAACTTCCAATTCTTTGCCACCACAAAAAGAGCTGTTACGAATATTTTTGTACATGTAGGTGCTTTCCCCTTTTTTATGATCTCTTTGGGATACAGACCTAGTAGTAATATTGCTGGATCAAAGGGAATGCACAGTTTGATTGCCTTGGGTGTAGTTCCAAATTGCTCTCCAGAATCAACCATTTTAGTTTCAAGATTAGTTCATTTAACAAAGCATGAAGCAAACATAGTGTGCAATATACAGGAACACAGAGAAAAATCCAAAATAATCCCTGTCATCAAAGACCTGCTTTTTTTTTAACTGGGGCATATTCGATTCGTAAAACTTATACACACACATTTACAAATATAAAGCCTTGATCTCTGTCTTGGGACTAAATAAACGATGAGAGTGACTACTATCGTATGGTTTGGGGCAAAGGGCATTAGAATTAAATCAAGAAGACACGGTTTGGTCTTGGCTCTTACCAGCTCTGTGACTTTGGCCAAGGTCCTTAAGCTTTCTCAGTTTTTCCGTTTGCTGGGGATGGCGACTATCTTAAAGTGTTATTGTGAGGAACAAAGGATAGTGTATGGAAAGGTCTTTACGATATGAATGTGTCAGCTATTGTTTTTAGAGCAGTTTTTAAAAAATTAATTGGAAACATGAGAGGGCATATTTCATTTTAAGATATCTTACAAATATATGATTCTAACATTGTTTAAAGAAGGAAAGATGTGGTAACAATGTTCCTTCAATGAAACTCTGTGGAAGTGGAGTCAGGAGATCTGAGTTTGAACCTTGGTTTTGCCTCTTCCTTGGGTAAATCATTTTTCTGTTGAATCCACAGTTTTCCCACCCATAATCTACTCCTACCATCTGATCATTTCACCACCTCAAGACAAAGTGTTCTCTTGTAAGACTTTGTGTATCAGCAAAGCAATATTCACAGCACCAACACTGACTATGAATACACTTGCATAATTTTGAATCACAAAATATAACACTCTCCATACAGAAGGCAAAAGAAAAACATTTATTCAGACACCAGAAAGCCAAATACATCATAACAACAAAGAAGTAAATACATATTAAGCATTGCAGTGGACAAAGCCATTCCCAAGTTTCCCCCATCTCCCACTCCCTCCAGGGCCTTCCCACAAACAAACATTCACCAGACTAGCTGTGCCTACCTGTGTTCTCTCTCCTTTTTTCTAACTGCTCTCACCAATTTCCTCCCAGTTTTGTTCCACCCAGTTTTGTTCCACCCTGTTTCCTCCCATTAGCAAGCTCCTCTCACATGTGACTTAGGCTATCATATGATTTAAGCAGGTCACATGGGCCTTCTTAATGAATGGGAAAGACCTTCCCATTTAAATTACCATTACACCATTCATTAGTTCATTTTGAGCCTGGGGGCAATATAATGACTCCTACAATCCACTTGGTTTCCTTCTTTCTATTTCAGGAAGTTTATTTTAGATGAAATGTTTTGAGTTCAGTCAGGAGGGCTCTGAGCCCCCAGGAAGGAAAAATTCCTAATCCCAAGGCAGAGGTGTTGTTCTCTGTGGTTGAGGCAAAATTCAGTTTACTGGCAGTATGTATGTAATGAAATATCAGATTATATTATAATATCTATGGAGAGACAGATATCTAGAGGAGAAGTTGGGGAAACTTTCCTCAGCCCAGATCCTTCTCTTCATGGCGCTCTTTGAGCCAATGCTTCTCTTCATAACTTACTTCTTTACTATAGCTTAACCTGTCCTTTGCTCCTCCTTGTTCCAATCTCTTGCATCCAGAGGCTCCAAATCGCTTCTCTGATTCTGCAGTAGCTCCTCTCTTTTATAAAAAGTACATAGATTGAAGTCCTGATCGATCTAAGGGAAGTGTACAGGTCACTTCACACCAATCCTGATTGTTTGATTCAATCAAAAGGTAATCTAGGTACCTAATCAAGTCACTAGGGTCAAATGGGGTGGAGTCTACTCTACCCTTTTGCCCTTCTATAAGATACTCATATTATCTAGTCATTGAATCTGTGGTTTCCCATATATAAGGCATCATCACCAACAACTTGCAGGACGGTTGTGTAGATCCAATAGATAATGTATATGAAAATGACTTGTAACTGTAAAGTGTCCTATAGAAACATATGAAGTATTTGTGGGCCAGTCCCATACTCAGCCACACTTTAAGAAGGATCTAGAGAGCCTAGACAGTGTGCCAAAGGAAGGGAACAGGAAGGGGAGGATCCTCTTAATAATGGAGGATGTTTATTCTGAAAGGACAGTTGGGAGAGGTATGTTGCTAGTTTGCTTCAGTTATCTGAAAGACCATCATGTCAAAGAAGGCTTAGATGGGTTCCACTGCATCCGACAGGGGAGAATGTGGAATAACAGGTAGACATTACAAAGAGACACATTTAAGTTTGACAGAAAGAAGGAAAGGTTTCTGGACAATTCTTATTAGAATGTGAACTCCTTGACAGCGAAGATTTGTTTTATCTTTCTTGGATGCCCTAAACACTCAGTACAGTGTCTGGCACACAGGAACTAACACTTAATCAATTTCTAGTTGATAATTGGAGCTATTCAAAAAAATGAAATGGGTGGACGTAATCAGTACCTCTTTGGCCAACATCTTCAAGTGAGGACTGGATGACCACTTGCTGGGGATGTGAGAGAAAATGTTTGGTCAGGTGGGATTTCTACTAGACAGCTTCTGAGAAAGGCTCCTTTGAAATGTGCAATTCTATGATCCTTATGGCTCCAGACGACATGCAGTAAATTAGAAGTTATTCTGGGAAAGATCAATATTAGAAGATAACTAGCCTGAAACATGACAGGAGCTGACTCTACATGAATCGATAATGTCATGTGGTAAAGCCAGACATTAAAATAAACATCATACAGCAGGTGTAGAAAGTGATGATGACAGGAGAAAATCATTGGCTCAGAGCTAGCAGGGTCCCTTAAAAGTCATTTAATCTAACTCCCTCATGGTATAGATGAAAAACTGAGGTTCAAGGAGGGAAAGTCACAGTGATGAAGATAATAAACTACATTTTCTAAGTAGATCACAATTTAGCCTAACAGTTTGATACTTCGGAAGAAATTTTTAAATTGAAAGATAAACTTTCTTGGAAAGGGTGCATTCTTCCAGCCATAAAGTAAATTCAGAAAACTCCTGAATGGAATGTCATGTTCAGGAAATGAAGAGGGTAGAGAGTATCATTGGGTCATAGATTTAAAGATGGAAGGGATCTTAGATGACATTGACTTCCAACTCTCACATTTTTTTTAAACAAATGCAGAAAGAAGCCCAGAGAGATTTAATGATTTGTCTAGGGTAAAATTGTTGGAGGAGTAAGTTCAACTCAGGAGTTCCTGACTCCTGGTCCACTTAAAGAAGCCTATTCATTGAATGGGTGTATCCCACTTAAAGTGGGAATGTGATAAGACCTTAGCCTGAAAGGGAAAGGAGCAGGGGGGCATCCTGGGCCATCTCCAGTCATCCTGATGATTATCAGGCCACTGGACCCAGATGGCTCAGGAGAAGAAAGTGAGGCTGGTGACCTTGAACAGCCTTCCCTCACTCAAATCAAAGTCAACCGTAAGTCATGTCATCATCTTCATGTCATGGTCTTCTTTGAGAACAAAAGACAAGCACAACAATAACAATATAAAACAGCTGTGAACTGATGCAAAATAGTTTGACTGGTATGGCCTCAGATCCTCAACATACATGACATTTGAGAACTACAACTAGGGTAATAAGCTATACTGTGTAGATGACCAGAGGAACACTAAATGCTAATGAGGAGTAACCATGAGATTCTCTATCTGCCACATATTCTAAAGAATTACAATTGTCAACTCTACACAGTGCATCCTTCAACCCATCCATCCAGTCACCAACAAGCATTTATTAAGTGCCTGTTACATGCTGGATCCCATAATAAATGCTAGGAAACCAAAGACCAAAATGAAATGGTCCCTTCTATCCAGGATTTCTCATGCTAATGGGGTAGACAAAAGGCACAAATATAGATATCAACAAAATAGATACAAGAAATACAAGGTATGTCCTTGAACAGGGCATGGCACTCATAACTGGGATTAGGAGAAACCTGGTACACAAAATGAGGCTTGAGCTGAATCTTAAAGGAAATCGTAGATTCCAAGAAGTGATTAGAAAGAGAAGGTGCACTCAGGTGTGGAGGCAGCTGATACAAAAGCATGGCAATGGGAGATGGAATATAGTGCAAGAAACAGCAGAGGCAGTTTGGCTGGTTCACAGAGGTCATGGAGTAGAGAAATGTGCAGTAAGACAAGAAAGATAAGATGGAGCCTAATTGTTAGGATGTCTAAGTGCTACACAGAGTTTATGTTTGATCCCAGAAGTGGTAAGAGAACCACTGTAGCTTACTGGGGAGGAGGGTTATGTCTCTAGACCCTGACTTAGGAAAATCACTTTGGTAAATATAGTAAGAACAGTGGGTACTAGTATCCCTGACACATTGGGTGGTCTAGGTTTTTGGCAACATTAATAGGCTAAACTATTTTTTTCTTAAAAGGTATGAAAATGATTATTGAGACATAATTGGCCCAACGAACTAAGGCTTGAGTCTTTGATGTAGCTTCCTGATATCCTAAGAACAAAAGTCAGTGCATTGAGAAGTCACTGAGGAAGCAGGACCCCTACCCTTAACCTCAAAGACTACTGGGAGCTGCTCTATTTAATCAATGCTGGATCTTTGCTGAATATCTTTTCCATGATAAGACTAAGGAAATTCCCTTTTGTTAATTGTTAGAGAGTTTGTGAGTTAGAAAAGTTAGAAAGCCTATGAGTGTTCAATGCCAACCTAAACCTTAAGATAGGCCTAAGTCAGGCCTGACCTACCAGAGCAGCTCAGTGGAGGATAGATTGGGGAAGGGTGATGGTTAAGGGAAAGAGAACAATTAGGCTATTGCCAGAGCCCAGGTGGAAGGTGATGAGGACCTTTATATGAGTGTAGAGAAGGGGCTGCATATGAAAGCTGTCATAAAAGTAGAAAAGATATTTGTCAGCTGATTCAGATTAGATATAGTGGGTGAGTAGGAGTCAAGAAGGACACCAAAGTGATGAACAGAGGTGATTTTAAGGATAATGAACCCTTTGGCCATAAGAGAGGTGAGATTTGGGGGAAGGATAATGAGTTCTATTTTGGACATTTTTAGTGTGACTCATCTTGGAGCCCTTCAACCTGAGATGTCCAGTAGGTAATTGGTGTCCTGCCTGGCCACAGTATTCTTTTAGGACTCTTTGTTTTATCCACAGTTATTTGCCCTTCTATTAATATTGTGATTATCTTTGTTTATTTGTTTGAAATCTTAGCTGGTTGTGATCTCTGGGAAACCATATTAATTGTCTTAAGCATTCCCCTTTCTGTCCTCAATGGAATCATTTTAACTCATGTTCAGCACTTCTTTTTTGAGTTTCTCTTGAGTCAAATCCCCCTTTAGGTCACTTAGTACTACCTTCTACATGAAGCCTTTCTTGGTACACTCAATTCTAAGTACTCTCTCTCCCCAAACTACCTCATTTTTAATTATTGTATTTATTTTACAGAAATGTATATTATATGTGCCTATATAATAAGGGACATATACAAATAGGAATGCATATATATAAATACACATATATAGATCTATGGATAAATGTCTCTGCCGATCAATCTTCCCATCTGAATCTCTGTATCTGTCTGTCTGTGGACTTATTGACTCCCCTGTCAGAATGTAAGCTCCTTGTGATTAGGGATGATGCCATTCTTTGTACTTGTATCCTCAGTGCCTAACACAGTGCTTGGCACATAGTTGGCACTTGATAAAATACTTGTTAATTCACTGACAGATAATAGGTTAGCATCAAATCCAGAAATACATCAGATCCTAGAATTTAGAGTTTCACAGGACCTTAGGGGTTATCTAGTATGTCCACCTCATTCAACAAAGGAGAAAACTTAGACCAAGAGAGATTAAATGACTTGTTCAAAGGCTTATAGCCAGTATGTTTACTTGTCTAGGCCAGGGACTCAGGAACTTTTCCCTTCTCTAGACATTGCAGCTCCCAGCTCTCCGAGGCCACCTCTAATAATATTGCTCTGAATTTTGGCAAATCTCCAAAGTTCTGACAATTCACCTCATTAGGGGGATAAGGAAATCAACCTAGCCTTCAGGTATTGTCCTTCCTAATTGGGTGTTAGACCCACCGTCCCTTTCTACCAACTGACAGCTTTTGCTTGTACTATCTCTCACATATTCCTCTCTAGAGTCTCTCTCAGACCTGAGATCTTGTGTACACTGAATGCATTGTTGGCCAGCCAGGCAGCTGCCTATCTTTGGTTATTGGCATTCATTCACCTTGGCACTTGTCAGAATTGAGGTCAGTGGGTTTTGTCAATCCATGCGAAACAGAGTTTCATACAGATAGTCTTGCCACTTTCAATAACAGCTTCCTTCAAGGGCCAACAGTACTCATTTGTTAGGGATGGCCCCACTGACAGAATCAGCCACTAGAAGCCAACCTCTCCTGGCACAAAACTGCTTCTGGACCCGTCAGGTTCAGAGAGGTTTTTTGGACTTGTCAAAATCAACACTGAGCATGAATGAGGTAGTTAAGTATGTCTTTGAAGGTCATCCCAGCATCCTTTGAATGGTACTAAGAAATTCAATCTAGGTTGTTGCTTCTAACAGGGAGGCTATGCCTGAATTTTCCTTCTGCCTTCCTTCTTGAGGTGCATCCCTGAACAAAATGTACATGGATAAGATCACCAAGGGCAAAGGATGGCATGGTTTGTTTAAAAAATCTCTAATGATGACCAAGGCTTTGTTCCTACATATGAAAATGTATTCATTTTTAAAATTATCATTTTTCTCTCCATCTCAACTCTTCTACTCCCACTGAAAAGAAAAAGAAAATCCTTGCAACAAATAAGCATTGTCAAGTAAACCAAACTTTTATGCTGATCCTGTTCAAAAAATGTGTGTCTCATTCTGCATTGGTCTATCTTCATTATTAGTTCTGTGGAATCAGGGTGGGTTATTACACTGAGAACATTTCCTTGGCTCTGTCTCCTTCACTTCACTCTGTATCAGTTCATACAAGTTTTTCCAGGCTTATCTGAAACCATTGGTTCCATCATTTCTTAGAGCACAATAGTATTCTATGACCCTTACATACCATGTCATTTAGACATTTTTTTTACCCAATTTACAATTGGTAGGTACTCCTTTAGTTTCTGGTTCTTCACCATTACAAAAAGAGCTGCTATAAGATTGTACATAGGGGCAAAGCAGATAGTAACGAACCTTTAATATTATTTCCACTGATAAAACTGCATCCATTTCTGACATTGAACCCTTTGATCACACCAAGGACTTTGGTGGAGACATTCTTCTGGGTCTTTAGTAACTGGGGTGGCTGAGGAGCCTGGGATAATGCTGCCTATAAAAATCAGTTGTCCTGTCTCCACAAAGATTGATAATGGAGATGATGGGATGGAGGTAGGACCAGAGATCTGCTAGGAGGTGGGCTTATGGGCTCAGGGATCTGGGTTGCTTCCAACACAGTCTTAGGGGAGATGGTGATTGTTTGATTTGCCTGGTACATGCTGCCTCTTGTTTCTTCTTTTGTGTCCCTTGCAGCTTAAGGTAGTCTGATTTGCCTGACCTTCCAGTGGCAGCTGGTCAGTAGGTGCGGGGGAGGAGATGGTTGGTCCCTTCTCCATAGGGCTTTCTGTGGTTCCACAGGGGTGGGGTGGGGAGGGGAGTGAACCGAAAGCATGACTAGCAGTCTGGAGAGCATTGTTACTACCAGAACTCTTACGCTTACCTGCTTATCAATGATGACAGTTGATAATGGTGGATCCATTTTGAACAGAGGTTACTTCCTCACTGATGACTGTCAGAGTCATGCTGGAAGTATGGCCAATGGCCAGGAACCAGCTATATCCAAGGCTCTTAGGCTCAGGGACATGGGTTGTCTCTAGTAAAATCTGAGGAAGGGTGGTAGTCATGACAGCAGTGATGTCTGACTCTCCTGGCACATGCCACTTCTTTTCTCTTCCTTGGGGGGCCTTGCTACATCAGTTAGGCTGGCTTACTGTCACTGAGGGAAAGCTATAAATTCTATAAAGTAATTCTTTGGTGGTTTTGTTGGTATGGCATGAAATAAAAAAATTAATTTGGGTAACATTGTCACTTTGTGATACTGGCATGGTCTAACCGTGATCAAATACTAGTCTTCCAATTATTGAGATGTGTCATTATTTTGTTAAAAAGCATTTTCTTCTTGCATTCATATAATTGCTTTGTCTTAGTAAATGAATTCCCATGTATTTTATGCATTCTGTAGTTATTTTCAATGGAATTTACTTTCCTATCTCATCCTGCTGAATTTTAATAATAGTATAACAAAGGAGTTGGAGATTTTGTGAGTTATTTTATATCCTACTATTTTAGTGAAATTATTATCTCAGCATTGTTTTTCATTGTCTTTTTAGAGTTCTCTAAATAAATCATCACATTATTTGGGAAAGGCAATAAATTTATTTTGTTTTGTTTTATCTACTTATTCCTTCAATTTGTTTTTTTGTGTGTGTTTTATTACAATAATATACATTCCTAGAACTATATCAAATAAGAATAGGAATAATGGCCTTTTTTGAGGGAGCAGAGCCAAGATGCATAGTACAAGGATAGATCTGCTCTAGCTCTACCCCTATAACCCATAAAATACCTGTAAAAAATTACTCTAAACAAATTCTAGAGCAGCAGAAGCCACAAAACAACAGAGTAAAAGAGAATTCCAGCCCAGCACAGCCTCGAAGGTCAATAGGAAAGGTCTATCACACCAGGCTCAGAGTGGGGCACAGCCCAGCCTTGACTGTGCCATGCAGCAGGGACAGGACTGGAGTAGGCTTCAGGGTATGGAATCACAGGTAGCAGCAGCAGTTCCCAGATTTCTCAACCCACAAATGCCAAAGACAGCTTCAAAGATCAGTGAGAAAGCTCTTTTACCTGGGTGAGGAGGGAGCAGGATCTGACCCTATCCCAGTCACAGGGAGGTGGCAGCCACCGCAGCAGCAGCATCCATTTTTGGAGCCTTCCACCTACAGATTCTGGGGGAATTGAGTGGCTGATATGGGTCACAGTTCTGAGTGGCAGTCCTGGAGAGAGAAGGAGTACTGGCTTGGTGGAACTGGTGGTGGCTTTGGAGAGGGAATCCTACTCACAGATCCTGGGCAGAAAATCTTGTGATTGCTCCCAGACCAGAGTGCAGACCAGGAGAGGAGTAAACTCCTCTCCCTTGATTGTGCCACCTTGGAGGAACTGAGAACTTACAGGTCTCTAGTGTATACCCTCCATTTGACAAAGGAATCAAAAGTCAAGTAACTGGCTGGGGAAATTCCCAAAAGAGGGAAAAAATAAAACTATAGAAGGTTACTTTCTTGGCAAAAAGGTATTTTCTTCCATCCTTTCAGAAGAGGAAGAGCAAAGCATACCATCAGAGGAAGACATCAAAGTCCAGGCTTCTACATCCAAAACCTCCAAAAAAAACATATGCATTGGTCTCACACCATGGAAAAGCTCAAAAAGGATTTTGAAAATCAAGTAAGAGAGGTGGAAGAAAAATTGGGAAGAAAAATGAGAGTGATGACAGAAAATCATGAAAAGCAAGTCAACAGCTTGCTAAAGCTTGCCAAAAAATGCTGAAGAAAATCACATCTTTAAAAATAGACTAACCCAAATGGCAAAAGAGGTCCAAAAAGCCAATGAGGAGAAGAATGCTTTAAAAAGTAGAATTAGCAAAATGGAAAAGGAGGTTCAAAAGCTCACTGAAGAAAATAGTTCTTTAAAAATTAGAATGGAGCAGATGGAAGCTAATGAGAAATCAAGAAATTACAAAACAAAATGAAAAGAATGAAAAAATAGAAGATAATGGGAAATATCTCATTGGAAAAAACAACTGACCTGGAAAATAGATCTAGGAGAGACAATTTTAAAATTATGGGAGTGTCTGAAAGCCATGATCAAAAAAGAGCCTAGATATAATCTTTCATGAAATTATCAAGGAAAACTGCCCTGATATTCTAGAACCAGAGAGTAAAATAAATATTGAAAGAATCCATCAATCATCTCAAGAGATATGAAAAGAAAAACTCCTAGCAACATTGTAGCTAAATTCCAGAGTTCCCAGGTCAAGGAGAAAATATTGCAAGCAACCAGAGAGAAACAATTCGAGTATTATGGAAATACATTCAGGATAACACAAGATCTAGCAGCTTCTACATTAAGGGATCAAAGGGCTTGAAATATGATATTCCAGAAGTCAAAGGAACTGGGATTAAAACCAAGAATCACCTACTCAGTGAAATTGAGTATAATACTTCAGAGGAAAAAATGGTCATTCAATAAAATACAAGACTTTCAATCATTCTTGATGAACAGACCAGAGCTGAATAGAAAATCTGACTTTCAAACACAAGAATCAAGAGAAACATGAAAAGGTAAACAGGAAAGAGAAATCATAAGGGACTTACTAAGTTGAACTTAGTTGAACCACTTACATTCCTACATGGAAAGATAGTATTTATAACTCTTGAGATTTTTTTCAGTATTTGGGTAGTTGGAGGAATTATATACATATAGACAGAGGGCACAGAGTGAGATGAATAGGAAGGGATGATACCTAAAAAAATAAAATAAGGGGTGAGAGAGGAATATATTTGAAGGAGAAAGGGAGAAATGGAATGAGACAAGTTATCTCTCATAAAAGAGGCAAGAAAAAGCTTTTTCAATGGAGGGAAAAAGGGGGAAGGTGAGAGGAAAAAAATGAAGCTTACTTTCATCACATTTGACTTAAGAAAGGAATAACATGCACACTCAATTTGGTATGAAAATCTGTCTTACACTTCAGGAAAGTAGGGGAGAAGGAGATAAGTGGGGTGTGGGGGATGATAGAAGGGAGGGCAAATGGGAGGAGGGAGTAATTAGAAGTAAATGCTTTGGGGGAGGGGCAAGGTCAAAAGAGAATAGAATAAATGGGGGGCAGAATAGGATGGAGGGAAATAGCCTTCACAGCATGACTATTATGGAAGTCTTTTGCATAACTACACATGTATAGCCTATATTGAATTGCTTGCCTTCTCAATGGGGATGGGTGGGGAGGGAGGAAGGGAGAAAAGTTGGTGTTGGATTCCCCTCACCTAGTTTTTCTACTACGGCTGATACAGTTGCTATTTCAAATTGAAGCCTGCGATTAATATTCTCCTGGAGCTTAAAGGTGAGGGATGTACTTTGCATGAAAACTTAGAGTTTGGAAACGAGGTTACTTATCTGCATTTGTGGCTGTGTGATTTCGAATTGTTGAAAAGTTGAGATCGTTAGGTCTAGGAAGGAATCTATGAATTCTCTCCTATTTCTTTTTAGGAACTGGGCAAGGCTACACCAAGCTCTATCAGAGGGGTATTGGTTCCAAGGGCTTTCAGATTTCACAGGAACGAATAGATATGAGGGTCTTTTGACTAGAAGAATATACCGATCTCTATATGTGGAGGACAATTGGGTTACTAAGGTGCAATTGATAAAGGAGGTATTATAGTCATGCGAGAGAGAAGTCAAGTTGGCCAAACTGACGTTGGTTTGGGAGCTGTTATAGGCAACAAACCCATACCCAGCAGGGGTCCTCAATTCCCATGAATTTGTACCGGAATATGTCACAAGAGGAATTGTGGGTTCTACTCATGTTAAGGCCAGCCCCAAACAACGCGAACCATACTGCATAAGGGTAATATCTGCACAGTATGGTAGATGGGCAGGAGCAAGAGGTCACTGATACATTTACACCCCCTAATGCCAATCCAATTTTCCATATATCTAGGTGCTGCACTCCCCATGGTTCAGCAATTGGGGCAGAGCAGGCATCTGTGTATAGGTTTGATTAGGGTGTTTTTTGTTCCAGAAAACTAAAAGGGTGTGGTTACCCTCTAAATGGTTACAAAGAGACCCGTGGAGCAAGTTGTGAGAGGGGCCCATACTCCGGGCTCTCCTGTACCACACCGGGGGAGGTCATGGGTAAGGTTAAACACGCGAATGTGAGTGAAACTGTCCCATTGTGAGAGGTTGTAGGATAGAGGTGCACAATAGTTACCACGGGGAATGGATATCATCTCCACCTTTTCCTCTGTTGGGTGCCCACCTGTATGAACATGGTGTACACCAGTAGAGAAATCGGTGGGTACTAGGGGAAGGCAAAGGGGAAGGAAATTAGTTGCTACAGTTGTATTATCAAATAAGCAGATTGGCGGGGAAATGGTTCTACAAAAGCCTGAGATTCGGGTCTCCACAGTGCTAAGGGGCGTTCCTCCCAGCTCTGCGGTAAGTTTGGTGGCATTATCTAGGAGGTGAAATTTCGGTGTGGTTTGGCCCCATGACACTACCTTAACAGTCGGTGGGTGAGGGACTAAGGCCCAAGTCCATTGTCCTTGGTAATCAGTCTCATTCTGTTTCTGGTCAACTAGCTGTTTCCATTCGGTTGCTGTCGCTGGTGGCTGGGAGAAATGACAGGAGAGCAAGTGCCCCAACAGCTGACTCAGCGTGATTCTCAGGGTTCGAGTACCTCACCTTCTTTGTCCCTTCCTGCCTCTCTTTTTTTTCTCCTTCCCTCGGGGTGTCTGGAGCACTACCCATCCCTCTTGTTCTCCGAATTGGAACCCAGATGCTTTCTCCATCATCTGTAATGAGAGAAACATACCCTGGCCCCCAAATGCTAACCCTATGTGGACCATGCCACTTTCCTTCTGTCTTTCTACATGACTTTTCCCCCCTCCGGTTTTTAGTGGCCCATAGTGAGTTTCGGGGTACCTTTTAACCCTAACCAGAACCCTTGGGGAAGCGGAGGTGGTCGTGCCCTCTTTCCTACTGACCTCTTCTGTTTGGCAGGCAATGGGGAACATTCTGGATTGCCAGGGGTCCCTGAAAGATGGCTTCAACTATGCCGTATATTAAGAAGTCTAGATCCTACCTCCCACTACTGGGGGGTCTATCCCTGTGTCATATAACCAGGGGAACACCACGAAAATATTTTGTACAAAGCTCTGGCATTGCTTTAGGGTTATTTCTGTTCCCTGTCCCTTCACTAACTTATATATCTTTCGGACCTAAGTCCTGCTCTGTGGACTTAATGACAGGGATGGACACCTTGCTCCCCATGTCTTCCCGCTACTCCCGGTAGTGGGGCACTCAGAGGGTCTTCTAGGTTTCCCAAGGACTGGCTATCCTACTCAGCTGTTGCGGCTGCCACCGCTGCTGTCAGCCAGATCTCACCTGTACCCGGTCTTCAGACATCTCGGGACATCTTCGGACACTCTCCCCTGAGCCACGTTCAACACCCAATGAGTCAAGCCACTGAAATCTGTATCTATAAACTATCTTTTTCTCAAGTGAATGTCACTTCTGTGCCTATACCTTAACAACTCTTTTGAAATCCTGACCTGAAACTGACTCTAGCAGTCATATAAAGTAAATTATAATATATGTTCCTCTCTTTCTCCCATTCTCTTCCCTGATGCTGCAGCAGAGAGAGAGAGAGAGAGAGAGAGAGAGAGAGAGAGAGAGAGAGAGAGAGAGAGAGAGAGAGAGAAACTGCATTCCAACCGGTGGTGTTAACACACAAGCATGCACACAAAATATATAAAGACAGAACACATATACAGACAATAAAAAATCCAAAAACTGAGGAGATTGTCAAAAATCCTACATACAAATTAGACCTTTGGTTTGCTTTCTTTCACCGTGTTCCAAACATCTTTCATATATTCAGATTTCCAAACTAAGCAACCTTGTCCCTCAAGAGTGGTTTGACTATATTGCACCAATGCACCAATCAGTGGGGCACAGGGCTATCTGAGAAATGCAGTCTAGAAGGGATTGAATATAAAGACTACCTGGTCCTTAATTGGGTAATTCCTTTAAAAATTTACAATCTAGAGGGGTGCAGACTCTATCTTTACTGCTGGAATGTGCTTCTCCCATCTTTACTTTCCTTTAGCCATTTGTCCTTGTATTAAAGCTGGTTTTGTTCAACTGGTCTTGAGACTGCTAGCCAGCTCAATTCAGCCTGGTGAGATATCTACAACTGTGATGGAAAGCGGGTTTGGATTGGTGTTGATACTGAGGTCTGTTGGGATTCTGCAGGGTGGGGGCATTGGTGGTACAGAGCTGTGGGGCTCCCAAGGGCCCCGCCGGAATTTTCTTGGGCCCACACCTTCTGCTGTCTTTGCCTGCATTGCGCAGTGATATGCCCAGGCTTCCCACAGGTAGAGCATCTAATTAACCTGAACCCGAAGGTGTCCCCTTGTTTTGCTCTGCATTGCTGTTTTACATGGCCAGGTTTCCCACACCTGTAACACCTTCTCTCATTCTTTTGCCAAAGGCCCTCACTGACTCCCCTTTCTATAGCTTTAGCCATGGCTTCATTCCTTTCTTCTTCTGATCCAATCGGCTCACACCTATCCAAGACTTCTTGGATGGAGGCTTCTTTAGGTAACTCAAGCATTGCCTTCTGGCATCTTGGATTTGCATTATCCATTAGCAATTGCCTAAGCATGAGGTCTGCTCCCTCACCGCCTCCTATGGCCTTGTCCACTGCCTCTTTGAGCAGACCTATGAAGGTTTGAATGGGCTCGTTAGCGCCCTGTTTGATAGAGGTGAGTTTCTGCTTTATTGCTCCAGGTTTTTCCACCTGTCTCCAAGCCCTCACAGCGCACTGAGCAGTGGCGGACAGAATCTCACCATCGAATAACAGCTGTTCTTCTGTGGTGGAGTATCGGCCTCTGCCTGTTAGAAGATGGAAGTCATTTTCAGGGTTCGCAGAGCCCCTGGAGTTTACCATGGCCCTAGCTGCTTTGAGATAAGCAGCATCCCATACCACGGCTTGGCCGGGAGTGAGGCATGCTGTGCTCAAAGATCTCCAATCGTTGGGTGTAAAATTGGCTCTGGAGCATAGCTGCTCCAGTAATTGAAGAACGTATGGACTGTTCGGAGCAAAAGTGGAGCAAGCCATTTTTACCTCTTTCAATAATTTGAATGGAATAGGGATATGTCTGCGGTTCCCATTGTCAGCCACCTCTGTAGGGAATGCTCAAGGGTTGAAGTCCGCAGCCCAATCGTCAACCTCCTCCCCCTCTAATGCCCCTTGATGTATGGCCTGTTGCAATGGTGTCAATGGTGTGCCCTTTTTTGTAGGTGTGGTCAGTGTAAATACTGCACACGGAGGTGGTTTGTTCTGCTGCTTTTGAGTCTGTAAGTGTTGGCGCCTATGTTGTAAGGCCTGAATGTCTGCTAGAATTTGTTGCTGCGCTACATGAAGCTTCTTGAGGATTTTATATATGATCCCCACAAAAGTATCCATATCAGACATTTTGGTGACAGAACCTGTCAGCCCCATGATAAGAAAACTTTTCTTACCTCACTGAAGGATACTTACCCCTTCAGGGTGCTTCTGGAGACTCACGATCCGTGAGTTGATTTCTTCTCTTGTGATTGGTCCGGTTGCACTCCTCTGGAACTGTCTTCCCTTGTGCGACTGAGGAGAGCCTCACAAAGTACCGGGGGGGAGGGGTGTCTTCGTCAAGTCTCTGTTAGGGCGCCAGTTGTTGGATTCACCTCACCTAGACGATGGTCTTGCTGGTCAAGACCTTCTACCCAAGGAGTGAGATGGGAGGCAGGATGTAAGCCAACTCTGTTTATTCAACTGAGGATCAGGGTTTATGAAGGTTGTAATCATAGTCACATGCAGGCTGAGCTCATCCTATTACTTCACCATCTCATGACTTACTCACGTCCATGCACCCGAAGCAAATAACGAAGCTTATCTTGTTCCTCAAGCTAGTTCCTGAGTTCCCAGACCCACCTGCAACTTTTCTGCAAAGAACATCAGTATCTACAGGAACATCAGGTTCCAGGGTCATGGAGAGCTTCTGCCAGGGTTTAGTAAGCACAAGTCCCATGGGAACAGGCTTTGCCTCAGCTATGGCCTGGATCACAGGACTCGCACTCCTCTTAGCCCTCTACAAGTTGTAACTCAAAGTTTTAGGAACTAATGTTGAGAATTGTTTTTGCATGCAACTGGGAAATAAGAAATACAGGTAATGGGGGTATAGAAATCTATCTTCCCCTACAAAAAAAGAGAGAAGATGGGGATAAGGGAAGGGAGGGGTGTGATAGACTGGAGGGCAGGTTGAGGGAAGTGGTAATCAAAATGCAGTGTCTTGAGGGGGGGAGGGGAGAGATGGGAAGGAAGTTTGGAACTCAAAATCTTATGGAAATTAATATTGAAAACTAAAAATAAATTTTTAAAAAAGAATAGTAATAATGGGCATCCTTACTTTATCCCTGATTTTACTAGAAGGTATGTCTCTTACAGATAATGATACACCCTAGTTTTAGATAAGGTTTAACATTAATATTTACCATATTAAGGAATGGTATATTTATTCCTATGCCTTTTAATTTTTTCATAAAAATAGTTGTTCTTTGTCAAAAGTGTTTTTGCATTTAATGATGTATTTGGATTTATTCACTATTATGATTTCACATGATTTTCTTATCGATATAGTATTTGATGTTTATCAGAATAGGTACTGAACCTGTGATTTCATTAGAATAAGGCACTCCCAGGTGAAGAAACTTTCCTTCCCAGTGAAGGTACCTTTTCTAGAACTTATAATCTCAAGAGCCTATGATATAGAATAGTTAAATGACCTACCAGTATAGCCAGTATAGGATTGGAATCCAGGTCTTCCTGCCTTGGAATCCTGCTCTCTGTCCACTATGGCATGTTTATGGTGTTCCTAATATTGAACGACCCTAAACTCCTGGCATAACTCTAAACAGATCATGATGTAAAGAGTATAATGTCAATCTTTTTAATGTTATTTGTAGCCTCTTTGCTAAATAATTTATTCAATAATTTTTCATCGATATTCTTTAGAAATAGTGGCCTACAGTTTTCATTCTCTTCTTTCTCCTGTTTTAGGTATCAGGACCATTTCTGTCTCCTAAAAGGAGTTTGGTAGGATCCCTGTAAGCAAATTCTATAATATAGATTGTTCCTCAAATGTTTTATAGAATTAACTTGTAATTCTGTCTGGTCTTATTGTTACTGACTCTGGGAGTTCCTTTATTACATATGCCTTGCTCAATTTATTCTTTTGAGATGGGGTTATTTCAGTTTTCAATTTCTGCTTCTGTTAATCTATTTTTTTTTTGTAACTATTCATTCATTTCACTACCAGTTTGAGTAGCATGTAATTGAGCAAAATAGTTTGATAATTCCCTCTACTTCCTCTTCATTTGATGTGAATTCTCCTTTTACATTTTTTGTACTGTCAGGTTCTCTGGTTTTGATCACATTAGATAATAATTTACCATTCTTTTTTAAAAAACAGCTTCTGGTTTTATCAACTGGGTTTTTTGTTTTCAATTTTGTCTTTCTCTTCCTTAATTTTCAGATTTTTAAATTTTTTAAGTAAAATTTTTTAAATTGTTGCCTTTTTTGTCATATACCCAGTTAACTTGTTCTTTTTCTCTTTTGTTGATTAAAGTATTAAGAAATATAAATTTTCCTGTAAGGACTGCTTGGCTATGTCCCCATAAATTTTACCATGTTATCTCATTATTATAATTTTCTTAAATGAAATTGCCTATTGTTTCTAAGATTTTTTGACTCACTATTTAGTTTTAAATTATTTAGCCTCCATTTACACAAATGCCTTGTTCAAAGATCTTCATTAATTTTAATTTTTATTTAACTGTGGCCAGAAAATGATGTGTTTAATATTTCTGCTTTTCTACATGTTTGTAGAATTTTATGCCAAACCACACAACCAGCTTTTGTAGCATTGACAGTTAAGAAATATGTATATCCCTTTCAATTACCATTCAGTAATTACCAGAAATCTGCCATATCTAACTTTCCTAAAATTCTAATAAGGTTCTTAATTCTTTTTTACATGTCTTTTTATGAGATGTGTTTGAAAAGTGTACAATGAGGTCCTCAACTATTATGATTTTGGTGTCTATTTCTCTCTGTAATTCAACTAACTTTTCCTTCAACTACTTAGATGCTATGCCATTCAGAGGACATACACATATGTGTATATGTGTGCGCATAAAATTTTATTACCTTTAAGCATAATGTAGTTCTCATGTTTATCTTCTTTAACCACTTTTATTTTTATTGTTACTATCTGATTCACCCCAGGTATAATATATTCTGCTCCTCCACTTGACTGTGTGAATCCTTATGTTCCAAATGGGAGAGCATGAGCTTCAGATACCCTGGAGAAGGAACAGGAGTACCCACTCCTGTCAGACTCTGGCCAAACCCAGAAGCAGGTCAAGCTGCCATCTGGTGCCCTTTGCTGGCTACCCACTAGCTCCAATGTTCCCTTTCCCCCTTCCACATACATACACACTTCCATCCCACCAGTCACCCAAGCCTGGTTCAGCTCTCTCTGCAAAACCCCTTGGAGATTGTAAACTTCTATTCCTATCCTACCCAATCCTACCCTCATGGCTTTTCCTATTTTTCCTCTCCATCTTGCATAGTGCATGAATTGTGGTTCTCCTTCCCAGAGCCAGGGCTGTTTGCCTTAGAACCTTCAGGGTTCTAAGGAACTTTGGACATAACCAAGAAATTCTGCTACACTGTCTCATTATTGTAATTTTCTATTGCAATGTTCTAAGAAACCCTGAGGGGACATTTTCTCTACTATCACTGGCTAGAGTCCTCACCATCTGTGTACCCCACATAGTTAGGAGCCAGTGATAATACCCTGGGTTCATTTAACCACTTAACATCAATTAGATTTTTACAAAAAGTGGTTTACTTCCAAGACAGAGAGAACAAACACATTTCAAACTCCAACACCTTTGGAGTGTACTTTCTCTCCCACTGCTTTCAAACATATATGACTCTCCTCAATACTTAGGTTACCATTCTAAATTTGTCCTCCATTTCTCAAATTCCTTGAAAAGGCCATTATCTGTCAAATGAGCTAGTGAAGGAAATGGCAAACCACTCCAGTCTCTTTGCCAAGAAAACCCCAAATAGGGTCTAGAAGAGTCAGACATAATCGAAACAACTGAACAATAAAAATACTGTTTTGATGCAAATCAATTCCCACAGCCTCCTGTGATGGCAACCAAAATAGGATCTTTTGCTGTTTTTGCTTTAGTATAATCAAATGCCTCCGACTGAATCCTGCCTTTATTAATCAAGAATCTTTACAAGGAGTAAAGTACAGAAACATGAGTTTAACTAGAAACAGTGAATTTGTACTGTTAATTATTTTAATGTGATTAAACATCTTTCCCAAACGCTGATGGGCTGGCCTGTGTGGGAAGCTTGATTAGATAGAGTTGTTTTATAGGAGGGTCCCAAGTACCTTTTGCTTATTCTGTTGAGGCACTGGGTCAAAGGGTTATGATGCCCTGTGACTCTAAATAAGGTATAAATACTCTAAGTTGAGGTTTTACTTTGGGGCTTAGTTTTTGCAAGTAGGTTTGAGTGCCAGAGGAAGACTCTGGGAAGCTGCTAAGGAGTTCCTGGGCTTTGAGAACCCAGATGTCATGCTTCCCTCTCTGGTAACTATGGTCAGGCAGTTGGGGTCCAGTTAGCTGTTGAATTGAGGCAGAGGAAGCCACATCTGTTGATCTTTTTATTTCTCTGTATTTTCTTTGAAATTCAGGGTGCTGACTCCGTGAACTAACTGAATGATGTACTTGGTTAAAAGAATGATACATGTGCTTGATTAAAGTGATTGTTAACCCCTTGAAAGTTGTTTTCCTTTTATGAATGCGGATCTAAGAACTTGTGACAGCAGGCCCCCTGTGCATGTTGGGGTGCTGACACACCTCCCCAATCCAAAACAAAACTTCCTACTTACCTGCCTTATCCACAGTTCTCTGAATTTAAATTATTAATTTCTTTCTTTTTCCTTACAGATTTCTCCTCTTTTGACCACACAGTGACTGTTACAGAAGTTCACTTAAGCATTCCATACTACCTCTTCCCTCAAAACTTTCAACTAAAGGCTTCTATATATTATTGAGAAAATATGGACCATGAGTTCCCTCTTCTCTATTCTACATCTTGACTTGAATATTGATCCACACACGTATTGACACCATCTTCTATTCTCCTCTGTACTGTACCATAGATTGCTTCTGCTCCTATTTGTACCAGCATATTACCCTCATAATCATCATCCCTCTAGTCTTCAATTTCTTCCTGTCTATTGGTTTTCCCATTGTTGCCTATAAACATGTACATATTTCCTCTGTTTTATATTTTTTTCAAGAGATAAAACATTAGTTTTATTGATAAATTAATAAGTACACACATCAAAGGAGCTATGAAACTGAAAAACACACACACACACACACACACACACAATCCATCTCCCTAAGACAATCTATAGTTTAACAGTATGTTGATAGAGATAATAGGGAAATAAGTGAAGCATCAGCTTTTCCTTGGCATTCTTCTGCACCTTTCCCATCTTGAATGCATCAGAGACAGGCAATCTAATTGCTTAGGGTGTTTTAATATTATTCTGCCATCCACACAGGCTATATGAAGTCTTTGTACTTTACAAAAATAATACCAGTGAGCGATGCAGCATGGGCAGTGAACTGGTAGTAAGCTTAGAGGGAAATGTGGGAGCAGTCCCTGGAAGGAGGCTCTTCTTGATTTCAGAACCAGGCTGTTGATCTATGTCCAAGTTTCCCAGGCAAGTGGGCAGGAAGTGTATGTGATCCATAGAGGAATCAGGGTGAATGCTCAACCTCTGGAAGTGAGACGTTAGACAATTCCTTCCTTTTGACCTTGAGCTAGACAGTTTTTCAGACAAAAGCACTGAGAAGATGGAGTGGGAGAGGCAGAATTTTCTAAGAGGGCTAGGCACAAGGAATGAGGAATTTTAATGTTTGGGTTTTTTTAACTTTTAAATCTATTCAGTAAATTTACACTAATTTATGTGAATGTATAAGCCTTTCAGGTAGCAGGGAAAAAGTTCTGAATCTCAACTGGAATATGACTTAACAAACTGTATGTTACCATGTCCATATATATACCCTAGAAGGGCCTACACCTGGGCCCCTGGGAAGAAGAGATTCAGTCCCATGCCCACATGTGCAGAGAAACAAGGGGATCTGCTGGGGAGGTCAGAGTGCCACCTGGTGGCTCACACCGAGACTGCCCTCATTCCATTCCCTAGCCCCTCTGAGTTCCCAGATTGTCTGCCATGCTCCTGCCGACCCCACTGTCTCCGGTGCCAATGCAGAGTAGATGTACCTAGGGAAAAGTTACAGCTCATGCTTCATACAGGGGATATTCACTTTCCTCAGCTGTTTTTGTTGAAAAATTATCCTTATTCTTGGGTTTATCAAACATCAACATCATCAAAAGAAGTTATCATTTACAGTGCCTACTCTGTGCTAGGCACTGTGCTAAGCATTTTACAGATGTGATCTCACCAGATCTTCACAGCAACCCTGGAAGACTTGGTGCCATTATACTCATTTTACAGTTGAGGACAGTAAAGCAAACAGGTGAGTGACTTGCCCAAGTTCACATATCTTACAGTATACATTTGGTTCTCTCTGATCTAGTGTATTAAACTGAATTAGCATAGACTTTTTATGTAGCTGGAAATAATCTGTAGTTATTGCTTTATGCCATGACTTGAGTTGGCTGTATTAATCTCCCTACTTTATTTCTTCCTTTCGTTATTTTTATTATTTTTTATTTTTTTATTCTTTCATATATTGTTACCATCTAAGTTAATTTTATTAAGTATGCCCTCAGTATTTCAACTAGTAAATCAAGCTAATATACTTGGTAATGCAGTATTGTTATTTTTACTTTATTAGGACTACAGAGTCATGCAGACTGAATATATATGTTTAGTTCTTTCCTTATTTCTATAAAAATTGTTTTGCATTTTTACAAATTCAAGGTGAGTGTTGGTAGGTTAATTTCCAGATTTAGTCTGTTTTGTTTTCATTTAAAATGAATTTGCAACAAAATAGTTTGGTTGGTTTTTCAGTCTGGTATATAGTAGGCACTTAATAAGTGCTTTATTGTTGTTAAACAGATATTCAGGTAACTTATTTTCCTATCTATTTGTTTTGCTGAACATCTACTTCCTCTAATTACCTCAATAAGCTAAATGTCTGTGGTTTGCTTTGTTGATTCTCTTGGGTTTTGAAAGTAAATGACCTTAATGTTTACAAACTGAGAAAATTTAGCATGCTCTTTATCAATGCTTGTTTCTTTATTTTATCTTGAATCTAGAACTATGTCAGATGATGTCATTAAGAGTGGGCACAGACAACCAGCTACCTGACTTAGTCCAGTATTCATCAGTCTGTCATTACTTTCTTTTCCATGGCTCCTACTTTTATTAAAAAATAGTATTTTATTTCTTCCAATTACGTGAAGACAATTTTTAACATTCTTTTTAAAAAAATTTAAGTTTCAAATTTTCTCTCCCTCCCTTCTCCCTAAAATAACCAATTTGATATAGATTACATATGAGCAATTACGTAAAACATATTTCCATATTAATCATGTTGTGAAAGAAGAAACAGGCCAAAAGGGAAAAAAAAAACATGAAAAAAATAATGTGAAAATAGTACACTTCCATCTGCATTCAACTATGGCCCCCACTTTCTTTTAGGTAAAAGACAAGTCCTTACCAGGTAGGCCATATCACATCGCTAGGCTGGCTTCTAACCCATTAAATCCTGTGTAAGATGTAAAGACAGGAAAATCAGTTCCCTTTCCCACAATTTCAGTGAATTTCCATTTTTATGAGGTTTGTTTTATGTGAGGCCTTTTTCTTGGCCAATGCCTGGGGTGTGTGCTATAGCCTGACTCATGAGTATACAGGCCTATTCACTGAATGGGGTTACCTCACCCTACGTGAGTCCCTGAGTAGGCCTTGGCCTACAGGGGCCAAGGTCTCCCATTGAATGCTGGGCCATCTCCAGTCATCCTTATGAATATCTGCTCATTGGATCCAGATATCTCTGGAGGAGAAGTGAGGCTGGTGACCTGCACAGCCCTCCCTCACTCACAACAAAGTCAAGTGCAAGTCATGTCATCATTTCTCTGATGTCGTGGTCTTCTTCGGCAACAAAGGACAAACACAACAGCAACATGAGTGTTCTGCTGGAAATTGCTACCTGTAGAGGTGAAGTGAAATGATGGACCAAGCTCGTTTGGCATTGAATCCATTTATTATTGATTACATACTGAAATTGTTAATGCAACCCTTATTTGAAGAAACTCTTCCTAATCCAAAGAAACCCTCCCAGTAGATGTATTATATATATCGAGCCTATATATGAAGCTAATGGTTTTCTTTGAAGTAGATTATAACTGCTTCTAACCTCTTAGAACTGCCCTATTAAAAATCGAATAGTTTTTATTCCCTTTTGCAACCTTTGTAACAAGCCTTTCTGAATTTATTAGCACCTTGTTAAGGGCAGACTTGATTCCAGTCACTTGCCTTACAATTTATGTTCAATCCTGGAACAAAGTGAGACACTCAGAGTTCCCTCACCAGTCAACAAAAGGAGTTTTCCTTAGCCATAGCAGGAGAAGGATATTCAGCAAGGAGAGAGGGCCTGAGTTGCCCATCACGGTCAACTAGTCAAGCAATGAGAGAGGATACCTTGAGCTCAGCACAGCTGCAACCAGGTAGGGATGTCAATAGCCTGGGCCTTTAGGGTCCTGAAGCAAGCAGATGTGGGCATGATCTGAAGAACTTTTATTCTGTTGGGTTTTTTGTGAGATGAAGATAAAGATTATTTAATATATCAAATTGTGAAGTGCTTCTTCCACCTCCCTCCACCAAGAACAACAAAACTGAAAGGAATTCAATCTGATGAGGGGTCCAATTAGGAAGAAATAAGTAAGGAGAGAAAGGTAGGGAGCAAGGAAGGGAGGGGGAGAGAGGGAAAGGCAGGGAGAGGAAGGGAGGGGAGAGAGAGAGAGAGAGAGAGAGAGAGAGAGAGAGAGAGAGAGAGAGAGGGAGAGAGGGAGAGAGGGAGAGGGAGAGAGGGAGAGAGAGAGAGAGAGAGAGAGAGAGAGAGAGAGAGAGAGAGAGAGAGAGAGAGAGAGAGAGAGAATGGTTGCATGATTAAATCCAAAGCACGACGACCTCCATCTTGCCTGTCTCCCCTTTCAAATTCCAGAGACAGGAAGATTTAGAGAAAGCATATCAGAAACAGTAAGGCGCTATCTCCTAATTCTGCTCCGTGGACCTTTCCCTTTTCCCACCCACAGGCCCACAAATCAGCCAACAGTGTGAGGGACCTTAGGCTAACTAAGCAGAGAGAAAGACAGATGGAGACCATGTTGTGTTAAGGCCAAGCAAAGGAGTAATTTCCTGTATCTTCCCAGATAAGGGCTTGAAACAAGTACCCAATGCACCACTTCAGATGAATTACAAGTTACAGGTGGGGAAACACACCAGAGTCAACACTGACACAGACACAAGTAGGAAAGAGAAGGGAGACTGAGGTTAAGACCACCCTGGAGAGACAACTTGTAGACATGCTGACTCTGGAGAAGGCAATGACCAACCATGTTTCTGGAGGGCTCAGAATGAAACTCATATGACCACTGTATGGAATTGTTTTCCTTAACTAAGCTGATGTGTTACAGGTCTCTGTTTGTTTTCTGTCGGTTTTGTAATGATGGTGTGAGGGACAGAAGGGAGTTAGTAATAATGAGGAAAAAAGAGGGTTTGTTAAAACACTTTCTAAAATGCACAGACACGAACAGAAGGGAATGCAGACTAAGCGATCAAATTTGAAAATAGCATAGACAATTTAGAAAACTAGGGCTGTGAAACAATCCCAGGAGTTCACACGCTGCCTCAAAAGGAAATGTTGGGGGTTTTTTGGCATTTGAATGTACACTGGACATAAATTGTGGCTCATTTCTGTTGGAACATCCTCACTGTACTGTGTTAGTAGCTGCAGCGAAGGTAACCTTGAATAAGCCCTATTTGTTTGGGGGCAGTATTCTTCCCTTGGGGACTTTTGTGGAGAGTTCATTCTAACACGGCAAAGAAATGGAATTAAGGCTTATTTTCTTTGGCTTTCTAATTTTGGGAAGAGAGGAGATAATGAGCGCATTTTTGACATGTGGAGAGTAAGATGTATTCAGGATAGGCAGTGTGAAATGTTCCACAGCAGCGAGTGACGTGGGACCGAAGCCCCAGGGGACAGGCAAGGACTGGCTGTACACAGATATGAGTCATCTGCACCAAGGTAAGGATGGACCCCAGAAAACACAGCTCAAATCTACCCCTTCTCACAACTCCCAGGGTCACGGAGCCCTCTGTGCCTCTGCTCTGGCCTCCTGCAGCCGCCCCCCAATTCCTTGCCTTCCCCAAGTCTGTCCTCCCTCCACGGCCAAGTCTGGCCCGCTCCCGGCTTTACTAAGCAACCGCGGGGGCCGCCTTCCCCGAGCACCCCCTCCTCCACTGAAGAGGCTGCTCTGGCCACATTTCACCCCAACTGCTTCTGTATCTTCCCAGATGAATGGGTGGCCCCCCAGAATGTCCCCTCCACCCCCTCTCCGGCTCCGGAGCATCGCCCAGCCGGGCCTGGGCCTGACCCCCAGGAGCGGGTCACTCCCCTTTTCCGCTGTCCCGTGTCCTAATCAGAGGCGGGCGCTGGAGAACCCGGGCCTTGGGCCTCCCGGGTGAAGCGCTTCCTAAAGCCACGGCGTCAGTTCTGGGGTCCTTCCTCCCGACCACCCCCCACCCCGGCGGTACACCGGCTCAATTCGCAATCGGGGGCCCCGGTTTGGCCCGGCTTTGCCTCCCCGTGGGTGGTGGAGCCTCGTCAGTCCGGACCCGCCGGGGGCTTTCTCGCCGGAGCCCACTGACAGAGGAGGACACCGAGGCAGGGCTCGCGGCCTCGGCCAGGTCCTCACTCCCCGGAGAAGCCCCCACTCGGGGCGGGGTCTCGAAGAGCCCCTAGTACGTGCAGCCCCCCCCAGGATCAGTGTGCGGACACTCGGAGAGGCCGGGGTAAAGGCCCCGAGGGGGCTGAAGGGAGCACGCGCGTTCGCGATCCCGGGGACCTCCCAATAACTCTTCCGCTCCACCGTCGTCCTCTGTAACGCGGGGACCCTGGCGCAGAGGACTCCTCCTGCCCCGCCCCCGCCCCCAGACCGGAGCCGCGACGCCTGCGCAGAAGCGCCCCGGAGCCCCGCCCCCGCCCCTTCGCGCATGAGCAGAGCGGCACCCGCGCGCCCAGCACTCCCCTCCCCCTCCACGGGCCGCGTACCGATGCCGTCAGTCTTCGGCGCCACCGAAGACGCCTAGGACTCACGTGAAGCGGCGCGCGCTTCTCGTTTCCTTTCCCCTCCCTCTCTCCGGGTTCTGGGGCGGCAGGGCTCCTCCGGAACGGCGCTGCCATGAAGGAGACGCCGTTATCCAACTGCGAGAGGCGCTTCCTGCTGCGAGCCATCGAGGAAAAGAAGGTAGGGAAGGAAGACCGCGCTCCCTGGCTTCCGTCGCCCTCGCGCAAGCGCGGCCTTGAGCCGCTGTTTGGAGGCGAGGTGGGCGCGGGGCGTGGGGGGCGGAGCAACTGTCATTGTCCCGACCCGCCCCCTCCCTGGCGCGCGTTGGGCGGAACGCATGCGCCTTCGGATGTCCGCCCGGGCTCGAGCCTCTCGGCCGCGCTACTAGCGTCACGAGGAATCCCGAGGGTCTCCCGGGTACCCGGTCCTCAGCCTTTCCCCCTCCTTCCGGATTTATGGCCGTATGGGAAACGGGCTTTGAACTTGAATCTCAGAGAGCCTGGGCTTCCGTTTTTCCGAGCCCTGCCCTCCTGTGAGCGCATGCGTGCTTCAGGCCGCTAACAGCATCCAGAGGCGGGAGGGGAGCTCGCGCGTGCGCGCCTCCGGCGGATGGGAAGCCCTTCCCTCCAGGGGGCGGGCTGGCAGCCCCAGAGGGACAGGGACATGCCCGGCCCCCACCCTACCCTCGCTCTCGGACCCTCGGCCAGGCTGCCTCTCTCCGCAGTGTCAAATACAAAGTAAACCTTGAGGAATCGGGAAAGGCGGCCTGGAGGAGGGGGGCCCGAGCGGGGCCTAGAGGGCGAGGGCAGGAGGAAAGAGGCAGTCGTGGTGACGTCAGCGCGTCCGGGCGGACCCCGGGCCCGAGTGGCGTCAGCGTGGGTCTGGGCCCCCCCTCCGAGTGGCGTCAGCGCGGGTCTGGGCCCCCCCTCCGAGTGGCGTCAGCGCTGGGCGGGGCAGGCTCCGGGCCCGAGTGACGTCAGCGCTGGGCGGGGCAGGCTCCGGGCCGCCCTGGAGCGGCCCCTCCCGCCGGGATCTGCCAGTCAGTGCTGCTGAGATATGTTATTTCAGATAAATAATCACTAATAGTCTTGATACCTCACATGTGCCTGTTAAATACGGATACATGAAGCGTGTTACTTAACGTACCAGACCCCGAGCTTACGGACAGGTCCAAAAGAGCTGCTGCAGTCCAAGGGAGAGGGGTCCACTGAGCCTGCAGACTCCTCCTCAGAGGCGCCCAGAGCAGAGAATAAATGCACAGAGGGGTGCAGGGCGAAGCGTGTGCAGGCCCATGCCTCCCCAGAGCTGGCCCCCCACCTTGTCCTGTCCCACAGCTCAGCTGTGACCCGTGGTGGGGTCTGGTCTTGATGGAGATGTGCTCTCACCGACCCGCCAGGACATCCTCTTCATTCCCTCTCATACTCTGTGACTAATTCTTTTTTTGGGGGGGGAGCGGAATGAGAAACTGGTCTGATTATCACACTAGTCTCCACTGTTGGAAATTTATTGGAATGAAAAGCATCCTAGGTTTCAGAAATAAATGGCAGGATGATGGCCAAATTCACACATTTAAAAGATTCCTGTTGTGTACTGAGTCTAGTACTACCTTAGGGAGAGGGGAAGTTTTGGTAAGAGATAATCTCTGCTCTCATGGAGCTGATGGCTTAGGAAAGAATAGACACCAGCAGCTGCACAAAAATAAAGTCGAACGAAAGCCCTGTAAGGCTGAGGGCTTTCGAGTTGGATTAGAACTCGCAAGTGTAGTTAGTAAACATTGAAGTAGTTTAACTGTGTGACCCTCCTGTGAAACTTGTTTTTCTGTTGAAGCGCCTTGATGGCAGGCAGACCTATGACTACAGAAACATCAAAATTTCATTTGGAACAGACTACGGCTGCTGTATTGTGGAACTTGGGAAAACAAGGTAAAAAAAGGCTAGCCACTGTGTTTCAGTAGAATAAAAATCAGCTTGAGAAGTACCTCATAGCCTCAACTTTTTTTTTTTCTGCTTCATGCATTTTATTATTTTTTATTTATTTAATTAACTTTTTACATTCATTTTCACAAATTTTTTGGGTTCCAAATTTTCTCCCCTTTTATCCCCTCCCACCACCCCAATATCCCAAGCAATCTAATTTTCCCTATCTCCAATCTGCCCTCTCTTCTGTCATCCCTCCCTTCTCTTGTCTCCATCTTCTCTTTTCTCCTGTAGGGCCAGATGACTTTCTATTCCTCATTAACTGTATGTCTTTCCTAGTTGCAACAACAATACTAAACAGTTGTTCCTAAAACTTTGAGTTCCAAATTCTCCCCATCCCTCCCTCCCCACCCATTCCCTTTGGGACGGCAGGCAATTCAATATAGGCCCTATCTGTGTAGTTTTGCAAATGACCTCCCTGATAGTCGTGTTGTGTAAGACTAACTGAATTACCATCCCTCCTAACCTGCCCCTCATTGTTTCTCTTCTGTCTTTTGATCCTGTCCCTCCCCAAGTGTTGACTTCAAATTGCTCCCTCCTCCCTTTGCCCTCCCCTCCATCATCCCCCCTTGCAATATCTCCTTCTCCCCCCCTTTCTTATACTGTAAGATAGGTTTTCATACCAAAATGAGTGTGCATTTCACTCCTTCGTTTAGTCAAATGTGATGAGGGTAAACTTCTTGTTTTGTTTTTTTTTTCTCAGCTCTCCTCTTTTTCCCTCCACTAAAAAAATCTCCTACTTGCCTCTTAAATGACATATAGTTACCCCCTCTTTCCTCCCACTACGTTTCTCTCTCACCATTTACCTTAATTTCTTTTAAGTTATGGTCCCATCCTATTCAGTTCACTCTGTGCTCTCTGTCTCTGTATGTGTGTGCATGTGTGTATGTGTGTGCATGTGTGTACATGTGTATGTGTGGTTCCACCAATTACCCATATACTGAAAAGTTTTAAGAGTTAGAAATATTGTCTTTCCCTGTATGAATGTATACAGTTCACTTCTGATAAGTCCCTTAATACTTCTCTTTGCTGTTTCCTTTTTCATGCTTCTCATTCTTGTGTTTGAAAGTCAAATTTTCTTTTCAGCTCTGGTCTTTTCATCAAGAATGATTGAAAGTCCTCTGTTTCATTGAAAGACCATATTTTCCCTTGAAGTATTATACTCAGTTTAGCTGGGTAGGTGATTCTTGGTTTCAGTCCTAGTTCCTTTGCCTTCTGGAATATCCTATTCCACGCCCTTCGATCCCTTAATGTAGAAGCTGCTAGATCTTGAGTTATCCTGATTGTATTTCCACAGTACTGGAATTGTTTCTTTCTAGCTGCTTGCAAGATTTTTTCCTTGAGCTGGGAGTTCTGGAATTTGGCCACAATGTTCCTAGGAGTTTCTCTTTTTGGATCTCTTTCAGGTGGTGATCGATGGATTCTTTCAATACTTATTTTGCCCTCTGGTTCTAGAATGTCAGGGCAGTTTTCCTTGATAATTTCATGGAAGATGATGTCTAGGCTCTTTTTTTGATCATGAGTTTCAGGTAGTCCCATAATTTTTAAATTGTCTCTCCTGGATCTATTTTCCAGGTCAGTTGTTTTTCCCATGAGATATTTCACATTCTCTTCCATTTTTTCATTCTTTTGGTTTTGTTTGGTGATTTCTTGGTTTCTCGTAAAGTCATTAGACTCCATCTGTTCCATTCTAATTTTGAGAGAACTATTAAATTCAGTGAGCTTTTGAGCCTCTTTTTCCATTTGGCTCATTCTGCTTTTGAAAGCATTCTTCTCCTCATTGGCTTTTTGAACCTCTTTTGCCAATTGAGTGAGCCTATTTTTCAAGGTGTTAATTTCCTCAGCATTTTTTTGGGTCTCCTTTACCAAGGTATTGACCCGTTTTTCATACTTTTCTTGCATCTCTGTCATTTCTCTTCCCAGTTTTTCCTCCACCTGTCTAACTTGCTTTTCAAAATCCTTTTTGAGCTCTTCCAAGGCCTGAGCCCACCCGCCACCCCCCTGGGGTGTCTGGGGGCACTGAGGCCCCACCCTCCACGTCTTTCCCTGATGGCAAGAATACATCCTCATCTTCGTCACATCCGAAGGTCGGGATCATTTGCATTTGTTGGAAAAAACTCTCTATAGTCTTATTTTTCTTCCCTTTTCTAGGCATTTTCCCAGCCAGTTACTTGACTTCTGAGATTCCTTTCCACCCCCGCCTGGATCTGCCCAGCTAGTGCTTGGCCTCTGAGATTCAAATGGGCTTTCCGGTGGCAAGCTTTAGTTCTGGCACTGGGGTGGGGGCAGGGCCGCCTCCCACGCTCAGTTCCCTCAGGGGCTTTATGCAAAGACTTTCAGGAATGGAGCGGGTGGGGGCGGGGTGGGGGGCCTCCTCCTAGGCTCAGTTCCCTTGGGGGCTTTATGCAGAGGTCTTCAGTAATAGAGCGGGGTGAGGGCAGGGCTGTCTCCCAGGCTCAGCTCCGTCAGGTTTTACGCAGAAACCTTCCGTAATGAAGATCCTGCCTGCTGCTGGGGGATTCCTGAGTCCTGGGCCGCTGCCGCCTCAGCCGCCGCCCACCCCTCTGCCGCCACCCCCCCCCTCTCCACCCTCTGCCGCCGCCGCTTCCTCCCGAGGGGGCCCGAGTCACGGAGACACCCTGCTCCCCCTCTCGTCCAGCCCAGCCTTCTTTCTCACTGACCTGTAGCTTCTCTGGGCGGAGGGACTTTCCCGGCTGCCGGCGCTTCCGTCTCTGAAGCCTGCTCGGATCAGCTTCTCTGGGGCCGCGGCCAGGGCAGCGCTGGAGGTGGGGTCTGCTTTCCGGGGCGCAACGGACCCTGGGGACGGGTCTCCAGGGCTCCCTGGAATGGAAATCTCTTCCACTCCGTTTCTGCACACCTTGTATTGACCCAGAAGTTATGGGGGTCTCTTTTTACATTAATTCTATGGACTTTGGTTTCAGAGCTCGTAAATGTGGGTCCTTCTACTCCGCCATCTTGGCTCCGCCTAGCCTCAACTTTTTGACATTTCAAAAGTCTGTGAAACCAGCCTGGCCCTCACTTTTTCTCATCTGTAAAATGAGAGGATTGGACAAAATGTCCTCTGATGTTGTGGAAGGGTGGCAGTAAGCAGAGGTTCAGGTTTAGTTGAGGCTGGCAGCTATTCTGAGCTGCACGGGGCTGTGCCAGCTGGGCATTTGCACCCTCTGACTTTAATATGGTAACCCCTTGGTCCCAGGACGGACAGATCAGCCCAGGGAGGAAACAGTGTCAGAGCTCCTCAGTCACTCAGGGATGGGTGCATGTCCCACATATCCAGTCTGGGCAAGAGAGGAAGATCCAATTTAAAAAAATATTAAAAAAATAATAATAATCAACTGAGATGAGTTGTACAAAATATGTAAGTTTCACTGACCAATGTTTATTTTTTGTTTTTACAGAGTTCTGGGGCAAGTCTCCTGTGAGCTTGTTTCTCCAAAGCTCAATCGAGCAACAGAAGGTATTCTTTTCTTTAACCTCGAACTCTCCCAGATGGCCGCTCCTGCTTTTGAACCTGGCAGGTATTAGATTCTGTTTCTTAAGAAAGATTTACTCTGCTTTTTGGAAGAGGCAAATGCATTATAGCAGTGTTTGTGTTTTAAGGCTCTCTCTCATCAGCCCATATTTATATTCTTAGGCAGTCAGATCTCTTGGTGAAGTTGAATCGACTTTTGGAAAGATGTCTAAGAAATTCGAAGTGTATAGACACCGAATCTCTCTGTGTTGTTGCTGGTGAAAAGGTACAGAATATGCCTTCAATGGTTAACACTAGGAGAAATGTCATAGATTTGTGGGACTTGACATGCATCCTTCATTCCCAAAGCTTTAGTTGATCCAATTTTTTCATGGGGAATTCTCCCATCTCTCCCAAAGGTTGCTTACGGGCATACTTGGGGCATCATCCCATTTGTTTTTAGGAAGGAGTAAACTGACACTTTGGATTTATAGAATCCCCCTTCCAGTGAGTTTCAGAGTTCTCATCCAGATTTATGTCATTCAGTCTATTTAAGGTATTTTGTAGAAGTGGATAGCACTTTCCTCTTTTACAAGTGAAGACCCAAATGCACACAGAAGTTGTTTACCTTCCCCAAGTCCATACAAAACAAGGATTGAAATCCAGCTTTCTTGACTTTCATCCAGTGCATTTCCTCTGAAGTCACTATGCCAGCCTGGCAGATGGGTCCCTTTGGATTTAACCTTGGCTGTAGTAGACTAACTTGAACTATGGCAAGTCACTTTCTGTTTCTGAATCCCATACTCCAGTGCCTCTTCTATTTGCCTGAATTACAAAAATGTCATCACAGTCTCATTTAGAAATAGGAAACGGGACCTGAGAGGACAGTGACAGGTGTCACCCTCACCAGTGCCACATCCTGTGTTCTTTCCACCCTACCAGACTTCCTGGTGACATGATCCTTGACTTTACAGACTTGCTTTCTTTGACTTACTAGATGTATTTAAAAAGTAATTCTGTATAAAGAGAACTTTTTATTATTTTAATTTTCTTTCAGGTCTGGCAAATCCGTGTGGATCTCCATCTGTTAAATCATGATGGAAACATTATTGATGCTGCCAGCATTGCAGCGATTGTGGCATTGTGTCACTTCCGGAGACCTGATGTGTCTGTCCAAGGTGATGAGATCACCCTGGTAAGTCTCTGCAATGATGGTTGGGGAATCCTTTGTGAACCCCTTGGCATTTGGGGGTTAAATCCCAAGGGTGCCAAATGGCAGCTTTCTAAGTCACAGTGCCTAGCACAGCATCAAGGGTAGAATGAAGCTTATCAGAAAATACTGATGAAGAGAGGCAGTGGGGTGTTGTGGTTGGAGGACCAGCCTTGGATCAGTAAGCCTTCTGTTTAGGTCCTGCCTCTGACATGCCATAGCTTTGTGACTGTGGGAAGTCACTTAAAGTCTTGGTGATCCCCACACATTCTGCAAGAGTTTCCACACTAGGAATTTCCTGCAGTTGAGGAAATCACACATCTAGACCAAAAAACTGCATTTAATGGTGGTTGTGGTTCCAAACATTTGGATGGAATAAAATGCTTAGTGACTCAGGAAGAGAAAAATGCAGGAGAAAATGTGTAGGGTTGTCAGTAGGGATTAAAAAAAATAAAGCATGACTTAGGAATCCGTTAGAAAATGATAGAAGCTACCTTCCAGTGTGTGAAATGCTCCACACTCATTACCTCAGTAAAGTTTCACAACATCTCGGTGACAGTCAGGGCACAACTCTTAACCCCATTTTCCAGATGAGGAAACCAAAGCCCTGGGAAGCATAGGAACTTGCCTAGAGTCTCACTGTGAGTTATGATCATGCCCAGATTCAGTTCAGTTCAACTCCCCTTGATTAAGAACCTACTAGAGTAAATACCTGTTGGTTTGGGGGATGACCAAGTGAGGCTCAGTACCTAATGGGAAATCACTGTGCTGTAATAAAGGAGGACCAGGACAATACCATGAAAGACATCAAGACATCTGTCTCTACAATAATAACAAGAAGAAACCAGAAGGCATTTTGCCAGATGCCATAGATAAAAATGCAAAAACTAAAATAGCCCCTGCAATTTGAAAAGCTTTCTACTTTTCTGGGGGAATACAGTAGGCACAAAAATAAGTAAAGACAAGGAAGAGGATTTGAGGAGGGAGGGAGATTTAACTACTAGGGACCCCAGGGAAAGTTTCATAGAGTCAGTGGCACCTGAGCCAAGCCTTGAAGGACCCTGCAAGGTAGAGATGAGGAGGGTGTGGGACAGGATTGCTGGATATATATCTGTGGGAGACAGAATCCCAGAGTGCTTATGAGGGAATTGCTTTTTAAACCTTAAAGCACCATCCAAATAAGAGTTGTTATGCTAGCCCCAGAGCCAGGTTGAACTTGTGCTCTAAGATCCTTTGTGTTCCTGAAGTGTTGAGTGAAGATGCCATCCAAGAGGTACCTCATTCGCAGAGCAGTATTCCCTTGGCTTCTGCTTTCTGAGAGTTTCTGGTCATCTCTGATGGATCTGAGTCTGGTGCCAATTAGAATTTCTCATGATGCCAAGGTTCTGGTGGCATCACAGTAGTGCCTAGGAGGCTGAATGCATACTTGGCACAAACTCTAGAGCTGCATCCCAGGGTGGCATATTGGAGGATGCCCTGTGTACACAGGAGGCCAGCATTTGGCCTGGGCATCTGTATCCCTAGCAGGCAGCCTACCTTCTCATGACTCCCAGGAGCACACTTCTCTGATGATTGTATCAGCCCTACTGAGGCTTCTTCCAGCTCCTGGGCTGGCACTCTCAGACCCCAGGGACCCTAATAAGAGAGGTTCAGTAAGAAGGATTCCAGTGTTTGAGATGCATGGGGGAACAGTGGTGATCAAAGGGCAGTTTGTTTTTTCCCGTGTCCATTCCCTTAATGTTTTAGAGTTACTAGTCATTGTGTTTATGTGCAGTACACGTTGGAAGAACGGGATCCTGTACCTTTGAGTATCCACCACATGCCCATCTGCGTCAGTTTTGCCTTCTTCCAGCAGGGGTGAGTCATGGGCAGGGCTTGTTATCAGGAGCAAAAACAGATGTTCAAAGGACAGTGCCAAAATGTATGTCCATAGTACCCACTCTTGTCTGGCAGGCAGAAGAGTCTCCTTGTGGGGTCTGTCACACACACTCTGAAACATGAAAACATGAGCATCGCCATCAGCATTCCATGTGGCCAAAAGAATGGCAGGGAAAGATTCAAGTATGAGACCTATTCAAGTATGAGACCTGAAACTGCCGCTGCCAACTATATTGTCATGTGTCACCTCTCTTACATTTAATAAATGCAGGATAAAGACTTAAGTCTGTGATTGAATTGGTATAGGAGACTTCCAGGTGAGGACTCCCCTCTACCAGTGCAAGTCAGCAGCGGGCCTGGGACTCAGCCTTAGAGAAGTGTGCAGGGCACTGAGAGGTGCCTCAGCCAGTAGGGCTGGCACTCAGGGAGTGAGGACCTGGAGAATGACAGGCTGTGATCAGGTCTTTGGGTGTTGGACATTTTTTCTCTGTTGGCTGTGAACACGACTGGATAAACACACTAAGAAGCATTCAGTGGACTTGTTACATTGAACTGATAGTTGGAAATCTCAATGTCAGATGAGCTATTTTGATGGAATATGATCAGAGTTTGGAAATACCTCTAGGGTCATTAGTTTGCCATATGATGGCATTTATTGTACTTTGAAGTGAAACCTTAGATGGAAGGGATTGGGGCAGAAATGGACTTGGAATTAATATAAACCATCAAAGCAGGTCCACATGATCTAATTTTTTGTTAGAACACTGAAGTCATCTAATCAGCCAAAGACAAATTAGGCATTATTTGAAGAAACCTGTATTAACAGAGACTTTACAATAACTGAGTTTTCAAAGAGAGATGCATTTAGCATTCACCCTGTGTTCATAAACATAATCATTCTCTTTGACTCTCAGTGCTTCCCTGGCTTGCTTTCTAATATTACAAAATGGTGTCATTTTAGTTTTTCAGAACCTGTTGCTTAGAGTTCGTATCTTAACCCCTGAGTCACTCTGTGTTTTGAATTTGTTCTAGACTGCTAATATTAATGAAAATGCTACACTAATATTTATTTCAGAACTTACTTATTGGTAGATCCCAATGAACTAGAGGAACGCGTCATGGATGGCCTGCTTGTGATTGCCATGAATAAACACCGTGAGATTTGTACTGTCCAGTCCAGTGGTGGGATCATGCTGCTCCAAGATCAGGTGACTTGTTAGACATGGTGGTGTGAGGCATTTTGTGGGTTGAGGCTCCAGGCTCATGTTATTCACATTAACTCTTGTGTAACTAGAAGGGTAAGTTTGTGTGTAACTAGGCTAGTTCTTATTCACATAATCCAGGCACTGATGACTGCTGGTCTTTAATAATGCCCTCTTCATAATATTTCAGAACAGCGCATTGTGCATGCCCCTTCCACAGTGCAGATCAGCTCTTCATACCTGACTGTGTAGCCACAAGCAGTCTTCACTTGGTGCCAGCATTCTAGCCACGAGCTTCCCTGCCTTGGGCATCATCACCAAAGCCACACACACCCCTTTCCCCCCTTTTATTTCCTCAGCATGAGGAGGCATGGAGAAAACAAGGGATAGAAATGAGTGAGCATTGTTAGGAAATTGTCTGTTCTTCCAAGACTTAGAACCTGAACCTTCTGATTACCTAATTGGGGTGGATATTAAACTCAAGTTTGGATGTAAGCTGTGTTGAAGATCCACATAAATGAAAGGATGGTGTTAAAGCATTTTTAAAAGAAGTAATTCAGACAGGATGTTGTAATGTAAAGAGTCAACCGCAAAGTCGAAAGACCCAGGTTCATATCCCACCTCTGATACATACTGGTTATGTGATATTGGGCAAGACACTTAACCTCTCAGTGATAGTCTCTTGCAGCTCTCTAAGACTGTACTTTTCAGAGAAGATGCTTGGTAGAGTTTCCTCACTCAGGAACTCCCTAGAGTAGACCCAGTGAATTCCCAAATATAGGCCTGATGTCTTTTCTCAAGGAATCTGAAAGATGGAGAAATGGCAAAGGTGTGGGGGCGAATCTCAGGCATTGTTTTTGTCAGAAGAAGTGGCCAAGAGGATATCAATACCTTCCCAACTGTAGGCCATCATTCTGTCCTTTCTCAAAAATTTTCATCTGTTCATGCATTGAGGGCATTCTTGATAAAAGTATAGAAAAGGAATGACAAGGCTTTCCCAGATGAGCTTCTACAGCAAATCAATTGAATGGTGCTGAGAATTCAAGATTCCACCATGTTTGTTTGTGATAAGTGACAATCTGGGAGACACCGCCCTAAGGGCTTTTCTGCAGCTAGTTCTCTCCTATGGTTAGTCAGACATCCAATATCCTTAAATACGGTTAACAACAAGGTAACAGTGTTCAGGCCTCTGTGGACGCTGCCATCATGCATCATGGACATGTGCAGCCTGCCTCAAATCCTCCTGGAGGTGAGGCCTTCAGGTCCTGTTTGTTAATGACTTGTGCAGAGTGGTCAAGCCCAGGCAGTTGGAGCCCCCTAATGAGACCTCTAAGCATTCAAGAGCTCCTGTTAGCCAGGAGAACCATAGGTGTAGAAAAGACCTCTTATCTAGACAAGCTGACTTGCGTCTGGACGAACTGCCTTTAGTGTTCATCGATCAGTGTGTATACATCATGGACCCAAGGCAAAGGGAGCAGAGCCCAGAATTGGACAGAAAGACGAGTGCCTGCTGGATTGCCTTACGCCTTTGATATATGGCTGTGAATCATGAAATGCTGCTGTCTCCAAAGATTGGAAAATGAGGATGACCCCAGGGAGGACTCTGCAGGCAGCAGCATATGAAGTTTATCCAGGACTTGCCCAGAAGTGGTAGAAGGAGCAACATAACCAGAAAAAAAAACTGGCTGTCATGGAGGAAAAGTGAAGGAGCCCTGTGGCCTGGGTATCCCACTGGCATCTGTGGCATGCCTCAGGCACAGCTGGGTGATCTGCTCCTGCTATGAGGAATGCCCCATTAACAAGATCATTGATGTCCTAGAGATCATTTCTTGCAGCCAAATAAATGACATGGTTCACTCCTCTGGAAATAAAGAACTCAAGTCATAAGGAAGTCACCAGCTTTAGAGTGGAACATCCTCATTCTGAGGAATCTGGGGCCCAGAGAGGTGACTTGCCAAAGGTCCTGTCGCTATGCATAACGACTGAGGTTAGCACATTTGCCACCATCCATTGAGTGCCATTGCCATTCACCATTGAGTGAATGCTTCAGCCTCAGCAGAAGTGAAAATTTGAGGGGAGTTTTGTAGAAGTCTGACAGGTGAAGGCCAGCAGGCAATACAGAAAAAGTTTAGAAATTCAGAAGTACATAAGAACCCCATGAAAGTAAAAGAAAAAATTGAGACTTCTCTGGTATGAGGGGAGAGTCAAAAATTTTATGCAGGTTTTTCAGACTGTGGGGGTGCTGTGCCTACACGAGCCCCCCACAATGTGAAAGGGACAACTATATTGTTTTGGAAAAAAAAGTTGTACTATTTTAATCTGTTGTTAAATATTTTTTTATCAAGTGCTCACTCTGAGGCTGTGCTGTGTACTGGGGATCCTGAGGCGAAATGAGAGTCCCTTTCCACAAGGTGCTCATGTTCTAATGGGAGAGACAAACATGCTAACAACTCTGTACATACAAAACATAGGCAGGGGAGATGGAAAGCATTAGCACTAATGACATTTATTTTAGAAGCAATTTTCAAATCTGGAAGTTCTCCACATGACTTTTTAACTTGGAGCTTTAAAACAGCCCTGCTCCTCAGTTGTCATGTGCCCTATGACATGAGTAAAGAAGTGAACCCAGATTAAACACATCTGTGGGATTCTGAAAAGGCCTTTCAAAGACACTTTATGGCATGCCAGCATGAAATAATGACTAATACTCATTCTCTGTCTGCCAGTGTCTTAACAGTATTTATTTTGTGTTGTTTATTCAAGCCAATGACAAATGGATAGCAGAATTAGAATTAATCCCCCTTTCAAATCTTTAAATTGCAAAATACTACATTTAATTGATAGAGAACACTCAGATGATTGAATTTTCCTTTCTCTTTTTGTAAAGTACCTCTGAGCAAAGTTGCTTAAATTTGTTGGCAATATTTTTAGAGGTAGAACAAGTAATCTGAGAACCAAAATCTGCTGCTTTTATTGCATTAGGATACAGCATTTGATAGGTTGTATTTTTTGAGTCACATTGGTTTTCTCACAGGTTCTGAGATGCAGCAAAATCGCTGGTGTGAAGGTGACCGAGATCACAGAACTCATACAGAAAGCTTTGGAGAATGACAAGAGAGTGAGGTGAGTTTGATGGAGAGGAAATGTCATTGACTGCTGTGTAGTTCTAGCCCGCCTGGCTTTTCCATTTAGAAACCTCCACTGCATAGGAGAGCAGCCACATAATTCCACTTTCTCACAGGGATATTCCTTGTGCACTAATTGTAGTTATAGTATAAGAGTGTTTGTGAAAGCCAGTTGTGTGCTCCTTGTCTTTTTTCCTGATCTGAACCATCTCTCATTAAAAAGAACTCTGCCAGGTAAGACAATTCCTCCCTCTAAGCTACTGTGATTTCTTAAGGAATCAAAGTAGTAAGACAATTTGTAAATGATCTCCAATTGCACAGTTCCTAACTTCATGTTTGTTCACATGTGGTCATGACAGCCAACAAAATGCACACCAACCTCGTTTTGAGGTTCCTTGCCTGTCGTTGGATAGTGAGAATTATTTTGCCCTTTTATTTTCTCACACCAAAAATACAAAATAGGAAAGAAGGTGGAAAGTTTGGCTTTGCAGAATCAATAGCAAACCAAAGGATCACAGCTTTCAAAATGGAAAAGGCCCCTGTTGATACGTCAGATGTGGAAGAGAAAGCAGAAGAAATCATAGCTGAAGCTGACCCTCCTCCAGAGACGTATCTTTTTCTGGCAGTTATTTTTTGTAATAAGTGATCGCAGACCCATTACCAACTAAATTTTGTGCGTACCCCAATATAATAATTCAGTGTTAGTTATCATAATTTGCATTTCTTTTTAAGCTTGTCTTTATTGTTAGAAAATTTAATAACTTGGAACAGTTCAGAAATGTGAAGAGTAGCCTGAAAAAAGGAAAAGTTACAAATTTCGCCTCCAGAAATGCAGGATTTTAAGAGTGGGGTCACTCCATGCCATTGCTGGCCAATACTTTCATCCTGGGCTTTCCAAAAGGAGCCATATTTGTTTTCTCCTCAAGAGAGCACTTAGCGCTGCTGCTGGCCAATACAGCTTATCACTGCACCAAGACATTTGGATCATTATCTTTAGCTTCATATCATAAAAATGAATAGGTCATATTTGTATGTGGTCCATAACCTTTTATCTCAGCCTTCTTCCAGTCATCTTCCTCTTTTTCAGTCCCGTTGATGGTGGGCCTGTGTAGCTAACCTTGTATGCAGGCTGCTAGATTATCTTGCTTTTAAGGAAACAAACTGTGCCACTTGTTTTAAGTGGGCTCACATGATTCTTGAAAAAAAAAACCTCTCATCTTACCTGCCCTTTGGACCATGGTGTTTGGTTTCTTAGTTTCCTTAACAAGTTGAGTGTTTCTAAACCGGTGTTATGGACTCCTGGGACTGCCCAGATTGGAGAAGGGATAGAGAGTTCCTGGGGCGAACTGGAAGAGGAAGAGGAAGAGGATGAAGGTGGTAGCGATGAAGTCACCATTCTTGACAGTATCAAGATGGAAACAGAAGACCATAATGTTGGAAACCACATCAGTGACGGTGAGTTCTGCCGTGATTAAAAGTGACAGCTGAATCATTGGTTTTCATTGGCGCTCCACTTGGCTTCACTTCCTCTGGGTTTACCGCCTTCCTACGTGCTTGCTTTCCTGCCAAGACATGCAGTTGCTTCTAAACAGAAGATGGCACTCCTGAGGATAGCCAGGTCATGGTGGAGCAGTGCACGCTAGCGTGCAGCAGGGACTAGTCATGTCATGGATCTTGGCAGAGCCCCCAGGACTATGTGAGAGACAAGGGAAGACAGCAGAAAGCTTGGTTTTGATGGTCAGGTATCTTCACTAATGCCCAAATAACACTTGTCAAGTTAGAATAGTATGCAAAGGGAAACTGAGTTCATTATCATTTGTGAAACAGTCTGGAATGTCTCAGGTCCTGAACTCTGGTAGGTAGGGTAGAGGAGTGCCTAGCTCACTTCATTGCAGATTGTTTTAAAAACAAGTAACCCCACCAAATTATAAGCTCCAAGCTCTTAACTGAGTGGGGAATTCCCATCACCAGTGCAGTTCTGCTCATTAGTAGCTAGTTAATGTCTGCAGCAGAATTTGAACCTTGCTCTTTGTGAGTCTGAAGTCAGCACTCACTGACTCTTAGTGAATGCATAGATGATCAGACTAACCCAAGCATGTAGTTTCCCAGATTCTTTTGTCCTTGGAGAGAGACTCTATAATGCCATGCGGGAGGGCAGGCACGGCCTCTTCCTTCGTCTCACCAAGCACACAGGAGTGCTTCCGTCACCCACACCCCATGTCCCATGGACAAAATGGGCCCCAATCCCCGTGTTCTGGCCAGGCTGTACCTAGAGACTGAATATGTACTTTTCCCCAGAGGCAATAATTTTTTTCTGGAAACATAATTCAGTAATTCATTTAATGAAATCTATATATTACAGCTTTTGAATAAACCATACAAAAATCATTTCTTGCAGACCTGCCATGTACACAGAGCCTCTTACAGGAAATAAAACACAACCTGGCAGAGCTGGCCTTCCCCAAATGTCCTCTAATGATAGCCGTCCACGGACATCGTCTGAACCCTTTGGGACTTGCAGTTCTGAATTATTCTGGTTTACCTAGTGATAGAACTATAGCATTATCTCAGTTGTCTGTACATTTTTGCCTTAATATGGTTTTTTTTATATTTCTTAAAGATACTCCTATAGTTCTGTCAGATAGTGAAGAAGATGAAATCATCATTTTAGAACCAGGAGAAAATCCCAAGAAAACAAGGTAACGGAAGGATTCCGGGTATACTTCAACAGTTATTAATGTTAATGCAAATGTTAATTCCACTCTTGATACTATGTTTCGAGATTAGTATCTCTTCTCCAAATGGAGGATTTTTAAAATGCATAAGTGAAAGTCGAAATCTCACTTTAATCTAAGCAGATGGCTAGCAAAGATTCCTTTTCATACTGATTACACTGAATCATCCAGGAAAGGCTTTGTGGGCCTTCTTAAACGCGTACTTATCAGACAAAAGCATATGAAGGTCAGAGGAAAGAGAGCTTGGACTGTTCACACAAACCCATTAAGTTTGGTTAAGATGAAAACATTTGGACCAACTTATATTGGACAAGACAGTTGGAACAATTGGTTGTACGTGAGGTTCGGGGCAGGGAAGCCGGCCCTGCCTGATGTAAAGTCACACGGTGGCCTGTGTTCCATCATTAAAGGGAAGTTCAAGCAGTTCATTTTCCTGGGTTGAGGGTGAAGTCTAGATGGGGTCCAACAATGCTAGCCATCATCCCAGGCCATGATTTGTTCCTCCTCTGTTGTCCCGGAGATGCCCTTCTCAGACAGGCCTGCAAGATAGCACCAGGCTTCCCACCCTGCAGAGCACAGGCTGAGCGCTTCTCACTAAATGTTATTTTTGCCTGAGTGAACACAAACTAAAGGAAACATCTATAAATACATGTCTATAATCTGAGATCCATGTTTTTAAGGCTTTGATTTTATTTGTCTATAGAATACAGGCCAACTCCAAACAGGACAAAGTCTCAAGTAAAAATGTCATTAGAAAGAAGAAAAAGAAGCCTGCTGACTAAAGCTTGCAAAATACACTATTGGAAAGTACATTTAGGACTGTTGCGTATTTGTACATGTTTTTTCGTGATTTAAAATAAAGTATCTAGAAAACATCTCGTGTCCTTGGATTAATTTGAGAGGCTGAACTACTTGTGATTGCAGACAGGTGAGGGGAAGGCCCAGAGGCAGGCAGCATGGTCTGACGGAGAGCTGTGGCCCTGGAGTTGTCACTTAATCTCTCAGAATATTTCTTTTACCCAAAACATGGGGCCTGTTTCTATTGTATGTCAGATTTTCATTTTGTAGCCAGGTGCCGTGTCCTGCCAGTTGCCAGCTCTCCAATCCATTAGTGATAGAAAGGATGACTTGGAGTTTCTTCCCTTCTGTTTGGTTTTGTCAACATCACTGAGCCTGCAAAAGAAGGCTTACACATTTCCATCTGTAGGGAAAGGCCCTTCTGCCCATCAGCAGCTCCCTCTGGGTTGTCAGCTCCAAGGAGTGGCAGGCATCATCAAGAGAAGGGATACACATGGTTTGTCTGGGGTTGTCAGCTCCAAGGAGTGGCAGGCATCATCAAGAGAAGGGATACACATGGTTTGTTTGCAATCTCATTCTATTTCATACCACGGGGGCAGCAGGCGCAGTACAGCCAAGCACTGATGGGTGGTGCACACACAGCTCTTCTGCAGGGGACTTGCTCCAGAAACCCTGCCCGTCCTACCCTGGAAGAGCCATCGGAGCTCAGGCACTGATGCTCTCCTGGACAACACCAATCTTAGGAAAACAGGTATGAGCCAAGACAGGGAGGGTCACCAAGGTCTAAACTTCATCCTGGAAAATCCTGCCGGACTCTCCTGTACCACACTGTCCATGTCCAAACACTCCCGCGGGTGAGCCAGTTTTCACTTGTTTGCCTAACCACTTGTGGTTAGGCAAACCACAGAGGTCACCAAATTCTTATTATAGGTACAGGCTTGGTTAATACTCACTATGCATAAACAACACCACTTACATCTGCAGCTAAATATGCAGTACAATTGCACGTAAAAAAGATTTACATTTAAAATCATAAAAATCAAAAATGGTACTTCATAATCTGTAATTGACCACAACTTGTCCTTTGTGAAGTAATGATTCTTTGTGAAGAAACATGGGCCCACGATAAAAACTGTCCAGCATAGCACCTGCCAGCGTTATAGCTCCGAGTCTCTCGTTCTCTATAAGTTTAGTGTCTCTGGAGGGTTGATGAGGGATACACCATGGTACCTGGGAAAGAGAGAGAAAGTGAAAGGGAAATTCAGCCTTCTTCCTCTTGGAGGAGCAGCTTCTGCTTATCCCAGCTTTGGCTAAGATAACTAGTGAGCTCCCAGTGGGATAGACCACAACGCTTTTACAAACACGGATCTGTTTACCTGATGTCTATGAATTTAGAGATTTAACGGCGACAGCTTCCCAAGACAGGGATGTAGTTCATGTGGCATAATAGAGGCTCGGATGAGGACAGTAGAAATTAATGATTTCACAACCACTTGAGGATGTGCAAAGCCCCGCAGACATTCAGGGTAGCCTATGTTTGCTCCCCAAATCCTCTTTCTCTTGACAAGTCAGAGGCCTCATACCTGTGCCCCCACAGAAGATGGGGAGTCCCATCTAATCCTCCCACATGAGGGCCCGGGAAGATACTGCCCTTTCTGTATCCCCTGCACTGAGCACAGCTGCCTGAAGGGCACACAGTAGGCACTTAGTAAATGCTCCCTGGCTTTTAAATGTCATATTCTAACCTCAGTAACAGATTGTTTATTCATGAAAAGGCTATGCAGCCACACTGACAGAAAGGTGCTTGCTTCACAGGGGTTGTTACATGAAAAGATTTCCACCCAAGCACAGTTCTTACTTTGGTGTCTTGTATTTTTCTCGTATAGACTGCTGTGCATGCTGTGGTGCTCTGAGGTAGGTCTGGTGGAGGTCCATTAGACATGGCTTAAGACTTTCCAAGGTGTATCCTGTTTGTTGGATTAATGACTCAGGCTACAAGAAAGAGGTAAGAGCAGAGAAGTAAGAGGCTCATTTATAGTGAGGGCAAAAAAGATCCCTTTTCCCCGGGAACATGAAAGACCCACCCAACTGAGAATGACCTGGTGGCTCCTCCAGAAGCAGGTCAGTTAACTATCTTTTCATCATTCCCTATTCTTCAGACTCAAAAGATCCTTGAAATAGATTGAGTTAAAGCTTGACCCACAGAACAGAGGCTCTGGGCTACCTATGTAGCTGCAGTTTCTCTGCCCTTTGATTGGAGGCCTCTTAATGTTGTTCACTTCCTTAGCTTAATAACCTGCTTGTTTTTCTGTAAAGCAGAGGAATACTTGTTCTACCCATGTCACAGGACTGTTTCCCAAAAGTGCTTTGTAAGCCAAACACGCCTCTAGAAATGAGCTGTCATAATACTGGCTTTTCTTTTTCATAAAAGGAAATCAGGAACCCACCACAATTTTAAGTTTCAGCGTAATTTATTCCTAGACCATCAGTACATACCCAGCTTTTCCCAGTGATCGTGTAGAGGGCTATATGAAAGGCAGCTCCTGCGGTAACTGATGGTAAGTATTTCAGATACGGGTCAGCATCAATTAAACTCAATTCTCCAAGGAACTAGAAATGTAAAAGTTTTCACGTTTAGCGATTACGTAAATTTCATTTCTACCTAAGACGTTAACAAGTTTTATGTGTTAACATTAACAACAGAATACTAACCTGGTAGATATATTTAATAAGCTACCAATTACAGTCTTTTCTGCACAATAATCCTTATTAAAAAATAGCTTTCCTGTTGGCTCTGGGCCTCTGTGAGCCTCACACTTAAATGGAGAGATGATAACAGGCCAGGGACAGGGAGGCTGGTGAAGAGATTGCGGGTTAGGCCCTAGGAGGCTGGAGGAGCTGGGGGAGTTAAGCTGGAAAAGAGAAGGCCTGGGCCAAGGGCTCCTAACAGTCCATGAACATGCCCAATATTTTGCTAATTGTATTTCACCACCACTCGTTTTCCTGGGTGATATTTTATGTGTTCAAAGCATTCTGAGAAGGGATCCAGGACCCCCAAAAATTCCTGACGTAGGAACTTGTCTTCAACTATGTGAAGGGCTGCTTTGTAGGAATGGGCTTAGAGTCATTTGGCCCCAGCGGGCAAAGCCAGGCAGTGCATGACAGGGACACCTTTGCGTCACTTACCATTGCTAAACTTTCCACTTTAGAATTGGCATGCTGCTGATGGAGGAAATACTGAGTGAGGAACTGGTTGATCGTTGGGGCAGCAAGGTCGAAAGCCAGCACTTTGAGCACCAGGTGCTCCATTCTCAGGACCTGCTTCTTGGTGTACGTATCATCAGTGATGTATACAAACTCGGCTACTTCTGGGGGATAGATCTCCTCAAACTTTCTACAGTGAAAGAAAGTACTCAAAATCAAAACTTGCCTTCATTGTCCAAACTGCCAGTAGAAGCTTGACTGAGGCCTGCCATGAATTCGATAATGCTGTCATTCACAGCCTGGCATGGCTTTGGTCCGAGGGCCTCCTGTTTGCCAATCCAATGCCTGGCAATACAGCCACACGCTCACTACCCCCACACAGTCTCCAGGCAGCACAGCCAATGCCTCAGAGTCCAAACCACAGCTCCTCTTCCTAATTCTCCCATTTCCACCAAGGGTACCACTGTGCTCCCAACCACGCAGGCTCACCACCTCAGTTATCTCTGACGTTACCCAAAGACAACGCACTGCCAAGTCTGTCTTCACATCTTCTCCTCACAGCCCCCATTCCCCGTTCTGGCTCTCCTCTCTCACCTGGACGACCACAGTAACTTCCCACTTGGTCTCTGCAACCGTCCTACAGGTGTTACTACACAAGCCTCTGGGATCACATCCAGATACCTCGGTTACAATTCAAGCAATATCCAAATGCCTTCTTACTCTTCCTTTGCACAGAATGTCCCCCAGTTCTGGAATATCTTCACTCCTTATCTCCAGCACTTAAAACCCTGCCTGCTGAAGCTTCCTTCATGGCCCCTCTGCCATGAGGCCTCCCTGACAACTGCCCCTGAATAAATCCTCTCCCACCTCCTGCTCTTTCCTGCCATCTATTTTCATCTGCACACCAGCCCCACTCAGGAGGTAGGCTCTCTAGGGGCAGACTCCTTGGTCTTTGAATTTCCAGCTCCTCAATAGCAGAGACACTGGGACATCATGAAGGCTTCATGCTCACCAAACGCAGCTGGCATGCACAGACCTGGCAGAAATGCAGCTCTGCTGTCACCAGATTCTAAGTGGTTCCTTCCCTGCTCTAGGCCTCAGATGCTTCACCAGGAGAGTAAGATTGGACTTGACCTTCTCTCCCCAGCTTTGGCTCTGCCATAGGCACTCAGCCTGCCTTGGGCCCTCATCGTGTGTGAAGGTTCAAATGACATGGTTCTGATTTGTTCCGGCCGTTGAATCAAGGAAGGTAATTTATGTGGCTAGACGTTTGGAAGAGTCCTGCCAATGCTTCAGGAATCACTGATGCTAAAACCAAAGCAATAAAGCAGTTTTGTGTGCCAGGAAGAGTTACTGAGGTGTAGGAAACCAAAGAAGCATGGGCACCAAGACCGGGAATGGCGTGAAGCCAGAAGGGCAGCGGTGGCATTGTGGAGGGGCAGGACAGAGGGGCCACACTCAAACAGCGGCAGTGCCAACACTCCCATAAAGCATACGGCTGCTGCTGGAGATGGAAGCCCTTTGCGGAAGGAGGCACCCATTAACCCAAGTGGGGCTCCACCTTCTGAGGCAGTGCTGCCCTCCACGACCTGAACGACCCACCTCTGAAACATGGAAACCCCTCTCCTAAACACTGCCTCCTACACTCACAGAAGAAAAAGAAAGCCATACGAAGTTGTGCTCCTTGCTGAGCCCAGGTCTCCTCTAAGCCAGACCAACACACTAACATTTTGGAAAATGAAAAGTTCTCGCCAGCCCTGTCCCTGTCAGCAGCACAAGTCAGCCTGCTGGCCTGTACGTGTGACACCGTCACGTCTGTTCTGCACGCCTCTGCCTCCACTGTTAGGCCCCTGAAAGCAGGCCTGGTTCCAGAGGTGACCAGTAAGTTGTTCAATCCTGCATCCCACCCCTGGGGGCTGACTTACGAGGCAAGGAGCATGGCAGCCGTCCCCACCAGCTGAAGCTTCCCCCGAAGCACAGACATGGAGGACAGGAACCTGTCAATGTAGTTCACAGCCAAGTGGAGAGTCTCGTTCTGGAGCTTGTACTCTTCCCCCACCTCCACCAGCCAGTCCACCAAAATGGCACGCATGCTGTTGGTGATGTCGGGCTGCTTCTTCATGTAGCCTACCTTGGGCTTACATTTAACCTAGTAAGAGAAGCGAACAGCTGAGAGTCAGGGCAGCTGGACCCTGTCCGCTGTTCCCACTAGCAAGCAGTCCCTTCACAAACTCAGTTTTACCTCCATTTCCCTAAGGTACAGATAGATGTCTTCATGGTAGTCAGGGACTTCATTGACATTTGGTGGCTTTTCCTCCGGTTCCAGTACCACTGACATGTCCATAGTAAGGGGAGATTCTGAGGAAATTCCAGAAGAGACAGAGCAAAGATTTATTTTATTTTCATAAGTGTTTAAATGGCAGAAAGTCAGGTGGTTGACCCCAGTCAACCTGTGACCCTGGTAAATGGAATTCATATAAATGCCATCAGTCCTCTTTCTAGGCATCTCTAGTTATAACACCGACAATTTGAATTTCTATAGCACTTTAGCTATACCAAGTGCTTTCTTCAGTTCAGTGAGAAGCACCAACATTCTCATTCTTTGAAGAAGGAAACTGAGGTTCACAAGAGAAGGCATGCAAGGTCATAGCGCTAGCATAAAATCTTACAGACACCTTCCTTGCATTTTAGGGACTCCAATGGAACTGATACTATCCTACTTGGTGAGTAATTCTTTTTTTTTAAAATTTATTTTTAGTTTTCAACATTCACTTCTGTAAGTTTTAAATTTTCTCTCCCTTGCTCCCTCCCTCCTCCCCAAGACAGCTTGCAATCTGTTATGGGCCCTACACATACATTCCTATTAAATATATTTTCACATTAGTCTTTTTGTATAGAAGAATTAGAATGAATGGGAGAAACCATGAGAAAGAAAACAAAAAAAACCCGTGGCTTCCTTTTGCATTCTGACCCCACCGTTCTTTCTCTGGGTGTGGAGGGCATTTTCCATCATGAGTCCCGTGGAAACGTTTTAGGGCCTTGCATTGCTGAGAAGCCCTAAGTCTACCAAGTCAGTCCGGGCACACTGTGGCTGTCAATGAGTAATTCTATCGGGCGGCTCTCAGCCGACTTAACATGCAGTAACAGCAACAGGGCGTTGAGGTAGCACGGGTTAACCACACTTCACAAATGCTGTCCCCTCCCATGCTCACACAGCCCTGGGAGGCAAGTGTGGTCCTGATGCCCACTTCACAGCTGAAGAAACTAGCTGAGAAGTGAAATGGATGCCCAGGGTCGCAGGGGAGGCTGCATTTGAACTCGGGTCTTCCTCTCTCTGCTGCCTCTAGCAATGCTACTGGCTTTATAGCCCTGAGTTTTGTGGGAGCTGCCAAATCCAAGTGAGCCCAGGGTGAAGGTCCTGGCTGCGGACTCGTGGGTCCCAGGTGGGCGGAGACCACCCTCCTGCGCACCCCACGTTTGGGGGGCACTCCGCGCAGCCTGAGCCATGACAGAAGGGTCTGGGGCCAGACAACTTGGCTTCCCGGGCTGGACCAGTCCCGGCTCTGCCCCGGTCCCTCCGGGGTGCCCACTCCCCCCGATCCCCGGCCCGGCCCCTCCGGGGTGCCCACACCACCCCGACCACCCTACCGAAGCTGCCGTCCATGGGGTAATCCAGGGGCACCAGGGGCCTCCGGGCGTCCTGCAGGGCCGTGGCCGACTGGAAGGCCAGCGCCTGGTCCTCCAAGTCGTCCCTCCTGGGCCCGGGGGGCTTCTTGCCAGGGTCGGCCTCGGGCTCATCCACGTGAATGGTGAACGCGGGCTGCTTGCCGGTGTTGTTCCAGGGCGGGACGGGAGCCTGCTCATCCTGCAGCGGGACATCCCGGAGGGGCGCAGCCACCTGCAAAGGCTGGCGGGTGAGCCCGAGCCGGGCGGCGCCCCTGGGCACCCCGGGCCGGCGTGGGGCCCCCACCCCCGCGCCTGACAGCTGCCACTTCCTGGGGGGAGGGGAGGGGCCCCGCGCCGCTCCCGCAGCGATCCCGCGCAAACGCCGGCCGGGCCCGAGGGCTCCGAGCTCTGCCCCGGCCCCCCCCGGCCCCGGCCCCCCCCCGCCCCGAGCCCGCGCGCGCACAGGTCCCGCCCGCGCGGGAACCCGGGGCCTCGGGGTTCCGCCCGCGCCCCCCCCGCGCCTCACCCTGCGGCTCTTGGACTTCTGCGGGGCCAGGGCGGCCGCCGGGCCGGGGCCGGGGCCCGGGGCCCGCACGTTGGCCCGCAGCACGCCCAGCACGGTGCGCGTCCTGGCGGGCTCGGCGCCGCCGCGCTTGTCCGGGTGCACGTTCTCCTGGTTCTCGTCGGGGCCGGCGGCCCGGGGCCCCGCCGCCGTGTGGCCCAGCATGGCGGGGGGCCAGCCCGCCGGGCCCAGGCCCGCGCTCCCCGCTCCCTCCGGGCGCTTGGCGCACTCCGGGCCGGCCGCACCGCGCACCGACACGCGCTAGGCCCCGGGCGGCCGCAGCAGCTCCCGCTTCCAGCCGCTGCCCAGGCCGCGGCCCCGGGCTCTCGTCTCCGCGGTTCAAGCGTCCCGCGACTATTGAAATGAGCCAATGGCAGCCGCGGGCGTCGTCACGTCACCGCGCACGCGGGCGGGGGGAGGGAGAGGGAAGGGGGAGGGGAGAGGGCGGGGGAAGGGAGAGGGGAGGAGCCTCCTCCCTGCCCCGCCCCTGCCGCCCCCGGCTCGGGGAGATGGGGAGGGGCGCCGGGCACCAAGGCTGAGCCTTCCCCAGTCCCAGGGTGGGGGCAGAGGAGACCACCCGGCCCGGGGAGGGGGCAAAGGAAGCCGCCCGAGGGGAGCTAGGGCACGGGCAGCTCCTGGCAGGTGAGGACGGGAAAGCTGTCAGAAATGGCCGGGAGGGCGCAGCCAGCCCCTTCCAAGGAGGAATGCCAGCCTCCAGCGTCCACATCACTCCCTTCCCACCCCAGAACAGTTGCCCCCAGGGCCCCAGCCTGGCCCAGGATGCCTGCGGAACACGCGGCTGCCCCTTGGGGGGGGGTATCTTGGAGAGACTGGGGGCAGCCTAAGACAGACGGAGCCCCCCGCCCAGCATCCTCCTCATGCCAGGAATCCCCTCTGAAAGTGCCTCAGGGCACGGCAGACTCGAGGTCTTAAATGCCATTTTCAAATTTAAAGTAGGCCAACACAGAACGGAGGGCGGCCCACCATGTTCCTGGTTTAAATCGTTCTCTCACTGTTCATACAAACAAACATCCCATCCTGGAAAACCACCATTCGTTTAGCCAGACGGTTATTTTTGGATTGCTCATAAATACCACGATGTTCATTGAAAAGGAATGTCATTTAATCCTACAGCGTATGTGTCCTTTATTCCTCAAAGACTAGAAAATGGTAGCTGACAGATAACTGGCAAGAAGATTCCCTCCCTCCCTCACCTTTGCAGCATCACTTGGCACCTCCCCTATGGCTTGTAAGCCAAGTCAGGAAGCCAGTCCTTGTTCTCCATGGCTGGGCACAGCCAGGGTGCCACCTCTCACATGGGGGCCATCAGACCCACAGAAGATGAGCCAGAAGACTCCACCAGCTTTATTGTTTAGCATAAGCACAGCCATTACTGGAACAATAATCAGAAGACCAAGGGCATTACCTATACAAAGAAATCATGGTGGATCTAACGGGAGACATGTGGATTAGGAGTCAGAGAACCAGCGGTCAAGTCCAGCTCAGACACTTAACTAGCTATGGGGTCTGGAACAAGTCATGTAAAGTGAGACCCTGACAACTCTCAAAGTGCATTCCCATGATGCTCCCTCATTGGAAAGTGGTAACAATGATGATCCATTGTACCTGCTGAGGGTGTCATAAGGATCGCGTGGGAATAGTGTGAAAGCATGTTTGAAACCCTAAAACCAATTCTCCTGCCATACTGGAATGTAACTACTTTCAAAACAGCAATACTCAAGGATGCATCAGTAAGTCACCTTCACAACTCTCAAAATTAGCTTTTTTTTGATTGAAAGTAAAAAAAAGTTGTCATTTTTTTAAAGAACCATCTCACCAAAAATACAATTTCCTGAAAAATGTCAGAATGACATCCAGATGATCCATTTGAGATGAGTCCAAACTGGGAACATGTCATCAATCTAACCTGGGATCAAGTGGACAAATACCCTTTCACACCCTGGGCCTCTCTGATGCGCGGTGTGCGTTTTACAGTTTAAGCAGCATCAAAGAAAGCAATGAGGGCATTTTGGTCGTAGCTGTCCAGAATCTCCAGCAGAAGAGGGACTTTGGTCTTCACATTGGTGCCTTTGAACTTGAACTTATCGATGAAGAGGTCAGTGATCATGCCTGAAAGAGAAATGCTCATTTTCAGCCATTAGCTTTCACAACCCAAAACAACACGTTTTCCTAGAGACGAATGAATCCTTTGAACACAGAGAGCTGCTCAAAATGGCCCTTTTAAGGATCCCTCACCTTTTTTGTTTGTCCAGTCTTGTGATTTCATCATTGAAATCACAAAAGAGTCAGTCACTGTTCTTAAAAATATTGAGTATAAGAAACGCAACTTGTAGGACAGAGGTCTCTAAAAATTTTATATTCAATCACAGAGATGATTCATAGGGAGGCCACCGGAATTTCCCAAGCACGGGAGAGTGACGTGGCCAGTGCTGCATTTTAGGAAGCTCACTGGGGGATGAACGGAGAAGACTTGTGGCAGGCAGCCCCACAAGAAGGCCACCAAAATAATATGGAGGTGAGCTGAGAAAGGCCTGCCCTGGTGGGGTGGGGGGTGGGGTTGGGGCAGGGGAGAACAGAAGGTTCAGAAGAGAAAGAGGAATAAGGGAGAGGATTGGATATAGGGGCCTGAGGGAGCGACAGTGACATGGAGGCTGGGAGCCTGGGTGACCTGGAGAATGGAGAAGCAAGGAGCAGGAACAGTGGGGAAAAGAAAGTGAGCTTGGTTTGGTACATGTTGAGTTGTTCAAGATGTCCTACAGGCAGTTGGTGGGGAGATGCTGGAGATGAGCAGAGAGGGTGGGACTGGAGAATTGTCAGCACAGAGACACTGTATCCACAGAGCTGAGGAGGTGACCAAGTGCAATGGTACAGAGAGAGAACAGCAGAGGACTCAGGACAGAGGTCGTGATCTGGGGGAGATCAAGCAAAGGAGATGGAGCCAGGAAGAAGGAAAGCCAGGAGAAAAGACTGACAGCCTGCTCCATGAAGACTGAAGAAAGGCCATCAGATCTGACAGTCAGAGGGCTGGCAGTGATTCTAAACCAGCCACTGCCCTCAGCATCCTCACCCGGCCTCACCAGTGGCCTGGGCCCCTGGGGCCCTGCCATCCAATTATCCTGTACCTGTTTTGTACAGACCTAAATCTGGGCACACTGTCCCCCAGGTGGAGCATTAAGGCCTCCAGGGTAGGGACTGCTCTGCTTCTGTCTCAGATGGCCCAGTGCTGAGCACACATGGCAGGTGCTCAAATGCTGGCTTCTTACTTCCCAGCAGCTGTCTGGACCTAGCCCGATCCTGGGCCCCGAGAAGCTCCTAGCAGCTGCTCAGATGGGCTTCTTGGACAGCTGCTGCTGCCTCTTGTCCTAACACAGCCCTGAGCTACTCTGCCATACTCATGTGGTCCCTGGCCTGGGCAGGCTGCTGTGACAGCCCCAGCTCAGCCTCCACAGCTACTCAGTCCTTGGAGAGAGGTGAGGACAGAATGGGGAACCCATACAGAGGAGCCCCACTGTTCTAGGGTCTATTTCACTGTTATAAGGACTTTAAAAAGGGGACAGAGACAAGCCATTGAATGGCTGCTTTGTTATACAACACTAACTGTGTTGTAGTCTAGTTAGGCTAACTTTTAAAAAAATGGAGTTGACTAGTTATTTTGCCACAATGCAGACAACCCCCGACCTTAATCAGATCTCTAGATATACATTGAACACCCTGGTTCCCAGCTTGATGTGGTCAGGTTGCAGTTTTACTTTCTGGCTGCATTTGAACACCAGAAGGGAAGGGGCCACCTACTCCCTCTAGCCTGTCCTCATGAGGGCCAGGACCAGGAGGCACAAAGAAGCACTCACTCAGTGCCCCCTAGGTTCCAATCATTGTCAGGAGCCCAGGGATATGATGACAAGGCCAGCACCACCACGTCCTCCTCAGATCCGCTCATCACTCTACAGTCACAGGAAATGTTTTACCCAGGGCTAGGGATGGACTTGGTGTGATTTCATTGGCACAGGTAACTCCCACGTGAGGAAATGTTGTCTACTAATGCAGGCCTTATCAGAAAGGTGCCTCGAGCACTGAAGAGTTAAGTGACCTGCCCAGGATTCCACGGCAGGACTGGCACCCAGGTCTTCCTGGCTCTGGGGTAGTTCTCAATCCAGTATGACATGCAATTGTCTCTCTTTGCATAGAGATCACTTCAAAAACAAAAACAAAAAACCCAACCCACTGTTCCTTGGACAAGATGTTTCTGAGCCTGTCCTAAATCCTCTCCCAGAAAGCAAAGTGAAATGGGAACTAATGACACAGCATTAGCCAACTGTGAGGAACACGGGTGAAATCCAGACACGGAAACATTCTAATTTAGGAATCCTAAATAAACAGGAATCCCAAATAAATCCTAAATAAAATTTAAAATTTCTAATTTAAAAAGTGCCAGCCTTACCCTGCAGTGGACTGGGTGCTAGGCTTGGTAGGGAAGAGCGGAGGTCATGTGCCGCCTCTGACCCTTACTCTGCAGGTATGGGCAAGACCCTCCCTCTCTCAGGGGCTGGGGACCTAAACGTATAAGTCATACTGGTCCTAGAAGAGGGTGTTCATTATTTAAATTTAGCTGAAAGAGTAAAAGCTCCAAGAGTTCAAATATTTACTCATTAAGACATTCAAATGAAGGTGTTTACAGTTTCAGGATCTAAACTGTATTCCACATGTTATAAGAGAGTAAATAAAACTCCTTGGGGCCCCTCATGTTCTCTTGGGCTCATGAAGCTTTTACAATGTTTCCAGAAGATGCCCGCACGCCTCCTTCTGGCTGTTTCTTGTTTCAGAGTGGGTCAGCTGTCCAAGAACGGGAGACACAATCCCGTAGCTCAAGTTGGGGCAACCTGGGGCCCAGCCAGGCTGTGTAACCCTAGACAAGTCACCTGACCTCTCAGTGACTTTGGGCAGGGGTGAGCTTCCTCATCTCCTGAGGAATCACAGGTCTGAACTTTAAAACACACACTCACACTCAACACACACACATACAGACACAGAGATAGACACACGCATACAGACACACGCATACAGACAAAGAGATACAGACACACACACAGAGATACACAGATACAGACACACAGATAGACACACACGCAGACACACACACACACACACACACACACACACACACAGAGCACATGCACAACGACCTTCCCTAAAGACTGGCACTTCAGCCGATTCCTTCCCAGGGCATCCTAGGAAGTCCTGGCAGCTCGGACCTGTCATGCTGGGGGCCAGCTGTGCCCACCCTGCTTAGCGTCCCAGGGGCTGTGACTGTGGCAGACTGACCGTAAAGTCTTTCCAGGTGTGCAGGCTGTTTCTTGTACTCTTCCTGCAGACGGTCGGCCTCTTCTAGGATACAGCGATATTCTGGGATCAGAAAGTCAGTGTTTCCTTCGTGCACCTGCAGTTCCTTATTGGGATAATACAAAGTTGCAAGTTAGCTGACAAATCCAAGGAGCTTGGAGGGAACTCTGTCTTCGCCCTCTTTGCCCCTTCTAGCCGAGTCCCCTGTTATGCAGCCACAGCAGCAGACAAATGAGCACTGGGAAGGCTATTTCCATACTACAGAGTGAGGAAAATTTTACAATTATCTAGCATTTCTTCCTCAGATTTTGTATCCTGACCATATCCTTCCATCCAGCGTTTCCCAAGAACTGGCCCATGGACTAGCTAACACCAGTCCATGACAAATGGGTCTACCAAACAGCTGCTGTAGAGGGCTTTCACATTATCAAACCTATGGACTTAACCAAAGACAAGCTCTCCTCCCCTCACTTCAAACCCAAGCCATCCTTCTATCTCTTTCCTGGCTCCCACCATCCACCCCTTAAATTAGTGAAGGCCCCAATATCACAGCATCATTGACCATCAGAGGAGGACAGGACTTCAGGGCCCAAAGGCCTGGCATGATCCACTGAGAAGTGCCGCGGGCCTGGAATCACGTCATTCACTCTCTCCAACCACAGCCTGCCACCCAGGCTTTGGAGAGCAGTGAGGGCAGGCTCGGCATCATCTGGGCTGACAAACTTTGCCCTGGTCCTCCTCAGGGATTGGGACAGATGCTAGAGTTATGATATCCCTGGAATGGGGATCTCTTCTCTGAGAGAGGTCAGGGTCACACAACACACAACCACACAACCAGAAGCAAGACCTAAAGCCAGGCCTTTCCAGTCCCAAGGCTATACCTAGCACATCCCTCTGAGCCACCACTCAGCTCCAGACATTCAGCACAGTAACAATTCAAGATTACAAAATCTGATCAATAAAATATTTCCAAGACTGGCAAAAGGGTTTCTTTAGGTCTGCTAAAATATAATGGGCCAGAGTTTAATCTTTTCTTTCCTATTCCAGAGATAAACTGGCAGCTACAATTCAATACAACATTTCACTTTTTTTTGCAAAACCTCTCAAATAAAAAAATGGACATTATTCTTTGGGTAAAATCAGAAATGTTGTACCTAAAAAAATATTATGGAAAAGGGTGAAGTAAATCTGAAAACTGCGCTTACCTTTAAAGCATCAATTAATTGCACTTTCTTGGCCAAAAGCAGCTGGTATTCCAGTTTCGGGTGGATCAGCTTTAATGTGTGATTCACAGATACTTCATTGATCTCTAAAGAAGAGAAAATAGAAATGCCAGTTGGTACGGTGTCTTTAATAATGCACTGTCACACAATTTTTAAATTGATTTTTTTTTTACCATAGGCTATGTTGAGATTTATTTTTCTTTTTGTGGCTTCTTTGGAAAGTACGTCTTTTAGGATCGATATAGTAGAAATGTTGTCCGATTTAAAGACTCCTTCTCCTTTTCTAAAAAAATGAATGTTTTTAAAAGAACATTAGGAGAATATGGCTCAGTCCACAAATCCCTTTTGTCTGAAGCCTACAGTTCAAATCTGATTTGACTTTAGAATTTGTTAACATAAATCATAGAAAACTAGCACTATACAGTGAGCTCTTTGTAAAACTATAAATACGCAACCCTGCTAGATTAACTCAGATCCTTGTGCTGGTAAATCCTGAAGTGTCTGAGCTCCCACTGAAAGGGCCATGAGGGTGGGCTGCATCCCTGCCAGATGCTCCTGGAGACTAAGATAGCGATCATCTGGAGAAAGATAGAGGGTCAGGGGTGCAGAGAGGAAGGGAGAGGCCTGGAGGCTGAGGAGAGGACAGGGAGGGTCAAAGGACCACACCGAAGGGAAAATGCAAAACCAACACCAGCCAAGGTGTCAGAAGCAGGCCACACTGAATGAACAAGACAGAGAAACAGAGGGGCTGGGCTTTGAAATCATAGATCTCCCCTAAGTTTCTCTCCTGGGTAGCTGTTCCCCCTATTCCATTTCCCCCTGTTTCTTCTCTGTCTTTCTCCCTCCTACATTCACGTTGAATAATAAAAATAATGATAATCGTAGCAGTAACAGTTATCATTTATGTAGTGCTTTAAAATTTACAGATATCACTTCCTCTGATCGTCACAAAACCCTAGGAGCTGGCGCTCTACTTAGCCCCATTTTAGAGATGAGAAAACTGGCTCAGAAAGGTGAAATGATGTGGCCAGGGAGGTAAGTGTCTGAGGCAAGATCTGCACTGGGGCCGCTCCTAAATCAAAGGCAGGGCCAAAGTGCTGCCATATTCCTCGCTCCCCGTCACCGCTTCCACAGTCATCTCTTCAAAGTTCATACAACCATGCACTTTGCTGCCCTCTCCCGGCACAGTGCCTAGCACCCTGCCAGGAGAAAGCTCCCGGCTCAAAATCCTGCCTACACACATGGCCTCACTGGTATGGTTAAACTTCAAGACCCAGAACCCAGACACTCCCTCCCCTTCCCTGATTCCACTCCCTCACTGTCATTGAACCTGCTCTGACACCTCCCTCCCCTCTTCTCCTAGTCTATTAGCCTCCTTCTGGACTTGCCTGCCTCCCTAACCAACCAAGACCTCCTGGTAAATGCTGAGAACCCTGCCCTCTCTATATCACCCAAAGCCCACACCCTCTGGTGAGGTATGGCTCTTGCCACTCTATGGGCACTGCTAATCTACAGCCTGGGGCAAATCTACAGTCATAAAGGCAGGGTAACTGGCTCTGCCAACTGAGTAATGAGATCTGGCCTCGTCTGGGCTCTTGTGCCACTCACAATCCTTCATCCATCTCATTCCCCTCCTAGCTATGTCCCCCAGCAGATGGTCTCCTGCCCAATGTTCTCTGCAGACAAGTCCACCTCCCCATCTCATGCTTTACTCTTAAAGGGCACCCTCTACCTCACTGCCAGTCCATGACCTCTCTCAGGGCACCCCAGAGACCATGAAAGCTTTTCATATGACCTGCAGCTGAAAGCTCCACTGTGTGGTGTCTCCCCCCATTTGGATGTGAGCTCCTTGCGAGTAGGGGCTGGTTCACTCTTCTATTTGAATTGCCAGTGTTGAGCCCAGGAATACTTCATTCATTCATCTAAAATGCCATCTTCTCTTACCCTCTATCCCTTCCTGTCTCAGAAGAGGGATAGGGAGCATCTTTGCTCCTTTGCATGACTAATCTCCAAATGTGCCCTCTAACTCTACTCAAGGTCCTTCATCAATCATCCCCCTTCCTTCTTCCATCTTCAGCCTCTTCAGGGTCAATGGCTCTTTTCTCTTCTACCCTCTGCTTCTACAAATACAATCAAGTTCCCAGTTCCACCCTCCCAAGCTACCCTCTCATCTCTTTCCTTCACCACCAACTTCACTGGAAGCAAGAGGGAGGGTCCCTTGCCAGTGATGCTGAAGGCAAAATTCTTGGTCAGGTACCAGGCAGACTAGATGGCCCCTAAGGTTCCTCCCAATTCTCAGGTTGGGGGAGTAGGTGGCATTTGCCCTCATCACTCTACCGAAAGTGCCCTTTCAAAGGTTACTAATGACAGCCTCAGCAACAAATCTGATCCCTATAACTTGACTGCAGATCTAGGAGCTGCTAAGGACCTCCTTTTCCATCATATCCTGCCTTGCTGTCAACAATTCTGAGGAGAGCTGTGTGTGTGTGCACGCCTGTGCACAAACTCTTACATATGTAGATGCCAGTAGAAAATAATTTACATGCCAAAGGTAGTCTAGATATATAGATGTAGCAGTGAGTTCTTTATAAAGTACTTTTAAAAATTTCAGACCTAAATATCCTACAAATCAATACTTCCATACACAAAGTAGAACATAAAAAAGGATTATATATGAAATCATCAACCTCTGAAGAGCTTGCTTTTAAAAAATTATATAATGAATTCAACATGTTACTCTGAAAAGCTGTTCTGTCTGTTTCTTTCTGGACTTCATTTCTCATTGATGCACTTTTTCAAAAGTGCTTCTGTGACCCTCTTTTCTTCTGTTTTAGCAACACTGTAACTAGCTTCCCTTCCCTCCCAACTGAAATGGACAACAAACAACGCTTGTAGCAAACGTAGTAGAGCAAAGCAAATCTACAGAGTAGCCAAGTCCCAAACCGCTACATCACTGCGCAGAGCCCATTGCCTCTGTCAGGAAGTCAGTAGCACGTTTCATCAGCCCTCGAATCATGGTGATGCACTGCATAATTAAGAGTCTGTAAAGTTTTAAAGTTTTTTTTTTTTTTAAACAATGAAATGATTCTCCTGGTTCGGTTCTCTTTGCAGTGAATCAGTTCATACAAGTCTTCCGAGGTTTCTCTAATGCTATCCCTCTTACATTTCTTAGGGCACAACAGTATTACATTACTTTCATCTGCCATAAATTGTTTAGCCATTCCCTGTATGTGTACTTCCTGTTTTTATTTCTTTGCTACAGGGAAAGGAGCTTCTATAAATGTTTAGACATATGGTCTGTTTCCTCTTTTTGCTGGTTTAATAGTCAGAAAATCTTGATCTGAGTCTGGTTCTGCCACCCAGCAGCTGTCTCTGGGCAAATCACAATCTCTTTCAGCCTCACTTTCCTCTGAGGCTATAAAATTCCATCTCTACAAAAGGGCTCATCTTGTCAGCTCCACCCACAGCACAGCACTGCACACCTTCAAGTTCACTGTCATGGGGACCCTGTGGCCACTCTGCTCTGTGTCTTCTGCTGGCTCTTCTTTCTTCAATCTCCCCCATGAAGGCATGCCACAAGTCTCTGTTCCTAGCTCTATGTGCTTCTCATACTCTTTCACAATCTCTCCCATGGACACCGCTCCCACAATGAATACAGTTCCCACATCCACATGGTCAGGCATACTTTTCCAACTCCTAACCAGCAGTTCCAAGAGCAGCTCAAATGCACCATATCCCAAACAAAATCTCTGATTTTTCCTCCTTTAGAAGAAAACTACTTCTCTTCATTTCTTCCAAGCCCCTCTGTGACTATTCTCTCTGTCACCCAGATTTAGAGCACCAGGATAATCATTAACCAACCCCTCTTCCAAGACAGCTGACAAGTTCTATGGATACTATCCCTAAAATATGCTTTCATCTCATCCCTTCTACCACTATTTACATTTAAATCCTTTTTTTTCTTACTTGGACTGCCACAGGAGCCTCCTAAATGCTCTCCCTTTCTCTTGTCTTTTCCCCCTTCCAATCTACCTTTACACATCTTAACCTATCATTTTCCTAAAGCCCAGTTCTGATCATGGCACCTAATATTAACAATAATAATGATCACATGGCAAATCCAAGTTTCCAAAGTAATTCCCTCACAATGACCTCATGGGGAAGGTAAGACAAGTATTCTCACCATAAGAATTTTATAGATGGTGAAAGAAAATGGCCGAGCAGTACCAGATCTCAAACTGTCTTACAAAGCGGTAATCATCAAAACAATTTGGGACTGAGGAACAGAGTGCTAGATCAGTGGGGTAGATTAGGTACACAATATAGGGTAGCAAATGATCATGGCAATCTAGTAACCCAAAGATCCAATATTTTGGGACAAGAATTCACTATCTGACAAAACTGCAGTTTGGCAGCCACTAAATATAGATCAACATCTCACACCACATATCAAGATAAGATCAAATGTGTACATAATCTAGGTATAAAGGGTGATATCATAAACAAATTAAGAGAGCATGAAATAGTTTACCTGTCAGATCTATGAACAAGGGAAGAATTTAGGACCAAACAAGAGATAGAGAGCACTCCAGGATATAAAATGGATAGTTTTGATTATATCAATTTAAAAGGGTTTTGCACAAACAAAACCAATATAGTTGATTAGAAGGAAAGTAATAAAGTGGGGAAAAGTTTTATAGCAAGTTTCTGTGATAAAGACCTCACTTCTCAAATATATAGAGAACTGAATCAAATTTCTAAGAACACAAATCATTCCCCAATTGATAAATGACCAGAAGATATGAACAGGCAGTTTTTCAGAAGAAATCAAGTTATCTATAGTCATCAAAAAATGCTCTAAATCACTCCCGATTAGAGAAATGCAAATTAAAAGAGCTCTGAGGTATCACCTTACACCTATCAAATTGTTTACTATGACAGAACAGGAAAATGATAAATGTTAGAGGGGATATGGGAAAATTGGGACACTAATACACTGCTGGTGGAGTTGTGAACTGATCCAGCTATTCTGGAGAGCAATTTGGAACTCTGCCCAAAGGGCTACAAGAATGTGCATACCCTTTGATTCAGCAATACCACTATTAGGTGTGTATCCCAAAGAGATTTTTTAAAAAAGGTTAAAGGACCTATATGTACAAAAATATTTATAGCAGTTCTTTTTGTGGTGGCAAAGAATGTACTCCCATCAATTAAGGAATGACTAAGCATGTTGTGGTGTAGGCTTATAATGTAATACTATTGTGCTTTAAGAAATGATGAGCAGGATGGTTTCAGAAAAACCCAGGAAGACTTACATGAACTGATGCAAAGTGAAGTGAGCAGAACCAGGAGAACAGAATGACCTAAGACAATTCTACAGGACTTATAATGAAAAATGCTATTCACATCCAGAGAAAGAACTGATGGAGTCTGAATGCAGAGTGAAAAACTTTTTTAAACTCTCTTCATTATTCTTGAGTTTTTTGGTCTATGTTTTCTTTAGCAATATGGCTAATATGGACATGTTTTGCATGACTGTACATGTATAATTAATATTAAATTGCTTGCCTTCTCAAGGAGGGAGGAGAGGAGGGAAAGAAGGAGAGAGTTTGGAACAAATGTTAAAAGCTTTGTTTATATGGAATGGAGAAAAAATGAATGAAAGTTAAATGTAAGTAAAATAAAAATAAGAGACTGGACTATCTAACTGCCAAAGTTTCTTCTAGCTTGAGAAAAAAAATTATAGATAAAGAAATGGAGGCTCAGAGAGGAAAATTACTTACCTAAAGTTAAATAATAAATGTCAAAACTGGGACTCACACCCAGGTCTCTCCTTTATTTAAAAACCTTCAATAGCTCCCAGACGTCTACAGAAAACATTTCAAACTCTTTCGAGAACAACTCTTCCTTCCTAGTCCTCTGTCCCAATACTTCCCTCCAGAACCTATGCCCCAGCCAATCTAGACTACATTCTAGGACCCAATTTCCTCTCATTTCCTGTCCTCAGAATGTTCTTTCTGCCTTAAATACCCTTCACTCAAAACTCTGTCTTTCCAGTCATTACCCATCACTTAAATGTTACCTCTTCCCTCCCTACAGCCTTCTTTCATTTTTTTTTATGTAGCCACAGGAGATCTCTCCCAACTCTGGAACTATAGGAAGAACTTTTCTTGGTGTATGTCTGTGTAGTCTGTCTTCCAGGGGAATTCTCTGAAAGGCCCTTAGTTCCCAGATTAAAGTACATATTTCAGAGAAAGGTAACAACAGGATCTTTTCCATGTTGGTATCTCCAAGGGACCCAGCGCAGTACTCCAGACACAGTAGGTACTAAATAAATATTTGGTGAATGAAGAACCACACATGTAAGACCATGGAGATGGAACCACACTGGGTTCAGGGTCTGGCAAGGAGCAGTGGGATACAAACCACTCTGGAGCCCCGTGAGAGACAGCACCAGGGCACAAGGAAGTCTCAGACTCAGAGAAGAGCTCCACTGGGTGAAGGAATAGGTTCCAAATGGCATCTTTATCGGGTACTACCCAGTTTTAGGTGGTGGTTCAAATACAGGAACATGCACATGGGGTGGTATGCTAGGTAGAGAGAGGCCTCAGACCCTAGGCTGGGAAGAACAAGCTCTTAAGTAATAGTAGTGGTGTGACTCAGACCCTACGGAGCAGAGAAGGTTCTCAGATCCAGCTTCTAACCAAATCTGAAGTCTGCAAAGGCACAGCTAGGGCAGGTAACCAAGACCCAAAAGGGGACTACATTCTGAACCAGCAGAGCTTCCAAGCTGCCTGATGTGGGGGGCAGGTCAGGAACTTGCACAGCTCAGAACACAGAGCAGGATCAGACCACTGTGGGAGCACTATGGGTCCCTAACCTGAGCTGTTCCAGAGAGCCCAGGATAAAACAATACTCAATATCCCAAGAAGGCAATGAGAGGACCAGCCCAGATGTTTCCTCCAGAAGTGTAGCAGAATCTGGCCCTAACGTCAAATCCCACATCAGAAGAACGAGCAAAAAAACAAAAAAGAACCCCAACATAAAGAGCTATTTTGATGACAGGGATGCTCAAGGCACAAATGCACAGGAAGAGAACGTCTCCAAAACATCAACCATCAAAGCTCTAGAGAAAAACACAACTTGGACACAAGCTCAACTAGATTCTTAGAAGAGATGAAGCAAGAGTTTAAGAAAAAGAAATAAACATGTTTTTATAAATGAAATGAGAGTACTAGAGGCAAAAACTATACAAGGAAATGAGAGCTATGGAAGACAGAATTGGAAAAGGGAATTAATAGCTTGACACAAGAGGTATAAAACTTTGACTGAGCAATGAACAACCTAAAAGTGGGAACAGACCAATAGAACCAGTGTTTCCATAAGGCAACAAGAAAGGTTTTGTTTTATTTCGTTTTTTACAAAGTCAAAAGACTGAAAAATAAAAGAAAATGTAAGGTATCTCACAGCAAAAACAACTAACCTGGAAAACAGGCTGAGGAGAAAAAAATTTTTAATTGGACCATTTGAATGCCATAACTGAAGAAAGAGACTATACAATCTATTTCAAGAAATCTTAAATCAAGAGACAGTTAGGTGGCATAGTGGATAGAGCACTGACCCTGGAGTCAGGAAAACCTGAGTTCAAATTCAGTGTCAGATACATGATACTTAACACCCGTGTGACCCTGGGCAAGTCACTTAACCCCAATAACCTCACTAAAAAAAAAAAATCTTAAAACCATCCAGATCTCTCAGAACCAGGGGGAAGAGTTTAAGTAGGAAAAATCCACCAGTCACATCCTGAAAGAAATCCCAAGATGAAAACTCCCAGGAACATCATAGATAAAATCCAGAACTTTCATGTGAGAGAAAATATACTGTAAAGAGCCAGAAAAGAAAGAATTCAAGTAACAAGGAGCCACAATTAGAATGACATGAGGTTTAACAGCTTTCTGTCGTTGTTCATACCACTACAAAGAAGCAAAGACAGAACATCAGAAGGGAAAGGGAACTAGGATTTCAATCAAGAGTAATTTATCCAGCAGAAGTGAGGGGGGGCCTCAACTTTATTTTCATCCACATTGGTTCCGGGAGGGAAGAATAAATATAAAGCCAGGTACGGAAATTCATCTTATCCATCAGGAAAGTGGGAGAGAAAAGGATTAAGAGAAAAAGGAGGGGAATAAGGAGAGTAAATTAAAGGGAACAGTGGTCAAAAGCAAAACAGATTCTTGAGGCGGGGACGGTAAAAAAAGAGAAGGATAAGTCTAAGAAAATATTATGGAGGGTAATACGCACCTGGTTACCATAACTATGAAAGTGAACGGGATGGGCTCACCCACAAAACAGAAGACAGCGGAATAAATTAGAAACCAGAATCCAACAATAGGTTGTTTATAAGAAAAATACTTGAAACGGAAAGGTGCACATTGATCTAAAATTAAGAGGCTGGAGCAGAATCTATTATGCTTCAGCTGAAGTTTTTAAAAAAGGCAGAAGTAGCGATCGTGATCTCAGAAAAAAACAAACAAAAATAGGCCTAACTCAAAAAGATAACCAGGGAAATGACATTTTTCTAAAAGGTACCAGAGACAATGAAGTATATGTATGTAAATATATATGTATTTATACATATATGTATGTGTATATGTGTGTGTATAAGACTGCACAGATATACACACACACACACACACACACATATATATATATATATATATATATATATATATATATATAACCAGTCTTTTCCTTCTCTCATCTTCAAAGCCTCTTTTGATTTGATTTGCAGGACATATCACAAAAATATACTCTTACTAATCTTTGTGAGGTGTACTCCATCTCTGGCCAGGAATCTGTCAATCTTGGACTGGAGGCTTTGATCCAGAAACCCAGACCCCATGTTCAGACACTAGTTTCTTAGCCAGCTGCTCATTTAAATAACTTTGGGTCTTCTATCTCTCTTTTATTCAATGGGCAGAGGCAGGGAAATTACAAGTCACATCTCTGTGATCAGTTCTTCAGGCAAGATCTTTGGCAGCACTTTTTAACACCTTTAGGTTCCTGCTAGACTGTCATTTGTGCCCATGTGGAAATGGCTAACAACCTTTTATCTTTCCTGAGGTGGGCTGCTTTCATCTTGAGACAATTTCTGACCAATCTATATACTATATTAAAAATGTTTACACTGAGTAGAATATCCCTTTCATAGAAAGTCTAGACACACGTCCTCAGGAAATACCCCATTTGCTCTCTCATTCAGGAGGAGGAAGGATTAGTAGAGAGCCACATAAGAATGGCAGACCACCTCCCTCACCTCCAGGGGGTCTGGGCTTCAGTGGAGGAGACAACCAGGTCTCTTCCTAGTGATGGCTTGATCATGCTTACGGCCACAGCTATCAGAGTGATGTCATCCCAACTGGCATCTCCGGTCCTCTCATCTGAATTTCAGTCTCATACCTCCAGCTGCCCTCAAGACTTTGCTGCTCAAGAATTGTGCAACTTTTCTGAAACTGAATCCATCAGCTACCCCCACCGACTAACATGGCATCATTTATCTACTGTCAAAAATTCTACTGATTCTCCTTTTTTTTCAAATGGTTATGTTCATTCATGCCTTTCAACCCATTCATCCATCCATCCATCCATAAGCAAAAGCTACATGGCCACAGATAGGGGTTGGACTAGGAGGTCTTTGAGATCTCTCTGGACTCTGGGATTCTCTTCCATGCATTTGGCCAGCAGCCACCCCAGCAGGCCTACATGCACACTCTCTTTCCCTCCGGCAGCAGAAATCCTTCAAGGCCCCTCCAGTTACTTCTTTCCCTGGTTCACTCAGGCTATCTCCTAACCTCCTAGCCCTTTTCTTTCTCCTTCCCTCTTCCCTCCTAATAGTTAAAGAACAAAGATCAAATCAACCCTAACATTGTTCCAGCATGAGATGTGCCAGTCTCCTCCTCCAGTAGTAACACTATCTTGGACACCACTCCACCACAGGGGCCCCCCACTGGGATGTAAACTGCTTAAGGGGAAGGGCCATCTATGCTTTTGTATATCACTCCTCAGCACTGCCTGGAACACAGTCAATTCTCAATAAATAAATGCCTTTCCATTCATTCATTCATTCATTCTTTCATGGCAGACAGAGTCTTTTCAAACAGGCCCAAGAACACCACATTTACCTGTAAGTACTTTCTAGCTGCGTGTCGAGGAACGTATTTTGAAAATAGAAAGTCACGCACTCTCCGGCTGGGGCTTTTTCTGGAACCTCCGGCAGACAAAACACAACCCAGGAGTGGACTTCTGCAAAACTGAACTGGCCAGTGAGAGTCAATGTGTTCATGGGCCTGCAATTTAAGAAGAGAAGCACGATGCTTACGAGGGCCGCTGTGAGAAAGTAGCACTGGACAGGGTTTGGGGAGTCACAGAATCCCTCTCATGGAGACCGACGACCCACTGGGATCATTTCCCTTTCTTCACTTACATTCAACTGGACAAGCACACTGTCATTCAGCTCAATGCCTCAGGGCTCCGAACACAATGCCCACTGCCTGCAGGACCATCTCTCCCTGGGGGTCCCACCAACCAATGACAAAAGCCAGATTTGCTGCCACCCTCCCCAGATGTCCTCAGTGTCTGACTTGCCGGACTGCTTCTGGCAATGACCGCACACAATCCCCCCACAATCAGGTGCAGAGAACCTCGACCTGGGTGCCCTGCTACGAGCCACGCTCCCGTGTGGCAGTAGGGCTTAGGTGGCCCCTAAAGCTTCAGAATTCTCCCAATCAGTTCTTCTTTCCTGCCCATTCTCTCCCCAGAGAACTTCTCCACTCGTGGCTCCTTCTCTCTTCTCACCACAACACCCCCCCCCCCCAAGCTGGACCATGGCACAGCCCTCCTACCCTCTCTCCTGCCATCATTCTCTTCTCCTTCTCATCTATTATTCTTGCTCCTACCAGAAAAACCTTCCACAAGGAATACTCCATGGTTTCAACTGAGTCACTGCAAAAAGGGACTTCTTGGAGTCAGGCAAGTCTATGGGGGAAAGTGGACAGAGGTCTGGCCTCAAGCCAGACACTGATCAGCTAGGTGGTCTTGCCAAGGGACATCATCCCTGCTCTCAGTCTCAGTTTACCCAGCTGTAAAATAAGTAATAACCATAGTACTTACCTGATAAAAAATGTTAAGTGCTCTGAAAACCTTAAAGCATCACATAAAGGCTAGAGAGGAGGAGGAAAAAGAGAAAGAAAGAGGAGGAGGAGGAGGAATCCTGCCCTCTGGTGACATTTCAACATCATTTAAACATCATCCACACATTTAAACATCAGCCAAACTGCCCTTTCCCTTCTCTAGACCTTTGCTCATGCTGTGCCTGGAATGGCTTCCTCCCTCCTTCTCTGCCCATCCTGTAAATGCCATCTACACCATTAATGACAACTCAATTCCTCATTATTCATCAACGTTATTTATTGTCAACTCAAACACAGCCTCCCCCGGGGGGCTAGCCCTGACTGCAGCAGTGCCTGGTGGGTAGAGCAACCTGGGTTGCAGTTTCAGTTCGGACACTAAAAGCTGTGAGATTCTGAGCCAGTCACTTAACATCCTCTCAGCCTTGGTTTCCTCATCTTCAATAAAAGAGCTGCAGTTGGCAGCCTCACCAATCCCTTCCAGGTTTACCTCTAGGATACTGTAATTTTTCCCCCATGGATCTCACGAAGTCTGAACAAGGAAGCCAGAATTACTTAAGCACCTTCCCTGTGCCAGGCACCATGTCAAGCAATGTACAAGTATCGTCTCATATGATCCTCAAAATAATGCTGGTAAGTAGGGGCTATCGTTATCCCCATTAAAGTTAAGAAAACTGAGGCAGACAGCGGCTAAGCAACATGGCCCCAGTCCTTCAACATGTTAGAAAGGGTCTGAGGCCACAATGGACCTCAGCTCTTCCTAACTCAAAGTTCCTACTCAAAGTAACAGACTGTGCACTATGGTGGCACCAGCTTCTCTTATGGGCTTCTCATGTGTGCCAGGACCACACCCTTCAGAACTGTTTTGGGTTTTCTGGGCCCAGCAGAGTAAGGTACATGAGAAGTATCTAATGGAGGTTTGTCAAGTTGAGCTGATTCAGTCAAGGGATATGAGTAGGACATTGCTGCCATTCAGTCATATCCAACTTTCCATGACCATGTTTGGGGTTTTCTTGGCAGAGATCCTAGAGGGGTTGGCCATTTCCTTCTCCAGCCCATTTTACAGATGAGGAAAGTGAGGCAAACAGGGTGCAGTGACTTGGCCAGGGTCACACAGTGAGTGTCAGAGGCCAGATGTGACCTCAGCTCTCCCTGACTCAGCCCAGTGCTCTATCTACCTTGTCACCAGAAGGCTATCTGCCACCACCTGGTACTCAACTTCATCCCAATTGTTAGCAAATACAATTCCTTTTTATTGAGTAGATTTAGATAAAGAGAACACATCCATTGTCCTGATGTTTAACAAAAATTACAGATGACCTCTGAGCATGAACCAGCTCAACAACGGCAGCACTCGGCTTCACAAGGACGAAGTAACAGATTAACAAAGGAGGATTATGGGACCACAGTCTAGGAAGGGACCATGAGTTGAGGGGTCATGAGAACCTCTCCCCACAGCTGTCACTCAGGAAGGTGTACCTTTCCAGGGTTAACAATCTTCCTGACCAGAAATCCTTCCTTAATCCAACTTCCTCCCAGCTCAATGGCCCCAGAGGACAGAACTGTGGATTGGGGCACAACCTGAAACCTTTTCAAACATACAATGGGCCTCCTTGGAAATCAGTCAGCTCTCCATCATTAAGGGGTTCCAAGCCAAATTTGGGTGACTGCTTGTGGGATCTCTGTTGAAGAAATACCTTGTTCAGGTACAGGGTGGGCTAGACAGCTTTCTGGTTTAGGGATGATGGTGCAATGAAGGAAATGTCCCTGGGGTTGGGGCTGAAGGGGGAACGAGCATATAGAAATTGGACACCAATAAGGGCTGTTCTAGCCAAAATGGTCTGCCTACAGTCCTTCAGGAGGGTGAAAAAGGAAAGTGGAAATTCTGCCAATAGTATCCCATGAGAATAGTGCTCATGGCACCCCACATGATCTATTTTTAGTAGCAAGTGTTTCGGGGTTACAGCTGGAAACAATGAGGGTCTCGGTTGGGAAGATGGAGAGAGCTAGCTATCCAACTCAGGAGCCCACCGAGTTAAAGCAAAGGCTCTCATCAATTGCAGAATCACCTTAAACAAAACCTCAGGGGTAAAAACACACACCACTGAGGATAAACCTGCATGCAGCATCACAAATGGTTATGTTATAAAAAGAAACATCCTTAAATCCAGAAAACAATAAAATCAGTGTTCAGTCCTCCTTCGTACCTGTCATGATCAATAAAGTGAGTTCTCTGATGAAGCGAAAGTGGCTTGATCTGATACTGACGAACCTGGCAGGTTTTAGGCTGAATCCTTGGAGTTACATAGGCTTGAAGCGTTCCATACTGGCCTTCAATCGATCGAATCTGATTCAGTACAAAGGGGAGAAGAGAGGGAAAAACAATCTGGATGATCCTTGAGACCAAAAAATCTGAAGAAAATCCGTATTGCAAATCATCATTCTTTGTATGTGCAATACCAAGTAACCAGAAGGAAAAGCAAGTATTCCATTAAAAAGGTGGTTTTTATGAAATGACTAAGCTACAATAAAGAAATTAAATTCAAGTCGAAAGATTCTCAATCCACCTGTCACGAGTTAGTCAAACAAGCATTTATCAAGCACCACTGTGTGCCAGGCATTATCCTAAGTACCTAAGATTCAAAGGAAGGTAAAAGACAGCCCCTGACCTCAAGGCGCTCACAGACTAATGGGGGAGACAACCTGCCAACAATTTGGTACAAAGATATCCAGGGGATAGATAGGAGGTCATCTTAGAGGGCAGCCTGTCAGCATCGGAAGCCCAGGAAAGGCCTCTTACAGAAGGCGGGAGCTGAGTTAAGGCCTGGAGGAAGCCAGGGCAGCTAGGAGGATCAACAGCATGATGAATTCATCCTGCCTTGCAGGTGGTTTGAGCCGTCAAAAATGTTCCCCATCCCCAGTTTTTACCAGCCCTGTACATGTTTTTCCCCATACCAAATAAATCTAAAGTCTCTCAAACTACTTTGTCTCAAGTTCCAACCAGTGCCTGACCCACAGCACATGTGTGATCACTACTTACTCACTGATAAGAAAAATGTTGCACAAAAGTTTAGAAAGATTTCCATCAAGAATAACACAGGAGACATGAAAGTCTATGAGGCATTCTGAACAGAACCATCCTTGAGAGCACAATCTGGGTTCAAGTCTTGCCTCTGGCACATCTCCTTGCACCAGGTACTTATCTCAGACTTTCAGATGCTGAGGCAGTGCCAGAGGTGCCGATCTGCACTGATAAAGGGGGTTTCCTCACTAGGAGTACGCCTTAAAGAGCACTTGCATTTTCTAAAGTACTTCATACATTTTCCGCCATATGACCCTCAAAACAGCCCTAGGAAGTGGACACAACAGACATTAACTCCATTTTAGAAGTAAAACTAAGGTTTCTGTTCACACAACTAACAGATTTGAGAAGCAGCATTCAAACCCAGGTCTCAAGGCTTCAAGACTAGCTTTCTTCTTACTGCACGGTGCTGCCTTTGAAAAGTAAACATTTTTTAAAGCTTTAGTGACAGATAGAAACTTCAGTTATTTGAAAAAGTCTTCACTTACCTGAAACACCTAATTGCCAAACAATATCCACTAAATCATGGCTATATCCTTGCACTGCTATATACTTGTACTGGCTCCTCTCCCCACCAACAAAACAAAACAAATTCAAGACAATAGAGAGAAAAACCATCTTTTTATGGGAGGGGTAAACAATTTAAATGGAACATTTCCCTAACAGTACGTGGAAAAAACAATTTGTATGAAAGTTCACTTCCCTCCATTTTATTGACTGGAAAAACTGAAGGCCAGAGAGCAAGAATGATTTTCCCAAAGCCACAATTCTGGATGAAGGCAGGACCAGTTCAGGGACCCAGCCCACCTGACTTGCAGCCTGCTGCTTTCCACTTCACCATCAATCAAGAAGAGACCCCAACTTAACTGATGTAACTTGACTAAAGAATCTTTGAAGACAGCAGTGTTGAAATGCTTCAAACCACCTAGAACTAGCTCTGCACTTCTAGCTGGTGTGATAACATGCTCCAAACGTTACCACAAAGAAATGAGAGATAGTGACCAACAAGGATTTATGTCTCTCTCAAAAGTAGGGAGGAAGGGCAAAAGTTACTCATTGAGAGAACCATAAACTGCATCACTTAACACTTTATAAGAAAAATACACTTGGGTAAATTAATCAATTCTATGTAGACTTTTCAACTCTAAGACTGAAAATTGACAAAAGAATGAGTTATGAGTCTTGTTGTTAAGTCTGACATAAATGCATTAAGTCTTCATTAAGAATAACCATCATTTTACTAATTTAGGACAAGCTTATAAATAAAACCAGTGAAGTAAGTTTCTAGCTAAGGTCTCATAAAAACGATATTCAACATGAGATACTCAACTGCAGAAACAAAGCTTCAAAAGGTTTCCTCTAACCATAAGGTTACAAACAATTGCTATCCTTTTAGGGAGGAGGTTAGCTGAGGGCTAAGTGCAGGGAAATGAAAAAGATAGAGGCATTTGGCTTTAAATGAAATTCACTAACTCCTCCAAAAGACAATGATACAAAGTAAAAGTCAGAACAGAGATAAAAGACTCAGATAACAAGGTGGCAGCTGATGGTACTCTTAGGAATAAACACATGCAGCAGGACTCAGGGCAGCCATTTAGCAGGACTCAGGGCAGCCATTTCTTGCACTTTACCTTGAGCTCCAGCCTCGTAGTATTTGCTTGGCACCGATAAGTGGCCAGGAGGAAGTTCTCATTGGCCTGTAAGGAATTAATAGTTGATGAGAAGGATGAATCAATACTATGTAAAACAATTTACAAATAGGACATTTATCCTAAAAGCATTCTGGTTAGAATTAAGCTATGTACAACGATGATTATTTATTTTATTTTTAGAACAGTAATTAGCAATTAGGAAGATATGCTTTATCACCTAATTTTCTATAAATGTGGTTTATTTATACTGAATTACTTCAAACAAGTCATCTGAATGACCTAGAACAATTTAACATTTACCTCTTTAAGGTTTGCAAAGTTCTTTATATTTGTTATCTCCTTTGATTCTCACAACTATTCTCTGAGGTGGGCGCTATAATTACCATCACTTTACAGATGAGGAAACCAAGTCTGAGAGAGCTTATGTGACTTGCTCAGGATCACACAGATGAAGTGTCTGAGGTCAGATTTGAACTTAGCTCTTGCTACCTCCAGGTCTAATACTCTCTCCATCACACAAGTAGAAAACATTTCACAATTATGAGTAATTAAAATTCAAACTCTTTAAGATGAAAATTATATATCTGTAATTTTTCCTAAAATAAAATCCTGTAATAAATGAAAACAGGGAAATGTTGGTACTTTTTCCTCTCAGCATCTACACCTCAGTAGAAACAGAATGAACAATATTAATCACAGGAAACAAATGCCACTGGTTCCCACCGGTCTTCAGCTCGGGCTCACCAGTCATTCAAGAAGCAGCAGACCTGGAGGGGAGAGGGCCCATCCCAGATAATTCAAGAAAGTTGGGAAATCTCTTTGCCCAAACTCAAAACAATTCTGGCTTCACCACCAGTCCTGCATTTTAAAAGGTCAGAGTCCAGTGAGTATTAGCAGCACTGAAAAGCCTTCATCTAGAAAGCCTCTAGCAGGAAGAAAAACATGATATGAGAAAGTTTCACATTCAGCCTTTACTCACCTCCGAATCAGAGCTGCTAAAACTCACCACAGCCGAATTCTTATCCACATCAAGCAGATCTATCGGAACATCGCTCTAGATGGGACAATTGGGGGTGGGGAGGAGGACGAGAAGAGTAGAAATATTTCTTAATCTGAAAAAGACTATATTCTCAAGGACTTCCAATTCTGCTTCAGCTCTTGAATTAAGTGTGAAAGTATACATCACCAGAAAATTATTAAAATTTAAGAAAACAATAAGCACATCTTACCATATAATCAATTGCTTTGCTACCTCAACATTCATTAAAACCAAGAAACCAACATCTCATAAGATTTGGGGCATTAATACACCTGTCAACATGCATACACACACACATCACTCATATTAGGCATAACTGCAGAATTTTTCCTAGCTCTGATGAAATCAGTCAAAGAAACAGAATTAGGCAGCCAATATCAGTGGTAAAATGCTGATCTCTAAGGTCCCTGCCAGCTCCAAACTGTGACCTGTTATGACCATTAAACAGCAGGAGACAACCTGGTTCATAGCACCCAACTGCTGCAATTAACTCTTGCCCCCTCACTGACAAAGAAAAGCTAATTTTCTGGTCTAAAGTGGGCAGTTAAAATGTTAGCGTTACTAAACAAGGGAATTTGCGCTTTGAAACGACCTTTAAAGAGATGGCAATAGGAGATCTCACCATATGCTCTGCCTTCCTCCTTCCTCAGCTACATCTCACTCTTTTTTCCTCCTTTTCTTTTCCTTTTATCTTTTTTTTCTCCTTTTCTTTTCTTCACTCTAATTGTCCTTAGGATCTTGAGACTGAGCACCTTAGACCTTGGGGCCTGGCACCCAGGGCTTCTGACTCTAAATCCACTAGTCTTTCCACTACTCTTCCCGTCGTCCCATCCCTTCTTGCCCTACTGCATTTTTAACTTGGGGCCGACCTAAGATTAGAGGGAGAGAGAGAGAGAGATGATAGATAGACAGATGATAGATGATTGATAGATAGATGATTGATAGATATATAGATGATACATAGATAGATGATAGATAGCTAGATGATTGATAGATGATAGATAAATGATAGACAGAAGATAGATAGGTGATAGATAAAAGATAGATAGATGATACATAGATAGATGATACATAGATAGAAAAATGATAGATGACAGATAGATGATTGATATAGATAGATGACAGATAATAAACAGATAGATGACAGATAGATGATAGATAAATAATAGATAAATAGATGATAGATAGGTAGATGACAGATAAATGATAGAAGATAGATAGATGATAGGTGTTAGGTAGATGATAGACAGATAGACAGATAGGTAAATAGATGATACATAGGTAGATGATACATAGGTAGATGATACATAGATAGACAGATGATACATAGATGGATGATACATAGATAGATAGATGATATATAGATAGATGATAGATAGATGACAGATAGATAGATGATAGATGATAGATAGATAGATGATGGACACAAAGATAGATGATAGACAGATAGATGGATGATAGATGATAGATAGATGATTGATAGACAGATGATTGATAGATGATAGATAGATAGATCATAGATCACAGACAGATGCTAGATAGATGATAAATAGATGGTAGATAGATGATAAATAGATGGTAGATAGATGACAGATAGATAGATGATAGATGATTGATAGATGATAGATAGATAGATGGATGATAGACAGAAAGACAGATGATAGACAGATAGATAGAGGGATGATAGATAGATGATAGACAGAAAGATAGGTGATAGATGATTAATAGACTATAGATAGACAGATAGATGAGAGATAGATGAGAGATAGATGATTGATAGATGATAGATAGATAAATGATAGAAGATAGATGATAGATAGATGATAGATAGACAGACAGACGACAGACAGATAGATAGATAGATAGATAGATAGATAGATAGATGATAGATGGATAAAATCCCAGTACTACTACCCATGATACCATTTATTTCTTCCTAAACCAAGGAGTTGATAGGATAATTGATTAAGTTGCAACAATAAGTAATCTCATTTCATATTTTTAATTTAATGTTTTATTGATGATGCTGTCTTTAGACCATAGTCATTTCAGGCACTGCTCCCCTCCCTCTCCCCTCCCCAACTACAATGAATCTGCCTTCTTCCTTATGATGAAGAAAACTAATTAAGCAAACACAATGAGGTTATCTGACAAGATATATAAAATATACAATTTTCCATCCTAGTGTTTCCCCATGTCTCTGCCGTAATGGAAGAGGTATGTTTTATTATCTGACCTCTAGAACATTCATTAGTTTAATATATTTGACAACTCATTTAAAAAGTGAGTTATTCAATTCACAAGCATGAACTATTTGTCTCTATGTAGTCTCTATGTATTTACAGCAGCACTTTTTATGACAACCAAGAACCTGGAACAAATAGATATCCATTGAACTGGGGAAGGGCTAAGCATGTGGTGGGGGGCATGAATGGAATGGAACCTGCTTGTGAATATGACAATTCCAGAGAAGTACGCCAAAGACCTACATGAACTGATACAGAGGAAAGCAAGCAGAACCAGGCAAATAATACATAAAAGGATGACAAGGTAAATTATCAACAAAAATGACTGAACTCAATGTGTGAACTTATAATAACCAAGCCTGGCCCCAAAGAAGAGAAAGAAAAAGGCTCCTCCCTCCTTTCATTGCAGAGTGGGGGAGCTATTGCCGAGGATGGCAGACTTTTCTGATGTGTTAGTTATGCTGACTGGGTTTTTTTTCCTAGTTTATTCTTTCTTATAAGGCTTATAAGGAATGGCTCTCTGGAAGAAGGGAGTAGGATAGATACACGGAGTGTAGGGGATATAAAAACAAAAGATCAATAAAGCGCATCAAATAAATTGCACTGCACTTACTTAGGACTGTAACTTAGCTCTTCCCCTTTCCTCCAGCCTTCTGCCTTCCTTCAAGATCCCCCAATCCCCAATCCCCAACAGGAACAGAATAAGCCCCTGGCCCACTGTAGTTTTAGTACAGTCGAGGCCAAGGAAATGGGCCCGCTCACTTACCTGGACCATAACATTATCAATAGCTGTCTGCACCTCCAAGATGAGGCTATAGCTGGCATCGTCCTTATTTAACGTGAATTTGTCATTCACACTGAAGGACGGCACTGCCGAGATCGCTGTGCTAGACTGGGAGGATTGCTGGTATTTCTCTCTTTCCTGAATCACCTTAAATTGCAAATGTTCCAAGTCATTCCTACATAAAGACAGACACACTTAGAGTCTAGAAACCCACATGCACTCAAAGATGAGCTACAGAACAAAGGAGAAAGCCTGATGGCCCCCGGAGCATCTGGACCGTGGAGCCCAGACAACTGGAGCAGGCCAGCTCGGAGGACTCTCGCTGCCCCTTGTGACAGACAGAAATGGGCTCTAGGTAAACCTTTACGGCTAAATAAATGTCAGCTCCCCTGGCTCCTGCTTCCTGATCACAGCAGATGCCTCTCCCAGAGGGAGGGATTCTCCTTCCCGAAGTAGCTGCGGTCCCTGTGACCACCAGGAAGGCTATTCAAGCAGGGCCAGAGACAAAGGGAGAGCCCGGTTCCTAGTCTCTGTAGTCACAGCAATGATAAGGTAGCTGGGAGCGCTGGAGGGACAGCAGGCCTGGGGGGTAGGGTGGATGCACCCTAGCTGGCTGAGTGACTCCAGGCACACTTCACGAAGACCGAGCACACAGCACACACTTCATGAATGCTTCTGGACTAGAATTCACCCCTCAGTGCTGCAGGCAGCTTCCTGGGCTCATGGCACAGCACTTAACTGATCCGCACTGGAAGACAGGACCTCACCAGCAGGGAGAAGTCCCCTTCCCGGAGGAAGTCACAACAAGTCTCAGAGGCAGGCAGGACAAGCACCATCCAAATGTTAGAGATGGGGAAACTGACTCTGTGCAGCTAAAAACAGCGTGCATTTAGAGAGTGGTTTAAGGTCTGCAGAGTGGCTTATAAATATTTTGTCATTTGATCCTGATGACAACCCTGAAAGGTAGGTTCTATTATTATCTCCTTCCTCCCCATTTTACAGATAAAAAACTGAGGCAGTCAGAGGTTAAGTGACTTGCCCAGGTTCAAACAGCTAACAAGTGTCTGAAACTGAATCTGAATGCAGATCTTCCTGACGCCAGGCCCAATGTTCTAACCACCACACCACCCAGCTCCCTTACCTAAAATAACCCTGTCTTACCCCCCAGAGATCAAAAGTGATCAAGCAAGGCCTCAGTCTTGGGTCTTCAGCCCCTATGCCCAATGAGCTTTTCTGCTATGCCATGCAGTAAGAAACTGCTCCGCGGTCTTCCCCATTATAATGGAAGCTTTTGGGTTTGGGCAGGGATCTGGTTTTTGCCTTTCCTTGTATCCTCAGCTCTTAGCACATTACCTGGCACATAGTAGGTGCTTATACCTTCTTATTGCCTGACTGAGTGACCTATAAAGGTAAGGGACTCATGGCCCACAGATGCCAGGAGATCTGTACTGAATGATCCCTGCTTTTAAAGGAGGAAGAGGGAGTCCTCAGTGGTCCTTTCTATTGACTAGGAAGGAATGCAAAGATTCTTCACAATTAAAAATCTGAGAAAATGGAATTTTTTTAGTCTAAGGGAAAAAAAACCCTTAATATGGAATAAGACTTTTTCTTCAAGCTAAACTTTAAAAGTCAGACTACTATGATCTGTTAATTTTTCATTCCCCCATATGAATTGATACATTTTCAAACATAAATTAGACAGTCCCTTTCAAACAATTCTGTATTTTAAAGTGAGCGAACCAAGTGATCCACTCCAGAAACCAAAGATGTTACCTCAAGGAGGCAATCTTGTTCTGCATCTCCTGGTTTATTTTCAGCTCTTCCCCAGGTCCACTCTCCTTGTGGACAGGCTCTGTAGTCAGGCCTGTGACCCAGCCTATAGGAAAGGACCTTGGTTACACCAAAGACAATACTGCCTCAAGGACATCCAGAGGGTCGCCAGAAGAGGTGGCCTGTGCCCAGACTCCCTGCCTACCCCCAACTAGAAAACGTAACCTCAAATCTGGCAAATCCTTAAACCCAAGCAAAATTAACAGGGCAAGAGGAAGTCTCTTAGCCCAAGGATTTGCCTTTCTTCCTTAATATGAGAAGTCCAGAATACTGGCTATGGAATGAGAGCAACGTATTTCAATCTATGAGTACAGTGGCATGGGGTACCCCCATGTCAATCCCTCTATAACTCAGTGCATGGCCTTAGACTGCTGCCAAGGCCCAGAATGTCTCCACCCAGGGGCTTTCAATGCTGAGGGCAAATGATTGGAAATGAGGTAGTACAAATGAACACACAGTAATTGCTCAACTCCCTAAAATGCCGGGAAGCATTTACTCTACCTGAATATGTACTTAGCACAATTTCATCATAGCCATCCTTCCCCACACAGCCACCCTGGATGGATGTGACACTTTCAGACAATGCCTAGGAGAAATACAGGAAGCAGGATATTAGTCAATTTAAAAACCAAAAGGCTGCTGTTCAAATTATAAAGGTTCATTAAGGAGCCTTCACACCACTTGGCTATGATCTCCTCCTTCACTACCAACTAAAATCAAACTACGTAGAGATAGCGCTCTGCGCTCAAATGCACGGCCGTGACAAGTCCCATCTGTACACGAAGGACACACGGACACATGGACACATCACACACATACATTTTTCAGTTGTTTCAGTCCTGTCTATCCCCATTTGGGGCACTCTTGTTAAAGATACTGGAGCGGTTGGCCATTTCCGTCTCCAGTTCATTTTACAGATGAGGAAACTGAGGCAAACAGGGTGAAGTGACTTGCCCAGGGTCACCCAACTCAGGAAGATGAGTCTACTTGACTCCAAGCCCTGTACTCTATCCACTGTGCCACCTAGCTGCCCTCATATAAATATAGAAGCTTTCAAAATCAGAAAGAAAATTCTATTTTACTTTGAACATAGTAAATTCTCAGATTTAAATGATAAGATAAATTCTAGTATTAATCAATAAGTGTTCTATGGAAGTTGTTGTTTGGTAGTTTCTGTCGGGTCCTACACTTCGTGACCCCATTTGGGGTTTTCTTGGCAAAGATAATGGAGTGGCTTGTCATTTCCTTCTCCAGATCATTTTACAGAGGAGAAAACTGAGGCAAACAGGGTGAAGTGACTTGCTCAGGATCACATAGCTAGTTAAGTACCTGAACTCAAGAAGGTGAGTCTTCTATCCACCAAGACCTGAGTTCAAAACCTGCCTCAGCGCTGTGCTAGCTGGGTAAGCTTGGGCAAGTCACTTAGCCTCTGTGTCAGTTTCCTCATCTGTAAAACAGAGATGATGATAATGACAGCACCTTCCTCCCGAGGCTGTTGTGAGAATTAAATGAATGAACATGGAAAGCACTTTGCAAGCAAACCGTAAGTCGCCTCACAAATGTTAGCTATTATTATCAGTATTATTATTTCACTTCTTTGATGCAGGAATAAAGTGTTCTCAATAGCATGATTTACCTGGTCAAACCGGAGAATGGGCTCATTGGAAGCATCAAAACCATACACTTCCACCATTCCATCATCTCGACCAACAAGTAGGTCTTTGACACCATCTCCCACAATATCAAAATAGTCAACACACAGAATGCCTTCATTTAAAAAAGAAAAACACATACAACATGACTGCAGACGAAAGCTTATAATGAGGTTTGAATGCAAGGCAGCACTTTGTACCCTAGGGTTGGAATTAAAAGGGATGCTGACTTCCAAGTTTAACAGCACATGTTTCAGGGATTAGTCCTCTGCCGGAAACCAGAGTATTGAAAGTCCTTCATGCACTGAAATGGTTGGCCAACTCCAGGGCTCTATGCGTATGGATCTAACATTGCCCTGGTTTCCTTCTGTGGTTTATAGAACACTCTTTCCCCTCCCTAAAACAATGTTAGGAGCAAGGATTAACCTAGAAATGCCACTTAAACCATAAAGTAGCTAAAATAGTAGTGCTCTCACCTTATTAAATGTATCCCTGATCTCAAGGACTCCTTGTGACTTCAATTATACTCAATGCTAAATAAGGCTGACCTGAGAAACTATCATTTAATTTGTTTCCAATGAGGAAGAAAATTGTTGACATTTGACTTAGTAATGATTTTTGGTTTGCATAGGTAAATCGGGACCTTCTGAATAGCAGGCATGGTTTGGATTTCAGTACAACCCACAGCCTTAGAGTAAGGAAATAGGCAAAATGTAAGTTAATGATTCCCAAAATAGAACAAACAGAAACAAAGGGTTAACATTTAAATCTTAATTTTTTCAGTTTGAGATTAAATAATTACTTCATTGATGGCAACTTTTATCCAATCTATTCATGATCTTACTGAGAAGCAATATGGTATAGTGGCAGGAAAAACCCACTGAACTTGAAGCCAGGCAAGATCTAGGTTTGATTCCCACCGATGACATTTCCCATCCAGGGTACTCTCCAGGCTACCTCAGTTTCCTCATCTCTATAATGATGCTAATATTATCTGAAGTACCTACTTCACAGGATCATTGTAAGAATCAAATGAGAAAAAAAAAATTAAAAACTTTATAAACTTCAAAGCACAATGGAATTGCTAGCTGCTGCTACCATTACCAGTATTCTCTTAAATCCACCAAACATTTATTAAAACACCTCCTTTATTTATTTATTCATTCATTCACTCATTTATTTATTTGGTAAGTTGATAAAGGTACAAAGATAAAAATGAAACAGTTCCTTCCCTCAGGGATGACACACAAGTCCAGAAAAATAAGCACAAGCTATACAAACCAATTTCAACGTGTCCTTTCAGTGCCCTCTGGCCTAGAGATTCCATGGCTAGGCAGTGCTGTGAAGGGTCCCAGAGGAACACAGCTCTCCTGAACAAACCCGTGCCAACAAGTGAAAAGGACCCCCAGTAGAACCATGGTCAAGGAAACAACTCCATCCAGACCACGACTGTATAAAAAGAGCCAGGAGAGCTGGGAAGTCAGAGCCAGCTCTGGAAATGGGCTGCAGTGGTAGAGAATGGGAAACAGCCCAGGAGGTCAGAGGTGAGAACCTGCTGAGAAAGCTAAAAAGGAGTCTGCTCAGTAGTCTTGAAACTTGATGGTAATGTCTTCTGGGTGAGTTAAACTTGAGGTACGCCCCTGTTGGCGTCCTGTGAATTCTATCAGCAATCTGACATGATTCTCAGTATTCCTGAGAGTTTTCTTGCAGTTTTCTGGAAGATATAGCGGCTAGATTCTTTTCTTCTTTAGTTTCTGAGAAACTCAAGAATGCTGAAGTGTTCGCGATCCCTCCTCCAAATCTACCACTTTTGCTTGCATGGGTCTTAAATATTTTGCCAGCTAAATCATTTTCTGGGGATTGTTTAAACTTTCATTGTTACTTACAACATCCTGACATCCTATGAAGTCATTCTACTTTTCACTGATTTTGCTTATATTCTCCAAGTGTTTTTCTAAGTCATTGAGTTTCCTCATAATTTTGTTGAGATTATTTAGCCACACTCAATTCTTTCTGTATTTCAACTCATGACATATTTTCATTTCTTCCTTTAGTCATTTCAATGTGCTGGTTATCCAAGCTATTTTTAATAGATTTTATTGATATATTTTGTCTTTACATTGCTTAGATCTCCCCCTGCATTCTCTTCCCTTCCCCCTTCTAGAGAGTCAATCAATAACAAAGAATTTTAAAATAAGGGAAAAAAAACCTGAACATATTTTTTTAAAAATTTAACTTTGTATGCAATGTTGCACACCCATAGGCCCTGACCTCTACAAAGAATTTGGAGGAAAGGAAAAGGATGGCTTCTCATCTCTCTTTTTTGGGGCTAATCTTGTTGTTTATAATTTCCCAGGATTTAATTTTGATTATTTTGAAGTTGTTATTCTGAGCACATTTTGGTCACTGAGCACATTTTGGTTTTTTTAAGTGAAAATTTTTATATTTTATTTTTTCCAATTACACATAAAATTTTTAACATTCATTTTTTAAAAATTTTGAGTTCCCAATTCTCTCCCTCCCCTGCCCTGACCTTGAGAAGGCAAGCAATTTGATATAGATTATCCATGTACAGTCACGCTAAACACATTTTCATTTTCCATGCTGCAAAAGAAACCAAAGAAACAAAAAAATAAGAAGAATTTTAAAAGTATGTTTCAATCTGACTCCAATAGTTCTTTCTCTGGAGTGACAGTATTTTCATTCTAAGTCCTTTGGAATGATCCTGGATCACTGTACAATATTTCTATTACTGTGTATGATTTGTCCTGGTTCTGCTCACTTCCCTCTGCATCAGTTCATGAGTCCTCCAAGGTTTTTCTGAAACCATTGTGCCCATCATTTCTTATAGCACAGAAGTATTCCATCACAATCATATACCACAACTTGTTCAGCCATTCCCCAGTTGATGGGAATACCTTCAATTTCCAATTCTCTACCATCACAAAAAGAGCTCCTATCAATATTTTTGTACATATAGGTCCTTTTCTTTTTTTAAAAAATTTTCTTCTGAAAAATATTCTTCTATAAAAAAATTAAAAATCATTAATCTTAATAAACACAGCAATTTAAGGAGGCCTCAGAGAAAAGGAAATGCAGATTCTGTTAAGTTAGGCATCCTTGAAAAGTGAATGAATGAAATAATACTAACAACTCACTTCTATCACATTATATTCAATTACAATGCTTTTGAGCTTTACGGTCATGGGGTGAGGCAAGAATTACTGTCCCCATTAAATTATGAGCTACAGGTTTAATATAAATATCACAGGAGTGTTGAGTCCCCAAATAACAACAAATGACATACCTCCTCTCTTTTTCTCATTTCTTAATTCCCATTTATGTACTGGGTTGGATGCAGTGATCTGAATAATCCCAAGCTTTCCATCTGAAGTTCCAAACAGAAGATCCTCTCCAGATTCACCTAGGAAATCAAGGTGAAGTGAATGTTTCTCCCATTTTACAACAGAACCTTAAAGACATAAATTATTTTCCTGACAGTTTTATGAAAGAGAATTTAAATCCTAGTAATAGAAAACAATTTGAATTAGTTTCTAGGTGTATGTTTATAGGATATTAGAGCTAGAAAAGAACTCGGAAACAATCAGATCTAGCCCCATTGTCTTAAGGAACCTTGAGAGGTAAACTTGCAAGTGGCTGGAACTAGAATCCAAGTCTCCTCATTCCCAAACTCCAAGTACTTCCTTGCTCTTTTAACTACCAGATGGGGTGCCCCAAAAGCCTTAATGTAGTTTTAAACTTTTAAAGCTTTAATATGAAATTAAAATTTAATAATAATTTAATACTAGAGTTTTGGTAATTAAATTATTTAAATTTTAATTGATTAGACAATTAAATATTAATATAATTAATAATGAATTGATACTAATTTAATATTGAAGATTTAATTTGTTAGAATAGTTCTTGGGCTTTTGCAATACCCTGTATGTACACCAATAGTTCAAAGAACTCCTTCCATTGTCAAAAGCTTACTCTCTACCTCTCTAAACCATAAAGATATATAACCTGATTGATAACTCTGTACATTCATTTTTGAAAGGTGCCTGAGCCAGTCAGTATTAAAGGTGGAACACACCAACTACAGTGTTTCCCAGAGCATAAAACTTACATTTTAAAACAGAACTTCAATTTTAAAAGGATCTCCTATTTAAAGCTATATGGTACTTTATAACTGGCAATAGCTATATAAGAAATGCCCTTTTGTTCCCATAAATCTCCCAGTGTTTATAGCGGTTGTACAGAGAATCCTCTTCTGAAGTGTTAATTAGTCACATTGACTACAACCAGGAATGAACACTTTTTGGCTTTTAACCAAATTACGTTATGTTAGGAACTATGAAATTTGGGCCTATAAACAAGAGAAAATGGAGAAGATAAAATAACAATTTCTTCATCAGCAGTTCGTTGTCCTGCTACGGTTATATTACCCCGGGCTCTGATTTTCCCTAAAGTTCTTATGTTGATAAACAGAAGAAAACTACAGGAATCCCCTAATCCTCCAAACATCTTAGAAATCACTAAGTTTTTAAGCTCCCTAAATTATAAATGACAATTTCTCTAAGAGGATGGAAAAGAACAAGATGAAATTTGTCTACACTGGAGCTCTTTGACAAAGGTTGGTTTTGTAAGGAATGGTCAAACGCTCCATGTTTTGGTTCACCCTGGCTAGCAGTGAGTCTTCCCCTATAACTTCCTATACCCTGGCACTGTGCTAGGTCCTGTGGGTACACAGAAGGTATGGCCTCTGTTTCCAACATGCTCTCAATCTCTTGGTACAGGCCACTTCCCTAGGTCAAACCCACAATGCCTTTCACCTCAACCACAGCTATGGCCTGCTAACTGGCTTCCTTGCCTCATCTCATGTCTCTCCCTTTTTCAATCCACAGTTCACACCTAAAGCACAGTCTGGCCATTTCACTGGCCACCCTCCAAGAAGCTCTACATGACCTGCAGGAGAGAGAAACTCCTTTGCTTGAGTTTTAAAGTCCTTAGCAATCTGGTTGCAGCCTTCGTTCCCAGACTTAGCACATGTAACTCTACTCAGGCATGCTCTCTCAGTTCCAGCCAACCAGGGCTACTTGCTATTTCCTGCATGTGATATTTCACCTCCCATCTCATGTCTCTGTACTACTGTTGCATCACTCTCTAAAACGCTTGTGGAAAACTGGATATTACAATTATTTGTGCGTGCATCTTACCCTCCATGAAAGCAGAGACAGTGTTCTAAGTTTTTTCTGTCTGGCCCACTAATACAATGCTCTGCATACAGTAGGTAATTAATGTCTGCTGATTGAATGATTCGGAATACTTTAAGACACATGATTTGACCTTTGTAATACAAATGACATCACAACAGGGTCCTGTTTTGTCAATTCTTTTAGTTTGAAAAAATACTTATAGACCTGTCCTTTGTAGGTACCAAGGTTAGGTTTCAAGTCTCTATATACACTCACCATTCACTGCAATTACAAAGAATTATGTATTTAAAAAAAATTTTAAAAATTATGTATTAAAGAAAAAAGAGAGTTAACATGAACATGTCTTTTAGGGATGTCATAAAATCACTGGATCTTAGAGTTGTGGAAAGACCTTAAGAGATTATTTCAACCCCTTCATTTCAACTGATGAGGAACATGACACCCCAAGAGATGCTACAACGATTTTGTGGCCAAGCAGTGGTGAAGACTAGAATCCAAGTTTCCACAGACAGCTCCACAGTGCTCATTTATTTCCTTAAAAACACACTGCGATGACCCTGTTGCTTCTGTCTGCTGCTTATCAGGGCTGCTAAAGGTTTTCCTGATTCTCTGAGTTGGTTTTTTTTAAATTATTTTCTTCTGAACTTACAAATACCAAAAAAAATGGTCATTTCCACATATCCATGGAATAGTAGAACAGAAGAGGATCATACATGAAACCACAAATTTCTATCATGCACAGATGGCTTCTCTTTAAAAATATATAATAAATCATCATTGAAATTAAAAGTAAAATATGGTAAAAGAATATTACAAACACATAAGTTAGGTAGTGCTGAGCAGAACCTTTAACCCCTTTAATGTGCTCCTCTACGTGAGAATGAAAACACCATCTATTTACCACCATTTCCATTGTGTAAGGCGAGGACCGTGGGGGGGCCAGGGACTTCTACTTCATACATCATATCAGACCCCTGTGGAAAAGCATGACATGAAAACACTGAAACGATGGAATTCAAAACCATGTCTTTGAAATAGAGCAGGCATACCTCTAGTTACAAATGTTCAGATACAGTATTGAGGATGAGTTCTACCCAGGGCAATGCTAGTTAATGACTGGCTTTGAGAGGGTGTGGGGGGAATGTACCCATGACACGTTTGTAAACTGAATCTGGCCCATTCACACTTTCTTCAGCACTTTCTTAAGTCTAGACAATCAGCAAAAGAAGAAATCAAGTCCTGATTTGTAACATTCATCCATTTTCAAGGTTTAATTGTTCACAATGGAAATTTAACAATTGGCTCTCACTGGCCCCAAGACACCCCTGGTTCTGCCAAAATAGAGAAGGAATCTAAGCGAGGAAAGCAAAGGAAACAGGAAGGGGGCAGGGAGAGGGAGAAGAGGGAAGACCCTACGATTATACAACAAACCTGTGAAGCCTCCATTGGAGCAGAGTCCTGAGCCCTGTGTGGGGGCAAGGAGTGGTAAGGCTCAGGTCAGACACGGTGCCACCCTTAAACGACTCATTCAGAAAATGGCCAAATTAACGTTGACAGTGAAGGTTCATGGAGGTTTTTTCCTGCTTTAAATACTTTATTTTTTAATTTGCCTAACTCTAAAGTTACTACTGACATAATGACTCTCCCTTTGTTGTTGTCCAGACTCTTTGTGACCCCATTTGGCATTTTCTTGGCAAAGGTGCTGGAGTTGTTGGCCACTTCCTTCTCCAGCTCATTTTACAGATGAGGAAACTGAGGCAAACAAGGTTAGGTGACTTGCCCAGGGTCACACAGCTTATACGTGTGTGAGGCTGGATTTGAACTCAGGAAGAGGATTGTTCACAATGAAAATTTAGCAATTGGCTCTCACTGGCTCCAAGACAGTTCTGCCTGGTTCTGCCAAAACGGAGAAGGAATCTAAGCCAGGAAAGCAAAGGAAACAGGAAGGGGGCATCCATTGTGCTACTTGGCTTCCCCCAAATGCGGAGCCAGATGGGATAACCTCTCTAAATTTCTGATCTTATAATGGAGGCTAACCCTTCATTTGTTCCATGACCCCATTTGGGATTTTCTTAGATGGCTAGAGAATGTCTAAGGCAGAATTTGAGCTTAGTAGGATGAATCTCCCTGATTCCAAGCTCACTGTTCTATCTCCTGTGCCACCAAGCAGTCCATGATTCTCCCTGCATCCACCCAAGTCATGTATCCTGATCTTTCTCATGTATCTTCTTCCTTGGACTTTAAGAAGTAGAATACTTCTACTTCTTAAGTACACCACAGCTTTTTGTGGTGGCAAAGAATTGGAGGATGCCTGGGGAATGGCTGACCAAGTTGTGGTATATGAATGTGGTATATAGATGTGATGGAACACCAAAGTGCTGTAAGAAATGAGGAGCAGGAGGACTTCAGAAAAGCCTGGAAGGCCTTACATGAACTGATGCTGGGTGAAGTAAGCAGAACCAGGAGAACACTGTATACAGCAGCAGCAGCAACTCCGTGTCATGACCAGCTATGATAGACTTAGCAACCAAAACAAGTCCAAAAGACTCCTGATGCTCTCCACATCCAGAGAAACAACTGTGGGGTTGTTTGCAGATAGAATGCAGACAGAAGCCTACTATTTTCACTTTTTTGGCTTTTTGTTTTTTCTTTCTTGTGGTTTTTCCCTTTTATTCTGATTCTTCTTTCACAACATGACTGATGTGGAAATGTGTTTAACATGACTGTACATACACAACCCGTATCAGATGGCTTGCTGACTTGGGAAGGAGAGGAGGGAGGAAGGGAGAAAAATTTGGAACTCAAAATCTTATAAAGATAATGTGAAAACTATCTTTACTTACATATACCTGGAAAAAATAAAATACTAGTAAGTGGGAAAAAAGCAACATGACAAAATTTTTTAAAAAAGAAAAGGAGCATAGGATCATGGAAGTCCTTGTAGAGTAGGCATGTTTGCCTTGATATGGCCAGAAATTCGATTTAGGATCAGAACAACAAGACTGGGTACTTCTCCTTACATTTCAGACAAAGTCTCCCTCACAATGCCCTTTAAAAATCTGGGCACATTGTCCTCAAACGAAATAAAATTCAATGTAGCACTTTAGTTATCAACACAGTGATATAGAATATATGATTCACTATAGAAGTGTCCTTGCATAAATTTCTTTGGTATTACTACTATTTCTTTAGTATTTGTATTATTTTTCAATTAAGAGATAGAGGGGTGTGTGTGTGTGCGCGCGTGTGTGTGTTTGTGGTCAAACAGGACTATTAGCTTACTCTCATTCCCCAATGTCCCTCATGTCCTCAGTTTCCCTCTGTAGAATCCTGAGCATCTTTCAAAGAGTAGCTGAGATAGCACCTCTGACATAAGGCCTTTCCTCATCTCTCTCTCTCTCTTTCTGAAGCTGCTTTATGTATAACATAGAATTACTTACTTATCTGTTTCATTCCAATGGGCAGGAACTCATTTTTGTATTTCTAGCCTTATAATAAGTATCTGTAGAATTGAACATGGCTTAAATATGCCAAAGAAAGAAGTGGACAATCATTACCGACCTGTAAAACTCGAAGCACTCTGTCCTGACAGGCTAGGATGGGTATAATACAAGGTGTTTTTTCAACTGGGAGACAGATGACATCATTGATTTTGTCCCCCGACAGGTAGTAATGCTGGTCTTTGCAGTCACAGTAATGGTTATAGATGTAATTGGCACAGAGGAAGAGATCTGAGCCAGAGATGTACCTGGGAACCACAGACAAGCTGACCATTAAAAAGGCAATTCCAAAACAACCAAATTTTCTTTTGAGACTAATATAAAGCAGTTCACTTCTACCAAATGCTGTGGTTTTCCTATGGCCTCAGAGGGCCCATAATGCCTTTCTACAATTCCATCCTTAATTTCTACCTTTTCAGTATCATGTTGCTATAATTTTTATCTTGCTACAATTCTTAAATTTCAGTATTATGTTGCTAAGTAATTTATGCCACTATAACTGTTATGAGAATCTTGAAGAAGAGTAATTTCAGCTTTCTGCTGGAACAATTCAAACTGGAGGAAATGACAGCAGAGACGCTAGAAATATAATTACGCATTAACGGAAACAAGTAACCAACTAAAGATGAAGCTGTCTTCAGAATGATCTGTTCCACCTGAAGCTTTAGAGGAAGCTCTTAGCAGCTCAGACAGTAAACTGAACCTTAACAATGATCTTAAAAGTATGATTGGGCACCGTGGTGAAAGTAACCTACGGGCTGAGCTGCTCACCTACGGGCTGAGCATGTTTTTTGTTCATTCTTCCTTTCTCTAAAAGTCAGAGAACCACCTCCAAGGCCTGACTGACAGAAAAAACTAGGACTTTTAATGCACGGAGGCAGCGCCCTGGCGATCTGGGACATAAAAGGCCAGCCCACAAGGAGTCAGTGCCTTCAGACCTGATGGGTGTCCTACGGGTAGTCTGATCTGCATCCAGGCTGAATAAACTGTCTCTCCCTGCTCAGGCTAAGTATATTTCTTTTTGTCCCTAAGTATTAGCTGGTCTGTTGACATCTCATGTCATTGCAACCTGAACCAGAAGCACCTGACTGGCCTGACTCCATCAGACCTCCAGCTGGGCCTAGTCTAACAATGGAACTATGCAAGCTTTCCATGCACTGTGGCCAAAACCTTATGACCAATTCAACAAAGGAGTTTAGCACCTAACCATAGTGTGCAGCATCAGTCTAATGTTTAAGGAGGAAAAGTGTGGCCACTTCTCTGTGGTACTTCCTCCCATCTGCCTAAGGGACCCAGAGCCTCCTATTTTTCCATGCCTCTGCACTCCACACCCAAGAAAATCATGCTTTTTGGAAAAGTGACGTATTTTCACTATGTACTTTAGGTTCAGTGTGCCACCCCTCCCAGTTCAACTTGGATATTTTACAAGGCTTCAGGCCTTGTGTAAACTGTAACATGGAAGCAATCTTCTCTGACTCCCAAGAAATGGCATCATAAGGCCAGCCCTATTGGCAACAATAGTTAATACAGAACAAAGTGGCAGAAAACCAGTATAAATGCCGAAAATCAAGGTTTTTTTTTCAACCTGACTCTCTTCTTTGTTTTTGTTTTTTTAAAGTCTGCACAGCTCTCAGAAAGAAAATAGAGGGACAGATGGGAAATGTAAGACTCTCAAAACCATAAAAGTGAAGATCAGACCTTTCAAGGAGCACATTTGGCCTACATACTGTGCCCATGAGGGGAGGAAGGCCTTGAAGCTGGCCCAGAGTACCATAATCTATTCAGATATAGAGCGCGGTCAAAAACTCTGCCTATCAGAAGACCTAGTATGTTTAAAAAAAAAAAAAGAAAGAAAGAAAATCCACATACATAGCTTTGATGCTTTCTGTGAGGTTAGTTTCGAATGAAAGGAATTGCTTCCCCCTCTTTGTAAAACCTCTGATTTCTGAGCCTGTAGCCACAAAAATCTTCTCCTGGGGTGTGTTAAGTGCTCCTCCTAGCTCTAGCCGTGCAATCTTCAGTCCCGGTAAGGTCTTGAACACTGGCTATAAGAATCATTAGTGAAATAATTAAAAAGCCTTTTAAAAAATTTTCCTTTTTGTCGTTAAAGAACACTGAGTATCACATGCAAAGTACCATAACTTTAGTGAGCACAATTAGATAAAATTTCATTTCTATTTTTAGCACTCCTTTCTGCTAAATGTGTTTTAAATATTTATTTATCTAAATAAGCATGCTTATTATACATACATATTTCACAAAGCTAAAACCCAAGTACTGTAAATATAGAGCAGGTAAGTTCAACTAGCAAATTCACAGGGGTCTAATTTGGATCTCAAAAAAACACCAACTCAGATAAGCTGTTTGTTTGAACTAATCCTTCCATAAGCCTGTCTGTCAGCTAAAGTGTGTGAGCTTAAACCCCCTGATAGCTATACCAATAGCAAAGAATTTTACTTTACTTTTGCTAACACAGAATTATCCTTCAGAGCAGAATTGCAAACAGAACTCTCACAAATTTCCTCATACTTCTGTGTTAATAACATATTATCAGTTTATCATTTTTTTGCTTATTTTTTCAAATAAATATTTCTGTATCTCCCTACCAATCTCCCCTCATCTGCCTTCTGAAAAAGAAAAACAAAACCCTAGAAACACCTACGTACAGTCAAGCAGAACAAATTCCAAAATTGGCCTTGTCCCAGAAATGTACATCATGTTCTGTACCTTGAATCTATTACCTCTCCAGCTAAGGCACATAGCACATTCTTGGACATTGCACTGACCAGAATTCTCCCTCTTTCAGAGCTGTTTGTCTCTCCAGTGCTCTTTTCCTGGTTTTGCTCCCTTCTCTTTGCATAAGGGCAAAGCAGCCTCCCCAGGTTTCTCTGAAACTGTCCCATTCATCATTCCACTATCTGTTCAGTCATTCTCCAGCAGACAGGCATACTCTTAGTTCCCCATTCTTTGCCATTAAAAAAAAAAAGAGCATCCATGAATACCTTTCTCTATATAAGTCCTTTTCCTCTTTCCTCGTTCTCTTTTCAGGGTCAAAGGGCATATAAACAAGTTGTTTTTTTTTAGACCTGGTTCAAAATTACTTTCCAGAATGACTATACCAATTCACAGCCATATATGTATATGTATGTACTTATGCGTATATGTATGTACGTATGCGTGTGCATGTGTGCACATCACAGCCAAAACTCAAAGCTTCTAAATGTGTGTGGATATGTGTATGCATGTATATATGTGTGTGTATGTATACCTTTTATAAGCAACCATAAAGATTCCAAATACCTAAATACCACATATATAAGTGTATGTATGTACGTGTATGCATATGTCTATGTGTGTATATGTATATATACATACACATATTGTAGTCATGTATAATATATACAAATATACACATGGTATAGATACCTGCATCCGCCTCATTTTGTGTATGTATATATGCAAGGATGTGTATATGCACACATGTGTGTATAAATATATGTACGTGTGTATTGTGCACACATATGTAGTGTGTGTATAATGACAGGGGCAGAGCCATGCTTTTATCTATGGAGGAAGTTCTGCACCTTTCAGGCTACAGAGCGACCTGTCCTGGGTCACAGAACCAGTATGTGTCAGAGGCAAAACTTGAACCCAGGCCTTCCTCTCTCCAAGGCCAAGGCTCCGTGAATCATGTCCCACTGCCAATCTCTATATACACACAGAAAATAACTGAAAAGTCATTGTATAGCTGCACATTAAAAAAATCTGTCTTCTAGAATAAATGATTCCAATTCTCCTCCAGATGTCTGCCTGAGTGGAAGCAGCCCAGCCCAGCCCTCCCACAACTACTCCAACAAAGATTTTTCTTAAGGTCCCCAGACATAATAGATGAGAATCTTCATTAAGTGTATTTGGCCAATCTATCTCCACACAAAGAGACAGCGGGGAGCCTGTGGGCACGAGGGAAAGGGTCCCTCCAGCCAAGTGTGGCAGGAAGACAGAGTGGACCAGGGTTTAGCCAAGGACAAGCTGCAGGTACAATGGAGGCTCAAAAGCCTGTGGGACTCAGACCATGACTACTCCAATCCTGGAGGAGAGTACACCACATACACTGACCCAAGCTGTCTAGTCATTTCTAGGTCCTTGAAGAAGACAGCACTCACTATCCAGACCTCATGAACCAGAGATCAATAATAACAAAGAACACCCCCCACTCCTTGCAGAATTGTACAGAGCCCAGTCCACACACACAGTTTCAACCCAGGAAGTATCACTGGAAAAATGAATACACACAAGAAAAAATCTGATTAATCAAGAGGTACAGAACCAGCCACACTTAAGACACAGACCCAGAAAAAAGAGAATAACTCCAGATCATCTATAAGCAAGGCCATACAGAAAATCATAGATTTGCCTCAAGCTCTACAGGGGGAAAATGGAAAGTGAAAATTAAAAATTACAAAATGAGAACTCTAAAGGAAAAAATATGAAAGCAAGTAAGAACTCTAGAAGGAAAGGAAAACGTGGGAAGGAGAATAAAAGAGCTTCAACCAGGAGGTACAAAACTTTACTCATGTAACAGAAATCAAATTTGGGCAAAGATCAATGACGCCACAGAACAACAGGACACAAGGCAATTCTTTAGAACCACAGTTGGTCATTCATCAACAAACATTCGGTAAGGACCTACTACATGCCAGGCACTGTACAAGGTACTGGGGATACAAAGACAGATGAAACACTTCTTGTCCTCCAAGAGTCTCATGCTATGGGAGAGAAAAGATGGACATGTATAAATATGTCCACAACACAGAAAAATATAAATACAAGATAAATTTGGAGGAGAGAGACTAGGAGTTGCAGGGATTGACAAAAGGGCTCTTGAAGACAGAATCACATGTACAGAATTTTGAAGGGAACAATGCATTCTGAGAGATGAAGCTGGAATTCCAGACATGGGAGACACCAGTGCAAAGGCACAGTGGACGACGGACTGTCAGTTCTTGGGAACAGCAAAGATGTGAGCTCCACAAGGGAAGTAGCATATGGCAGGGTTGGAGAGGTAGGTGGAAAGCTCAGAGAAGCTCCTTTCTGATACTAGAGACAACAGGGAGCTAGCCACTGGGGCGAGCTAGCCACTGAGAGCAATAATCACGCTGGTACTTCTGAAAGAAGAACGGACCATAGAGGAGACAGGCTGGAGGCAGACACCAATAAAGAAGGTCCTGTCTAGGGGAGAGGCGATGAGGGCCTAAATAAGGGCAGTGGCACAGCGAAGAGGGTAGGGCTAAGAGCTGCCGAAGATGACCTGCCAAGATTGGACATCTGAGTGGATCTATGGGGTGAGGGAGAGTGAGCTGTCATGGATGGTGCCAAGTCATAAGCCTGGTCACTGAAAGGACACCCTAGACAGACACAGAAGAGTTCATAAGGGAGGATTCTCCCTCTCTTTTGGAAGGAAAGATCATGAATTCAGTTTGAAACATGCTTAATTTGAGATGTCTTTGGGATATTCAAAAGGCTTTGCATGGATTTCCCTGCAGACATCCCAAAGGTATCTCAGCCTATATAATGGGCTATTGGAAAGGCAAGATTTTGAAGTCAAGAGAGTGACTAGGGCCTGATGTATAGATCTAGATGTCTTCTGCATCTTCTGCTCATGAGAGCTAATGCAATAACCAGGCGAGAGAACAGAAGAGGGGCCATGGTAGGGTACGCTCACAAGCAGGGACATCATAGGAACAATGAACTAGAAAAGGAGGACAAGAGGAAGCCGTCAGATAGAAAGAGAAACTGATACAGCCAGGTCAGAAAACCCAGACAGAACTTAGCAGAGAAGCTACAAAGAATGAGGACTGAGAAAAGATCGTTAGATTTGGAGAAGAAAAGCTCATCACACACTTTGGAGAAAGGCAGCTCAGTTGAGTGATGAGGTCAGAAGTCAAACTGCAGAGGAGAGAAGTGAGGGCAATGAAAAGTGGAGGCCGAGGGTGGACACAGCTTCTTTTTGGCACATTAGAAGAGGGTAGATGGGGAAGGTAGATCAGGAATTTCACTTATATCTGAACCAGACAAAGGCAGGTTGAACAAACACACAACTTGGTAAAGAAATATATTAAATTGAACAGGGAGACAGGTGGGGGACAAGGAGAAGTGAGAGGAGGGCTTAACAGAGAGGGCAGCAGAGTCAAGGAAGAGACATTCACAAGCAAAACAAATTTGGACTTTGGATAATAGTCCAGAAGTGGGGATCAAAAGGAGAGAAGGGAAATATAAGAATTAGTCATCAGAATTCTGGAGTCTAGGAAGTTAAGTGGTAAAGAGAAAAGGATCAGGCTGCTTCAATTACTTGTTACTAATATTGACCATATTTCTCTTGTTTTACCATCTTCTTCACATAGAATGAAATGAGAAGAGGTGAGTATAAGAGGACATGATGGAGGGACAAATCTAACTAGCAATCATGATAGCGAATGTGGATGTGGATGGTATAAACTCACCCATAAAATATAGAAGGTTAGGAAAATGGATTAGAAAGCAGAATTCAACCATACATTATTTATAGGAAGCACACTTTAAGAACAAAATTCCATATAGATTTAGAAGGAGGGATAGGAGCAGAATTTATGGTGCTTCCAGTGAATTCAAAAAATCAGAGATGGACACTATGATATCAGACCAGGCAAAAATAAAAACGGAAAAGAAACAGAAAGAAAAGACGCAGGCTAGGATATGCCAACATAATAAAAATGATACAACTTCTTAAATTAGTTTCTTTATCCAGTGTCACACCGATTAAACTACCAACAATTGTTGTGCAGACCTGTAAAAGACAACAATCTGGAGGAATAGAGAGTTAAGAACCTCTTAGGAAATAATAAAAAAGTGGGAAGGAAGGGGCCCAGCGGGACCAATTCTTAAACTATATTACAAAGTAGTGACCATAACTCCTATTTGATATAGTTTTTAAATGAAGAGAAAAAAAGAGGAAAGTTGGTGGATGGAACAGATCAGGCACATAAGACCAAGAAGCAAATTAACTCTTTTCTGAACGTCTAGAGTTTTTATCTAAAGCACTCAAATGTATATTGTCTTATGTTGTTTTCAGGTTTTCTTTCACACACATGCAACTAGAATGTAATTTCCTGGAATTATGTCTTCAAACCTTTCTTTTGTATCTACCACAATGCTAGGCATATAGGGGACATTTCAAAATATCTATTAATTTAATTTTTCATTTTGTCCTACAGCTAAGCTCCCATCTTTAATTTTCTCCAAAGTACCTCTAATGCTAACTGAAGGCATATCTAAGTGTAGGTCTATGGGACAAGAAAACATGTACATTTTATTCCCGACTATGAGTGGCAGTGACTGTTCCTACGCCATTGATCAAGCAATGCATTCCAAGCTACCTGCTGTTACCCTACCCAATGTTTTTGAATCTGAAACAAACGTTCTTTTTTAATTTTTTTAAACCTTATCTCTGTCATTGAGATATGCATTTTAGGACTTTTTAAGTTTAAGTGTAAGAGAATGTAGAGAGTATTTCTCTCTAAAGCACATTCCAAAGTGTTCCACTTACCACAGCCTCCCCTTTTCTGATGCCAAAACATGTAGCCACCCCATCTTGATCTCCAATGACCACCTTTGACAAATTGAACAGGATAAGGTCACTATTTTTACATTTGATCACTCCTGAATAAAAACATTACTGCATTTTATTATTTAACAAATATTTACATGATCTCCTCTGTGCAAGGTACTATACTCCGTGCATAAATGATGACTTTGGATTTGTACAGATTGGAGAATCCAGAAAAAAACAAACATACTAACCCAAAGGATTACAAAATTGGACACAGGAGGAAAGCTTATGGATATGTAATATACGGAGGTATGTGACTATATGTTCTACAAGTGAGAACAGAACAAGAGGAGATTATCTTAAATGGTAACAGGCAGATTAAACATCCAAACAAATTTCCAGAGATTATCCCTCAGGAAGGATTACCCCAGATGGCTATGGCATATCTTCTCCTGATACTCTCTAATACAGAAGAGACACCCGTAGGTCTGTAATGCTTTAAGTAATGTTTCATGTTGAGACAAATATAATACATAGTGTTAAACTTTTGTCCCTGATGAAGTGTGGCATTTTGGCTGTGCTAAATTTGACTCACTACTTTACTAAATGATATGACAGGATCACAGATTTACAGATAGAAGTGACCTCTAATTATTTTGGTCTAAGTCCTTCATTTTACAGATGAGGAAACAGTCTTGGAGAAGTAAAGTGATTCGTCCAAAGCAGCAGAGACAGGATTTGTGTTCAAGTCGTCTAACTAAACTAAGAAGTCTTTCCTAGCAGGCTAAAAAGGATGCCTCCAGCACCAAAATGCCTGATGATTTCTTTCTCCAAAAATCCTCTTGGCATTCTTTTGCAGTTGCTTAAAAATCCTGCCCCTGTACTAATTAAGAAGTCACCCTGTAGAAATCACTGAATTCACATTTACATAAAAATAATCCAAAATGTATTCATCAAATACAAAGATCACGTCGAAGAGATGCTGTTGCCTGCTTACTGAAAACGTGATCAATAATTAAAAGAGGCAGTTTCTTTGTGCCATATTACGTGTTTTTGTTTTCTTTGTGTATTCCCAAAGACAGTGCTCCAGGGAATATTAAATACAAGGCTCAGAAGGGCAGTGCCTTGAATTTAGACACTGTTGAGTTTGCATTGAGGAATTTCATATGTGTTTCTGTTGCCACACAATGACATAAAGTTAACTGTGCAGCCCACTGACTCAGTTTTTCTGTAGTGACATGAAGCCTTTCCTCATCTCCCCAGTTGCTGGGGCCCTCCTTCTCAATTAGCCGGTATTTATTCTCTTTCTATTTATCCAGTAGATACTTCCATTTGTACACATTCTGTTTCCCGTTAGAACGTAAGCTCCTTGAGAGCAGACTGTTTCATTCTCTCAGTTCCTAAGCATAGTGCCTGGTGTTGCTTGGCTGATTTCAGGTATGTTAGGTGGACACTGAGCTGGCTCCAGAACTGAACTGGAGAAAGACAGTGAGCTTCATGGCACCTGGGAAATGGCACAGAGTTTTTAAGAAATCCCAGACTACTCCCTTGTGCAAAAACCATCTTCCTAAGACAAGTGGGCTCCTGGTAATGCTGTGTGTTGTCAAGCTTGGAGCATACAATCTCTGAAGACATTACAAGTGACCCAAAGTTCAACAAAAGAACGACACCCATGATCAATTACAGCCAACAAAGTATAGAAAGGGTGTCATCCAGGACGTACACTCTGGCAAGGAGGTGGGCCCATCATAGGGCAGAAGCAAGGCACGAGTCATGGCCAGCAAGAGTGTCCACTCCTAGCCACAAAATGTCAGAAGCCCTAGAGGACCTGGAGCACCAAGGGCTGAGAAGTGTGGGTGGTCTACCCCGGGGAAGAGAATTTAAAACAAGAAACATCACATTCTGCAAGGAAGTTAATCAAGAGAAGGCTCCCCACTACACAAGTACTCAGTTTGTAACAGTTCAGAATGGTAGTTCAACGTCTCCAACCCTGCGCTTCCATATTCCTACATCTAAACAGTAGATTTGAAATAAACCATAGATAGCACAGTGATTGTAAAGAAAAAGAAAAATAATCTGAGTTACTTCTGTTTGTCATTGTATTTGAAACAGTGAGACAGTGTGTCAACTGCAAGCCCTTAATATTTTTGTTTGGTACAGGCAAATTTTGGTTCATACATGAAATACTTCACTGTATTTCTATATCTTCAAAACTGAAATTTATTCTTATTTTTAATTGTTGATATTTTAAAACTAAAGAACAAATCAAGACAATAAAACAACATCAGTGGTACAATTTAATAGGCACCCAAATTTTGCCTTTTGCAAACATTTTGGTTTTATTAAATTTACTGTGAATTACTGTAAATTAAATTTATTAAATTTATTGTGAAATGGGATTTTTATAAATCTCTTTACAAAATTATAGTTATGTTTAAGATCTTTTCCAACTTATGGTACATCTGTTGCTTCAAGTGAAAGAAACATTTTGAAATTTAAATTAATAAAAAGAATATCAAAACTGGCTCTACTGTCTACTGAAAATGAATATGGATAAACTTTGAGGAAGTCATTAACAAATCTACAGACATTAAGGCTCAAAACCAAACTGTAATGTTAATATTCATTATTGTGACAGACCAAGATGAAGGTATAAGTTTTTTCCTTTTTAAAAATATAATTAAAAAGTTTTCATCCTTTTTTCTTTTTAATTCTTTAATCATTTTTAAATTAAAAATATTTTTACTGCATGATTATATACAGAGTTCATTAAAAGACAATTTTCTCTGTCTGTATTTCTTTTCTGGCCAGTATCATTAGCTGCTTCATGAGTATTACTGAAAATAATTTTGTCATGAAGAGGAGGGAATTTTTATAATTTGTTCTGGGTTTCATATCTATTAGGTATGCCACTGCCAACAGAATCTATCACAGTGGGCAGATCCTCGGAGCAGAATGGAAAGAAGAATGGTGATAAGAATCATCAGGGATGAGAAAATATGAATTGGGGTTAAGATCTCTAGTGATGCAAGAAATGCCCACATCGATGAGATTCCAAATATACTCAAGTATTGAAATCTTCAGATATCCCATACAAGTACATTTATTTGAATGCTGTATAGAAAAAGGTATTCATTTCCTTACTTATTACATCCTGGGGCATTCTCACTGACAGGGGAAAATTAATTCAAGCAATAATGCTCAATTTTAAAGCACCTTTAAAATTACTAACCTTTTCAGTAAGAGAAAGAAAGTATTTTAAAAACACAATTTTCCAAAAACTGAATTTCCCTTCCCCAGTAAATTTCTCAATTAAGTCAAACTCAAGAGAGAAGCCCATGAGCAGAGGCTGCTACACAGTCACATATGGGAACGAATCGGCACCTTCTGTGTTGCTCTGCGTCCAGACGCTGGGAGCAGCTTCATGGTCTTCTGAGAGGTCACTCCCACCTAGAAAACAAAAGCCAGAAGGTTTCCTAATCAGCAAATTATGATCACAGCAAGCAAATTTCAATTGTGATGAAACGGTTTACGATGAAATCCTCATAAATATCATTAGGGACAAAATTATAATCAGAATCCTAAAGGCATGCCAAAATTTATTAAAGTCAGCACAACAACTTCAGCCGGAAATAAGAAACCTTCTATTTTAAATTACAAGGTAAAGGACATTGATCACTAGCTTATGACACTGTGGGAAGAATACTTCTAAAGCAAGAAAACTTTTCTGTTTAAAAAAAGCCAGGCTAATAATATAATCTACAGAGTAATTTTTCCTAAATCTCTGCAAACCTGGAAACGTAATGTAACAGTTAGTAGGGGGTCGTATTGGTAACCCTGATCAAGAACAGTGCTGACAATGACCAACTCAATTGATAAAACTCTTAGGTTCAAACACCATAAAATGTACTTTTTTCCAAGTTTTTCCCCCGCCCTGGATCCTCACCTTAACTCTGGATGACAGGGAAGGCAGGTAATTATTTTGCCCTCTTTTTCATCTCACCTTCCTTCTCTCTTCCTGTAATCTCATCAGCCCCAAGCAGAGGAAGCCCAGAACTGTGTGGCCAGCTCCTGCCTCCCTCCCAAGCTCCAGGCACTCACCAGCCATGGCCTACTGGATACTGCCTGCATCTCAAACAGCCTCTTTGAGCTTATCTTTCCTTCTCCCTAACTTCTTTATTTCTGCTGAGAGCACCCCAGCCTTCCAGTCATCCAGATCCATAACATCAGACTCATCAATGACTCTCCTCTGTCACCTTTGTATCCAATCAGCTTTCAAATCTTGTCAATTACTACAACCCCCACCCTAACTCAGGTCCTCATCACCTGTCACCTGCTACCACAATGGCCTTCTAACAACCCTCTAGGTTTGATCGGGGCAGCCCCCTGCTCAAGAACCTGCAGTGGCTCCCATGTGACTCTGGGATGGCTATGTTTTCTGGTTTAGTACACATTAACTTTCCTTCACAACTCTACATTGTGCCACACTGGTCTTAATGTTCCCCATTTGCAACACGCATCTCCTGTCTCTATGCCTCTACAGACTTTCAGGCCTAAAAAAGCACTTCTCATCCCCCTCTTAGAGTTCCAAGTTTCCTTTAAAGTTCAGCCCAAGTCCCACCCCTATAGAAAGCCCTTCATAACCTACTCTGTCCAAGCTTCCCAGTCTTCCTACCTCTTACCTGACTCTCTAAACATACTTAGGATTCTATTCTCCGAAACAGACGCTCCTATCTCTCACCCTTGGGCATTATCAGTGTCTATCCCCAAGGCCTGGAATGCTCTCCCTCCTCATCACCCTCTCCTGGCTCCCTTCAGTTCCCAGCAAAAACCCCACCTTCTATGGGAATCCTTTCCCAAGGCATCTTAGAATTAGTGCCTTCCCTCTGCTGCCTGTCCACAACAGACTTTCTACAGCTCCTCTGTATGTAATCGAAACATTAGCACATTGTCTCTTCCATGACCGTGAGCTCCTTGAGAGCAGGGACTGGTTTCTGTGCAGAGTACCTGGCACACAGAAGGCACTTAAAAAATGCTTGGAGACTAACTAATCCACCAAGTACTAAGGGCCCACCCCAAAATACATGCACTGGATGTATCTAATACTTAGTTTTCTATGTACTCAGTGTTCCCATCCTATAGATGTAAGCTCCCTAATGGCAGGAAATTTCATTTTGTCTTTAGTGTCTGGCACATTTTGAGGGGCGGAGGGAAGGTCCTTCCTTTGGTATAGGGAAATCCCTATGAGGAAATCCCCACCATTAATGCAGACTTGCATTTGTACTCCAATTTAATTTTCCAGTTTAATTTTCTGTTGGGGCAACAGAAAGTGAAGTAAGACACGTAGGGCCACAAAGAATGTATCAGGGCATGATTTATACTCAGGTTCAAGTCAGGTTTATTATCTACCTCCATCAGAACACAAGCAGAGACTTTTTTACTTTTCTGGACCTGTCCTCAGGGCTTAGCTCATTTAAGGTTGCTTAATAAATGCTTCCTTCATTCATTCATTTATACAAGCTCCATGTGATCTGGGGCAGGCGACAAGATGTGTTGTTGATGAACTGTTTCAGTTGGGTCTGATTCTTCATGACTCCACTTGGTGTTTTACTGGCAAAGATGCGGGAATGGTTTGCCATTTCCTCCCCCAGCTCATTTGCCAGAAGGGTAATTTGAGGCAAACAGGGAAAGAGCTATTAAATATCTGAGGCCAGATTTGAACTCAGGAATGAATCTTCCTAATCCCAAACCCAGTGCTTTATCCACTGGGTCACCAAGCAGGGACCAAACTCAGGAACAGGGGGCCACTAAACCCAAAGAGCACACATTGATTAGAAAACCATATATTCACATTATCTATGTCCTATTGCAGCTTTATTTATTTCGGGGGAAGGGCTGTTGGCTCCACATTTGATACCTCTGCTCCTGACAAAAACTATAAGCCACAGAGCACATACTGATCTGCACTGGTGAAGGAAGTGTCCTTATGGAGACTTCCACTGATGAATTGTAGAGGAAGGAAGGAAGGAAGGAAGGAAGGAAGGAAGGAAGGAAGGAAGGAGGGAAGGAGGGAGGGAGGGAGGGAGGGAAGGAGGGAAGGAAGGAAGGAAGGAAGGAAGGAAGGAAGGAAGGAAGGAAGGAAGGAGGGAAGGAGGGAAGGAGGGAAGGAGGGAAGGAAGGAGGGAAGGAGGGAGGGAAGGAGGGAGGGAAGGAGGGAAGGAAGGAAGGAGGGAGGGAGGGAGGGAAGGAGGAAGGGAGGGAGGGAAGGAAGGAAGGAAGGAAGGAAGGAAGGAAGGAAGGAAGGAAGGAAGGAAGGAAGGAAGGAAGGAAGGAGGGAAGCTTCACTGTAAGACGCACTCATTACGGCTCCTCCTGCTGCGCTGCGCTGGTGGCTGGGGAAACAGAGGCAGGCTGGCTCTGCCAAGGGCGCCGCCTGGCACTGCTCTAGACCTGGGCACGGCACCGAAGCCGTCAGCAAGAGGAGAGAGCTGCACTACGTGGCCTCTTAAACAAGATTCCTTCCAGCTCCGAATCTATAGCGACCTCGGCGGGGGGGGCCCTCAGTTTCCCCATCTGTAAAATGTGTGGGTTGCTTTTAGCTCTAGTATGGCAACCTGGGAAGGTGAGGAGAGAGACTGGGAGAAGAAGAGAGAGGAGGGGCACAGAGCGGAGGAGAGACGGGAACGAAGAGAGGGGGAGGGGGAGGACGACGGAGGGGCGGGGGAGGGGGAGGACGGAGGAGAGGTGGGGGAGGGGGAAGGGGAGGACGACGGAGGGGCGGGGGAGGGGGAGGACGACGGAGGCAGACGGGAGAGATGGCCGGCCCGTCGCTCGCAGCCCCGCAGGACCCGCCCCTCGGGCCGCAGCCTCGGCCGGAGCCGGAACCGGAGCCGGAGCCGGAGCCGGGGGGCGGCCGTGAGCAGCTGCGCGTCCCCGGGCGCTTCTCTCACCTGTAAATAGTCGGAGCGGTTCAGGGTGAGCTCCATGGTGGGGGCGGCGGCCGAACTGGGAGGGGCGAGTCTGCGGACGCGAGCGGAGGAGCCGTGCATAAAACCCCGCCCCCTACCACGGGCCAATGGGAGCGCGGCTAAGGTGTGGGGCGGGGAGGGGGCGGGGATTCGTCCTCCGTCATGGCGGAGGATCCGCCCCCAGGAGCCCGCGCAGCCTCCCTGGCCCCCAGGAGAAGAAGGGAAGACCTGAACCGTTTCCATGACGACGGCGACGCCAAACTGGCTCCGCCCCTCTTCTGGGCCGTTTGCTCTCCGAGGGATGGGAGGGGTCTTCTGCTCCAGGCGGAGCGCACAGAGAATCCTAAAGCCCCGGTAATCGGTCAGACCGCAAGCACTTATTAAGCACTTACTGTGTGCCAGGCTCAGCGCAAATGCCTGAGCAAGGCTAGGCAACACACTCGCTTTCCCTTTAATCTTTTCCTTTCCCACTCCCTCCATCTTCTGGCTCCCACTAAGATGCAGCCTCCATATCTACCGATCTGACACTAAAATGTACTGGGCACTATAGGAAAAAACCAAGGCACTCGTGCTTGGCTCAAAGAGTTTATAGTCTTGGGGGGGAGACAACACCCCAAAGGAGCTGCAAAGGGCGAAGACACCCGAGACGGTGGAGATGTCCCCAAGTGGGCGGCCAGGTGAGAAGTGTCTGAGCTCACCTCTCTCCTTACCTGGACGTTTGGCGTGCATGGCCCCCCCCTCCAATCAGAGGGGCAGAGGATGGAGAGGAGGTGGATCCAAGGCTGAGGGGGCTCTCACAGGGTGAGGAGGTTCTCCCAAGAATGAACTTCCTGGGGCCTGGTAGTAAAGTCAGTCAGAGAAGTCCCCAAGTAGGGCAGTTAGGTGAGAAATGAGGGCCTAATCAAAATCCTGGTAGTTATTGTTTCCCACAAAAGAAATGATCCTGTTACCCACAAATGTACCACTTCCATGTTCACAAGCTCTGGAATTGCCCAATTAGAACATAAGATTTTGTTAATTCCATCTGTCCCTGTACCTTGAAACCGAAAGCCCACTTCTTCACCTCCACTCTGACTTCAGTCCCTCAAACCTTCAGCTCTGTCCCAGACCATCACCCCTACACTACCTATGCTCTATAATGTCCCCTTCCCTTGAGTCCCTTTCCTCCTATTGCCAATCTTACCCTACCAATTCTCAGCCTTGGCTCATTCCTGCACATGTGCTGTTGGAAGAAGCTGGAAAAAATGATGAAACTGTTTCTACAGATTTATCTTACATAACCTTCACTGGGCCCTTACTGATGTAGAGCAATTCTTTTCTTGTTGTCCTTGTTCAATTATGTCCAACTCTTTAAGACCCCATTTGGGATTTTCTTGCAAAGATACAGAAATGGTTTGCTATTTCCTTCTACAGATGAGGAAACTGAGGCAAACAGGGTTAAGTGACTTGCAAAGAGTCATGCCTAATTAAGTGTCTGAGGCCAGACTTGAACTCAGGACAATGAGTGTTCCTGACTCCAAGCCCAGCACTCTCTCCTGTACTACCTAGTTGGCCTAATCCTTTTATACCACGCTAATTAATTCACTCTCCCAATACACAATGGCTCTTCCAAACCTTCTTATCCCTCCTCAAACCTCCCATGACTCTCCACTCTTTCAGCTGAGAAACTTGGCTCATATTTTTCTGGGAAAAAAAAGTAATGAGGTAGGGCCTCAGAGCATAGAGTGGCAGAGACCAGACAGACCTTAGATCATAGACTGAAAGCTGGAAGGAACCTTAGAGCCAGGACAACTTCCTCATTTTTAAGTGATTTGCCCAAATTCATGGAGGTAATAAGTACCAAAGCCTGGACTTGGACCGTGGTCCTGGCACTCCAAACTGAATCTGGTCTTTCTTTCCTCTACCATACCTGAGAAGGGCCTTTGACCACAAACTGTGAAGATAGCACCAGCAAAATGGCAGAAAAGACACTTTCTCTAAACCAGACCAGAAAAGAAAGAAATTGTATGCCAAGCATGAAATAACTAAAACCGATCTTGCAAGATAAGAAATAGTACATGGACTCAATGAATACCTAAAGAGTTAATGGTGAACCAGCATTAACCCAAACATTCATTGAGTGTCCTCCTGTCAACTCTCTATGGGTTCAGGGCAGGAGGCATGAACTTCTCAGGTTTGTGATCTCAGCTATACATACCCTGCAGTAGTGATTTTTCCCAGGCTCCAATCCCCAACACTCAAGAAGCCACCCTCAGTCATTGATTTTGTCCAACCAAGCAAAGAAAATGAGGGGAGGGAAACGAGGGATTGAAAAGCTGAAAATCATGCTGGCTTCAACTGGTTTTCCCAGCCCAGAGTCCTGGGTTAGAGGAAAACAGCAGTAGAGAATAATGGGAAAGGGCCTGGAAAAGCAACTGGGGCTGTTCAGGCACTCCAGAAGAGGCTCAAGGCAGAGAGTCTATCCAGCACCTCCTTATCTCCCAAGATGAAGAGACAAAGCTAGGCCCTGGGGACATGCACAGGTGGAGGGGTCAAAGGAGGAGAAACAGGGAAAACAACACAATGGCCAAAGTGCCCAAAATAGAAACGCTTTACTTCCAGATCTATGGGATGATGAGTGATGAAAACACTTTGTCCCTGATTCACAGCATGCAATTATTCTGTGATTGTGTCTTATTCACTTATTATATGAGAAAGAAATCTAGCAATCCCTGATCCCCCCCAAAACGACCATCCTTTTCATGCTTGATGCTTCTGTGTGGCTGTGAACAATGTGGCATCACGACCCCCAAGCATAAATATTTTAGATTCGATAATTCAACTAACTCCCATAAAAATTTATTAACCACCTACTATGTGCCAGAGTGATGGACAGAATATAGGGGCCATATAAAGAATCAGAATGAGACACCAGGTTTATCACTGAGGAAATACATGATGGGAAATTGAGGTCTTCCAATGTTGTAGAGAGGTCAAGGCTGACTAATGGATGGTCTTTGGAGCACTGAACCAGCTGGAAGTTTAAACACCCTAGAGGACAGTTTAACACTTTGGGTGGATCCCATATAGAAGATTTAGGGGAGGATAGGCCTAAGAATTGCCAGTTTGGAAGAATATGGATGGGATGCCATCTCCACTGGTTGTGGGAATGCCCACATCAATGAGGTCATGGATCACTGGAAACAGTAAAGCAGGAGGCCCTTGTCCTGGCTTATTTTGTGTCACAGTTATCCTCCTACTAGGCTGTAGAGATGCTCTCCAAAAATACTGAGTACCTACTGTGTGCTGGGCACTGTGCTAAGGTATAAATAAAGGTAAGAGGAGCTCACAGTCTAATGGGGCAGACCACATGGGAATAACCATATGAAAACAAGCTCCATTCAAGATAGATGGGAGAGAATGAACAGCATGGAGGCAATTGTATGAAATTTTGTCCTTGTTCCCCAGCACGTGGGAACTCCGGCTCTGGTTGGTCACTTTGATATCATACTCCTGAAGCCTAAGGGAGATGAAATTGCAATTTGTTTTGCTTATTATTCTTAGCTTAATAAATGATAATAAAATAATAAAAATAAAATAATAAAAGTTTAATTTAATTTAAAAATCCTGGTGGAGAAAAAGGTTGAAATTATTTTAAAATAGGAATGTCTTTAGATTTCATTTATTCCTTCTTTTCCTTTTCCTTAGGACCAGAGAGGATCAAGTTTCTTCTGGTCTAAATTATTCCTCGTGGAGACAAAGAAAGCAGGGTTCTGTTTATGAAAAGGACTTAGGACAGGGGTGAGGTCACCTGTGGCCCTCTAGGGCCTTGAGTGCAGCCTTTTGACTGCGTCCCAGTTTAACAGAACAAATCCTTTTTTTCAGGGGTTCTCCACCTCTGGCTTGGGATCATAGATTCAAAACTAGAAGGAGCTGGAAAGGTCATCCAGACCCATGGCCTCATTTCATATCCTCTCATTCTAGTGCAGACTCCTACCACCTTCATTCAAGAATAACCCTTTCCCATCTTACATTCATATCATCTTTTCTGGATCCTTATTGCTGTCATTTTGGAGCCTTTCTCTCCTCATCAGGGAGGTTGATATCTGGGTCACAGTCTAGTGTTCTACCCCATCTCCTTTACTGGGCAGCTAAGTGACACAATAGATAGAGCATGGGACCTGGAGTCAGGAAGACTTACATTCAAAGCCAGCCTCAGACACTAACTGTGTGACCCTGGGTAAGTCACTTAACCCTGTTTGCCTCAGTTTCCTCATCTGTCAAATGAGTTAGAGAGGGAAATGGCAAACCCCTCCAGTATCTTTGCCAAGAAAACCCCAAATGGGGCCACAGTTGAACAACAAAATATTTTATTCTTAAAAAAAATTTTTATGTTATTTTGCACCTCACAAACACCAATATTTCCATATAGAAAGAACAGAAGAGTGCTTCTGAAACTACAAAACTGTATTACATACAGTTTTTAAAAGTATGGAATGGATTCAGTGTATTCATTTCAAAATTCTTCTATTTGTCAGTAGCTCTCTTAACTTTCTTATATTCCCTCCTTTTTTTTAAAAAGTTTCAATAAACTTTTCTTTTTTTATATCATCATCATCATCATCATGATGCCCCTTTACTCCCCTTCATCTCCCCCAAATTAAAAACAAACAAATCCTCTTGTAATAAATACATATAGTAAAACAACATGAATTCTCCCATAGCCACATCCAAAGCTGTCTATGCCTCATCACACAGCTCATCTAGTGTTCCTCTGTCAGGAAGTGCACATGTATAACCTGTATCAGACTGCTTGCTGTCTTGGGGAGATGAGAGAGAAAGGGAGAAAAATGTGAGCTCAAAATCTTATAAAAATGAATATTGAAAACTATCTTTACATGTAACTGGAAAAATAAGGTATTATTTACTCAAAAAAAAATGTGTCTATCAAAGATGTCCATCATGGTAATGTTGTTGGTGATAGCAATGGAAACTACTGGCTTCACCACCCACATCATTGTCCCATCAAGGCCAGCATGTCCCTGTTGCAAATTGTCACACAGTTTGCATTGTTGCAAGACTGAACTGAAGAGAAGATGCATCTCTATTGTGGTAAGAAACTGGAAAACATCTCCAAATTTCTGAAACGTGCTGATGCTGCAATTGTAGACAGGATTCCAGGCAATCCCATGTGTAGAAAGTTTCCCTGGCGGTCCTCCTCCTGTCGTTTTTGCTGGTCCTCGTGTGAGGCAGACCATTATAGCTGGTGTCATCAAGGCAGCTAACCAGATGGCTGCTCCAGCTGCCCAGGAGGCTCAAAGGCTGCATGAGTATTGTGTACGACAGCAGCCACCCCAATCTCAACTAGAGTCTCAGAACCATTTGTCTCAATCGGCCATTAACGTGTAATGGTAAAAGCCTGGTTAATGATTACAATACGTTGTAAAAGCTTTAGGAAGGAAGGAACGTTGGGTTGTTTTTTCCCTAGACATTTGTTCCATGGCAGTTTTGAGTTATTCATTTTTAAAATCCATAATGTCACAGAATTTTCAGACCATTAAAACAAATGTTAATGTGAAGAAAAAAGCCTGTACCAGAAAAACACAAGATTTCAACCTTTTTTAATTGTTCTTTATCTAATTCTGATCATATTGTAATGGTTTTGTGTGTGTCCATTTTATCTCTTGTGGTCTTCTCTATCCCTCTTACTTGGTCCAGAGCTATTCCCTTATATATGATAGTGAAAACGATCTCTTTCCCTATTCCTCTAATTATTTTATTATGTGATCTTTCAAATCTAGGTTCTACATCCATCTGGACCTTCTCATGGTTGTGCTATAACAAGTCAGCCTAAATCTTCTTACAGCTTGACTGCTTTCCAATTTTCCTAGCAGTTTTTGTTGAATAGCTAAGTCCTTATCACGGTAATTGGCCTTTTGGGGTTTATTGAGCACTATGCTACTATGTTCAATTGTCTTGGGGTCTTGTGTACCCAGTCTGCCCAATTTATCATTTTTCCTAGTTTTAACACATTCTTTATAGTTTTTATGATTGCTGTTTTCTAGTAAAGTTGTGATCTGGAATGGCTAGCCCTGCTTTCTACCCACTTTTTTTTTCATTTTTTGCCTTTAGATTCTTAACTTCTTATCCCTTTCTAAAGGAATTTTATTATTTTCTCAGTTCTATGGTATGGCATCGATTGAGTACATTTAATTTGGTAATATTTTTATTATAATGGCAATCCCAACTTTGAACAATGATTGTTTGCAATATTAAGGAAAGGTCCATTTATTCCTATGCTTTTTAGGATTTTTGTTGTTGTTAAAGAAATTAATGTTATAGTTTATCAGAAAGTCTTTTCTGCTTCTGTGGATGCAAAACTTGGACTTACACTGTTATGGGATTTATAGTTTATCCCCAGTTCAGGAAGAAAGGATCTAATGCAGAATTTTGGCAGTACTGGACTGCATGATGCTAGTCAGGTGGTTATAAATGGTGAAGTGACTCTAGAGATCAGAGAGATTTCTTTAGCATCACCTCACTCAGTCCAGTATAAACCACAGAATAGATCATGTCTCTTCCCAGAGTGGAGATAGACTGTAAATCTCATAATAGCAATCTGAATTCTGGTTGTAGATATAATCATGTGATTTTTTTTTTTAGGTTTAGGAAGGTTTATTAGGTTTGTAGTTTTCAAAATTTAGAACTACCCTGGTATAAATCCAACTTGGTCATAGTGTATAATATTTTAAGTATTTTCCTATAGCTTCTTTACTAATTTCTATTCATATTTTTGCATTAATATTCATTATGATATTAATCTTTTCTATCTCTGTTTTGTCTCTCCCTGGTTTAGGTATCAAGACTATATTTCTATCTATGACAGAATTTTGTAGGATCCACTCTTTTCCTATTTTTTAAAGTTTATATTTTTCTTTGAACATTTGATCGAATTTATTTTTAAATCTATCTATTCCTAGGTTTTTTGGGAAGAATGAATTTATGGCTTTTTCAGTTTCTTTTTCTGAGATTGGGTTATTTAAATGATCTATTTCTTATTTTATCAATCAAAGTATTTTATATTTTTGTAAATGTTCATGCATTTAAGATTTTTTAGTACTTAATTAGACAAAATCGGTTCTAGTAATCTCTTTTATTTTTTCTTCCTTCATTATAGATTCTCCATTTTTGTTTTTGTTTTTTACATTTAATACTGCATAATAAGCCAGTCCTGACTCAGGAAAGCCTGGTAGCTCAGGTTTGAATTTAGAAGGCAGCGAAACACTTGCAGATCATTTAGAAATCCCCTAAAGGAGAAATCATAGTATGGAGAGGATGCTCATTAAAGAGAGAACATTGATTCAGGTAGCTTCACTGGCCAGAAGGAAGGAGGAGGTGACTTGTTGGGCCTTGGATTTTTTGCACTTAGGCCACCAGGAAGTTACAGTCAGATCCTTAGCATTTGTAGTTATTTTTTCAGTTATGTCCAACTCTCTGTAACCCCATTTGGAGTTTTCATGTCAAAGATAACTCAAGGGGTTTGCCATTTCCTTCCCCAGCTCATTTTACAAATCAGGAAACAAAGGCAAACAGGGTTAAGTGACTTGTCCAGGGTCACACAACTTGTAGGTGTCGGAGATCAGATTTGAACTCTGGTCTTACTGACTCCAGACCCGGCACTCTATCAACTTTATCACCTAGAAGCCCAATAAACATTAATTAATTGTTAATATTATATTATGTTATAAATATATCATATTATAACATATGATTGTATATAATTATTATAATATATTATTTATATTATTTATAATTTAATTATTTCTATTAATTAAAATTAAGCACCTACTATGTGCCAGGCACTGTGCTAAACACTAAGAATACAAAAAAAGGCAAAAGGAAGCCCCTATCCTCAAGTGCCTTGCAACCTGATCTAATGCCAGGAGGTGGGTAGTGAAAGGCATTTCTTTGTTGCTGCTGGACTCTGTCCCGAGACTGCAGAGCAGGGCATTTCTGGATTTAAATGGTACCCAAAGTTCATGTTTTGTCACAGCTCGTATAAGTGGATATTAACACATAACACTAGAAAAATATTCAGTCTTTTATTAAGGTCTGAGGTTTCACATCAAATATTCAACTGTAAAATACATGTGAAATTTGGAAAGCTTTTAGAATGAATATGCTATTGGTACAGCATGAAGGGAATTTTTTTTTCTTAATGGCAAGAGAAACAAAATTCTCAAGGCAGAAACTGTAAATTATCTCCAGGAGATACTAGCTGATGTCATTGAATCTGGGAAGCGGTTTTTGGTTCTGCCCTCTGAACAGGGCTTTTTCATCTGGATAGAGGAAGAAGAAAATGGTTACAACTTACATTCCTAAGAGAGTGCTATGGGAAAAGCTTTGGAGGCATGGGAGAGGAGGCAGGGAAATTCACGATCCAGAGTATAAATCTCTAAATGATTTAAACTAGCTGGCAGAAGTCCTTCTGGATCTTTCCCTGCTTTTTGGCAATACATTTTGCAGGTACAAATCCTTGTGCTAAGATACCTTATTGGCTTGAAACTCAATTCTTTGTGGAATGCCAGAATATCAGAGTTGGAAGGGACCTCATAGGGCATGTGGTCCAACCTCTATCTAGAGAAGAATGCCCCCTCCAACATACCCTGTAAATGGTCACCCTGCCTTTGCTTGAAGACTTCCAATGACAGGAGGTTTCTGAGATAGCCCACTCCACTTTGGGACAGCTCAGAATGTTATTAAGTCACTGGCCCTAAATCTACCTTTCTGCAACCCTATCCCTCACCCCTTTGCCCCCACATAGCATTCCTATTTCTTCTCTCTTGTGGAAAATAGAAATATAATCTCCATTTCTTATGACAACCTTCCAATATTTGGAGGTTGAGGCATTCTGATACACTTCAAATACAAATATGCCAGTTTCTGTGTTATTTCTATAGTTGAAGAGGCAGTGTAACAGTGGATAGAAAGTCAGTTTTGGAGTTGGAAAGTCCTAGGTTACAGTCCTGGCTCTGACACATTAGAGAGTTCTACAGAAATTGCAGGTATAGACACCAAAACCAAGAAAGCCGGACTGGAATGATTTGGTTAGATGAAAACATCTCTCAATAGGTGTTTGTAGTGATGAACACAGATGTCTCCTAGGGATAGGATTGCCAATTATCACCAAGCATGTATGACAGATGGTTCAGAGGGCCCCTAGGAGATGTAGTTCAGTGCTTCAGAGACAGCTTTCCCTCTTCAGCTTGGGATGAGACAAGGATTAATTATATAGTATTAGACCAGAAGGGACTTTAGAGAGACAGAGTTAGGTTGGCCCAGAAAGTCTCAATTGCCTCTACTGGGGACAAAGAGCAGCAGCAATGGAGGATGTTTGGCATGGCTACTGTCCTTCTAAGCATTAAGCTTCTGAAACCTACTGCTTATAGAGGTCTTTATTTCCTAAGGATCCTTCTAGGGAGAATGAGACTGGTCTTTCCTGAAGAAATCCAAGTTGTTGATAAGTTGTCTTCTATTTCTCCTTCCTCTTCCTGTTCTGTCTGAAAGGGTAGATGTTCAAATGACACATCTCTTTTTTCCTTCTATTCCTTATTTCTTTATTAGCACTTCAGATCTGGTTTCCTTTGGACTAGGATACAATTTCTAAAATACCTTTGTCTTTATTTGAGTACAAAGACTGGGGGGACTGCAGCGATTATTTGAATAAAAAGATTTCAACAGGTCATCTTTGACTTGGCAACTAGAGGTCATCTACCCTGGCGACTCTGAGCTTTTGTTTTTATGTTCTTAATAATCTTTATTAATAAGCTCCCAGAAATAATAGGGAGAAAGGACAGCTGTGAGAACTTCTGGACCACGGCGCTGGGCTAAAACTTGGAGTTTATCTCTTTGTCCCCAGAAACTTTGAATAAAGGCAGATCCCCTCCCAGGCGTTTCCAGAGATGAGGAAGGGACAGGAGGGGTCTCCCATGGGAAAGGCAATCTCTCCATCCATCCAAGGGTGGGGAACCTGCAGCCTTGAGGTCCCTGGGTGAGACCCTTGGATTGAATCCAAACTTCACAGGACAAATCCCCTTAATAAAAGGATGGGCTCTGTAAAACTTGGACTCAGTCATAAGACCGAACCCACGGACCTCAAGGGCCACACGTGGCCTCAAGGCCGAAGGTTTCCCACCCTGGCAAGACCCACCCTATTAGACTAAGACCCATTCCCTTTGGTTAGAAGGGGCAAAGTCCTCCTCAGTCCAATTCTGCCCTCCTTGGCGCCATCTGCCGGCCACACAAGCATCCAGCCGTATTTATGCAGCATCCTGAAGGTCCCCAGAGAAGGACCCACTTCTGCTGGACAGCGTTTCGGCTTTCCTATTATTGCTCCACATTATAGTGCACGATTTCTTTGCATAAAAGACACATTCACAAAATTCAAAGCCCACTAAGCCTGACTATTGCACTGAGCTGCTAAGCTTTAATCAGAGGCAGCCATGCAGTAAGGTGTCAGCCTGGCAGAGAACTGAAAATGCACTTGGGACTAAATTCACATTACCTCCAGAAAGGCAAAGGGAATCTACGACAGAAAGGACACAACATACAACATGTATGGAAAGATATATAAATAAAGCACACAGCAGCGTTCATTGCTTTGGATGGCATGCTACAACATCATCTTGCTATCAAGCTCCTGACTCACGGCTCAAAGGCAACACTGATAATCTCAGAACCAAAAAAAAGTCTCAGTAAGTCTCCCTGAGCCCCATTGGCCTACAGATGTGTTCATCAACATTCTCCAAAGAAAACTTTTTGGACTACTTGCTGCAAGGGAAGGTATGAATTGGGCTATTTCTCTTTGTGGCCAACCAGTTAGTACCAATGCTGAAGGGTCAGTTGTAAAAAAAAAAAAAAAAAAAAAAAAAAAAAAAAAAAGGGAAATGATCTATAATGTAGTGTAGAGAGTTGCTTAGGAGACGTGGATCAAATTGATGCAGTTAGAAGAAAGCGAGCCTGGGTTTGGGATTTGGATTTCCCATACAAGTGTGAGCATGCCCAGTAACAACTCCATGATGGACTGAGGGCATCTCCTGAGTTTGGATGCCCCTCCACAGAGGCCCTCCTTGGCATGCTGAGGAAGGAGGACTGGTTCCTTGGCTTGCTGTTACCTCTCTGGCTTGGACCCTTTCTGAATCCCTCTGAAAACCTACACTCAGTCCTAACTGCTCCCTTTCTGCCTAATACAAGGCAACTCAGATTCATAGCCTGAGTCATCAAATTATACCCATGAAAGTTTAATCACTCTTAATCAGAGGGTCTTAATGAGTCACAAGGACTTAAGCTAAGGAGATGTCCTCCATCTTCTCAATAAAATCATCAAAGTTAGCTCACCACAGACTTTTTGAACCAGAAAGGACTTTAGAGGTCATCTAGTCTGATTCCCTCATTTTAAAGATGAAGAAACTGAGAGAGGGAAAATGAATGGCTCAAGGACACAACTGAAGTAAATGGATGAATCAGGATTTGACCCTAGGTCCCATGATTCTAAATATTCTTTGCACAACATCACACAAGAGACAAGTCTACACCCTCTCAAGAGAAATCTAATCAAAATGGCAAACCAACACTGACCTCCCTATACCTTCATCCAGCTGGTCAGACTCCCCTGATCAGTCCCCTACAATTGGATATTTTTGTAAAATGCCATCATGTTTTTTAAAAATGTAAAAACATCAGAACAGACAATTAAAAGAGGATCATTTTTTGTTGATGGACTGAACAAGTCAAATCTTATAGTCTTAGCTTTCAAGGAAAGATTCACATAATAAAGGCAATTTATGCTAAAAATTGACAGTCTTCCCCCAAGTATCTGTTAGAAATATTATTGCCCATGTTTGTGCTACAGTCAACAAGAGAGCCTCAGACCCTTGAGTCATTCACATCTCAGCATGCTGGGATTTAGTTTCTCTGTGAGTTTATGGATCAGAACTGCTAACTCCTCTGTGGCTTGGGACTTGTCTTCCAAGAGTTCATAGCGCAGGCTTGAAATGTCTTGTTTGATTTCTTTCAGTTCACCTGTAGTATTTGTGAGAAAAGATGGTAAAAAGTCATTTTTGATCTCTAGTTCATTGATTTGGAAAAGAATATGTAAAATTCATTCAATGTAAAGAAGTCTGTGGATATCTTCAAGATACATATTTCAGATTTTTCCCCTTAAAAAGGCTAATTTGCTAAACCAGTGATATTCAGAATCAATAATCCCATGTTTATTCAGCAACTTGTTTTTGATATGATTTGCTAGTAGGTGCACAGGGATAATAGAAATCCAAACCCAGAGCTGGGAGGAACCTTAGGGGTCACCTTGTCCACCATTCATGTCTGAGCTACAGTAGGAATGCCTCCCACACCCAGGATTATCCAGAAGGCAAAGTACTAAAGTCCCTTTAGTTGAGAGGCACACATAGTGAATCCACTGGGAGGACGTTCTGTGGTCAGACAAAGGGTTTCCAGATAACTTCAGAGTTCTGCTTGAGGAGCCTGTATGGGTAATTGAAAAACTTCTAGATGTGGAGTTAACAAACCTGGACTCAAATTACAGCTCTGTCACTTACTGTGTGACCTCGAGTAAGTTTCATTCTCTGGGACTCAGTTTTCTCATCTGTACACCAAGGGGCCTATATAGGACAGACTCCTCAGAGCACTAAAGCTAAAGGCTGATGAACTGAGTTTGATTCAACATGGGTTTATCAGATGCCTTCCCGGAAGTAGTCAATTTTGAACAAGTTTCAGAAGAGGGGATGGGAAAAGAGCAAAGACACTCCAGAGAAATGGAGTGGCATTTACACGGATGGGAGAAAGCCGGAGAAGGCAATGGTGGGCAGATGAGCTGGTTGGCTGGCCCCAAGTGTCTGTACCACAAAAATAACAAGAAATATGATGGTGAAACAGGGGCCACGAGGCACAGGCTGTAGAATCAATGGGGCAGGCAGCCACTATCTCCAGAATCATTAGCACAGCCCTAGACTGCCTTACCTATTAGGGAGGCACCCCCACCAATGACATTTAGCACCATCATAGCTGCCATCACCCCAAAATATGACTCACTCTCAAATTATAACATAAAGCAGAGGTGTCAAGCTCCAAGAGAAATAATCCTTCCTGTGCAATGGAATTTGTTAATGCTCAGTAGTTGGACTCTGTAACCCCAAATGGGGTTTTCTTGGCAAAGATCATGGAGGGGTTTGCTATTTCCTTCAATGAATTAAGGCAAACTTGTGACTTGCCCAGAGTCACACAGCTAGTGAATGAGGCTAGATTTGAACTCAGGTCTTCCTGACTCTAGCACCAGCACTCTAACCATGGAGCCCCCTGGCTACCTCATATATTAACATAGGAAATCACAAATTAACATTATCTATGCTGTGTTCTGTTTTTAATTTATTTGTTAAGCACTTCCCAATTACATGTTAATCTGGTTGAGGAGTTTTGTGACTAAGTGTGACACCTCTCATGTAAAGTACCCATTAGCTTTCACTCAGACCTCCCTAATAAAGGCAGACTTGGACAAGGCAACAAGGTAGATCTGGACCTTAAATTCAGGAACTTTCTAGGCAAGATACTCCCAAGGCAACTTGCCTTTATATCTGTAGAATAATCTATAAAGTTATAGAATAGTCTGGAAAATACATTATTTAATATCCTTTACTCTGATCTTTGTAATCTTTTAAAATGTCGCCTACAGATGAGGTCACTCAGCATTAGGCTACTGGTGATGAAAATTTGGTTTTGGAGACATTAACCAATACCTAAAATGAGCTTATGAAATTATTTCCTTTATATGTACTAATATTAATGAAGATGGGTCTAATTTCCACATTTGTGTCTGTGTCTTATTAGCTGTGTGATCTTGGGCAGATTTCTCCAGCGTCCTGAAAAGGGAAATAAGGGTTGTCATGAGGCTCAACATGAGATGATCCACGTTGAGTGTATCATAACTGTTAGGCGCTCCATCAGTGCCAACCATGATGACTAGGAGTTCTGGGATGAGCTGCTATCTTGGTGCCACTATTCCATCTCCTGGTACAGAAAGCAGCCAAAGAACAAGACAGTCCCTAAGTTGCCATGATGACTATAGCAAGCAAGGCAATGAAGATCATGTCCCCAGGTACGCCCATCCTCTAGAGGAGCGGGTATTACTCTCAGCTTCATGAAACCCTAAGGGATCTCTGGATAGATTTCAAGGATCCATGAACTTGGATAAGAAAAAATTACATTTTTTGTTTTCAAGGAATCTTCTGGCTCATTTGTAATCCTTTGTGGTCTGTTTTATACACTTAAAAACATTATTCTGAGAAGAGGTTTTATAGGTTTTGCCAGATTGCTACAGGGTCCAGGACACAAAAATGTTCAAGAATCTTTGCTCTAGAGGGCAGCTTAAGGGAATTCGATATGGCAAAGAGCCAGTTGGACTTAAGAGTCAAGAATACTTGACCCTCACAAGGTATGTGACCCTGGGCAAGTCACTTAACTTCTTAGCCTCAGTTTCCTCATCTGTAAACCAGTGACCATAAAGTCTCCAATACCTGCCACACAAGATTGTTGTGAGAATCTGAAGTAATGAATAAAGCACTTCACAACCTTAAATTGCCATGTGTCAGGTATTATTATTACTAGAGAAAACTGCCCCTTAAAAGAAAATCCCCAAAATAGGTCTTAATAAACAAATGAAGAGTTTGCCCATCTGAATGTCAGATCCAAAAAATTCCTGTATTAATAACAGGTCCCCAAACCCTTTCTAGCTCATATAGTTTTACAGAAGACACTGGTTCTTCCTTTACTTGCCAGGACAGACAAAAAAAAATGATGACTCTGACAGTGAGGCAGTGAGCCCAAGCGGTACCTGAAACTTCATGGCCTCCAGAGTCCAGGCAGCAGTTGAAAAGGGCCAAGTCTTACAAGGGTATTTCTTACAATACTGCCTGAAAGGAAACTAAGTCACCAACAAGTCAAGTGACCTGCCCAGGGTCACACAGTCAGCATGTTTTAGATAGCAAGGTCCATACAAAGGGACTAGTCACCAGGCTACCAGATATGCATCTGTTTTTGCTCCATCATTACTTTCTGAGTGGACAACTGTCCATGTTTCCATGTGATTATTAAACAGAAATTGGTACAGCTGGCCATCTGCCTAACCAGGGACATGTGGATTAAGACTCCATCAGTGAAGGAAAAGACTCATACAGACTGTTGAGAAATGGCAGGTGGGTCAGGTTGGCCTGTCACCTGGGCTCCTGCCCAGGAATCCTTGGCTCTCACCAAATGGGAGTTCAGAGGGTCTTAGACATGGGGCCATCAGAGAATCCCTAATATCCTAGCTCAAGAGCGGGGAGGGACCTGAAAGGGCATCAGCGTCAAGTCTCTCTTTTTATATCTGAAGAAATTAGAGAGAGGAAGTGACTTGCCCAGGGTCACACAGCAAGTAAGTTTCTGAGGTAGGATTTGAACCCATGTCTGCCTGGCCCCAAGTCTAGGGTACAACCCATGCTGCCTCTTGAAGTCATATCTAGGACTTCACTCCAGGGTACCAGACAGAACCTTTCCTCTTCTCACTGTCCCCATCCCCTCCCTTGTCTTGCCCTCCTCTGGTTCCTTCCTCCTTGCTCTCTTTTCCCTAGGCGCAAAATGTCCTATTTATGGCTTTGCTCAGATGTTTGAAAAACATGCCACAGCTTGCTCAGCTGCCCTTGAATTATAAGAAAGACTCAACCTCAAATAATCAAAAATCTAACTTCTATAACGTTTTAAGATGTCCAAAAGGCCTTTCTTCCCTTCCTCCTCCCCTCCCAATCTCTCTGTCTCTTCCTCTCTCCATCCTCCTCCCCTCTCTCTCTCTTTCCCCCCTCCCTCCTTCTTTCTCTCCATCTTCCCTCCTCTTCCCTTTCTTCCTCCCTCCTCCCTCCCCCTCCTTCCCTCTGTCCCTCCTCTCTCTCTCTCCCTTCCATGCTTGGTGAAACCCTCCTCAAAGCCAGTTTTTCCTGCAGGAGTTACTCACCTTCATTGACTTCATCATTCTCCTTGTCTACCTGGGCTTTCAGAACATAACGTTTTATGAGCCTTTTCATTATTTGCTGCAGAAAGAAGACATAATTATACCACTGTTTATATATGTAAAAAAGCCCACAACTTATGCTCCCAGGAGTCCTATGCACCTGTAAGCAAAACCTGCCATGAGAGAACGACCAGTGGCTTGAACAGACCTGCGGTTGTGGAAGGAGCCAGGCAGCCACTGGGAGTTGGGCCGCTCTTGGGAAGGAAGGGCCTATGGTGGAAGGGACAGCGGGGGTGAAGTCAGGGGTCTGGCTCCTTTCTCCCCGTGTGACCCTGGCCCCTCTCTTTACCAGCTCAGAGCCTCTGTTTCTTTTGTAAAGTGAGAAAGATAAACCAGGCAACAGACTAAGTCCAAGGGCCCTTCCAGCTTCGAATGCTATATGTCTACTGCTAATTAACAAGACAATGCAGCAAGCCTTATTAGTCTCTCGACATAAGTACTAAGCCATCTCTTAGACCCCTTCCCCCATATAATAGTCTTCGAAGTGGCCTTGCGTGTCCGTGCCATCTCTAGGCATCGTGAGACTGGCCCATCATGACCTGGACACAACATGGAAGCCTGGAGCGCTAGCAGAGCGAATGGGGAGTCAGGACACCTGAGCTCCGCCAGGGCCTGGCACTCCGGGTACATCAGCACCCCTCCCAGGCTTCACTTCCCTCATCTAGAAAATAGGGACAATGCCATCTGCGTTACCTTCCGGGGTGGTGAACAAAGTGCTTGGAAACCAGAAACCACCACAGAAACCTGAGCTGCTATCTTCACTCCTCCACGAAAGCTGTGCCCAAGGCCTCACCATAGCTGGAATTCCTCCCTATGCCTTTTTCACTTCCACCATGCCATTTAAAGCCCCCTCTCCTCTAACATATATTAGTAGCCACAGAGCACTCAGTCTGAGGAGGAGCCTGAGGGGAATGACCTCCCGGGAGCCTCACCCTGGATCCCGACTGGCAGGGATGTGCCAAGCTCAGAATGGACGTCTGAGTCTGCATCGTTTCCTGGGAGCTCACAAGTCATAGTATTCTGTCTTCCTCCCTCCCCAATCTCTTTTTATCCTCTATCTCTCTCTCTGTCTCTCTCCCCCCTCCCCTTCTCTTTCTCTCTCTCTCCCTTTTCTCTCTTTCCTCCCTTCTCTCTCTTCCTTTTTCTCTCTCATTCTCTTTCTTCCCCTTTTCCTCTCTTCTCCTCCCTTCTCTCTCTGTCTCTCTGTCTCTCTCTCTTCCTCTTCCTTCCCCTTTTCCTCTCTTCTCTTTCCCTTTTTTCCATTTTCAGCACTGGGCTTGAAGTCAGGAAGAGCCGAGCTAAAATTAAGCCTGAAGAACTCAGTAGGTGTGTGACCCTGGAGATGTTACTTTACCACAGTCTGCCTCACTTTCCTCAACCATGAAATAGGGACAACAGCGCCTACTGTCCGGGGTTGGTGGAAGTATCAAATGTGCTCAGCACATTGCCTGGTACACAGTAGGCACTTCATGAGTGTTTGGGTTCTTTCTCCCTCCATCCTCTCTCTCTCCGCCCCTTCTCCCTCCTTTCTCTCACCTTCTCTTTCCCCTTTCCTCTCTCTTCTCTTTTCTCTATCTCCTCTGCTTCTCTCTTCTTTTCCTCCTTTTCTTCTCTCTCCCCTTCCTCTTCTCCCTTGGCTCTCCTCCCTTCTCCTCTCTTGCCCTTTCTCCTCTCTCCTCTATTCTCACCTCTTTCTCCTCCCTCCCTTTCTACTCTGTTCTCTCCTTTTCTCCCATTTCCCGTTCTCCTTCCCCCTCTCCTTCTCTCTTTCTCTTTTTCTCTGTACAGAACATATTGCAGAGACCACTAGGTGATACAGGAGATAGAGTTCTGGATGTGGAGTCAAGAATCTCCGGGTTTCAATCCAGCCTCAGATTCTTCCTAGCTGTGTGACCTTGGACACATCGCTTGTCCTCCTAGCCTTACTACATCTATAAAATGGGGATAATAACAGCACCTACCTGAGAGGGTTGTTGTATGGACCAAATGAGACACTATATGTAAAACACTCTGCAAACCTTAAAAGGCTTCCATAACCCTATTTAATACACTTTTGTTGCATGTCTATTGAATCCCAATAAGCTGGTGCATCCCTGTTGCTTGAGGTCATGAGCTGGGGTTGATACATGGAGGAGAGGTAGGGCAGCTGCCCAGGAGAGTAGAAGCAAATGATCGTCCCAGGAAAGAGAAGGAAGAAGTTAGGGACAATGCCTGGTGCAAGGGCCCTGGAGGCCAAGGATGAAAGAGAGGGAGCTGCAAAAATGTCACAGGGAGAAAAGGTACAAGGCACAAGGAGCAGAGCCCTGGGGGTGGGGAGGGTGGGGGGCACTTCTCAGGCTGCACTGGCCCAGCTTCATCCCCTGGCACCTGGGCGGCTTCCAAAGCACATGGCTAACATTGGACCAATCTTCAGATGTTTGCCTTTGGCAATGACATATTCCTTATTTCAGTTCATAGAAGAATATTTAAACGTCAAAGTTGGTTTTACAGGAGGCAGTGTGAAAAGAAGCCCCAGCCCCCAAACCCCCACACCAGCACTGCACTTTACAACTACTTAACCCAATACTCAACTTCCTGATCCCCTTCATCCTCATTTGGGGCTGGATCACCATGAGAAATAGCCCAGAGATTTGGAAACCATAATGATCCACTTGAGGGGAAAGGAACCATGCTCCCTCCACCTCAAGTTTGAGAACAGCTTTCAAATATTTCGCCCAATATTAAAATGCAAAATACACAATATCACTGCAAGGCAGCTAGGCAGTACAGTGGTGAGAGCACTGGATTTGGCATCAGGAAGACCTGAGTTCAAATCCTGCCTCAGATTCGTTCTAGCTGTGTGACCCTGGGCAAGTCACTTTACCCCTGTCTGCCTCAGTTCTTCATCTGTAAATTGCAAATAATAACAGCACCTACCTTCCAGGGCTATTGTGAGTATCAAAAGAAATAATAATTGTAAAGTGATTAGCAGAGTGCCTGGAACAAAGTAGTCACTTACTAAAGGCTTTTCCCCCTCTTCCCCTTCCCCTTCTCCCTTCAAGATGGTACCAATGTAGACAAATTCCCCAAGTACGGACAATAATTGGGTAGAAAAAGATCTGCCTCAAGGCAAAACATTTATTAAGCCAGGCCAGGTGCCACGCTTATTTATGCCCTGTCCATGAGGATAACATGGTTAGCCATCAAACTTGTACTGTTTTCCCACAGCCTGGCATCGACTGTTCTCCCCAAACCATAGTCAGTCCTTACTTGGAGTGTTGTAGAACAGCTCTTTTGCATCCTCACATTGAATAGGGGGTCTCTAAGGTCAACTCTGAAATTCACAGTACAAATGAAGGATGAATTTCTACTCACAAACACACACAGTTACATATGTGCACATATATACATACACACATATATATATATATACATACATATATATATATACATGCCCAGTAAGTGCTTACCTGATAGCGTGTTGGCTGATTGAGAATGCTGTTAAAACTGTGTGATTCAAAAACTCTGGAGTTAGACTGAGTGAAGAGGTTTAACTAGGAAAAAATACAATTAACCTAGTAAATGAGAATACATTCATTGGAAATCAAAACTATCATCTACCTTTTTATTTTCTTCCTGGTATTTCTGGAGTTCAAGTCTGGGGGGGTAGCATTCTTCTTAAATGTATTTTAGAAATAATAATTGAAAGTATTTTGTAGAAGTATTTTGGGGTACCTAGGGGGTGCAGTGGATAAACTATGGACCCGGAGACAAGAAAACCTAAGTAAAAAACCAGTCTCAGCCACTTACTCCCTGTGTGACCCTGGACAAGTCACCTAACCTCTGTTTGCCTCAGTTTCCTCAACTGTAAAATGAGATAATAAAAAATGAGGATAAAATGAGATAATATTTGTAAAGCATTTAGCACAGTGCCTGACACTATGTTATTACTGTCATAATGAGCTCAGTATCCTTTTTCTTTAAAATGTTAAATTTATAAAAACTATTACACATATTGCATCGATTAAAAGCTGTTTTCTTCTTTGTTACGCCCCTCTGTGCGCTCCTGAAGATTGTTCTGGGGCTCCGAGGGGTCAGGGCTACCTAGAAATGGGTCTGGTATTCATTTTACTGAAAGGTTTCTCTTTATGAAATAAAGCTCTTTTCTCTCTTTAGAATATAAGTTCCTAGAGGGCAAGATAGCTTCTGGTTTTGCTTTTGTATCCCCAGTGCCTAATCCAGTGCCTTACATACACTGGGCATTTAATAAATGCATGTTGTAATGACCTGGACTGAATTTCCCACTAATGGAGGTTTCCCTCAAAAAAAAGGCTTTTGTAAAGCACCTTTCTAGATACTTAATTAGAACCTTAAGAATCAGGCAAAACATGTTCTGTATGCTTTGCGATTTTGAGTGGGTGAGAGCAGTTGGCAATCATGACCAACCACTCTATTGATGAACAAATGATACACACAAGGGCAGGGCTAATGTTTCTTCCCATGCAGTTAGAGGAGATGGGGGTCCACCTGTACTGGAGTGGGAAGGTACACCAGGAAGGGCCCTCCATCCAAAAATATCAACGCTATTGCTTACTTTCTACCATTACAGCTTCATACGTTTGGATCTGAAAAAGTCCCTTTTGACTAGGAAGGAGTTATACCATAAGCTATTCAAATCTCACACCTTGGCAACAGTTAACAAAATGTAGCAAAGTTCAGTTAGACAGATAACAGTAAGATCATCAGAGAAAGGGCAATGGTTGGGCACCTGGGAGGCAGCTAGGTGCCAGCATGGAAGAAATTGGAGTTGGTCTCAGAGAATTCTCAGTGCCTACTAGCATTTTACTATGTTGTCCAAAGGACAGCAGGGTGGAGTAATGGATAGCCAGGGAGCCCTGAAGATCTGGGTTCAAATCCTGTCTCTGATGCATCCTGGCTTTGTGACCCATGGCGACTCCCTTAACTCTCCAATGCTCCAGGTAACTTTCTAAGTTGCAAAGGAGATGGCACCCAGCATTCCCAGAGTTTCCCATCCCTATACCAGGGAAATCACTGGTCCTTCAGACAAACCTTTCCCAGACTGTCTGGTCAGGACACTATATAAGGAGAGATTTTGTTGCTTCCCACAAGAGGTTGGGTTCAAGTTATTGGCCAAGGTCACCTCCACAGTTACGCAAAAGAGATCTCTCAAGGCCACGAAACGAAATTCTCCCTCCTCCCTCAAAAATAAAAGTACTGCAAACATTTTTCTCCTCCCATTTGGGAGTGGGCATCTGTGAAGAGGATTAGGAAGGGAGGAAAACACAGCCCACTGGTAAAAAGCTGGAAGACGTGGATGGCGGGGTCAGCTCAGTTTATCTTGGCTGGGAAGCCCCTGAGAAGGGGCTCCAGAGGGCTCAACCTTCCTTCTATTTGCAGGAATCCTGCCTGAGACAAGTCATTCTCTCAGAGGGCAGCGACATGGGTACCAGCTGTGCACCTTAAAATAGATGTGCACCTTCCAGACCTCCAGGCTGCTTGCATTCTTCTCCACAGGGTCTGAGTTAGTAAAACACCATCTGGGTTAGAGACTCAGGCTGCAGCAGCCAACTGCTACCCTGTTTTTAGGGGTTTTCAGCTTTCTCAGTAGGAAGGGACAGGGGATGGGGACTGGAGTTCACTGGGATAGGGTACTCCCAGATGAGGAAATGTCCCATGCAAAGGCAGATCACTTACTCTGTAATTATAGTCTTAGAGAATTGCCAAGATCTTTGTAAGGACTTGGCCAAAGTCACACAGACTTCAACCTATGTCTTCCTGGTTGTAAAGCTGGAAATCTCAAAAAAATAAATTGGTTCAATCCAGCTATTAAAAAGAAGTCAACTTCAGCCCTAGATAGCTGTGGGTTTCCTCATTATGTCAAGCCTGATTTTTGAATGGGGTAAATCTCAGATAGAAAATATTTCTTTATTGGCAGCCAGGATGAGGCCATGAAAAGACCCTGGGATTTAAAACCAGAAGCCCTGGGTTTGAGCCTTGGCATTTGTCATTACTCTCCCTGAGTCTCAGCTTCTTTCTCTCTAAAAAGGAAAGGGTTAGGCTGGCTTCCGAGGTCCTTTCTACATGAGATCTGTGATCCTAAGTTCATATGCCTTAGTTTCTTCCTCTCTAAAATGAGGGAGTAGGGAATGGATGGTCTCTATACTTTCTACATCTATGATCCCATGATCTTAGGACAACCTCTACCTCATCCCAGTGGTGACCAAGGTGAAAACTAGCATGTGGTACCTTGAGGAGCCCAACTTTGCCGTCTGGTAACTAAAGGCCATGAAATACAAAATCCCTTTGGAACTAGGCCCTCCTGGAGAGATGAAAATCTCCAGAGAATCCCTGCAAGACAGAAGCAAGGATGGGTTGAAGCCAACTTCAACCTACAAGAGTGATTGTTCAGTTTTTAGTGTAAGAATTTATACTCTGGAATTAGACAAATACTACAAATTAGGGATGTTTTGTTGATTTCCTAGACTGAAGAAGGATGGAGAAAATGTGAATGATGACTAAACTTAAAAGTGTGTCATGCATAATCTCTGTATTTCAGAGAGCTGATTGTTAAATACTGGGTAAACCAATCTAACTCATTGTTTTCTTAAAATCTGCCATCTAATTATTTTTATATTAGCCAGTACTTGCGATTTTGATTTTTTTAATTTTACATTATAAATACTTTGAAGACTTTTACCTTGAAGACTTTATATTTATCCCTAATGAATTTTATTTTATTAGATTCAGCCAGTGCAATGTGAGCTAATCATTAAGTTTTCAGCGTGAGCATTTACACCTCAAAAATTGGCAAATGCCACCATTCAGGGTTTGACTGACTGTTTTGTTGATGTCTAGACTTCAGAAAGTGATGGAGAATATAGGTGAAACTTAAAAGTGTGCTATGCTTTTAGGTGAGCTGATTGTTAAACATTCATCAGCACACTCCCTGGGTTCAGCCCAATTAGGTCTTCAGGATTTTTATGGCTCGACTATTATTCAGTTTGTTAACTACCTTTCCCAATTTTGCATCATCTGCAAAGTTGATGAGCATACCATCTATCTCTTTGTCTAAGGCACTGGAAAAAATTAAACAGATCCCTGGGACAGTCCACTGGAGACTTCTTCAATCAGTATCAAATCCATCTAAATGCACTGCCCTCTACTCCACATCTCCATCTTTGCTCTAAAAAATATCTCATCAAATTCTCTGCTAAAATCCAGGTAAACTATATCTGCCATCTCCCTGATCAGCCACTCTAGTAATCTTGTTTTTGAAAAAATGGAAATAAAGTTAGTCTGACCTGATGTGTTCTGGCTGGGAACAGACTGAGGGCCTGGAATCACTGCTAACTTTTCTAGAAGTTCGGTAGCCATCTCTTTAATGATGTGTTCTATAATTTCCTAAGGAATCAAAATCAAGCTCACTGGTCTAGAATTTGCAGAATTTTGTCCTCTTCCTTTTTCTGAAAACCAGGAAAACATATGCCCTTTCCTGGTCCTGGGATCCTTGTCCCATTTTCCCTTTGCATGATGTAGTTCATCTGGGCCAGCTGACTTGAATTCCACAAGAGCAGGTAACTGCCCTTTTACCACTGCCTTATTTATGATATGTAGCCTCGCCCCGGTAGTTATTTTTGTTTGTTGAAGTCAGGCAGACATCACTCTCTTCTCGGCAGAGAAAACAGAAAGAATATGGCAGCAATTCTACTATCGGAGATCATGGCCCCATGCACCGCAACCAGTGATCCCATTCCTTCTTTTAATCTCCTTTTTCTCTCCACTCTGGTGTTTAAAAAGTTTGAGAGACATAAGTTCTGAGTAATTGATCATTTTAGTGATAATGCCAGCATTTTATTAATAAAAGAGGTCAGTGGAAGTCTGGAATGCTAAAGACCTGTCATGGAACCCAGTCAAAGCTTATGTACCCTTGGAGTGGGTGTTCTTCAGGATAGTAATCAACTCTTACTGGCTAACAATTAATAATGAGATGTGGGCTCATTCTAATGAGGGTCTTGGGGGTACACGCTTAGATCACTCAAGTCTTGGTCAAAGAAACTTATCAACTTCCACATCATCTGTCTGACAAAAGGGAGGCTCCACATTTTCCCGGACCTGAGTAAGCACAACGAACAAGAATCCAACCATTCACCTAAACTTAAAATTTCTTTTACTGTCTTTATGGGATCTCAGCCTGGGTAAGTCTTTCCCCAAGATTTCCCACACTGATTGATTTCTGTATGAGGAAGTTTGTGTTCATCCTTCGCTGCCGAAGGAGACCATGCCATCAGAGAAATGATGACATGACTTGCACTTGACTTTGTTTTGAGTGAGGGAGGGCTGTGCAGGTCACCAGCCTCACTTCTCCTCCAGAGCCAACTGAATCCAGTGACCAGATATTCTTCAGGATGGCTGGAGATGACCCAGGATGCAATGGGAGACCTTGGGCCCTTTAGGCCAAGGTCTTTGCAGTTACTCACGTAGGGTGAGGCAATCCCCATTCATTGAATAGGCCTGCTTAAGGAGCCAGGGCATGGCCCCTTTAATGAGGTCAAGAAAAAGAAAGACATCAGGCTGGGAGGGAAACAGCAACAGTTACTATTGATAATCACTCTAAAGCCAGGAGGGTCCAGACGGGCCCTGAGGCAGGGACCCACGGGCATCCCAGCTTCAGAGTGCAGTAGGTTTAAGGTTTTGGGAAAGGAAAAGACAGGACAGTGAAGGAAAGGATGAGGAAGCAGAAAAAGGGAAAAACCCTGGTCCTAATTAGTAATTAAATACAAGAGAGAAATAATCATTTCTCTCACAACATAATGTCAAAAAATAAAAGCCTCTGTGTGTGTGTGTGTGTGTGTGTGTGTGTACTTCCTTTCTCTAAAGCCCTGAAATCCATCCCTCGACCTACTAAGTTAGTTACTCTTCTCTTGTAACGAAGTTTTTTTAAAATAATAAGTTGCCACTAGGGAACATGGCTGTTCCTCCAATCTTACCCATTCCATCTGGATTCCCAGTGCCGCACTGGGCTAATAATAATTGAAACTGGCAGCAAGAAATCTTGATGAGGCTGATTTGAGTTCTTCTATATCTGTATTCTTTGCTATTTCTGTTCCTAAAGAAATTCAGATTATTTAGCCTCGAGAAGAGATTGCTCGTGGATTTATTTATTTATTTTTGGAGTGAGGGGAAGTGGCTAATGCTTTTCAAGAATAAAAATAGATAGTGGGAAAGTCATTTGTTTCTACTCCAAATAAAATGAGGGAAAATAGGTTTAAATTATAGCCTAAAGAGTTTAGCTTAAAACTTTTAAACTTTCATTAATGCATATGGAATAAAAAAAAGCAAAGTTTATATTATCTACATCTGTGGACTTTTTTTTTTTTTGCCTCTAATGGGCTAAGAGAAGCTTTAACTAAAGGTATGTAAGTTCTCTATAAAAGCCCTAGGTTGATACTAAAATATGGCTCATTCTATGAAAATCCATGAAGAATTCCAACACCTTTCAACCTCACAAGTAGAAAATCGTCTACAAAGAACAAAGGACAATGATGGGGAGACAAACACATTTATTTTAGGCCCAGAGAAATTTTCAGTACCTACCCTGGACTTGGAGTTACCCATTCCCATTTCTATATCCTTCTGCAGTCTTCTCCTTCTGCACTTGGAAAAATTAACAATCCTCATGATGAGATAAATAAAGGATTTGGGGCTGGGCACCAGACTGAAGGGCGGAGGTAATGTTTTCCCATCATCAAAGTAAGACAACCAAAGTTTTGAGCGAGCAAACTTCCATTCCACATCACTGTCATCCTGCATCACAAAGGGAAAAAAGAGATACTGGCTTATATTTTAAACTAAATACTCTAAAGCAAAAGTTCTTAACCTTGGGTCCATGAACTTATTTACACAACTGTCTTGCAATATAATTGGTTGTCACTGGGCACGGTGGTACATGATGCTTATAATTCCTACTTACTGGCAGGGCTGAAGCTAATGGATTACTTGAGTTCTGGAGTTTGGAGCTGCTGTAGGGCATAAGCCAATTAGGGATCGGGTGTCTGCAATAAGTTGGGCACCAATTTGGGGGTGAGGAGAGGGATGACCACTAAGCTTCCTAAGGGATGGGGCAAACAGAGTAAGTCAAAGCTTCCCAGTTGATCAACAAGTGGCCACTGTGTTTCCAACCTGAGTGAGGGAGGGAGACAATCTTCAAAAAAATGGCTTGCTTTCTTTCATTTCTTTCTTTCCTTTCTTTCTTCTTTCTTTCCTTTCTTCCCTTCTTCCTTCCTTCCTTCCCCTTTTCCCTTGCTTCCTGTCTTTCTTCTTTCACAACTGCAGTTGTGAAATTGGCTCCATTTGTAGTCCCTAAGTGTTTTATTTTATGCATTTAAAAACAGCATTCTGAGAAGGGCTCTGCCAGCTTCCGTGGGTTGCCAAAGTAGCGCAGGACACGACAGAGGTTGCAAACTCCTGGTCCAGAGCAACAGAACCCAGTAGGACTTTTCCAAGAGACAGATGCAAGTACATGCAAATATGGAGGTGATTTATTATTTTATTAAACTCTTATTAGCTTTTCTTTATATTATAATCCCATAAGGCAAGTGAGAAACCATTAATTACCACTGGCCCACACTTACTATTTTACTTACTACTTTATCTCTATTAAATTATGAGAATTTATGAGGCATATGTATGGAGAACATCCTTGATGAAAATATGGGAATAGAGCAGGTAGGCTTTTTTCTATAGCAGACACACAATGGACTAAAAAGTACAGAGAACACAAGCTCCTGCCATGTTTGTTGTCTCTCTTCTGCAAAAATACATTTGCCCAAGTAGAGAAAATCACTGAAAGCCATCCCCAATAAGGAATCTATCATTTACATGTTAAGATGACACAAAATCCTTGATAAAGAAAACCCTAGAGATAATTGCTCAGTGATCTTCTATTTATTAATAGAGGATAATAATACCCAGATAAGGACTGCAGCTGAGATTTCACTGATACTGAGAATTCTCAGGTAAGGAAACTCCCTCCACCTATGCAGGGCAACACCTTCTCTGCAACTGATAGCTTAGAGAGTTGTCCAATGCATTGAGGGGTTAAGTGATCTGCCCAGGGTATAACGGTATCTGTCAGATGTAGGATCTGAACCCAGATCTTTCTGTCTCCAGGGCTGACTCCCTATGTATTGCAACATTCTCATCCATGATTTCCAGGTAAGACATATAACAGGAAGACAGATAGTAGCCCAACATGCTGGCCATGACATGGAGAATGCCCTATACAAAATTCAAATGGAAGAGAGATTCCCCATAAATCATGGAGTACCCCAAATGTTCTTGATTGTGGATGATATTGTGCTGAATGCATCATGCCTCAAAACATTACAATAAGGTCAAGACCATTCAAAAGAAATGAGTCTAATAATGCATACAGGAAAAACAAAGTAGCTGAAAAGTACCCATTTCCCAGTTTTTGAGAAAGAGTTAATGGCTGGCCCATTAAGCTGTGTCAGTACACATACACATACACACACACACATTTCTTGAACAGTCTTGACTTTATTGTAATGTTTTGAGGCATGATGCGTTCAGCACAGTATCATCCACAAACAATGTCACTGCTTCTGGAAATGGAATGTCCATTGATTCCCATTAGACTGAACCTACCACCCTGTGACTTTTCCCACCAAAGCACAATTCCCTGGCCTCTTCTCCTTTATGTTTGTTCTCTCCCCCTATAAAAATACAAGCTTCTTGAGGGCAGGGACTGTCTTACTTTTGTCCTTGTAGCCTCAATGATTAGCAAAGTAAGTGTTTATTAAATGCTTTCCATTCTTTCAGTCTCGGAGAGGCAGCGCAAGTCGACAATAGTTCCTTCTGTCCAAGGTATACTCTTTCGGTGGGCTAGAAACTTGTGTAAGTTTGATCTGGTGGGGAAATACATTAAAAATTCAGCACTGCCACTTCCTCTTTCACTTGGTGAGTGTGTGTGTGCACATGTGATTTCTTCACCTCTCTAGATCTTGGATTCCTCATTTGTAAAATGAAGAGGCTGGTCTAACATCCCTTCAAGCTCCAAATCGACGATCTTCCAATCTCTAACATTCAAGGCAAAGTCCCACAAATGCCACGTTATGAGAATGTCCTAGAAAAGACGGAGGGACTGCCCTCAAGAGCTTACCTCAATTTCCTGGTAAGAACTATTAATCATTGCAATCAGCATGTTCAGAAGGACCACGACCATAGTGACGTTGTATATTCCATAGAGAACGTAGCCGATATTTTCAATGAATTTGTGATCGTATTTGAGCACTACAGACGTCACTTCAGACAATCCAAATATGGACCAAAACAGAGTCTTGAAGCTTTCTTCCACTCTGTTAAAAGAAGGAGGACCATAGCTATGAATGAAGTATTCTGGTACAGGAGTTCAAATGTCACGAGTAATTAAACAGCAGAAATACTCTAAAGCTCAATTCCCTGAGCCCTGAATCTTTCACTTAACCTCTGCCTCTCTCACTCACCTCCTCTGGAAATAATATGGAAAAATATATGGAAATAATATATAACATAATATTATACAATTATATAATAATTATTATAATAATTATAATATGTAATATGAAAACATATGGAAATATATATAGAAATAATAATAGCACATATCTCCCAGGGTAGATGCTACTACAGTTGTGAGAATGAAGTGAAACGATACAAGGTATCCCAAATAGTCATAGTGAATTTTGAAGTTTTAATAACGTCAGTAAGAAGAATAGTAGCTGGCACTTATATGGTGCCTACAACGTGCCAGGTGGTGGTGGTGGCTGTCTTTCATTCTCAAAGAAGACCAAATGACATCACTATAGTAAAGTCGAATTCTAATGTGTCTGACTGTGGCTGATCAGACCAATAGGAGCCTGGAATACTCTACCACAGACAGTCCGTGTGAACATTTTGGGTGGATACTCTAAATTTGCGCATCCTGCATTTCCTTTGAGTTGTTTCAATTCTGCTTTGCTCATAGAGCACAGCACCTTTTCTGATGTGGGCATGCCATGCTGAGTGGTCCTGTGCCAGTGTCTCCTATGTCTCACAAACAAAGTTCTTAAGAGAGACCTTGAGATGTCCTTGTGTCACTTCTGGCCACCATGTGATCATGTGTCCTGCGTGAGTTCTCCACAAGGCACTGTTCTTTACAAATATTATCACATTTCATCTTCCTGACAATCCTGAGAGGTAGATACTATTATTATCTCCATTTTACAGCTGAAAAACCAAGGCCCAGGGTCACACAACTAGTAAGTGTCTGAGGCTGGCTTTGAGCTTAGGTCTTCTTGACTCCAGGACCAGAGTTCTATCAGTTCTACCACCTAACTATATTTAGAAATATAAATGTTATAAACTTACAAAAATAATATTTGGAAGGTTAATTACTTAAAATTTTTAAATATTGATTTTTTTATATTGAAATTCCATATAACCACTCTTTCACGGGTGTTGCTTTTTGATCTTTGTAAAAACTCAGCAGCAGATGCTCAGTGCCTGAAAGGACTGCAGTAGTAACCATAGCCTTCAGGTCATCCAAAGAATGAAGTTTTGATGCACACATGACAGTTCTGATGTGACCCTACAAGAAAAAGCCCAGTGGAGATAGAACAAGAGAAAGACCTCCTTTGATGCTCCAGGCAGAGTGAGCATCCAGCAGAAATTGTCACAGGAACAATGCATAAGGACAGGGCATGCCATCTCATTCAAATGAAAATTTTATGATTCCAAATTCACAAAACCACTTAGTTTAAAGGAAATTATTCTGTGCAAAAGAAATTTAAAGTTTCCAATGAAATTTTTGTTAATTGCAGCATTTATGGCTCCTGGAGTTATAAATGATTAGAACTGCACTAAGATTTGTTGGGATACCCAGTATTTGTAAAAGCACTTTGAAACCCTTAAAATATAATACGTTGCTGGTCAGTCGTTTTGGTTGCATCTGACTCTCTTTGGGGGTTTTCTCGGCAGAGATACTGGGGTACTATGTCATTTCCTTCTCCAGCTCATCTTACAGATAAAGAAAGTGAGGCAAGCAGGGACAACTGACTTTCCCAGGGTCTTACAGCCAGTGTCTGAGGCTGGATTTGAACTCATGAAGATGAATTTTCTTTACTCCAAGCCCAGTGCTCTAACCATTGTGTACCTAGCTGCCCAAAGCACAATATAATTGCAAGTCATTATACTTGTTGAGATGACGTTATTACTGTAGGATGTTATCAGCTAGACATAGGCTCTTAGAAATTACTTTCCAACCCGTTAGTTCAAATTCTTCTTTAAATCATGACTAATGTGAAAATGTGTTTAATATGAATGCATAAGTAGAGCCTATATCAGATTGCACGCCATCTTGGGAAGGGGGAAGTTCAGAGAGAAGGAAAATTTGAAAATCAAAATCTTATGGAAGTGAATGTTGAAAACCAAAAACAAATAAATTTATTAAAAAACAAAATAAAGGACGAACAAAAACACTGAAAAAACAAAGAAAAAAAAGAAATTGTCTTCCAAGACTGGGAACCAAGGTGAAACATACAGTGATGTCACACATTCTGGCCCATATATCCTTTGCCTATTCCTCTATCTTTTGAAGTGATATTGGTTTTATTTGGGAAATCACACCCTTATCATTATAGGGCTGTCCCAACCTCCACCTGCCATCTCCCTCTTCTGTACAAGTCATTCCTCAAACCTGGAATGTGCTACCCTCCTCATCTCTCATTTTCAAAATTCTAGTCCTCTTTCCTGACTGGGGCTTGGATATCATCTCCTCTCCCCCTGCCCCCCTGCCCCAGTAAGCCTCCCTTTCCCTTCCAGCTGCAAATGATCTCTCCCTGATCAGAATTCCCTCCATCACATGTCCTCTGCTTCACCCCCATCACACCCCACCTTGTGTTAATTTATCTGTGTTTATACTGTACTCCTTCTTTCTCTGTCCTCCTCACCAAAGGCACTACATTTTTAAATCTCTGTGTAACCCTACTTTAAAATAGCTTCTCTACAGAGGCTTTGATTGATGTGACTGTATTTCTAAGAGAAAAGAGAAAGAATCTAGGGGGCTGTTAGTTTAACTGCCATTGCAGAGAGGCTCCATGAGAGACTGAATGCTCTGTCATGACAGGAGAAGTCTGTGAGAGATTACAATTAATTATTAGGAGAGAACAAGTCTGTGAGATTTTGAGAATTGCGACAGCCATCCTTAGAGAGATTGTGAAGCACACAGAGCAGGCCAGGGGCATTTCTTTAGATCTAGCCTCCACAAAATTAGAAATTGATATTCCTGAAGTACAGATTTGACTGTACTTGTCAGCAGGGCACTCAGTGGCTCCTTACTCAGTGCCCCCAGGATAAAATACAAACTCCTACGTTTGGCTTTTAAAGCCCTCCACAATTGTTTATCTGTCAGATCTATGGATAAGGGAAGAATTTAGGACCAAAGAAAAAACAGAGAGCATTTTCAAATGTAAAATAGATAACTTTGATTTTATAAAATTAAAAAGTTTTTACACAGCAAAATCAATGTAAACAAATTTAAAAGGAAAGTAGAAAACTGTGGAAATTTTTGTCTAACAAGTATCACTGATAAAGGCCTCATTTCTCAAATATATAGAGAGCTGAGTCAAATTTATAAAAATACAAATCATTCCACAATTAATAAATGGTCAAAGGATATGAACAGGCAGTTTTCAGATGAAGAACTCAAAGGTACTTATCTATAGTCAGATGGAAAAAATACTCTAAATCACTACTGATCAGATAAATGCAAATTAAAACAACTCTGAGGTATCACTTCACATCTATCAGATTGACTAATATAACAAAAAAGAAAAATGATGGATATTGGAGGGGATGTGGGAAAACTTGGACACTAATATACATTGTTGGTGGAACTGTGAACTGATCCAATCATTCTGAAGAACAATGTGGAACTATGCCCAAAGGATTATAAAACTGTGCATACCCTTTGATCCAGCAAGACTTAGACTAGGTCTGTATCCCAAAGAAATTTTTTAAAAAAGGAGAAGAAATTACATGTAAAAAATATTTATAGTGGCTCTTCTTGTGGTATCGAAGAATCGCAAATTGAAGGGATGCCCATCAATTGGGAAATGGCTAAACAAGTGGTATACAAACGTAATGGAATATGAATGTGCTATGAGAAATGACCAGGATTTTGAAAACAAGAGATGAGGAGGGTAGGGCATTCCAAGTATGGGGAATGACCTGTAGAAATGTCTGGCAGAGGGAGATGGCAGGTGAAGTTTGGGGAACAGCCCCATAACAATAAGGGTGCGAATTCCGAAACAAAACTAACAAAACTCCCACATATCAAAAGATAAAGAAGAAGTAGGCACAGGATGTATAGGCTAGAAGGAGTAACATCACTGTACATTTCATCCTGGTTCCCAGTCTGGGAAAGCAATTTCTCTTTTTCATTGTGGATTTCAGAAAAACCTAGAAAGACTTACATGAACTGATACAAAGTGAAGTGAGCAGAACCAGAATATTGTACATAATAGCAACATTGTATGATGACCAACTCTGATAGACTTGGCTACTCTCAGCAGTGTAGTGATCCAAGACAATCCCATAGGACTAATGATGAAGCAGACCGCAGTTGTTGAACATCCAGAGGATAATACTGTCTGAATACAGACTGAAGCAGGCTATTTTTTACTTTCTTTTTTTTTTATCTTTTTCTTTTATTCAGGTCTTATTATACAAAATGAATAATATGAAAATGTTTTACATGATTGAACATGTATAATCTATATCTGATTGTTTACCATCTCAGGAAAAGGGGGAGGGAAGGAAGGGAGGAAGAGAATTCGGAACTCGAAATTTTTAAAAACATCGAATGTTAGAAAATTGCTTTTCCATATTATTGAGGGGAAATGAAATATATTTTAAAATAATAAAGCCCTTCACGTTACAATTCTTTTATTTCCAAATTAATTATTTCATGCTTCTTCCTCTCACATTCCACTCCATGCTGTACTCCTGACTCTCTCTACCATGTAAGCCGCAGAAACCTCTTTACTCTGAAGTTCATACTCTCCTTGGACTTCTCACATTGGAAGTACCCTCTGCTTCTCCAGCCTCTTCCTCTCACTGGCTGCTTCCTCCCCGAACCTCCATTTTAAGGAAGACCCTCAAGCAATGCCTGGCACATAGTAAGGGTTTAGTAAATGCTTGTTGGCTTAGCTTTGAGAGTTCACTTCATAGATAAAGAGTCAGTGAGAGCTAACTTTCATCTTTGAAAAAGTCTGGAAAGATATTTTGAGAGAACTGACTTTAACATCTATCTGGTGGAAAAGACATTCTGAAGAAAACCCTTTAATGGCCATCCAGACAAAAAAGCATTATGGTTGGACCGTGCTTCTCAGGTCTATGGAAGAGTCAGCAGAGTGGCTGTAGCCAATTATTAGTGGTAGATTTTGTGATCTTCATCATAGCCCACAAGCTGTTGAAACACATACACACACACACACACAAACACACCATCTATTCCTGAGTAGTGTCGCCAATAATCCTGATATTTGTCTAAGCCTAGGAGATGGGCCCGAGACTGAGAACAGAGGAAAAGCCTTATGTGAAAAGTGATCTCTCTTGTTTTCACAAAACTGGAGTGGTAATTTGGAGCTAATTAATTACTTAGTTTCTGAAAGAAACTATGAAGTAATATTGGAACATATCCCTTGGTTGCCTAATTAAGCGAATTAATGAATCATGCTAAGAAGCAAGTTAGGGGGAAGAAGATGGTGTGTTTCTCTGTGACACACCCTCTATCTCATGTATGCTCACAAAAATTGTCCAGGGGACTTACAAATATCCCTGTTACAAGAAGCTTTGCTACATTCATATCCCTAGGATCAAGTCAAACAAATGTTTGTTGAATTAAATTGAGAATTAAATTGCTTTTTCTTTCCCACCACAGACTAGATTTCTAAATGTTCAGCTGATCCGAGACACAGTCCTGTGAGTGGACAGCGACAGAATGACAAATACTATTTCTCATAAGAAAATCTGTCTATAGATACAGCCACAGATGAAACAATTTTTTCAACAAAGCCTCAACCCAGCTTTCTTTGGGTAATCCAAGACAACTGGAACAGAGATGGTATCAGGTAGTAGGAATTAAGATGCACAAAGGAATTCAGAGAAACAAGATTTCACTGAGACTGAGACTTGTCAGTAAAAGACCAGTAAAGAGGAAAGGAGGGTTCTGAGCTGACTCTTGAAAGATGGGGAGAACTTGGATCCAGAGAGAGGAAGAGGCAAGGCATTTCATGAAGGTGACATGGCTTAGCAGAAGTGGAGAGGTGGGAATGGCCAAGGTCGAAAAATAGGTCCAGACTGAACCTGTATGGCCAGAACAGTTTCTTTGGGAAGCAGTGTACTTTGATCTGACATTACAGATTTAGAACTAGAGCTAGAGTTCAGAGCTGTCATATACATAGCACATAGATTGTATGTGGCCTGCAACACTACCAAATACAGCCAGAATGAAAAGATAATTGGAAAATATTTAACAAAATAGATAAAAATACAATAAAATATAGATAATATTATACTTTAAACTGTCAACATGGAGCCCACATGGATCCCTACTTAGGGACTCTGCTTCTATTTGTTTGACACCCAGGAGAATAGTTTGGGCAAAGTGATTTGGTTCTATAGCTCTCTCCTGAGATCCCATCCAACATTACGAGCTGCTTGTTGTATGTTCAGAGCTGGATGTTCAACAAGCATCTCAAATTCAACATATGCAGATAAGAACTCATTACTCATTTGGTCAAGGGTACCAGCATTCTTGTATTCCAACCTTAGTGTTGCCCTCATTTACTCTCCTTCATGCCTCATATCTCAGTTCATTTCTAGAACATCATCTATGTCCCATTCCACAACTATGGATTTTCCCCATAGCTCTGTCCTGAGCCGTCTTCTCTTCTTCCCTGGGAAGCCTCCTAACTCCCAAGGGCTCAATGATTATGTCCATTTAGATGCCTCCCAGCTCTACATACCCAGTTCTTCTCTCCCATATTCTCTTTGTTGTGAAGTCTTGTTGATTCTGTCTCTGAAATATCCCACATCAATGTCCTTCTGTCCACTCACATGGCCACCCTCCTGCCTAGACTATCATCATTGGCCTCTTAACTAGCTTCTTTGAACTTATTCTCTTCACTCTAATCAACAAAGTGATGTTCTTAAAACATGAGAAGGACAATGTCACTCCTTTATTCAAAATGCTATAGTGGCTCCCTATTACTTCTAAGCTCAAATGTAAACCCCTCTGTTGGCTCTGTTGGCTCTGAAGGGACCTGTTCCTGCTACCTTTCTGGTAGCATGGCTCCTGCTACCTTTCTGGTTTATTACACATGACTCCCCTTCACACACTCCAAACTGGCCCTGCTATCCCTCTATCTCATAAGACCTTCTATTTCCTTTCCCCTGAAAAGGCCATCTAACCCCTTGTCTGGAACACCCTCCCTGCTTACATCCACCTCTAGAATTCCAAGCCCCCTTCAAAGCTCAGTTCAAATGCTTCCTTCCACAGGAGGCCTTCCCTGATCTTTGCCTAGCTGCTAGTGCCTCCTTCAATGAAAAAAACAACAAAAAACCCCTTGAATTTCTTTGTTTTATATGTACTTATTTGTGTACATGAGGCATCTAGGTGGCATGGTGGATAGAGTGCTTACTTGGAGTCAGGAAAAACTGAGTTTGAATTCTGCCTCACACACTAGCTCAAGTCACTTCACCACTTAGCTTCAGTTTCCTCATCCATAAAATAAATAACAATAGTGGCAGAGTCAAGATGGCAGAGTAGCAGCACACACTTTCTAGAGCACTGCCCCCAAGCCTAGCCAAATACCTGTAAAACATAGTGCTATACAGATTTTGGAGCTGCAGAACCCACAGAATGATGAAGCAAATCTTCAGCCCAAGACAGCCTGGAAAGTCACCAGAAAGTGTCTATCACACCACGTTGGGAGGACAGCACAGCCCAGAGTGGGCCACTAGTGAACAGAGGGCACCTGAGCAGGCCTTGGGGAGACTGAATCTCTCACAGCTGTGGTGGTTTCCAGACTTCATGACCCCAAAAAGTTCTGGACAAATTGGAAGGTTGATGGGAAAAGCCTGTGGGACCAGTGCTGGAGAGTGGAGTGATCCTCTCAGCCCCAGGGCAGCAGAAGGGGGAGGGGTTGGAGGAGCCCTCAGCAACTACAGCAGCAGCAGGGGCAGAGGCATGACTGTTTCTGGAGCTCTAGGCCCACAGATTGTTGGGGGATCAAGTGGCTGACAGTACACTCCACCAACCCCACTGGAATAAGAGACCTACCTTGACAAAGAGTTCAAAAGTTAAGTAAATGGCTGGGGAAATGAGCAAAAACTGGAAAAAGAATCAGACTATAGAATATTACTTTGGTGACAAGGAAGACCAAAGCATGCAAACAGAAGAAAACAAAGTCAAAGCTCCTTCATCCAAAGCCTCTAAGAAAAAAAAGAATTGGTCTCAGACCATGGAAGAGCTCAGAAAGGATTTTGAAAATGAAGTAAGAGAAGCAGAGCAAAAAATGGGAAGAGAAATGAGAGTAATGCAAGAAAATCATGAAAAACAAGTCAGCTGCTTGCTAAAGGAGACCCAAAAAATGCTGAAGAAAATAACACTTTAAAAAACAGATGAAGCCAAATGGCAAAAGAGGGCCAAAAAGCCAATGAGAATAAGAATGCCACAAAAAGCAGAATTGGCCAGATGGAAAAGGAGATCCAAAAGCTCACTGAAGAAAATAATTCCTTAAAGATTAGAATGGAGCAGATGGAAGCTAATGACTTTATGAAAATATAGCACCTACCTCACAGCGTTGTGGTGAGAACCAAACGAGAAATTAAGCACTTTGCAAAAGTCAAATCATTATATAAATGCCTGATCAGGAGGTTCTTATGGTTGTTTCCCTAAACAGGATATAAACTCCTTAGGGAAGGGGGTTCGTTTCATTTGTTTCTGTATTCCCAGAACCCAGTATGGTGGGGACACAGAATAGGAGCTTAACGAATGCTTGCTGACTGACACTTTGGATAATAAAAAATAGGAAGCATAGAGATTCTTTCAAGGTGACAATGAATGCAGCCCCGTGTTTCAAGGTCAAGAAAACTTGGGACCCAGAGATGTTAAATGACCAAGACCACGCAGTAGGAGGCATGGCAGAGTGGAAACAGTACTGGCCTTGGAGACAGGTCCCTAGGCCCCGGTCATGGCTCTGCCACTGCTACACGGATGACCTTGTCTCCTCACTTCTGCTGGCCTCAGTTTCCTCCTCTGTAAAGTGAGAGGTGGGACTGGATGATTTTTAAGGTAATTTCTAGCTCAAAATTTATGATCCTATGATATAATGACCACATCAGAGACAGAACCCATGTTTCACATAGTTCCCAAGGCTGTAGAACAGAGCATAGCTCCCTCTTAATGTCTAGACTAATATTTATCCAGACAATTGTTTTTGTGGTTCAGTAGGAAAAGGGGCAGCTAGGTGGCTCCATTAGAGTGCCAGCTCTGGAGTCAGAAAGATCTGAGTTCAAATCTGGCCTCCTTAGACACTAGTTGGTGACCTTAGGCAAGTCATTTCACCCTGTTTACCTCAGTGTCCTTATCTGTAAAATGAGATGGAGAAGGAAATGACAAACTGTTCCAGTATCTCTGCCAAGAAAACCCCAAATGGGGTATGAAGAGTCAGACATGACTGAAAAATAACTGAACTGAAATGGAAAAAATGAGCAGAATTGATGCCAGCTATGACTTGAAATTATTTTTCAAAAAGCCAGCAGGTCCTTAAGCCAAATCCTCTTCCAACAACGTGCTGTGCATCACAAGACTGATGCCCATCCCAAAGACTGGTCCTTTGAAACAGAGCTTTGCTGGCTGGGGTACAGCACTGTGCATAACCAAAGAGCACATTTCTCTGCTGGTTCAGGAATCCGGAAAATGAAGTTGGATCCAGTAGTGACTTGAGCAGGCTAAAAGCAATGGGTCAAATCAAACAACAGAAATTTATTTTGGATATGAGTTTATGTGCTTTAGCTTGCATTTTTTTTTGTGGGGGTGGGGAATCCTGAGGCTTCCTCTGCATTTGGAAAAATTCTGAACTTGTGGAATTTAATCATAATAAAAGTGAGGCCCTACATGTGGGTTAAAAATCATTTTATAAATATTTGATGGTGGAGTCATAGCTAGTAGTAATTTGTCCGAAAAAGATATCAGGATTTTACTGAAAGCAAGTTTAATATGCCAACAATGTGAGATGGCAGCCAAAAAAGCCAAGCGTGATTTCAGGTTCCTTTGGAAGGTGGCAGTTCCTGTGTACTCTCCTGTGTTCAGAAATGACCTAGCAGGTAAGTGTACTAAACCAGATTAAAATGTCATTGAGAACTGTTTAGTAAAATAGATAAAAGTATCATACCACACAGATAATGTGCATTTGTGGTTTTCTAGGGCTACATGCTGTCCTCAAAGATTCATTTCTATTTGAGTCTATGTTCAATTACTACCATTGTCAGTATCTTTGTCAGATTTCCCCTTTGCTTCCATCGGTAGCCGCCAGGACTGTTCTTCATTTGATTTTTTTTAAATGAAGTCTTTACACAATGGATTTGCAGTTTTATGTGCAATCACCCTTTTTAAGAAATTATACTATGTTATGAAAATGTTTGTCCTATTCCATAAATTCAAATTTAAATTGAATAAAAATGAAATCTTACTTACGTGGTAAAAGCAGGGTTGACCTTGGCCCCCAGGTAGTAGGAATACAGTATGAACATCCCAATCATAAATGCCAAGAACACCATAATGAAGAGGACCATGAACTTGAAGATGTCCTTCACAGTCCTGCCCAGAGAAATCTGCAGGGGCCCGAAGCTTTCATTGGCCGGCAGGATGTAGGCGATCCGGGAGAAGCTGAGCACAACGGCTATCGCATAGAGGCCTTCGGAAATGATCTGAGGATCAGAGGGGAGCCATTTATCTCTAGCTGGAGAGGGGAAAAAGAGGTTTAAAAAGAGAGGGTTCCCTTGATCACCGAGTGTGCTCGCCAGCAGCATCCGGTGTGCAGGCTGTATTTATCCTGTGGGGGTTCCATCACTCCCCTGTTCCCATCCTTCCTTTCACTTGGATTTCACTTTAATGTTCTTTCAATTGCGGTGAAATAATCAAAAAGCATGTGTTGTCTTTTCCAGCTGGGAGAAGACTGAAGTACACAAGGGGAAGAAGAGAAAGGGGAAAATCCCTCTGATAGAGGCTGAGATACCACGATGTCAAAACAAGGGAAATGAACTAATTCTTCCCACACTGTCGGGGAAATGAGACTGACTGACATTTCTGTATCAGTCGGAGGTTGACACACTTAGGCTGCTTGGGCTAAGGAGAACTTTGCATCTCCTTTTGGATCTAAATACTGATTTATGTATGTGTGGTCTCTCCTTTTCGTAGGTAAGCTCCCTGAGGGCAGGCACCATGGCTTTTGTCTTTGTATCCCCAGTACTTAGTATTGTGCTGGGCACCAGTTGTGTGCTTACTAAATGCTCATTGATTTGTTTCACAACAGTCCCAGTGAGGTCATCACTATCATTCTCCCCATTTTACAGTTGAAGAAATGGAAATGGTGGGATTCTAACCACAACATTTTCATTCTAGTTCACCATCATAGAGTCACTTCTAACAGTGTTCAGGGAACCAAGTTCTCCAAGCACAATCATCTAGAAGAAAATATCCCTCCCTACCCAGGAGAAACTGGAGACTTTAACCAGCTCCTGGGTCATTAGTTAACGACTGCATGGTTATAAATGAAGGGCATGGACTTTTATGTATGGCACATATAATGAGTCTCAGTGCTTTTCATTTACAGCCTATGTATCTGCACATTCTCCAAGAGATAAAATCCCAGGTCCTTTTCATAAAGCTACCTTCGAAAAGTCCAATGTAAGCAATCTCATTCTGTAGGGTAATAATGGCTTATGTTGATATAACTAAGTTTCACAAAGCCCATTTTATCCATGATCCTCAAAATCACGCTTATTCTCAAGTTACAGATTGTAAAGTGAAGCTCAGAGATATTAAATAACTCACTCAATGGGGATATCTGAGGCAGGATTTGAACCTGCCTTCCTGTATCCCAAGTCTAATGCACTAGCCACTAGGCTACGCCATGCTGCCTCTAAAGACAAAATAACTAATCTACTATGCATATACCTCAACTCTGTCTGCCTCCACACCTTGAAACACCTGCTTTCCTTCCTTAGTATCTTTCTCGGTTTATGTTTCTGTGAGGAGATGGCAGCTGGAACCCCACCTCAACATTATCACAGAAATCTCAACCAATAAATAGTTTAAATTCAATATTAAATAATATTCCTAAAGTCTTGTCATAGATATTGTAAAAGTAAGAACCTGACCAATCTAATAGACTCATGGGGTTTTAGTCACTGGATGAAGGCAGATTAGCCACAGAGAAAACATCTTATGATAGACTGAGAAGAACCCCTTGGGTGACACACACACACACACACACATACACACACACACACACACACCAAATCCCAAATCAAGTCAAGTAGTGAAGCAGTGCAGTGGGAGATTTCAAGTGCAAGGTCTGGGGATTCCAGTTCCAGAGGAGCCAAGACCCTAAGAAAGAATTGCTATTGGAAGAAGGAACTTCTTTCCTGCTTTTTCTACCCCACCCTCAACTTTGACCATGTCATCAAAAAGCCAGGACAGTAACAATGAGGATAACCAGGTAGGATCAGAGAGTACCATATCCAGCCAGGAGGAAAATGAACAGTAAGGGCAAATTGATAGAAATACAGTCACTGTTTCAAGGAACAAGATCCCTTGAACCAAAGAAGAATGTCAATTCTGGACTCCAGAAAGAACTTGGAGGTTACAGAACACAAGGAATTATGAGTTACCTCTTTGCCACACAGATGTCTAAATGTGTGCCTCAATATCATTGTACCCCCAAGTTTAAGTCTGCTCTTCTCATGGACCTGGATGTATCTGTTATGAAGTACCCCCCATGGTTGGGGGGGCATAAAGTAATGTTTCATACTACTGTCCTCACCATACCACTTTAGTGGATGTTTTTGCTAAAATCTTATTAAATCGATTGGCTGATTATTAACGGGGAGCACACCAGTGGGGGCTTGTGGACAACAGTACTAGAAACCTTCATCTTAGAAACCTGAGTAGTAGTTGAAGAACTGTAAACTAAGAGAAACTCAAATGAAAACAACTCTAAGGTTTCACCTTACACATAGCAGCAGACTGGCAAAGATGACAAAAGACTGTTGGGAACAGCTAGCATTGGAGGAGCTGTGGCAAGACAGGCACACTGATGCAATGTTGGTGAAACTCTGAATTGGTCTAACCATTCTAGACATCTGGATCCAAAAAAAAGTAATATTCCAAAAATTTCATAAAGAAGAAAAAAATGAAGAATAAGAGGAGAAAGGAGGAAGGATACCATATAAAAACAAGGTCTAGATTTAAAAAAATATATCAACCAAACAATTGTAGCAAGAACCTGCTTTGCTAAAGCTACATAATTCTCATGGCTATATTAGGAGGAATCATAGAGAGCATGAGTAAGCAGTGGATGAGAGCTCTATGGAATGCAAGTTGAATTAGTTGATAAACATATATGGTTTCAAAAGTGACCTAGCCTATTCATATTTTTCTGACACTGTAGCAGAGTGCAGGCAGGTGATGAATGGTCTGTACTCAGAGGCTGGCTTAGCTAAATTCATAAATGCTCAACTCACAGAATCTCAGAGTGAGCAAGGACTTAGAAATCAGCTAGTTCAACACATACCTAACCAAGAATTTCTACTATAATGTATGAAATGAGTGTTCATCCAGACTCTGCCAGGGAATCCTCTCCTGCGTGGGGGAATATGGTGGCTCATTCTAATTCTGGGTAGTAGGTTATTAAAGACCTGCAGGTAATTCCTAGGAGGAAAACAGATAATGGTGATGATGACTAGCATTTATATAGTGTATGAAGGTTTGCAAAGCATTTTTCAAATATTATCTCTTTTTATCCTCACAACAACCCTGACAGATAGGTTATTATTTAGGGATACAGATGAGGAAACTGAGGCAAGCAGCAGTTAAGTGACTTGCCCATGCTTACACAGTTAGTATGTGTCTGAGGCAGAATTTGAACTCAGGTTTTCCTGACTCTCAAGTTCAGGTCATCTGGAAGCAACTCATCAGTAAATTATACTCTTCCTCCTGTGGCTGCTTGTCCAAAATACCATGACTCATAAAGATGATGCCATAACGTCAAAGTGAATTGGATTTAAGTGAGGCAGGGCTCCACAAAGTCACCAGCCTCACTTTTGCCCCTGGAGTCATCTGAGTCCGGTGGTCAGCTATAGATCAGGGTGACTACAGACAGCCCAGGATGCTGTGGGAGACCCTGGTCTTTTCAAGCGAAGATCTTGAACAGGTTTCAGTGTGACTGAGGCAATGCCCATTCAGTGATAGAGACTTAATTAGAACAGGGAGGGGCAGCAGAGAGGGGCCTCTTTAACTAGTCAACATGGTGATTATCCTCACCTGTCAGGAGGGAGATGGGGAGTTTTATTTATTTAATTTATACTCTTAGCTGCTCAAGGAACTGAGAGGTTAAGTGATCTTCCCATAACCACAAAGTAATCATGTTTCAAAGGAAATAGCTGGACCTCAGTCACCTTGACTTCACTTGTGTCATTCTGCGCATGGTAGCCCTGGAATAAAACTGAAAGGAGGCTTTTCTTATTTGTTTTTTATGTCTCTGTTCCTTTTTTTTTTAAAAAAAAGAAACAACTTTCTATTTATTCCAATTACATGTAAAACAATTTTTAACACTTATTTTCTAAAATCTGAGATTCAAATTCTCTCCCTCCCTTCCCTTCCTTGAGAAGACAAGCAATCTGATAAAGCTTCTACATGTGCCGTCATACAAAATATATTTCCATATTAGCCATGTTGGGAAAGAAAACCCAAGCCAAAGACAGAAGGCTTGTCCTAGCAGCAGACAAAAGTCAGCTTTTCAGAAATTCCCGTCTGTTACTTGTAGTTCTGCCCTCAGAGGTCCAGTAAAACAACGACTGAGGTTCAGGCTGACATAGTCTCCTTTAAGGTTTGCAAAGCCCTTGACATACGCAGCCTCGAACGATCATCCCCGCACCTCCAAGCCAAGGGCTAGCAGCCCCATTTTTGTGGTTGTTCTTCAGTCGTGCCTGGCTCTTCGTGACTCATTTGGGGTTTTCTTGGCAGAGATACTGGAATGGTTTGTTCCTTCTCCAGCTCATTTGACAGATGAGAAAACTGAGGCCAACAGGATTAAATGACTTGCCCAAGGTCACATGACTTGTAAGCATCTGGGCTGGATTTGAACTCAGGAAGATGAGTCTTCCAGACTCCAGGCCTAGAGCTCTATGCACTATGGTGCCACCTAGCTGCCCATTATCCCCTTTTTACAGACGAGAAAAGTGAATTGGAAAGAGGTTGAAGTCACTCCTCGGGAGACACCCCTTTGTCACATGAGTGGTTCACATGTGTGCACCATGTTTAAATGTTCTCTTAACATGGACCTGAGTGTATCCATCAGGGAGTGGGCCCCACGTCTGGGGGCATAAGAGAGTACCACACTGTCAGCTAAACTTCTGAGGTAGAACTCAAATCTTCCTAACTTGGGGTCCACACACACACACACACACATACATAAACACACACACACAGACCCCTTAGCTTCCCTAGCAGACTGCCCATAAGGGCATGAGGCAGGGTAATAATATGTGGAAAGGACCTGGGAGCAGGACTTGAGAAATCTGCATTCCAATCCTGGCTCTGCCTCCTCTCAGCTTTGCTAATGCTGGGAAAGTCCCTTCTACTCTCTGACCTCCCCTCTCCTTCTCTGCAAAGTGAGGTGGACCATATGATCTCCAAGGTCCCTTCCAGCTTCATCCTGAAGGAGACAGAGATGTGGGTTGTGAGATGGGAGACAGTGTGGCATGGGGGAAGAGTGCTGGATATGGGGACAGCTAGGAGAAGCATGGTCAGCAAGGCCTGGCTTCAAATCCTGCCTCAGACATTTACTAGTTGTGTGACCCTGGGCAAGTCACTTAACTTACTACTGTTTGCCTCAGTTTCTTCATCTGTAAAATGGAGAAACTAACAATAACATCCTCCCAGGTTACTGTCAGGCCCAAATAACATAACATGTAAGTGATAATGCATGGTGTAAGTCAATACACATGTTATGTGTCTTTACACAATATACATGCTACATGTGGGTATATAACATAGAAACATGTCATATAGCACATATCAACATGTATGTGTCCCATAAATGCTATCTAGATAACCTGGGTTCAGATTCCAGCTGCCATCTTACTAGCTGTTTGACCATATCTCTGAATCTCAGGATCCTCATATTAAAAATGGAAGCGGCTATAACAATTGCTGAACTTTAGGGGTTTTTTCAAGTCCCAGAAGAGAAAAATTCTGTCTAAGTGCTTTGCAAACCTCAAAATACTATGTAAATATCAATTATTCTGGGTGGGGAAGAGTCAGGGGACTTGGGTTTGAACACCAACTCTGTCAATTTCTACCTGGATGATCCTGGCGAGACAATTAACCCTTCTGGGCCTCAGTTTCCTTTTCTGTAAAATGATGGTTTGAGTTAGATGGGAACTAAGGCACCTTCCAGCTCCAAAGCTAGGAAATGAGGAGAGGTGGGACAAGAGGTCAAACGACCAATACTAAATAACATGAAACAAACCAGAGGGGGAGAAGCCAAGATGGAGGAGCAGAAAGATTCACATATGCTAGCTCCTAACCCACAGCCCATAAAATATCTGTAAAGAATAATTCCCAACAATTTCTGGAGCAGCAGAAGCCACACAACAATGGAGTGGAGGAGATTTCTGTTCCAGAGAGCCCTGAAAAACCGACACCAAAGGTCCGTTGTGCACCAGACCCGGAGCAGAGCCCAGCCCTGCCTTGGCTGCATGGCATTGAGGGGAGCAGAGCTGAGCTGGCTTCAGGGACAGAATCTCCAGTAGCTGCACAGTTCCCTCCACCCACAGGCACAGGGGTCAGTGAGAGAGCCTGTTTGGCTGGCCGAGAGGGAAGTGGGGTGTCTCCATGGCTCAGGCCCCTTTGGGAGGCAGCGGTGGACGGGGGCTCCCGGAGCAGAAAGGAGCTTGGATCCATTATCAAAGATCTCCACATAAACCCCCTGAGAGAACTGAGCCCCTTGTGGTGGCCCTGCCCCCACCTGAGCACCTGAACTTAATTTCACACTGAATGGCAGACCTGCCCCCGACCTGAGCACCTGAATTTAATCTGACACTGAATAGCAGTCCTGCCTCCTGCTGAAAGCCCTGAGGCTGGAAAGCAGCATTTGAATCTCTCAGACCCCAAGCACTAGCTGGGTGGATCTGGAGGTGAGGTGGGCATGGAAAGAAATCTCCGAAGTCAAGTAACTGGCTGGGAAAATGCCCAGAAAAGGGAAAAAAAAGTAAGACCATAGAAGATTACTTTCTTGGTGAACAGACATTTCCTCCCTTCCTTTCTGATGAGGAAGAACAATGCTTACCATCAGGGAAAGACATAGAAGTCAAGGCTTCTGTATCCCAAACATCCAAAATAAATATTCAATAGGCTCAGGCCATGGAAGAGCTCAAAAAAGGATTTTGAAAATCAAGTTAGAGAGGTGGAGGAAAAATTGGGAAGAGAAATGAGAGAGATGCAAGAAAAGCATGAAAAGCGGATCAACACTTTGCTAAAGGAGACCCAAAAAAATGCTGAAGAAAATAACACCTTGAAAAATAGGCTCTCTCAATTGGCAAAAGAGGTTCAAAAAGCCAATGAGGAGAAGAATGCTTTCAAAAGCAGAGTTAGCCAAATGGAAAAAAAGGTTCAAAAGCTCACTGAAGAAAATAGTTCTTTAAAAATTAGAATGGAAAAGATGGAGACTAATGACTTTCTGAGAAACCAAGAAATCACCAAACAAAACCAAAAGAATGAAAAAATGGAAGAGAATGTGAAATATCTCATTGGAAAAACAACTGACCTGCAAAATAGATCCAGGAGAGACAATTTAAAAATTATGGGACTACCTGAAAGCCATGATCAAAAAAAGAGCCTAGACATCATCTTTCATGAAATTATCAAGGAAACCTGCCCTGATATTCTAGAACCAGAGGGCAAAATAAGTATTCAAGGAATCCACCGATCACCGCCTGAAAGATATCCAAAAAGAGAAACTTCTAGGAACATTGTGGCCAAATTCCAGAATTCTCAGATCAAGGAGAAATATTGCAAGCATCTAGAAAGAAACAATTCCAGTATTGTGGAAATAAAATCAGGATAACACAAGATCTAGCAGCTTCTACAGTAAGGGATTGAAGGGCTTGGAATATGATATTCCAGAAGTCAAAGGAACTAGGACTAAAACCAAGAATCACCTACCCAGCAAAACTGAGTATAATACTTCAGGGGAAAGAATGGTCTATCCATGAAATAGAAGACTTTCAAGCATTCCTGATGAAAAGACCAGAGCTGAAAAGAAAATTTGACTTTCAATCACAAGAATGAGAAGAAGCATGAAAAAGTAAACAGCAAAGAGAAGTCATAAGGGACTTACCAAAGGTGAACTGGTTACATTCCTACATGGAAAGACAATATTTGTAACTCTTCAAACTTTTTTCAGCATCTGGGTAGTTGGTGGGATTACACACACACACACACACACACACACACACACACACATGCACGCACACACAGAAACAGAGAGCACAGAGTGAATTCAATAGGATGGGATCATATTTTAAAAAAATGAAGTTAAGCAGTGAGAGAGAAATGTATTGGGAGGAGAGAGGGAGAAAAGGAATGGGGCAAATTATCTCTCATAGAAGAGGCAGGCAGGAGACTTTTTAGTGGAGGGAAAAAGAGGGGAGCTGAGAGAAAAACATGAAGTTTACTCTCATCACATTTGACTAAAGGAAGGAATAAAATGCACATTCATTTTGGTATGAAAACCTATCTTACAATACAGGAAAGTGGGGGAGAGGGGGATAAACAGGGTGGCGGGGATGATGGAAGGGAGGGCAATGGGAGGAGGGAGCAATTTGAAGTCAGCACTCTTGGGGAGGGACAGGATCAAAAGAGAGAATAGAAGCAATGGGGGGCAGGAGAGGATGGAGGGAAATATAGTTAGTCTTACACAACATGACTATTATGGAAGTCATTTGCAAAACTACACAGATATGGCCTATATTCAATTGCTTGCCTTCCCAAAGGGAATGGGTGGGGAGGGAGGAATGAAGAGAAGTTGGAACTCAAAGTTTTAGGAACAAATGCCAAATACTGTTCTTGCTACTAGGAAATAAGAAATACAGGTAATGGGGAATAGAAAGTTATCTGGCCCTACAGGACATGAGAAGATGGGGACAAGGGAAGGGAGGGATGATAGAAGAGAGGTCAGATTGGTGATAGGGGCAATTAGAATGCTCGGTGTATTGGGATGGGGGAGGGGACAAATGGGGAGAAAATTTGGAACCCAAAATTTTGTGAAAATGAATGTAAAAAGTTAAATAAATAAATTTATTAAAAAAAACAAGGAAAAAAACCAGAAAACCCAACTTGGATGTCTGACTTTGGTGAAAGAACCCCAGTTCATTAATTTGCTCAGAGATGCTGCCAGTTGGGTTTTTCCTGATGACACACTCAGAGCCTAGCCAGTAGGGAGGCCCAAACCTACAGGGTAAAGTCTCCTGACTCTGGAGAAAGTGGCAAGGGCCAAGTCCTGACTCTGCGGCTTAGCTGGGTAACCTTATACAAGTCACTTAGTCTCACAGACCTCAATTTCTCCATTGATAAAATGAGGATGGTGGAATGAGACAGCCCCTTGAAATGAGACAGAAGGGGTTCCCTTGAGCTATGATCACATGCATCTTCTTCTTGTTTTATTTCTCTTTGTTTGTGGAGGATGGTCTGGATGTGTCATTGTGTTACTCCAGAGAACTCCCCCTATGGAATAATCTTTAACTGAGTCTGATCACCAAATCCTTTGTAAATGACAGTCTTCAAGTCCCTGGGGGGGGGGGGGGCACTGAAAGCTTAAGGGATCTGACAGGATGTGGTGGAGGCAGGACATACCCAGCCCTTGCTGACTTCCAGGGAGTGTGCCCTTTGCTTCCTCCCTTATCTGAAAACTTATAAAGGTTCTTTTCAAGGGGTAACTTACCGTAAGTGAAATACTGTATCTCTGGAGGCAGCGTGACTTCACTGAGGTCACTTTCTTCAATATAACTGTCCACATACTGCTGTGCTTTGGTGGCCTGAAGAAAGGCTAGAAATCGGGCTGTGAAGGCTGCGATGAAAATGGAAAGCATCCCGAAATCAAGCACATTCCACAGCTGTAAAATGTATTCCCTCGGCCCTTCCAGCCAGAGCTCCTTACATTCCGACCACATCATCCCTGTTGGATCGACCAGAGAAGAGACACTATCAGAGGTCCCATGGAACCAGATTTGTCCCCGTTGCTAATAGCCATTCCCGTGGACAGGAAACGTCCCTTAAAAAGTCATCTGGCTCAGCTCCCTGAAGGCCCAAGAAACCAAGTCTTTATCTTCAAGGAATTGATATTCAAATAGCTAGTCATATTGAAATACCAGGGCAAGATAAATGAAAGTAGTGGAAACTGAAAGTATCCACCCCAGGGGAAGCTAGGTGGCTCAGTGGATAGAGCACTAGCCCAGATATCAGGAAGATCTACATTCAAATGTGACCTCAGCTACTTATTAGCTGTGTGACCCTGGGCAAGTCACTTAACCCAGAGAGATACAGAAGAAGAGGAAAAGGAAAAAAAATAATCTATTCCTCAAAAGGTAGGATTGGTAATAGCCAAACACTAGGTACTCAAGGAGGCCCTAAAAATAGAGCTGCTACAACCTCCAGGGATTCAGAGACAGTTTGGCATAGGGCAGGCATTAGACACAGGGAGGACTGGTGCAAGTGCTGCTGTATTACCTGTGAGGCCCTAGGCAACTCAGTTAATCCCTCAGCATCCCCAGGCAACTTTGTAAGACTGTAAATTGCCAATCTTCATCTATGGAAGGAGTTTCTACACATGGAATTCCCAATGCCCCTGAAATCCCAGGTCTAGACCCCACCCAAACCTGAAATTTTACTGATGGGGAGAACTGTGGGACTCAGAGAGTTGAGGTTAATGAGCTTGCATTGAACTTAAAGTCAGCAGGTGTGGGAGGCAGCATCTGAACTTAATTCTACCTAACTTCCTATTAGAGGCAGTGTTTGAACCTTTTCCTCACATCTTAGGCAGGATTTGAACTCAAATCTTGTTTTCCTGTCTGTTGTTCTACTCACTATGCCATGCTACTTCAAAAAATGTATAAGGGTAGAGAACCAATCGATTAAATTTGTTGCTCAGTTACATCCAACACTCTGTGACCCCATTTGGGGTTTTCTTGGCAAAGATACTGGAGTGGTTTGTCATTTCCTTCTCCAGCTCATTTTATACATGAAGAAACAGAGGCAAACAGGGTGAAGTGACTTGCCCAGGGTCACACAGCTAGTAAGTGTCTGAGGCCAGATTTGAATTCAGGAAGATGAGTCTTCTTGACTTCAGGACTGGTGTTCTATTCACTGTGCCACCTGGCTGCTCCCTCTGCTTTCCAATTACTGTTGAGGGCAATACCACCCTCTCAATCCCTCAGGCTCATAGCTTAGGTGTCATCCTTGACTCCTTACCCCACATCCAAATTCTTTCCAAGACCCATCAAATATACCCCCTTCTCTTTTCTGACCCTGCTACCACTGTGGTGCCAGCCCTCACCACCTCATGTTTAGACTATTGCAATATACTATGGTGGGTCTGCCTACCTCAAGTCTCTGTCCACTCCAATCTATTCTTCATTCTGCCACTAAAGTGATTTTCCTAAAGTGCAGGTCTGATTATGTCACTCCCACCCCCACCCTACTTAATGAACTCCCTATTACCTCCAGGATCAAATAGAGAAGCCTCTGCCTGGCATTCAAAGCCCTTCCTAACCTAGCCTTCGCCTACCTTTCTAGTCTTTTTATACCTCTCTCTCCAACATGTACACTTTGATCCAGTGACACTGCCACATATAAGACATTCCATCTCTCACCTCTGGGCATTTCGTTTGGCTGTCCCCCATTCCTGATAGGCTTTCCTTTCTCATTCCCCATTCCTGATAGCCTTTCCTTTCTCATATCTGCTTCCTTTATATTCCAACTGAAATCCCATCATCTATAGGAACCTCTCTTAGTTCTAGTGCCTTCCCTCTGTGATTTCCTCTTTATCCTATACATAGCTTTTTTGTACATAGGTACTCGCTTGTTGTCTTCCTATTAAGACTGTGAAGATCCTTGAGGACTGGGACTGCTTTTAGCCTCTTTTTTTTTTTTTTGTATCCTCAGAGCTTAGTATGGTACTGGCACACAGTAGGGCTGAATAAATGTTTGCTGACCGGCAGACAACTAAAGATGGCAAATATGCTTACTCTTAAAAATGCTCAACTCCTAAGCCTCACTCCCCTAACTTCAGCTTTAGTAGCAGGGTTGCCTCATCTGCACATATTAATAACTCACATGAGAGAAATTATTACTTCCCCCTTGTATTAACAACTAATTATTGAATCAGGACCAACATTTTCCCCGTTTTAATTCATCATCCAGAAATCAACCAGTGTGGGAAATCCTGAGCAAAGATTAACCCAGGCTAAGATCTAATCAGACAGTAAGAAAAATTCTAAATTTAGGCTAGTGGGAGGATTCCTGCTCATTGGGTTTACTCACACATGTCTTGGAAAAAATAGATTCTCCCTTTTATCAGACAGGTGATATGAAAATTGACAAGTGTCTTTGACCAAGATTTGAGTGATCCCAGTCATAAACCAGTAAGACCCTCATAGTAATAGAGCCTACCTCTCAGTATAACATTCATCCTCTCACTAATTGTTAACCATTCAGAATTGATCACTACCTTCAGGTACACTCACTCTTCCAAGGGCATATAAACTATGAGCCTACCACCATGAGAGGTCTTTGCACTGAATTCTTTTTATTGATAAACATGCTAGCCTTATTGATAAAATGGTTAAATTACCCAGAAACTATGTCTCTCAAACTTTTTAAGTGTTACACACATTTTCTTAGTGTATTATTTACATAGTACTTCCCCACAACTCTGTGACAAATTAGTGCATCACCCTCATTTTATAGATGAGCAAATGGAGGTTCTGAAAGGTAACATGTATTTCCTATGATCATAAAGCTAACGGCTATCAGAACGAATACGTGAGTCTCCTGATTCAAAGACCAGCCCTCTCCATGCTTCAATATAAAGTCCTCAATTTCTGAAGATGACATGTAATGGCGCTCCTGATCCCTGCAGGATGGCTAAGCATATTGATGAGTCACAGTGGGCACGGAGATGGGCTGCTCTGGCTTGCAGTTTCAAGCGCTGGTTGCTATTTTCGGGTCTATGGCTTGACCTAACAGAGCCACCTCATTCCTCATGATTAGAAGCTATGTAGGACTGTCTGAAAGTTTACAATAACCCATTCCTCATTTGTTCCACTCTCCAACATCAAGTGGCTTTTCTCCTTGCCACGGCCAACCCATCCTATTTCCTCCAGGAGCCAACCCTTTTTTGATCATTTCCTGCCTTTCTCATCTTTAGTCTGAACCTATAAGCCCCTTCCTTTCTGACTAAAATCAACCTCAGCTTTCTCTCATCCTAAAAACAAACAAAAAAACCCGCACTTCACTTAAGTCAAAGAACCCAGATTTTTGAAGAAATATACATGCTCAACAAATGTGAAAACATGTTCCAAATCACTAATAGTAAGAAGAATTTGAATTAAAATACCACCAGGGTTTTATTCCACACCTTGTAAATGGGTCAAGATGATAAAGGGTGTTGTAGAAGCCTTAAGAACGATCCTGATAGTGTAGCCTACATGGCATCAATTGCATCCACAATCATGCCAGTCCCCATCCCATTCCCTTCTACTTGCCTCTACCTTACTTCATTTCTCTCACTAATTAATCACTTAGCTGTGAGCTCCCTCCCTCGCCTTCAGCTTAAAAATATCACATTAAATAAACTGGAAGAATCTCTTTTTCCATAAACTTAGTAGCTTAAAACGGTACCAAGACTTTTGGGTCACCCTGTATGTATACACTCCCTTAATCTTAAATAAATGACAGTTACTGGCTATATAATTTCTTAACAATGTAACAGAGAATGAAACAGACATAGTTATTTACAATGTATCATCTAAAAGACGGATCTCAATCAAAGTCACTTCTATCACTGCTACTACTAGATGTCTTCAAGTCTAGGAAACAGCCTCACAAGTCAGCTCTCTGGATGTCAGCCAAAATCTCTCAGGAATACTTTCCTCCCCAGAAGAGTCAAGTTTAGTCTCGCAGGCAAGTTCTTAGCATTCTGTTCTCTCTGTACCTCAGACAGTGTCACAGGTAATTTCCTCAAACTAAACTTTAAGTCTCTCCAATCTGCCAAGATACAACTAAATCAACATTGTTCCTTAAAGGCACAGATAAAAGTATTCTCTACGGGACAGGCATCAAAGCTGGTGTCACAAAACCTGGTGTTACCTCTCATTTCAAGTCAGTTATGGAGGGGCTGTGGGAAATGAGGCACTCAAATACACTGATGTTATATTGTGAATTGATGAGAAACAATCGGGGAGAAGTCTGCAAGTGTTCATATCCTTCGGCCTCATAAATATTTTTTAAGAGCACAATAAAGTTTAAAACAACAACACCTTGACTTAAACGGCCATGTCCTCAAGCTATTGTCCTATATTATTTCTCCCGTTCTTTGCAACAATCCTAGAAAAGCAGTCCCTTCCCTCCACTGCAACTTCTTACATCCCAATCTTTTACAATCTGGCTTCCAACCTTACCTCCCTGCTGAAACTGCTCAAAAGTTAGCAGTGATCTCCATGGAGATGATTTCCAGATCTATACCAGTTGAGACTCTCTGCCCTACATGGTCAAATGCCTGGTGGGCATCTCCATCTGTATATCCCAACAAACAAACGTTCCATTTTGGAACTCACTTTCCTCCCTAAATCTAACTCTCTTTCAAGCTCCTATTTGGTTTGAGGGGAAAAAATACCCCTCTATTTATCCAGATCTGTAACCTTGGCGTCATCCTTAAGTTTTCCTTTTCCCTCATCCTTTAGGTCCAATCAGCTGATTCTACATTTTCAACAGTTTATATCTATGCCCTCCTCTCTACTTACACTGCCACACATTCGTCTAGGCCATTATAACTTTTTGTCCAGCCTAGTGTAATGTAATACCCTCCAGCCACAACTCCCTCTCCCAATGCATTCATCCTTCTTTGTCTCTTTCCCTCTCTCCCTCCTTTCTCTTCTCTTCTCCTCTCTCTGTTTCTCTTTATCTCCCTCCTCTCTCCTCTCCTCTCTCTTTCTCTCTCCCTGTCTCTTTCCTCTCTTCTTTCTCTATCTTCCCTCTCTCCCCTGGTCTTTTTCAAGGTTCAGTTCAGGTGCTACTTTCCTCTATTTAAATATAGTTTCTCTCTTTGAATTATCTTGTGTGTACGTGCTTCAGTATGTATTGTATTCACCTCACCAACCACCAAAAAGAGAACAAGCTCTGTGAGAGCAGCCACAGCTTCATTTCTGTACCTTGTACAGGGACTGACCCAGTTGACATTCAATAAATACTTGCTGAGTGGAGGGCATTGAGTTTAATGAAGGTGCTTAATGCCATGTTTCTATCACTAGTGTAGCCATCAACAAGCATGTGTCTACACTGTGGAATGTCGCTAAATGTTTACTGATTGATCTGCGACTCTTTAAACTGACCACTCTGCTTTCAACTGCACCAGCTATAGTTGGTTAAGCTGGATCAAAGGCATCCTACCTTCTACATGAGGGGAGGGGTGGCTAAGTGGTCCAGTGGACAGCACAGTAGATATGGAGGCAGAAGATGTGTGTGCAAACCTCAGTTCTGCTACTTCTCTTCTGGGTGAACTTGGAGAATTTACTTCACTGCTTGGTGCCTCATTTTCTTCATCTGTAAAAGGAGAGCATTGAGCTGGATGCTCTCTCATTTCTAATTCTAGATCCATTGGCTATATTTTTTAGTCTTCAGGAATCCCTTGAATTTCCCCTGTGGTAAAGGAGGGTTTTTTAAATGCTTATAACTGAAGACTCACAAAAGTCCTGCCATGACCCCCTTTAATGGCAACCTGCTCTATTAGTAAGGCAACCTCACAACTTCTTCCCTCCATAGCTGAGAGGTATAAAAGTTTCTTGGTGTCTAATGATCCACTGTTTTGTTTCAATTTCCATTTGCTAAAAAGAAAAAGCATAATATAATTCCTCCTTCATCATTGCAAGCCCACGAAAACTGGTTTGACTGGTACATGGGATGCCTGCAGTTACAGTCAAGTGAGCCATTGCCCCTTCCCAAGCCACCTGTTTGCTGTGTGAAGCACACTTAGAGTTAAGTTTCTGTCCCTCATTCCTCATTCCTTTTAAACAACTCAGAAAACAGCCAGCTCTCAGGGCTCCAGACTCCCTTCACTGCCTTGTCTCATCAATAACTATTTGTGCCAAACTAGCTCTTTATCTAAAACTGTTGCAACTTGAGCCATGGAAGCTTGAGACCTAAGACTATGGAACGCTGCTTGGTAGCATGTCTGCCCAACTAGTCTGCCACCCCTCCCCACTGGTACTTGTCTTCTGCCTGTCTGCAAGCCTTGTGTGACAAAATCAATGTTCAGGAACAATTGCCTCCCCCTTTTCTCTCAATCATCATGGTTCTCCTACACTGCTTGGACTTTTGCCTAGGCATAAACCATCCCACAAGCAAGTTGGAGACGTCCAAGTGGACGAGGGCTTCTGGGGGAAACACACAAACTAGCAAAAAGGCCTACAGAGCCTCTGACACTGAGGTACCAGGAAACCTTCTTAATAAACAACATTTCTACAAAGCAGGCCAGACGAAGACTCACAGTCTCTTGGGGTCAAGGGCCTGCTTGACTCTCAGAAGCTGACAACTGTTGTTACTCAATCTACGCACAGTCAGACCTTTACAGAGCAAGATTCAGGTTTCAGAAACAAGTGGCTGACTTTGGACTCACATTCTCCCTTTGTATGGAGAGGCAATACTCAACATTTAAAGGGGAAAAATGACTAGCCTGGGAGTCATTAGCCAACATGCATTTACTGTGTGCTGGGCACTTTGCTAAACATGGGGTTACAAAAAAAAGTCATGTCTCTGCCCTCAAGGAGCTCACCTTCTAATGAGGGAGACTCCATGTAAATAACTAGACCAGGAGCCTGGGGCCACATGTGGCCTTCTAGGTCCTTGGGTGCAGCCTCTTGACTGAGTTCAAGTTTTACAGAACAAATCCTTTTATTAAGGGGATTTGTTCTGCGAAGTCTGGATTCAGCCAAAGGGCAACACTTAAGGATCTGGAGGGCCACATGTGGTCTCGGAAGCTGCAGGTTCCCTACCCCTGCACTAGACAAAAAGAAAGTGTATGCACACTGAATGAAACTGGAGGGAATGAAAACAGCTTTATGCAGAAGGGGGCTCTGAGCTAAGTCTTGAAGGGAGCCAGACTAACTAAGAGATGGAGGTGAAGAGGCAGAATATTCCAGACAGGGGGTACAGCCAGCGCAAAGGCATGGATCTGGGAAATGTCTGCTTCCTTATCTTTGCATTTCCAGTCAGGTAGAAGCTCAGTCCTCTGCACATAGTGGGAGTTTTTAAAGGCTTGTCACAATGAATAGACGTAAATAATTGTTAGGCAGTGTGGGATAGTAGGAGATGGTTGGGATGTTGGCAAGGAGGCCACTGTAGCTGTAACTTGGCACGTATGGAAAGTACATGCTGGAAAAGTAGGAAGGAGTCAGGTTATGAAGGGCATTACAGGCTAAACAAAGAATTTTATATTCAATTCTGGGAGCCACTGATGTTCACTGAGCAGGGAGTAATATGGTTAGACATACACTTCAGTAAAATCACCCTAACAGCTGAGGGGAAAATGCTTACCAGCTCTGTGAATCTTAACCTCTTGGTGCCTTGGTTTCCCTACCTACAAAATAAGAGGATCAGCCTCCACAGCCTCTGGGTCTATGATCCAGTGATCTTCCACCTGCTTCATGAATCACTGGCCTCATTGCTCTTATGTAGTTTGACCCAGTTTCTAACGGCAGGGGCAATTATTTTTAGTAGAAATCCACAGTAAATGAAGTAGATACTTTGTCCTCCCCTCAAAACTTCCTAAGGTAGAGAAACTTGAATGAATGGAGAATCACTCACTTACCGAGAACCCAGACCATGATTAACATCTCAGTCCAGGTGAACTGGGTTGTTTTCACCCTGAAGATCTGCTTTGGGTAGTCGATGACCGTGATGTTTGGGAGCGTTGTAATACCCTCGAACCTGTCCGAGGCATTGAATACCAGCAGGCACAGGAAAATGATGAAGGAAGCAGCATGGGCCACAAACTTCATGAATGGGCTTCGGAGGATTTTTCCAAGCTACCACATGTGAGACAAATTTTAAAAAAAAGTTTACTTGAGAAAATCCGGTTCCCACTTACAGAAAACAAGAAGAAACTGGGAAATGTCCGCTTGCTTATCTTTGCATTTCTGGTCCTAGCCCAGTCCTCTGCACATAGCAGGAGTTGTTAAATACTTGTTACATTAAATAGAGGTGAATAATGAATTGACAAGCAGTGTGGCATAGTAGGTAGTGCTCATTTGGAGCAGGGGTGTCCAAAGACCTGGCTGCAAATGCTTCCTCAGAAGCTTACTGCCTTTATGATTATCTCATTTGATTTTGACTACAATCCTAGAAGTTTGGTGCCGTTATTATCCCTCTTTTATCACTGAGGAAACTGAGGCAGATAGAGGTTAAGTGACTTGCCCAGGATCACACAGCTTGTAAGTGTCTGAGGCAAGATTTGAACTCAAGTTTTCCTGGCTCCAAGCCTACCACCCTTTGCCCTGAAGTGCCCCCCCCCGGCAGCCTCTAACAGGCAAGGGAGATCTGCCTGGGGCAGCTATTGTATAGGTCACATCCCTAGGATGCCCCTGCTTGGCCTTTTAAAACTCACTGCTCATTTTTTAGAGCTTAGGTCCATCTATATGAAATGACACGTAAGGATGGTGTTAAGAGTGACAATAACAGGAAGGCAGAGGATGATAGAGAGTCAGAGGATGGAGGTTCGAACCTCAGCTCAGTTACTGCCTAGTGCTGCGACCTTGGGCAAGTTCCTTCTCTGAACCTGTAAAAGGAGGTGTCTCTGAGTTTCCTTCCAGTCCTAAGTCTATAATCCTACGATCTCAATAGTCACGGCTATCATTTTATACTATTTGAAAGTTTTCAAAGAGCTTATCTCCCTTGAGTCTCACCACTAACTATGAGATAAAGTGGGTGTTACTATTAGCCCCATTTTATAGATGAGTAAAATGAGGTTGAGAGTAAAGTGACTTGCCTAGGGTCACACAGCTAAGTGTCTACACGTCTTTTATGTCCATTTTACAGATAAGGAAACATCACCTCCATAGTTAGGATACAATCTTTTCCTGGTTGGTTACCAAGGTCAGCTCTCCCAGCTTTTAGTACAGTGTCCCCGATGTGGTAAGTTAATAAATAAAAATTAATAAATGTTTGTCAGCTGACTGCTCCAATGCTAAGGATGCCTGCATCACAAAGGGACTGTAGAACTCCCTTAGCAGACTAAAAAGAATTTCTAATTCAGTTCCACCACAACATTTACTTTGCACTTTTTGCAACTTAGGAAATGAAGATTCAGCTATAGTTACTAAAACCCCCAAATCAAGTTCTAATGAGTATCTGCATCATATTCAATCAGTAGCTCAATGGTTACAAAAAAAAAATACCAAAAAATTGTGGCAGAAGCTGGTCTGCTATCCTCTCACAGGATATTATAACTCATCATAATAGATAACATTGACATAGTACTCTCAAGTTTGCAAAGTACCTTACAAATATTACAATTTGTCACAATAGCCCTCTGATGTAGGTGCTATTATGGTTCCCTTTTTACAGATAAGGAAACTGAGACTGAGAGAGATTAAGGATCAGGGTCATACAGCTAGTAAGTGCCTGAGGCAAGATTGGAACCCATGTCTTATTCGATTCTGAAGTTGGTATACTATCTATTATCATACCTAGCTGCTGATCTCTAGCTTACCTCCAGCAAGGAAGCAAGCATTTATTAAACACTTCTAGGTGCCTGTACCTAACACTGTGCCAAGACATCCTCAGTATGTGACTAGCCCATTCTCTTAAAGCTTCTATAAGAAAGGAAATAATAAGAAACTAAGCTTGATTTGAATCAGGATTAAAAAATATGTCTTTATGTAGTCCTCTCCTGAGGTTCCCCTTTCCTCCTACCCCTGTTATTAGATTCTCTCTTTCCTGCAATTATTTTACATTTACCTCCTTGTGCTGCTGTTGTAGCCACCCCCCACATAGAATGTAAGCTCTTTGAGGTTAGTCATTTTTAAAAATTTTACATCTGTAGCATAGTACTGGAGGCATATAGTTGTTTAATAAATGAGGTTAGTCATTTTTAAAAATTTTACATCTGTAGCATAGTACTGGAGGCATTATAGTTGTTTAATAAAGTTGTTTAATAAATGAATTATCTCAATAAAGTGGGAAAAGATATGGTGTGGCAATTCACAGAACAGTCCAATTTATTCTAATGGAAAATCAAGTCTGAGAAAATGGAAACAGGAGGATAGATTTAGAGCTTTAAGGAGCCTTACAAGCCAGCAAGCTCCACTCCCTCATTTTACAGATGAGCAAACTGAGGCACAGAAAACCTAATGACTTGCCAGGACCACACAGCTGAGGCAAGATTTGATGGGAGGTCTTGCCAGGGGTGGGCTTGAGTCAGCTCATACTGGCTGAGCCAATTGTTAAATTTTCAATGTGAGAATTTAAACCTCAGAAATGGCAAATGCTACAAATCAAGACTTGATTTACCTTTTTGCTGATTGTCTAGGCTTAAGAAAGTGATGGAGAAAATGTTCATAAAGCAGAACAAACTTAAAAGTGAGTCAGAGGCACATTTTCTCCCCTGGAGAACTGGTTGTTAAACATTTACCAGCTCACCCATTGGTCTCCTTGGCTATGTTCTCTATACTCTTATCTACTGAGCTTTCTCATGCAAGTACCTTGATACTTAAGTTTATAATTATATAAAAGTTCTGTACCTTCAAAACCACATTTCATGAAGTATCCTAAAAGTTCCATGTGGTGGTGATTTTTTAAAGAAGATTTTATCAGATGCTGAGGAAAAATCCACAAATAATATTTCCCTGCCCCAAGGAGTCTTTTTGCCCAAGAGGTAGGAATACTTGCTGGATTTTCTTTTTTTTTTCCCAAGTAAATTCTACATTTTACTTTTTGGGACATCCTCCCATCCCCTCTTTTATAAAAAAGAAAAAAAAAGATAGGAAAAGAGCTGTATTCTCCATCTGACCTTAATAACTACTGAGACTTATAGAAGCAGCCAGGTGGTGCAATGGATAGAACCCTGGGCCTGGAGTCAGGAAGACCTCAGTTCAAATCCAGTCTTAGACACTAGCTGTGTGACCCTGGGAATGACACCTCATCTCTGTTCTCCTGGTAAAACAGAGATCATAATAGCACCTACCTCCCAGGACTGTGGTAAGGATTAAATGAGGTTATATTTAGAAAGTGTTCTGCAAACCTTAAAACTCCATATAAATCATCATCCTCTTCATCATCCTCATCATCACCATCCCCACATGGGATCACATATTTAGAGATGGAAGGAACCAAAGCTACCAAGTTCAACCCTCTCATTTTACAGATAAAGAAACGGAGGCCAGGGGAAGTGGACTGGCTTGTGCAAGGTCACACAGCTAGTAAGTTGCTGATACTGGATTCAAAGTCTTCCCAAGTCCAAGTTTAAGATTCTATGCACTACCCCATGTTGCCCACGGAAAGCCTTTTCTTCTTGGGCTCAGTTCAGGTGCTGCCTTTTCCATGCACCTCCTCAGGCCCCTCTCCTCTCCCTCACGCTTCCTTAAATCCTTTCCTTAAAGTTTGCCCCATCATTCCCTACCCTGTCTTGGGCTTTTCTTTATCTATGTTATTTTTCCAGGAGACAGAATTCTAAGATAGATGCTATGTTTGGGTCATCTTTGCATCCCCAGACTGGCTTAATAAATCTCTGTTTAGTTTCAGTGAATTAAACAAGATGAAAAAGAGCTTAAATGCTTGCTTTTTTGTCAAAAATAGAAATGCCAAGCAACTTAAAAATAGCCCATTCTTTTAGATAAATTACACGGGCAACTGCAAAGCAAGATAAAATGAAAGGACAGCCCAGGAACACTCTCCTAGATGTGTGGTTTCCTGGGAGCAGGAAGGGGGCCCAGGCTTTACCAAAAAGAAATGAGGGATCTAGAAGGGATGAATATTGGGAGAGGTCACTTCCTTCTGTGAGTAGCACTGACCTATTTGGCCTGAAATATCTACCGATCTTAATAAAACCAGAGATTTGGATTCTGAAACAGAAGTGAGATCTGTAGGCCAGTTCCCTATCCCCCTCTAGGCAGTCACCATTTATTACCCCCTTGCAGCCCCTGCCTATACAATCAGCATGGCCTCCCTAGGCTCGTCAGAGAGTCTTCAATATGACTTGGGTATATCCAGGATTAGACATCTTTGCCAGGTGCCTGTCTGATCTTGGTGCAGCCACAGCATTCTTTCCTCTCCCAGTCATTGTCCTTCCTTCCTTCCTTCTTTCCTTCCTTCCTTCCAAAATGGCTAATGCAGAAATTGGTTTCACATTACTATACATATCTGTAATAGATTTTGGTTTTTCTTGCCTTTCCACTGCATGAGGGAGAAAGAGGGAGAGATGGAGGAAGAGAGAGACAGACAGACAGAGACACAGAGAGATAGAAAGAGAAAGAAATTGGAACTAAAAAAGGAATAAAAGTTTCTGTGCTCTAAAAAGTAAAACAATAAAATAGTGAATGGGATGGAGAACATAACATTCAATTTCAAGAAGCCTGCTTAACTCAGAGAAAGAGAGGGACTCCCTAAGGGACATACTGAACCAACATAGCAGGACATTAAAGCAGAAAAACCAGTACCCTGCTACATGGGGCAATCCAGTAGCCAATGGCCAGGAATGGCAGTCCCAAGGCCACAACCAACACCACCAAACACTTGACAGCAATGGCCTGTTCCCGTAATCCCGAGAGGTTCTCATACCAGATCGTCAGAAGCTGCTGCTGACAGTTGGGATGAGCCACAAACTGCAGAGAAATAGAAGGAGAGACATGTTACAGAATCAAGGTCAGAGCCAGACACATTAAACATACATGTGCGCTACAAGCCCATTCAGGACCCCAGGAGCCAGAAGCTTCTCATTAGAGTCACCAACTTCTCGTACAGGAACAAATCCCCTTCTATACTTCAGGGATCTGTGAAGCCCTTGGTGGGGGCATGACCTCAGCCAGTGCAGATCTAGACCCCTGCTAAGCCTCAACATACAGCCTTGTGAGTGTCTATGGCCAAAAGAAAACCATCACCTGGAGGCCAGCCTCAATCTAAATAATGAGCCCCTTGGGACATATTCTGGTTCTCGGCTAGGGGCCCCACAAAACACAATGTTGCTGAGCTTACATTAAAAGTCTTTTCCTTTTTTTAATATTAAAAAACTGCGGACTCTCTTCCTCCCCCCAACCCCATATGATAAGTAACCAACCACTGATGGAGAATCACTGATGGAGGGAATATAAGACCCACCTGTATTTATGTTTATTGATTTTTTAAAAAAGTATTTGCCTTGGGGAAGTCTCAGGCTTACAGCCATGGACAGAGCTGGAAGGGATGTTAGAGGCCATCTAGTATGACCTCATCTCTTTACAGATGATGAAACTGAGATCCACAGAGAGACTAAGTGACTTGCACAAGGTCATACAGATAGCACGAGTCAGAAGCAGAATTTGGACCCAACGTCATACTCCAGTGCTCTTCTCACTGAACCCCATGTAGCCAAGAAGTTCACAATCAGAAACGGATGTGGTTTCCTTCCTTTCTCCTGACAGCATGCAGGCTTAGTGGAGCACACTGGCTGTCCACCTCTGCCACCCTCACCATGGGACCAGCTCATGTTCTCCCCTGTCACAGTACCATTCTTGCTTGTCTCTTTTCTTAGAAGTCTCTCATTGGTTCCATATTGTACCCTGCTCATACCCATATATGGCTGCAAATCCTGAGACACAATAATCTCCAAAAAAACCAAAACTGTGGGACACAAAAAGGGCACTAGATAGGTAGACACAGATGAGAGCAGGCCATAGCATCCTCTAAAATATCACTTATGCCCAAGAAGTGGCATTCAAAGATGGTCCTTAGGAAGTATGCAGTCATAAAAGGATATGGACCAGTCACAGAGTGAGAGTTGAGGATTGCACAGAGCTGGACAGCTCCAGAGTGCCACTGCAATGGACAAGAATCACACAGGAGGAGGTTTGGATAGACTGAAATTAGCACCAGTGGTGGAGGACTCCCTCTGTTGAGATCATCCAACCTCTTTTTGTGGAAACATATTCAAATGTAGGAGGAAACATCCACCACTAGTGATTAGATGAGTAAAGGATGACCAAGCAGAGGTTCCAAATTCACCTTGACCCAAGACCTGGCAGCCTCTTCCTTTTGGCTAGGCTCCAAGGCATCTATTTTCCTTCATAAGGGAGCTACTCTGGCTCCCTGCCCACTGCTGCCAGATGTGATTCCAACAGGATGGGGCAAGGACATCTTTGGTTTAACCTCAATCTGGTCTCTCATTTTGCATTATCACTTACTGTAAGAGGTCAGTGTTGTCTTTGAGGGCTGACTTAGGTCACGGAGTTTTCTGCTTCTAATTCAAAACAATAGTAAGTCAATCAGTCAATCAGCATTTATTAAGTACCTACTGTATGCCAGATACTGAACTAAGTGCTAGGGATACAAAGGCAAAAAACAGTCCCTGTTCTCTCAAAGAACCCAAAGGCTAATGAGAACATTCTCATATCAATGGGGAGCAGGTCAGAAGAAAAAATATCTTAATGTGTTAAAGTTATCTATACTTCGTAGCCTTGATTTCTCTCTTAATTTCTTCTAAATTAACCTTTTACCTTCACCACTCAATTTAAATTATCCTTTCTGAAGTTACCCATAAATTCTTGATGGTCACATCTAACGACCTTCCCTCACGTTCCTTGTCTTCTCCTCTTCCCTTTCCTTGTTTCCCTTTTCCTTCTATGTTGGTCTCCCTGCCTCAAATCTCTCCCTTCTTCTCAATCCAACCCCACCCTCACACCAGGGATTTTCCAAAAGCTCAGGTATAACCATGTCACTACTTGCTCAATAAACTGCAATGACTCTCTGCTACCGCCAGGACCAGAAATAAAGTCCATTGCTTGGCACAGAAAACTCTTCCCAGCCAACCTTTGCAGTTCCCTTCTTAATGGTCACCATTCCCCTCCATCCTCGATGGTCCAGACCTCCTCAAATATCTACTGTCCATCACAAGCAGTGTTACATTTCCTATCACTGTGACTTGGAACTGGTCATTCTCTATGCCCAGAATACTTCAGTGTTCCACCCCCAACTCTGCCACTTGGGAGTTCCTGTCTTCCTTCAGCACTCAGCTCAAGCATCATCTTTATGAAGACAACATTCCTGGTCCCAACAGAATAATCTGTGATTGTCTCTTTAGAGATCAGGGAAACTTAGTAACAGTTGGATTTTGAAGTGTGATTCTACAGAGGCATTGAGAAGAGACAGTTAATTGTGAGGTTTGAGTGAGAGTGAGAACAAGGGTGTGAGAGAGAGAAAAGATGAAAAATTTTCTTGAGAGTATCATTTACTTTTAATATGGTGAAAAAATATTATGAAGAAAATGTTATGAGGAAAAAAAGGATGAAGGACTTTTTCTTGTCTCTACTGGAAAGAGATTGAGGCACAGCAAAAAAAAGACAGAGTGGACTTCTTTCCTTTGAGAATTGTTTCAACTTTTATCTCAGAAAAAGGATGCACAGAATTCTTGTGAAGAGACTTGGTATCTTGGGACAACTGAATGGTAGGAATAGAAGTGACAAGTCAATAGTTGCTGTGACAGCCAAGGTGGCTTTGGTTGGGATCTTTCTCTATACATTGCAGCTACCCTTTTGTTATGATCATTTTTGTGCCTGTGTTATTATTGGTTACCTTGTTAATTAACTGTGCACCAGCTGGGTACACACGCACACACACGCACACACACACATAGATGAGTAACCGCTTATCCAGTTTACTAGAGAAATGTTTAATTTGCTATCTATTAAATAAATGATACTTAACAAATTAGGAAAGTGCCAAGCTAGTTGATTAATTAATCAGATATTTAACTTTAGTAATTAATAAGGAAATATTCAAACATTCTACTGATGTTTTTATATTTCCAGGGGGCTATTTTTGAGTATCCCTGAATGACCCTAGAATTTGGAATCATGAGAATGAATATTGTAGGGAGTCATATAGCAGGATGTAGGGAAATTACATATGCTTCATAGCTCTAAATATAGATATATATGTATATCTATCTATATATATATATCTGTAGCTATATTTGGAGAGAGAGGGAAAGTGAAAGAAAGAGAGAGGGGGGAGGGAGAGAGGGACAGAGAGAGGGGGGAGGAAGAGAGAGAAGGAGAGGGAAAAAGGGAGGGAGAGATTGGGAGGGAGGGAGGGAGAAAGGGAGAGAGAGAGGAAGAGAGAGAGGGAGGAAGGGAGGGAGGGAGAAAGAGGAGAGAAAGAGAGACAGAGAGGAAGAGGGAGGGAAGGAGGGAGAGGGAGAGAGACAGAGACAGAGACAGAGAATATTCCTGGAAAGCAGGGATTCTTTGACTTCTGTCTCTGCACTCCCATGTCCAGAACAGTACTTAAAACAGGGGAGGTCTTAATAAAGCTGACTAATTGTCTGAGTTACTTACTCCTACTTATGAAGTTAATACCGAAAGCCAGATTGTAGATTTAAAAGTCTCAGAAGGAAAATCATTTTGTCATTTCCTTTCTTTTTCTGAATGCTTCTCTAAACAGTTACAAAGCCTTCAGCTCTAGGATGAGCTAGATGGAGTCACTACTTCTCAAACTAATCACAGTGTGTAACAGAGAGGGACAGAAGGTCCCAGGTCTTAGAGACTGAATGGCTTGAAATGCAGCTCTGACACTTGATAGCTGTGTGGCTGAGGCCAAGGTGATTCACCTTGTTCAGCCCAAGTTTTCTCATTTGTAAAATGAGGCTTAAACTTTTCTTAACCTTGAGCTCTCAGGCTTGTTGTGGCAAAAGTTCTCCACAAACCTCAAGGCATGATAGGAGAACACAGTCCTAAAAAGAACCCCTGGATCACGCTCCTTCCTCCCAAACTGCAGGCATCATCTTTAATATGTTAAGTCATAGCCAGTTCAACAACATGATGATGCAGTTTCATGAAAGCCATGGGACACTGGATGGAGAGCTCTCCAAAGTTATGAAGAGGAAATGGAAGACTTGGTATGCACCAATTATCACTGAATTAAAAACTGGTCATTGCCTCTGCCCCAAGCTATAATCAGCAGGCTGATGAGGGGAGAAACAAGAGGGAAATGAGGTCAGTGCTTCTTCTAGAGCATGGAATTTAGAAGTGGTGCCAGTAGAACTCAAATCATAGATTGACAAGAGATTTTCCAGAAAATGAAAAACCAAAGCTGGATGATAAAGCAGGAAGAAGGCTTAGAGACACAAGTTCAACCCCTTTGTCATGTAGAGGGGGAAGCCAAGGAGCAGTGAGGGGAAGGGTCAGACTAGGCTTTCCCCTCAACACAGTTATCCCTTCCACATAGTCAGGGTTAGGGGCAGGCACCTCTTGGTCTGGAAAATTCATGTCGAAAGCTTTGGCCCTCTCTTCATGCCGGAGAAGAAGTCCAAATTATTATGGTATTAAAAGATAAAATGTGCTGATATTATACATCCATTTCATGCATTTCTGAGTTTCTAAACTTTTTTTGGTGTCATCTGGCTTTTTTGCATATCATCTGAGGCTTCCACAAAACTCCCCCCAAATTCCCATTTAATTTTTTATCCTGACCCGCAGTATATCAAAACCGTGATGGGGAAAGTCGCAATATGGAAGGGACAACTGTATTCTGTGTGCACTTCCAGAGAATGGGTCATGGGAAGAGAAAGAGGGATGTGACCTGTGACTTCACTGGTACAGTATATGGAATTCCTAAATGAGGAAACTCCCCTTACTGAGGCAGATCAGCCCCTTCTTCACAACTTACATAGCCTTTTTTTAAACAAACTTCTTATGATATCATATTAATGAAGCACTTAGCTGAATGCTTGGCACATAGAAGGCTCTTAATATATGTTCATCTAAGGGCACCACCCTCATGACACATCCTTGAGTTGTTTCTGATAGTATCAGATTTTCCCTTTGATTTCCTCCCTGATCCTCTGTTTCAAGGAAGAATGTTTTCACTCTCTTCCAAAGCACAGAAAAATGGCCAGTTATTTGAGGGATTTTAAGAGTTGAGTTCACAAAATTACAGACTCTTAGGCCTGGAAGAGATCCTCAACATTCTTGGAAAGTATTCTTCCAAGAAGCCTTTAGAAATAAAGACCCCACCATTTCCCAAGGAACCCCGATCCACTTGGAAGAGCTCTGATTCTTAGAAAGCTCGATTGACCACAAGTCTGCCCCTTTGCAATGTCTTTCAAGCGCTCCTATTATGAGTCTTGGGACCAAACACAGTAGGTCTAATCCCTCTTCCAAATAAAAGTCCTTCAAATATTTGACCACGATTGTCATGCCCCTCCACCTCTGTTCTCTAAGCTCACCATCCCCCAATACTCAGATGGTCTTCTACCATAATGAAATATCACAATAATTCTTTTTTTTTACAAGATTATACAGTCCCATTAAGAGTCTCTTCTGGTGCTTACCTGCAGTAGAACATTTCAAGCTCACATTGCTCTGATCAGCCACAGCTGGACACACTGTAACTTGATTCTAACATAGTGATGTCCTTTTGGCTCTCTTCAAGGAAGAAGGACAACTAACTATGGTGTGGAGGTGACTAAGCCTCTGAAGACTATGCCAACAGAGTGGAAGCTTTGGCAGGTTCTACCAGACCAGAAAAGTTTGAATAGGGATCCAGCAATGGTTTGTTGTCTCAGGACTAACCATTCTCACTAAACTTGGATTTTCATTAATAATAATAGCTAGAATTTACTAATATCTTTACCGGACTGACTATAGAGTGATGATGATGATGATGATTGATCATGATGACATGTGTGTGTGCATGTGTAGGTGTCCCTGTAATTTCATCCTTGTGAAGGAACTTCCAGGATGAAATCTCCCTCTACCAATGCAGATGGGCAACTAATCTGTCACTAGTAGCCTTAAGGAATTTCCTGGGGCACTGAGAAATTAAATAACCTGACCATGGTCACACAACCGTATGTGTCAAAAGCAGGACTTGAGCTCAGGCTTTCTTGACTCCAAGATGCTATCTATTCCAGCCTTTAAACAGAATGGAAAAAACTATTCCATCTTTCATTAAATCTTTCTTCATTTCATTGTAAGTCCATTGGTACTCACAGCACGAGCACTAGCTAATGTTCCAATATGGTGCTGACTGTCCAAGTACTTGTTATCCACTCACCTTTTTTACTTCATACTTGATGGCTAGCTTTACACGACTCAGGGATGCTCTATGGTGCTGCCCGACTACTGGCTCCACTGAATCCACATCTCCATTGAGGATGGCCTCAACTTCTTCAGAGTCTCGGCAAAGGTCGAGAACACCCACCACGAAGTCTTTGCATTGCATGGAAAGCTTCCGATAGTCATTCTAACAGGAAGACATCTGGCGATTAGTATTGATGCTGGTCTTGGGTAGAAAGGAAAGCCCTAGGAACACACTTATGAACCATAAGCAACCACAGTGAGCTACCACATGCATCAAACAAGGGAAGAGACACTGGAATCCTAATCTCTGTCTCTCTCTTTTGCACCAGTAACTGCACATGTATTACATACAATTTGCTACTCCTCTTAAATACACAACAAAATTATTGTATAACTTTCTCTTCTCACCGCCGCCCTAGAGATGGCATTAGACACAAATATGTATGTGTATACACACATACACGTACACACAACATCTCAGTTCTTTCTCTGTATCCAGAGAGCATCTTCCTTCATAGGACCGTTGTAGGTAGTTTGGGTACTTACACCAGTCAGAATAACTATTTGCTCATAGTCGTTCTTAAAACAATGGTGCTTACTACATACAATAGTCTCTTGCTTCTACACTTTACTCGGCATTATTTCGTGCAAGTCCTTCCAAGTTTTTCTAAGATCGCTGAATTCATCATTTCTTGCAGCAAAGTAATATTTCTTCATGAACATATAACACAACTTGTTTAGCCATTCCCTAATTCATAGACATCTCTATAATTTCCAGTTCTTCGCCACTACAAAGAGAGCTGATATAAATATTATTTTACCTTTTATTTTTACATTAGTCATGCTGTAAAGAAAAATCAGAACCAATGAGAGGAACCATGAGAAAGAAGAAACGAAATGAAAGAAGAGAAATGTCCTTTCTGATCTCCTTGTCCAATGGAGTACCAGAGACCCAAGGTCAAAAGAACAAAACATGATGAAACTTCCCTCTACAGAGGGGGCAGTTGGTCTTGGTAATGCTCTAGTCTCCTGAACCTTGCTGATAGAATCCCCGTTACTGGGATATATTAGGGACATCCTATCCCCCAACAAGAAGCCATAGCCCATCTCCAGTTCCACAGAAGATGTCCCTTTCTTACAAAGGCTTATGCCCTGTAATCTCATAACGAGGGTTCCCCTGATCAAGCTGCACCACACACCCCTTACATTTAATGGGGGTAGAATGTTGCATAAGTCAGATTGCTCCCTGTGATGCCTGACTGTATTTAACTCTTCATTTTTGTTCCATCAGTCAGTTAGTCAACAAACATTTACTAAGTTCTCCTGCACCAGGGTCTGTGCTCAGAAATAAGAATACAAAAGTTATCAAAAATAGCTCTACCCTCAAGGAGCTCCCATTCTGATGGGAATGACAACGTGTAAATAACAAGACACATACAAAATGTATATGAAGTAGATAGAAGACTGTTATCTCAAGGGGGAAGGCACTAGAAGGTCACATGGTTGGGTGAGGGGGGACACCAGAAAACACTCTTAAAGAAGGGAGGATTTGAGCACAGTCTTGAAAGCAGTCATGGAAACTAAGATGCTGAGGTGAGAAAGGAGAGCACGTCAGGCACTGGGGACAGCCAGTGCAAAGGCACAGAAGTAGGAGATGGTTTGTAATGTTCGAGGAATAACAAACACGGCAGAGTTGCTGGATCATAGAATTATATGGAGAGGAAAGAATGGTCAGAAAGCTGGATGGGTGAGAAGGGGCCAGGATGTGAAGAGATCTAAATGTCAAAAAGAGGAGTTTATATCTGCTCATTTAGGTGCTTTGGGGCAGCAGCATATCATCAGGACATAATAATAGTCATGTAAAACACAAACAGGGGCAGCTAGGTGGTGCTATAGTGCACAGAGCACTGGGCTTGTAGTCAAGGAGATTCATCTTCCTGAGTTCAAATCCTGCCTCAGACACTTACTAGCTGGGTGACCCTGGACCAGTCACTTAACCTTGTTTGCCTGAGTTTCCTCATCTGTAAAATGAGCTGGAGAAACAAATGGCAAACCACTCCAGTATCTTTGCTAAGAAAACTCCAAATAGAGTCACAGAGTCAGGAATACCTGAACAACCACAAATAAAATACAGTGTCAGTAAACTTTTTTTAATTTTAAATTGTTTCAAGAAGAAAAGGAAGAGGGGAGGGAGACAAAAAGGAAAAGGGAGAAAAGGAGAGAGGAGAAGAAAGGAAGGGATTAGCTCAAGGTCATACCACCAGCTTACGCCCTGAACAAGACCAGAACACAGATTCCCTGACTCCAGAATGCTGCCTTGTGACCTCTCATACTTTTAACTCTAATTCCAGGTCAATGGAAACCATAAAGAGGTTTCCCTGCCCCATGCCTGTGCAGATTCCTCAGCTCTGTCTTTACCTTCCTAAGGATAGTTCCTCTGAGCGCTGAAGGACACATCCATGCCCTCAGAGCTGGGAAGAGAGAATGAAGCTGCTGACATGTAATTGAATCCTCAAGGGCTGCAGAGTATCAATAACTGTGAGAACATTTTCCAGGACATTGGAACTAACACTTTGCTAAAAATATTCTGTGAATGAATCTTTCACTTCATTTGCATATTTCCGGAGCCCAGAGCATCCTCACTGAGCTGGGCTCACTGACCTCTGCTCCTTCCTGAATAAATGAAGCCCCCTGAGCTGAGGCTCTGGTCCCCCCTAAGGGTGCACAAGGTCCCTTCTTAGAAAGCAGGCCCCCTCTGAATCCCCAGGACCTCATCGGTCCAGCTTTCCCAAAATAAAAATAACAGCCAAGATGCATATACATCACTTTGCAAAGTGCCTTACGTACCTCATTTTAATCCATCCTCACAACCACTCTGTGAGGAAGGCACTAGTATTTCTCCTTTTTAATAAATGAGAAAACTGAGCTTGAGATGCTAATTGATTTGCAAGAGGGGATGGGTCACAATGCTAGTAATTTTCTGAGGTAGGATTTGAACTCAGGTCTTCCTGACTCCACGTCCAACGCTCTCCCTTTGCAGCAACAACTAGGCAAATATGTCTGGCATTTCCCCTGTTTAAAAAGCCCTTCACAAACATGATTTCATGTGAATTTCTTCGAGGGAGGTAAGACAAGACTTGTTTGTTTTATTTCTCGTGCCTGGCTCTATGATCCCATGGAGAGGTGGGCAGCGGTGAAAGAAGGGTCTGCTGCTGAGTTGTTAAACCGAGTTATTAGAGGGACTTTCCACACCGGGTACTCCCCATGCACACTGATGAAATCACAGATCTGAATCTCCCGACCCCCACCAAATAAGTTATTCTACACGATCTTTACATACTTGTGATAAGCAGCGGACTTGAAAGGAGTTTTCCATTCCCCCTACATACAATTTGCTAGCCCCTCTGGTGCATAACACAGTGGCACCTAGTAGGGTGATAGACTGTCTGACTGACTGACCAACCTCTCAAGTCAGAGTCATAAAGACGAGTCACGGAAAACATCCAACTCAGCACACAATGACAATGAGTCGTTTGCCTTGAAGCTTTAGAATAGGGGTATGAACCAAATCAGAGAAAGGGAGGGAGCGTAATTAAAGTCTGCATGGGCAGCAAGAGCTTCAGTTTCAGACCCTGGAAATTCACATCTAGAACAGACCAGAATTTTCCTCCAAAGCTCCCCCATGCCACTAGGCCAGGCACAAAACTGGCCAATAGGGCAGGTTCAGATTTCTCACAGGGCTCTGAAAAAGGAAAGCTGCCTTTTCATCTGCTCCTCAGGGCCTGATCATAGCACCTTGGAAAAGGCCTGTTTGTCTCCTGAGCCCAATCTCTTTGCAGGATTTTCAAGGACAGATTTCCCACTTATGACAGCTTTATGGTCATCCTCAGCTCAAGAGGAGACTCACAGAAACATGGGCAGAGTGGAAGCTGGTCATTCCTTCATCATCCTGGCAGGAGAGGCACCATCAAGGCAGCCAGTCTCCTGCCATCCCCCAGGAGAGCGAGGGGATCGGTGCCTAACCCTGCAAGTCATAAAAGGAGCTGCTCAGAATAGACAACCTCTAACATCCCTTCCAGCTCTAGGCAGTCAGTCAATGAGCATTTATTAAGCACCAACTGCATGCTGAGTACTGGAGATACAAAGAAAGGAAAAAGACATCCCTGTTCTCCAGGTGCTCCCAGACTAATGGCAGGACAACATGCAAGCACCTCTCTACAAACAAGATTAGAAAGTAAAGAATTAACAGAGGGAAGGCACAAGGACTACGTGGATTGGGAAAGGCTTTAGGAAGTATTTTATGAACTGCACAAAACTCAGGAAGGACATGGACTTTTCTGCACATGTACACAACACATTAGTTGAGAAACAAAGACATGCTTCCAGTAAGAAAAATTGTAAGCAAAATGTCTTGTCTCAACATCATGAGAGGCAGCTTGGTATAGAGGATAGGAAGCTAGCCTTGGAATTCAGTAAGAGAAAGCTTCAAAACCTGCCTCAGATAGGAACAGGTATGTATATGTGCACATACACACAAGCACATATATGTGCATGTGTATGGACATAAACATGTCTGTATGTGTTTGTATATATGCTAACATAATATATAATACACAATGTGTATGTATATATATTATATATACTTATATATACCATGTATACACTAATATATATATATATACTAACATATGTATATGTAATGTATATAGATATACCAACATATGCATATTCTATTATACATATACACAAACATAAACACCAACTATATACTCTGTCTCTGTCTCTCTCTCCATCCTAACATTAACTAAAGGAAAGCACCACTAACTCCTGGATCTCTCAAATGCTGGGTAACCTCGAGTAAGCCTGTCCAACACAATGTCTGTCAAGGTTCATCTATCTTCTTCAACCTGAGTTCTGACATTGTTATGGTTTTTTTTCTTCCAGGCTGTATTTTACTTAGTAACTTCTCTCCTCTTCATCTTTTTGTTTGTCTGTTTTTGGTAAAATTGCCCAGCACTTTTTTTTCCTTTTTTGAATAAGTTTATTTATTTTCAGTTTTCAACATTCACTTCCAAAAAACTCTGAGTATCAAATTTTCTCCCCATCTCTCCCCTCCTCCCACCCCAGGACAGCATGTATTCTGATTGCCCTTTTCTCCAATCTGCTCTCTCTTCTATCATGCTGCCCACACCCTATCTTCTTATCCCCTTCCCCCTTCTATTTTCCTGTAAGGTAAGACAGATTACCCCACTGCTTATACATCTTATTTTCCGGTTGCATGTAAAAACAATTTTCAACATTCATTTTTAAAGCTTTGAGTTTCACATTCTTTTCCTTCCCCCATCCTCACCCAACTCACTGAGAAGGAAAGCAATTCGATATAGGTTATACATGTGCAGTTATGCAAAACACTTCCATTATAGTCATGTTGTGAAAGACTAACTATATTTCCCTCATTCTGTCCTACCCTCCATTTATTCTATTCTCTCCTTTGACCTGTTCTTCTACAAAAGTGTTTGCTTCCGATTACCCCTTCCCCCAGTGTGCCAACCTTTCTATCATCCCTTCTCTCTTATCTTCTTTCCCCTTGCTTTCCTGTAGGGTAAGATAATCTTCCATATCCAGTTGAGTGTGTAAGCTATTCCTTCCTGAAACCAAATGATGAAAGGAAGGCTTCCCTCTCATCTTCCCCCTCTTCCCCTCCATTGTAATAACCTTCTTGCCACTTTTATGTGAGATAATTTACTACGTTCTACCTCTTTCTCTTTTTCCTAGTACATTCCTCTCAACACTTAATTCTATTTTTTAGATATCATCTATTCATCTTCAGCTTACCCAATATACACTCTTTCTCCACACACACATACATTTACATACATACACACATATTTGTACACACATATACACATACATATATACATTCACATATACATACATACATACATATATTCCCTCCAACTATCCTAATACTGAGAAAGGTCTCATAAGTTACAAATATCATCTTTCCATGTAGGAATGTAAACAGTTCAACTTTAGTAAGTCCTTTATTACCTGTTTATCTTTCATACTTCTCCTGATTCTTGTATTTGAAAGTCAAATTTTCTATTTAGCTCTGGTCTTTTCAACAAGAATACTTGGAAGTCCTCCATTTCATTGAAGTTTCATTTCCCCCCTGAAGTATTATACTCACTTTTGCTGGGTAGGTGATTCTTTGTTTTAGCCCTGTCTCCTTTGACCTCTGGAATATCATATTCCAGGCCCTCTGATCCCTTAGTGTAGAAGCTGCTAGATCTTGTGTTATCCTGGTTGTGTTTCCATGATACTCAAAATTGTTTCTTTCTGATTGCCTGTAGTATTTCCTCCTTGACCTGGGAACTCTGGAATTTGGCCACAATATTCCTAGGAGTTTTCCCTTTGGGATCTCTCTCAGGAGGTGATTAGTGGATTCTTTCCATTTCTATTTTACCCTCTGGTTCTAGAATATTGGGGCAGTTTTTCTTGATAATTTCTTGAAAGATGATGTCTAGGCTCTTTTATTGATCATGGCCTTCAGGCAGTCCAATAATTTTTCATGTAATGAGCACCTTTGGACCAAGAGGGTTTGTTTCTATACTTATGGATGTTGTCTGAAATCTGAGGGGTTCATTCCCAAACAAGCTCAAGTGTTCAATCCATCTTTTTGAGTCTCACATATGTCGTGAGGGATTGTTTGCTTTCTTTTAAGCTGAGCCTGATGGTCACTTTGTTGGGTGAGTTCAGACCTCAATTTAGTGTGCCCTCTGTATTGCTGGTGTGCCTGGAGAGATTGTGGTGGAGCTTTGGTCTGGATTGCTGTCTTCATCCATTATGGGAAAGGACAGGTTGCCATTTGTGCTATGGGGACCCATGGAGGAACACAGTGACTTTGGTTAAAATTTGACTTCCCAGTGATCTCCTGTCACTAATCCCTTTTTGAAGAACCTCACTTGTTCTAGAAGTTCATCTGGGCCTAAATATTCTCTCTAGGAGAAGAAAATAAGCTTTCCTTTATTTTTCTCCAACAGACTGCCCCTTCTATCATCTCTACTCTTTCACTTGTTTTCAATCCTTCTCTGTCTACTGCCTACAAACATCCCCATGTCTCTTCCATCCTGAAAATACTTTCACTTGATCCTTCTATCCCTAATAATTCTCATCCTTATCTCTTCTTCCCTTTGTAGCTTAACTCCTCAAAAAGGCTGTTTATAAGAGGCTCTTCCACCTCCTTTTCTCTCATTCTCTTCTTAATCCTTTACACTCTGGCTTCCAACTTTCAATCCAAACTGCTCTCTCCAAAGTTACTAATGATCACTTTAGTGCCAAATACTAAGAATTTTCTCAACCCGTTCTCCTTGACTTCTTTTCAACCTTTGGCACTGCTGGATCACTCTCTTCCATCTCTCTCCTGGTCCTCCTCCTCTCTCTCTCTGACTCATTCTCTTCTGGCTCTTTGTTAGTTTTTTCTCCAGGTCATCTAACTGACAGTGACCCTCAGGGGTCTGTCCCGGGCCCTCTTCTCTTCTTTCTCTGTACTCCTTCATTTGGTGATCTCACCAGCTCCCATGGATTAATGATCATCTCTATGCTGATGATTCTCGAATCTAGTTTTCCTGCCTTGATCTCTGCTGACCTCCAATATCACCTCTTCAACTACTTTGTAGACATCTCAAACTCAGTATGTCCAAAAAGAACTCATTCTCTTTCCCTCTAAATCCTCCCCTTCCCCCTTTTACTGGAGAGGGCAACACTATCTTCCCAACCTCTCAGGCTTGCAGCTTAGCAATTAACATGGATTCTTCATTATCCAAGCAATTCAACTGACTTTAAAAGGAGAGAAAACTTTCCCATTCTTCTCTCTGGAATATGAAGTATGGTACTGCTCTCTCTTTGGGAGTTCTTGTGATGAGAAGGCAGGAATGCCTCCTCCCAGTCTAACCCTTATTATCTAAGTGTAACCTAAATTCTACCTCCATCATCCATGTCCAAACTGTTGCCAAGGCCTGTTGACTTTTTCTTTGGAACATCTCTAGAATATGCCCCCTTCTTTCTTTGGACACCACCACTGCTAGAGTTCAGGCCCTCATTACTTTATGCCTCAATTACTGAGATGGCTGCTGGTGGATCTACTTATCTCAAGTCTCTCCCCATTCCAATCCATTCTCCACTCACTAAAGTGATTTTCCTAAAGTGTAGATCTGACCATGTTATCTTCCTACTCAATAAACTCCAGTGGTTCCCCATTGTCCAGGATCAAACATAAAATGCCTATTTGACATTCAAAGTCCTTCAAAACCTAGCGCCCTGCTACCTTTCCAGGCTTCTTACACCTTACTCCCTGTCTTTACTCTGACACCAGCCTCCTAACTGTCCTATGAACAAGACACTCATCCCTTAGCCATGGACATTTTCTCTGGACATCCCCATCTTTGGAATGTTCTTCCCCCTCTACTCTGACTACTGACCTTCCTGGCTTAAGTCCCAGCTAAAATTTCACCTTCTACACCCTCTAACTTCTCTTGACTGAAGGACCTTCCCTCTGCTTTTTCCTACAAAAATGTTAATGCAAAATATTACAAGCTAGAACGAATCAGTGTAGAGATAGGGCACTTGATAGGAAGTGCAGAAACATAAGTAGAGGGTCAGCATTTCATTGATAACTTAGAGATACCAATAATAAGCCTAGATACTGCAGTGAGAGGCACCAAAAAACTTATTTGTACACAAATATACTCCTAATTGACATATTAGAACTATAGTTTTTAATAGGGAGGAAACAAAAATAATATCCCTTTGTTTGCTTAAGATTGGAAGCAGTTAGTTGTACCATGTGTATATGGGTACTTCTTCACTAAGTGATCCTCAGTTCCACTTCAAAGGTTTGATACGTAATGAATTGGCTACAGTCCATGTGATACAATCAAAGGTAAGTCACTAATTGAGAAAGGTGGCCTGGAAAAAATAACTGTGGTTTTCCTAATATAGGCTAAAGTTATGGTCAAGTAATAGTAACTGTACATATATATATGCATAAATATATACACCACACATACATATAAACATATGTATATATGTATGTATAAATGTAGATATAATTGTTAATAGTTATGTTTTTATTAGAATACTGAATTTAGCTGAAAAGTTTTAAGGGAAAGGATGATTATGTAAACAGTCACGTGGGCACAAGGATCAATGTTATGGAAATACCCCCATGGGAGAGTTTAAAAGATTTTAATTAATTTCAGTGAAAAATCAGAAATGAATGCCTGATGGATGGCATCTTCAGACACAGTGGTAAGTCTCCATTTAGTCTGCTTTAAAGGGAACAGTACACCTGGCCAGCTGAGTATGGCACCAGAAAAGGGTACTGATTCTAACCTTCCTTCTGTTAATTATAGTTTGCATAGGATTTATTTGTTTGTGTGTTTTCTCCCCTTTGAGACTGTAAGCTCCCTGAAAGCAGAGACTGTCTTTTGCCTCTTTTTTTTTTTGTATCTCCAGTATTTAGCACAATGTCTGGCACATAGTAGGTGTGTAATAAATGTTTGTTGATTTCCAATAACTGTTTTTTCTAGGTGATTTGGGTTGCAACAGGTAGTAAACATATGATCAACTTTGTAAAACATCTTTTGTTGACTTTATATAACTTTGTATTTGGGAGAAATTGATATCTCTAGACCCATCAGCCTTTGGCAGATTCAGGCCCTCAACAAAGACTGTTAATTTGGGGAATATTTAAGAACTGGGCAGAATAGTCTGCCTTAAATGCATTTAGGAGGCCATTAAAAACTCTCACATGCACTTTGTGGAAGGTCTTTAGTGCAAGCCACTGCTTGAGCCTTCCCAGGTCACCAGAGACTTTCTGGGATTGAGGATATGGGAAAATGAGCTAAAGGCATCCCAAATGATTTGCTGAGGACTGCAAATATTTAATCAGGGCAAATGATGGGGATAAACCACTGAGGCTCCTGATCTACAGGTCTCTGGCTCACTTCTGCTAGGTCATCTGTGCTCTGGGTCATTCATGAAGGATCTAGAAATTTAGCATTTTGATGCAATCACTTAGCAGCAGGGATTGGATGATGATTTCAAAGAGGACTGGCCACTGAACCAGGAAGGGCCACCCACTTAGTTGACTTTAAAGGAAGCTACAACCTCAGCTTAGAGGCATCATGGAGAAGTGGATAGAGTGCTGAACCCGGAGTCAGGATAGATCTGAGTTCACCTTAGACATTTATTGGCTGTGTGACTGAGCAAGTTTCAGCAAGTCTCTATGACTGTTTCCTCAGCTGCAAAGTAAGAAGTCTGGACCCTAATGTTCTTTCCAGTTCTAAATCTATACGTCTCTGACCTCAGGTTCTCCCTTTCATGTTCCGCCCTCTTGAAGTGATCTAAAGTCCCTCACATTAGGAGACTGACCCCTTTTACATTTGTTTCTTCCTCTGTATCTCCCTAAGTCCACCACTTATCCTACTACTTCCATCTACAACTGCTGAGTTTTTGATGCTTTACAATCCTCCAAAGGTTGACCCTGGTCACATTTTGAGCTTTTCTGAAGCCCAGAGACAAAGGTGATTTCCTTAAGAACACAGAGATAATATGTAGCAGACCTGAGTCCTGAAAGGTTTTCTTACTCTCAGTGTTCTTTTCTATACCCTCTGGAGGGCTGGTACTGAGGAGGAGAAGGTCCCTACCACTGTGGCCAGGATTAATATTTATGTTATTGTCTGAAAGCACGTGGGGACAAGGACATTCCTGAAAACAGACTAGCTAGATTGAACAATGTTCCAGACATAATGGGCAGAACCGTTCAAAGCCTACAAAAAAGCTGGAAAAAGGAGGAAAAAAATTTCCTCAATAGCTAATGAACAAGAATGATTGCTGGTTGTTGATGGTTGTTGATGAAATATCCACCGAAATTACCTGTGATTTAAAAACACAACTCCCTTTATTTCTCCGCAACTCTGTTTTTCTAATGAACCCAGAATACCCAGAAACAATTTACAAAGGAAGAGACAGAAGCCCAGAGAGGTCATGGGGCTCAGGTGGTAAGCGTCAGAGCTGTGATTCAGTTTTTTGATTGAATCCTCTGAATCTCAACCTTGGGTTCTTTCCCATACACTCCAGTGTCTCCTGGGAGAAAAGGAGATTTTGTCCAGTGCTAATGACCTGGATTGCATCAACATTCATTTGGAATTGCCGGGACACTTGCCTTGAGGAAATTTACATTCACTAATACCTTTTTAAGTGATGCCAAAATGTACTCTGTCTGCTTTTGGTCACATCCTTGGCTGTGGATTTCAGGGGTAGGAACTCTCCAAATCTTCATAAATGAAACATAATAAGTAATATTCTATACTAGGATTTTATCTCCAGAAGATCTTTAAAGGGAATTGATTCAATTCAAACAACATTTGTTAAGTGTAGGCAACAGCAGGGTACATGTGACTCACACATGTATCAATATTATGCACTGATTCTCAATAAGACACCATTTTTTTTTTTGCCATGTGCAACTGGAGGCTGTGCTGAACTACCAACTGAAGCTGACAACAGAGAAGGCTTCTCAGGCAGTAAGATCTTCAGAGCTGGGACAGGACAGAGCTGTTGATGTGGTCTTCCCTATGCTAGCCTAGCAGGGCAGGCTAACTGATCACCACATTATTTCTGATCTAATAATATCTGGCTTATTTTGAAAAATGCTTTACAAATCTTATCTCATTTGATCATCATAACCACCCTATGAAGAAAGCATCATTACTATTCCTGTTTTATAGATGGGGGTACTGAGGCAGACAGAGCTTAACTGACTTGCTAAGGGTCACACAGCTAGTTAAATTGTCTGAGGAAGGATCTGAACACAGATTCTTCCGACTCCAGGCCCAGCATTCTATCCAGTACCCCATCAAATTGCCTTATTAACACTAAGAACCACTGTAATGTAGAATCCTCTTAAAAGGTCATAGATTTAGGGTTTGAAGTGACCCTAAAGGTCATCTGCTCTAAACCCTACTCCCTCATTTTTACAGATGAAGACAGAAGGAAGGAAAGAGCTATTAAAATACTCGTGTGGTGTGTGTGTGTGTGTGTGTGTGTGTGTGTGTGTGTAATAGAAGGATGGGGGAGAGACTGAGGTGCAGCAATTAATCAGTGTACACAAACAACTTCAATAGGGGAGGAAAAATCTGGGGCTAAGAATACCCAGCTAAATCCCCAGTCTTGGAGATAAACTGCTTTTCATGCTCCTAGGGGCAGCTAGGTGGTGCCACAGTGCACAGAGTTCTGGGCCTGGATCAGGAAGACATCTTTCTGAGTTCAAATTCAGCATCAGACACTTAATTAGCTTGGAAGTCACTTAACCCTGTTTGCCTCAGTTTCTTTATCTGTAAAAGGAGCTGGAAAAGGAAATGGTAAACTACTCCAATATCTTTACCAAGAAAATCCTAAATGGGATCATGAAGTGTCCTATACACTTGAACAGCAGTGTTCCAAAGCATGGGAGTTGACAGAGCACCATGGCTTGGTTGTATGCAAGGTCTGTAACTCCAGAGGGAGCTTCCACAACAGTTCCCCATGTTCCCCACTGAATCAAACCAAGTTTAATAGAAAAATAACCAATAGCACTTTGGCATCACAGGAGCTAGATTTAAATCCTGCTTGACCAAATGGCTTAGCCTACTGTAGTCTCAGTTTCCTCATATAATGAGAGGATTGAGCTAGATGACTTTCAAGACCCCTCCTAGCTCTAACTCTAGGGTCTTCTAGATGGCAAATTCTAACTGGATATTCTAAACATCAAGCAATAACCAGGAGCAGAGGATGTGACCAGCTTGACTGAAGATCCAAAGCCATTAGTGACAGTCTCAGGAGAATCTCAGGATCTCAGTTTAAGTCCCAAGGACACAGAGCTCAATCCCTCCATTTTATCCATTAAGAAACTGAAGCCCCAGAGACGAAAGGATGTCCCCAGCATGTGAGGTGGACTTCCCAGCTCAAACCTGCCAACTCCCGGAAATCTGCCTCTTTAATGGTTCCCCAGAGTACCCATAAGTGTGTGCACAGCCTAAGCCAACGTTAACTCTCTTAGGTCTAGGCAGAGAATGCAGGGGAAACTTGAATAGGGTAAAAAATAGATAGATAGATGGATGGATGGATAGATAGATAGATAGATAGATAGATAGATAGATAATCTGTATTTCAACATACTGTATTTGGTTTCCTTTGTACTCCTATATATTGTGTTTTATGCTTTTAAAACCACTGTCCTGAAAGGGGTCGGGGGTTTTATAGCTTTGCAAGATAGTCAAAGGGATCCACACTTCAAAGAAAAAGGCTAAGAGGTGTAGCCCCAAAGGGGCATTCCCTTACCTCTCCGAGCCATTCCCACTCTTGAGCACACACGCACACACACTCCCATGCACACTCGCACTCACACACGGACAGCCACACTCGAGCTCACACACACGCGTGCACACACACATGCACACTCGAGCTCACACACACGCGTGCACACACACATGCACACTCGAGCTCACACACACGCGTGCACACACACATGCACACACGGGCGCGCACACACACATGCACACACGGGCGCACACACACGCGTGCACACACACATGCACACTCGTGCTCACACACACGCGTGCACACACACATGCACACACGGGCGCACACACACACATGCACACACGGGCGCACACACACGTGCACACACGGGCGCACACACACACGTGCACACACACATGCACACACGGGCGCGCACACACACATGCACACACGGGCGCACACACACACGTGCACACACACACATGCACACTCTCGCTCCCGCTCCCCGGGCCGGGCCCGCCTCACCTTGAACTCCTTCTCGATGTTGGCCAGCTTGGCGAGCTCGTTGCTGAGCTCGAGAGCCGTGAGCACGGGGTCCTCGCTGGCCAGGGACAGGTAGGCCGGGCTGGCCAGGCCCCGGTAGGCGTTGATGCGCGAGCGCGAGTGGCTGAAGGAGTCTCGCCGCTGCTTGTCGGCGCAGTCCGGGCACTTGCAGAAGTAGTCGTGCGGCCGCTCGATGCGCGCGCCCTTGGTCAGCAGCATGTGCACCACCTCGTACTTCTGGCAGTGCGCCGCCAGGATCACGGGCGTGATGTCGGGGGAGAAGCGCGTGCCGTCCTCGTCGTACGCGTAGAAGTCGTCGTCGCGCAGCTCCTGCTCGCCGGGGCTCAGCGTGAGGCGGCGGCCGGCCGCGAAGCCCGGGTGGCTGAGCAGCGCCTCGACGATGCGCACGTAGCCCTTGCTGATGGCCAGCAGCAGCGCGTCGCCGATGCGGCTCAGGTTGTCCTTCTTGAGCAGCAGCTCCGTCACCTCCAGGTGCTCGTTGCCCACGGCCAGCTGCAGCGCGTTCTGGCCCATGTAGTCCACGCAGTTCACGTTCAGGGTCTCCGACTCGTCCAGCATCTTGCGCACGACCGGGATGTTCCCGTACTCGGCGGCGTCCAGGAAGCGCTCCTCTTCCGCGGTGAGGCTCGGCCCGCGGGCGTTGAACATGAACGCCGGCCCGCGGACTGCCTGCCGCCGGCCCTTCTCCCTCATGGCCAGGCGCTTGGTCGTCGTCGGGCTTCGTTCCACGGACCTAATTAGCGGCAAGGAGAAAGTCAGAGGAGGCGATGACAGCTGGCACCCCTCTCTCCACACCACCTCTTTCCCTCCTGCCAAGCTCAGAGTTCCATTTGGCACTCTGCAAGGTCACCCGCAACCTTTCTTTTGCCCGGTGCCAACCATTAATTAAAGACTCTACCAGGGGGCTGTGAACTTTAGAAAAAGTATTTTGATAACTGAATTTCAATATAATTGGCTTCCTCTGTAATCCTATGGTTTGGTTTGGTTTGGTTTTTGCCTTTAAAAACATAATTCTGAGAAGGGGCCCTTCCTTCACACAAAGGGTTCAACTTCTTTCTAGTGATTGAACCCCCAACTCTTGGAGTAGCTAGGTGGTGCAGTGGATAGAGCAGAAGTTAGGAGAATATGAGTTCAAATCTCGCTCAGACACTTGACACTCACTAGCTGTGTGACCTTGGACAAGTCACTCAACCCCAACTGCCTCATCCTGGGCCATCTCCAGTCATCCTGATGAATATCTGGTCACTGGATTCAGATGGCTCTGGAGGAGAAGTGAGGCTGGTGACCTGCACAGCCTCACTCAAAACAAAGTCAAGTGTAAGTCATGTCATTATTTCTCTGATGGCATGGTCTTCTTAGGCAAAGAAAGACGAACACACACCCCCAGCTCTTAGAATAGCACCTGCCAAATAGTAGATGCTTAATAAATGTTGATTGTATTGGACTGAAGTAGATTAGAGAGAGGTGACCTGCTCAGGGTCCAACAGCTAGTAAGTGTGTGAACGGGTATTTGAACGCAGAGCTTTTGAACCCAAGTCCAGACTGTGCCACCCGGCTGCCTCCGCTCAGAAAATAGGAGAAAACATCACTTTGGCATTGGAACTCCTAGGAGGCCACTTGGCTGAAACAGGGTATGTTTCACTCCATGTATGGGGAGTAGTGGAAAATAAGGCTGGAAATGTAGCTGGGAACCGGGTGGTGGAGGGTCTTCAATTATTCTAGAGGCAATAGTGAACTACTGACAGTTTCTGATTTGAGGAGTGATGTGGTCAGATCTGTGCCTTAGGAACATGATTTTGGTAGCTGTATGAGAGACGGATGATGAAGGGAACTGGGGGCTGGAAGTGGCTGCTGTAATAGTCCAAGGCTGAGGTATCAAACATACTCCATCAGTACTCCAGCTAGCAGCATGCAGTCCACAATACTCAGGACTGCAGCCTGAACCAGATTAAAATACAATGGGGAAACAGTTAACAAAATAAATGAAAATGCAATAGAACATAGATAAGGCTAACGTGATTTTCTAAATCAATCTGTCACCTGTTTTATTTGAGTTTAACATCACTGGTCCTGGGTAGAGGTAATGAGGGAATGAAGGAAGGGGCTGGATTTATAAGAGGAGAAAAGAGGACAGATGAGAGGGTTTCTCTGTCATCTGTTGAGCAAACCACCTCATCTCTCTGACCCTCACTTTCCTCATCTGTCAATTGGGGGGAGGGGGGAGTAGAGAGTGGACTAGATGGCCTCTGAAGTCCCTCCCACCTCCAGATCTTGCAAGGGTCATGTGATGTATGAGCTGGATGTTGTGGAGGTTCAATTGAAGGACTGTCATTGATTGTTTACATCTACTTCTTAGGAGAAAAAAGAAATTGATTGAATGTATCCTTTCCAAATCACTAAGATCAATCAACAGTCTTTACTGGGCACTAATCGCATGCCCACAATGGTCTGAACCACAGTAATCATAATGGCTCTTTTATTGGGTGCTTTTCACCTTTTAAAGAAGATTGTCATGTTGTCGTAGTGAGTGGCATTTTCATTATGATTCAAAGTTTTTAAAGCCAGGCAAAAAAATTCATTTTTCTACATTGTACTTTTTCCTAGGAGGCAAATACATGAGACAACATCCCGAGTCACAGATTAAACCTGCAGCTTCTTAACTGTATTGAGAATGATGCTTCACATGAAAACATTTCTCTTTCAAAAGAATGGAGATACAGCCTTCCTCCAGATTTCCTCATGTATATCATGAGACTAAATGTAATTATGTAATTATTTTATTATATTTATTGTATTTTATCATATTTATTAAATCTTAAAAGATTATAAACTCTTTGCAGAAGGTTACATTTCCTCCCCAAATCCTGACACAACGTCCCCAACTCTTCCTATTCATTCTCCTTCTCTGTAACCTCATTAACCATCACCTGTACTTTTAAAAGTCTAATCCAATTGTAATGTTCTACATCTACCTCACTTTCTTCTAGGACTCTTGCTAGATTAAGTCTCAAGATGCAGTCTTTTTTAAAAATTCATTTTTATTGATGTCTTTTGTTCTTATATTACCTCTCTATTACCTCCAGGATCAAATAAAAACTTCTTTGTTTAGTATTTCATGGCCCCTTTCTACCTTCCCAGTCTTCTTACACTGAACTCCCCTTTGTTAAGTGTGCGTTATAGCAACACAACCCTGGCCTACATGCAGTCCCTCAAACATACCACCCCACCTGCCATCTTTATGCCCTTGACAAGCTGCTCTCACACCTGTAATGCTTTTGCCTTTCATTCATGCCCCATGGCCTCCCTGGATTCGTTCTTGAGTCTGCTCAAATCCAGTCGTCTCTAGGAGTCCTTTCCCTATCCCTCCTCCAGCTGCCAATATCCTCCCCCTGTCAGAGAGCCTTCCATTTACTCTGGATATATCTTATATCTACCTATTTACTTATTTTCTCCACCATCGGAAGAATGGAAACTCCTTGAGGGCAGGTACTTTGTTTTTGTCTTTGTATCCCCAATGCCTGGAACACACTAGGTGCTTTACAAATGCTTATTCATTGGATTCATGCACCAGTTGGTTTAGCCATTCTCCCATCAATAAGCATCTATTTTGATTCGAGTCAAGACGCAGTATCTAAAACAGCTGTGTGGAAATTGAGGGGATATCCATTAACTGGGGGATGAAAGAACAAGTTATGGTATATGACTGATGGAATACTATCACGCTGTAAGAAAATATGAAGGAGATGGTTTCAGAAAAACCTGGGAAGATGTATGTGAACTGACGCAATGTGAAGAAAGCAGGACAGGAGAACAGTGTACACAGTAACAATAATATTATAATGGTAATCAATTGTGAAAGACTTAGTAACTGATCAATACAATGATTGGTCACAATTCCAAAGGACTTATGATGAAATATACTATCCACCTCCAGAAAGAAACTGAATAGATTAAGAATGCAGATTAAATTTTTTTTCTCTTTATTTTTCTTGGTTTTTTTTTTTAAGGCGGGGCAGAGTGGGGGAACGTGACTATTGCAGAAATATGTTTTGCATAAATTCATATGTATGTGGGTAACATATTTCTGGGTTTCTCAATGGGTGAGAGAGGAAAAGAATGGAGGAAGGGAGGGGAATTTAGAACTGAAAATAAAAACAAAATGTCTTTAAAACAGCTGTGGTGTGGTCTGTGGAAGGTCTTAGAAGTTAAGGCTCTCTTCACATTACTGGCTTTCAAAGCCAATAAGACTACCAGGTTGAAATGGTTGAGAAACAGCAGCACGTTTGTTTTTCATGTATTTTATTTAAATGTGAAGGAGAATTCAAAATCTCTTCTGGTTCTGCCTCCACGGATGTCCAACTGCTTCCATCCTATTTAAATTTTGAATCTTCAACCAAAAACACACACCTGGAATAAGCACTTTCAATAAATATCTGTTCAATGAATGAGTGAAGGGCAGTATTGTGAATGAATTGGGAGACTGTATGGTGCAGTGCAAAGATAACTTGTTTTGGAGTCAAGAGATCTGGATTCAGATCTCACCATTTTTCTGGGCCTCAGTTTCCTCATCTGTAAAATTAGCAGATTGGACCTCCTTTTCGCTAAGGCTCCTTCCAGCTTTAAATCTGTGATCTGATGAATAATAAACAAGGAACTGAATGGTTGTAATGATTAGCACAAAGTACATGATTCCCATGCCCGGGATAGACATCTTCAAAATCTAGAGGGCAGAACCCCACCCATAACTTTCTTGGTGCACCTGACTGAGGATACCACTGCTGAAGAGATTCTTCCTAGTTATCTACCGGTTCCCCCCGTCATTCCCCCTTCAATTCAAGTACTTGAGTACTAGGTTTAGATTGTCCCCTCATGTTGCTGTCCCTCCAGCACCCTGTCTTCCCAGTTCAATCAACTTTATCACTTCCCACAACTTCACTGTACCTCAACCACATGCAAGAGTTCTCAAGGCCACCCATGATTCTTCAACCTCTATGATCCAGACCCATGAAATTCCTCTTTCTGATCACATCTTTCTATCCTTTCACCCCGTTTTTTCTTTATCCTCCTAAACCCCTTGTTCATCTTCACTTCAGCCCACAGCCTTTCCACACCTCTCTGGTCTGATCTCATTTTCCTCTGTGACAATCTTGACCCCATAGTTATCCAGATCAAGCATGCACTGTCTTTTGAGTTAGAATCTCTTGCCTCATTTTCTCATCACCACTAATGCCTTGCCAAAAGCAAACTCTCATTCATTCATATGCCTTTTACATTCTTTTTCTCAGGCTGACAAAGGGCTCAACCACGTTGACTAGGTCCCTCCAAATTTATGGTATCTAACCTCAACTGGATGCTCATTTTTATTGATAATTCTTCCATTCTTTTCCAATCAATTCTCTATCTCATTGCCCACAGTGACTATTCCAATCTTTCTCTTCTCTCCATATACTTCCTATGGCATCCTAATGTGACTATTTATAATATTTTGGCTACCACAGACGTAACTATCAAAGCGACTTGTCTGTAAACTCAGTTCTAAATCATTCAACTCCCTTTGGATAATGAGTAAAGTCTCTTAGTCATCTTAATATTGCTTTTTAACTTTAGTTACTTTTTCCTTTGTGTTCTCTCCACAAGTGACAGGAGATGACTTTTTAACTTCTCTCAAAAAATCTTCATAGAGTTTTCTTTAGAAACTTCTCTTTACATGTTTTTCTCATAAAATCACAATCAAGACAGTTATCACAAGAAATCTATCCTCACCTCTCTGTCACATAGTCTTCATAAATCCTGAGTCACAGATTATACACACAGCTTTTTAACTCTATCGAAAATGGTGCTTCATGTAAAAATATTTCTTTTCCAAGAGGAAATACAAAAATTTTTGTATTTCCAGTTTGCTCTCTGGTTCAAAGAGATCTGGGCAATTTTCTATTATGAGTTCTTGAAACATATATAAGCTCTTTTTTAAAATTGTGTAGTTTAGGTAGCTTAAAATAGGGACAGAACAGTAGAAAGAGTGCTTGGCTTTGAGTCAGGAATACCTGAGTTTAATTCCAGCCTTAGACACACACTAGTTGTGTGACCCTGGGCAAGTAAACTTAACCTCTCTCTGCCTCAATATCTTCATTTTTAAAATGGAGATAATAATAGCCCCTGTTTCACAGGGTTGTTGTGAGGGGAAAACGAAATCATAATTGTAAAGTACTTTTCATAAAACCTGGCACATAATAAGTACTATATAAATGATGGCTATCGATATTATTAGGATGACTAGGTGGCTCATTGGATAGAGAGCCAGGCCTGGCATCAGGAAGACCTGAGTTCAAATCTGATCTCACACACTAGCTGAGAGACCCTGGGAAAGTCACTTCACCCTGTTTGCCTCAGTTTCCTCATCTGTAAAATGAATTGGAGAAGGAAATGATAAACCATTCCAGTATCTTTGCTAAGAAAACCCCAAATAGGGTCATGAAGAGTCAGACTAGATTGAACCACAAAAATTATTGTTTTTATTATTATTAAGTATTTTGTCATTGTCTCTCATCAAGCTGTTTTCCAGGTCAATTGGTGTGTGTTTGTTTTTGCTTTAAAATGCTCCACATTTTCTTCTATTTTTTCAGTCTTTTGACTTAGTCTTAATATTCTTTTTGTCTCACGTAGTCATTAACTTCAATTTGGTCCATTCTAATTTTTAGAGACTCTTGTGTGGTTCAAGTTTTGTACCTCTTCTGCAACACGAGTAATTTTCTTTCCAGTTCTTTCTTTAACCGTTCTCATTTCTTTTCCAATTTTTCCTTTAACATTCTCAAGTCATTTATCAAATCGTTTCTGAGCTCTTCAAAAAAACAACTTTGGCTTCATCTTCAGCAATCCTGGTTGAACTTGTAACCCACGCTATGTTCTTCTGAGATTTCTTGAGTCAGTCTCTTCCTCCGAGTTTGAGTCTTGAGTGTCCCGGTTACGATGGAATTCTCTTTGTTTGTTCTCTCTTCCAGCTGACTTTCTGAGTTCAGACATTATGTTAGGGCTGGCTGGGCTCTCTGCAATTCTGGAGAAAGGGCTGAGCTTGTATATGCTCCATCATGCTGCTGCTTTCTTCGGGTAATTGAGTGATGCATTGCTCCAGTGCTTCAGGGACAGTTCAGGTTGGAGCTCTGCAAGCTCTTAGTATTCCCTAAATAGCCTGCTCCAGGGGAAAGCCTGAGTGCTGCCCTTTTCATCTGCACTCTGCAGATTCCTAAACTGGGATTTTGTCTGAGCAACCCATGTGGGCTTGCCCTTGGCTAGAATTTCAGCAGCCACTAACAGCCCAGAGGAAAAGCCCTATAGGTACAGTGACAGAACAGCAGACTGTTATTTTGTTTGTGGGCTGAGGGCTGGAAGTGAGATCCCACTCAGCACTTCGGGTCAGACATGATTAATGAAGGAGATGTGGGAATGAAAGTGGAAGGCCCTGATTAAGCCCTGACAATGAAGGTCTGAGCTAGAGTGGGGCTAATTGAAACAAGAAGGATGGGGCAGATTCAAGGGTTACTGAAATTACATAATGCACAGGATTTGACAAATGAGTAAATATTGGGAATTAGGGGCAGTTAGGTGGTGCAGCGGATGGAGCACCAGTGCAGGAATCAGGAGGATCTGAGTTCAAATCTCACCTCAGACACTTGACACTCACTAGCTGTGTGACCTTGGGCAAGTCACTTAACCCCAATTGCCTCATCCTGGGTCATCTCCAGTCATCCTGATGAATGTCTGGTCACTGGATTCAGATGGTTCTGAAGGAGAAGTGAGGCTGGTGACCTGCACAGCCCTCCCTCACTCAAAACAAAGTCAAATGCAAGTCATGTCATCATTTCTCTGATGGCATGGACATCTTCGGCAATGAAGGAAGAACACACAAATGTGGGAAGGGGCAGCTAGGTGGTGCCGTGGATAGAGCACTGGGCCTGGAATCAGGAAGTTCAAATCTGGCCTCAGACACTTCTAACTGTGTGACCCTGGGCAAGTTACTTAAATCTGTTTGTCTCAGTTTCCCCATCTGTAAAACAAGCTGAAGAAGGAAATGGCAAACCCCTCCAGTATCCTTCCCAAGAAATCCCCAAATGGGGTCATGAAGCACTGAATGCAACTGAACAAAAAACAAACATGGGAACAAAGTGCTACAGATTATGTCAAGAGATTGGTAATGTTACAGCCACATCTTTTCTGTGGCAGTCAAAACAGACAGACTTTACAAAGATGCCTAATGGAGTTAGGTTTACCTAAAGTAATCCCCATTTCCCTTTACTGTAACATTCCTCCTTTTTTCCTGCTCCCCTCTTCCTGAGATCCTTCATCCTGGAGGAAAGCTCATGTGTGATGAATAGATTCACACTAAAGTGTGACTGACTTCATGGGTAACACCTCTGAAACATATTTGCACATTAACAGAAAACCTAAGGTGAGAATACTATTTAAGCCAAAGGGGAGAAGAAGTAGAGGGTGGGGAGGTCTGGGAGAAAGCATCCCACACTGGGAATCTGAAGCTCCAGCACAGTCCCACCTACTCTGCCACAAATTGCTGTAGACAAATAGTTTCTGGGCCTCAGTTTGCTCACCTAAAAAGTTAGAGGTAGGTAAGACCAGGCAGGGTGGTCCAATGAATGGAAAGAACACTGACCCTGGATCAAGGGTGTGTTAATAAATATTTAACAACTAGCTCTTCTCCCCCGAAAAAAAAGTACCACGACTCACCTTTTCAGTTTAATGTGCAATATTAATATTTTCTTCATCACATCCATAAGTCTAGATAATCAACAACCCAATAAATCAGCCCTGATGTGTACCATTTCTGATTTCTGAGGTATAAATGCTCATACTAAAAATTTAATAATAGGCTCTCAAGCACATTTGTGCTTGAGAGACTAAGAATGAGGGGTCAAATCCCGAAGATGCGTCTTATTACAGTGTCCGCTGGGACACGCTCCTTTCATTTCTCCGAGTGTCTATTTCTGCATCTGGGCAGAATTAGATGTTCTTTATGATTCATTCTTTCCAGCTCTCAATCCTATGACATAGAGAATAAAGACTTTTTTAACTCTAGTAGTCTGTGAATCTATATAATGATGAATTCTCAGGCGCTAAGGTGAAGGTATTCTCTTCAAAGATTTATTTTCACCCGTTGGCTGTGTGACCCTGAGCAAGTCACTGCACCTCTGTCTGCCTTAGCTTTCTCATCCATAAAATGGGGATAATAATATTCCCTACTGTCCATAGTTGTTGTGAGGATAAAATGAAACAACATATATAAATCTTTGCAAATTTCAAAGAGCTATATAATGTTCACTAATATTGTTGTTATCAGTTCTGTTACCATACATCGATCACTGTTCTAGACACTGGAGCTACAAAGACACAAACCAAAGTCTATGTCTTCAAGAAACCTGCATTTTACCAAAGACAACCCTTCCCATCATATCATGTCGGTAATCATTTACTTCACTTACATTAACTAAATACTGTATTGTAATAATGATGAACTATTATATAGATAACTTTAAGATCTGCAAAGCACTTTACAAATATTATCTCATTTTATCCTTGCAACAATCCTGAGAGGCAAGGACTATTATTGTCCCCCTTTTACAGTTAAGGAAACTGAGGCAGAAAGAGGTGAAGTGAGTTGCTCAATGTCACACTGCTAGTAAGCATCTGAGGCTGGATTTGAACTTAGGTTTTCCTGACTTCTGACCAGATGCTCCATTCACCTAGCTGCTCCTAATAAACTTTCCTGTATAATCTCTTATAAAATCCTCTTCAGTCTAGCTGCTAGTGCCTCCAATCAATGACCTTGGCTTAATTTTGCATATATTTTGCATGCTCCGTTATGGGCTTCTGGCAGTACTCAAGAGTGATGCAAGTGATGTATGACAAACAACTGATCTGCCAGATGGGTGGTTTACCCCGATTCCCAGAGCCAGGGGTTTCTTTTAGCCCTGAACTTGAAGGATTTTGTGGGAAGACAGAAGAAGCTGTCACAAGCAGGAAGAAGGGAAGCTGGCATGGCAAGCGATATAAGAGAAGCCACGTTGAACTATCAACTTGGAGAAACAATGGAGAACCCTCTCCATTTTTTCACTCCAGGTAAATCTACTTCACAGGATCATGGGTTCACAGAGTTGGAAGGAACCCCAGAAGCCACTTAATTCATTTCCCTTATTTTACAGATGAGGAAATTGAGGCCCTGGAAGATTCAGTGATTTGTCACACAGGTATTAAGTGTCAAAGGTGGGATTCCAATTCAGTTCCTCTGACTCCAGAGACTGTTCTTTCCAATAACCTGTGCTGGCTCCCTGACCCAGTCAATCCCTTTACTTCGTGATCCCTTTCTCCAAGTTTTACTCTCTGGAGAGGGCACTTGGGGTCCTGGGAGTCTACAGTTCTTTTCCTGAATGTTCACTTTCACTACTAATCCTTTGCAATACAATAAACTTGTTAACCAACAAATTCCAGGTTGTTTGTCATATTTACTTTATATAAATACATATAATTAAGAGAAAAGAGTGGAGATTTCCCCTGTTCAGGGACCCAATTTTCTGCCCTGCGAACCTGTCTAGGGTCCCACGAGATGAGGGATTTTACTGTTAAATTTCACAGAAGCCAAAGCAGAGATATTTGAGAAGATACCTATATCCACATTTTCATTCCTTTTTTTGTGAAAGGAATCAGACACCCAGAGAGTACCAGGCTGCTCCTTGATGTTTCGGTCTGAATGACTTTGGGTGGTTTGTCTCTTCACTGGTTTCCCTAAGGAATCTCACAAGAAACCTAAATTTAATGTGAAGGATGACAGGGCACAAAATCCACCCAGTAGAGGAGCCAGAGGGCTTCAACTGAGCATGTTCTATTGGCAAATTGACACCACCATGCAAGCCAATTCCTAAGTTTGCTCACAAGTTCTCCCTGGGGAAGACTCTTGGGTATATCTCTCTCCAGATGGAATGTAAGCTCCTCGAAGTCAAGGACTGTTTTATTTCTTGTCTTTGCATTCCCAACAACTAGCTCAGTGCCTGGCACACAGTAGGTGCATAATAAATGCTTGTTGACTGAGCAATCTTATTTCACGTATGCTCTCCACAAGAATGTCATAGGTTTGAATTTGGTATCTCTCCTTGGGTAAATTTATGAAGAATGTGGTAAGTAAGGTAAGAGGTAACTTTGATTTGAATGGAGAAGAAAGTATTTCTGTAAATCATGGCTATCACAGACTCACAAAATCTCAGAGGTGAAAGGTCATTCAGCCATCAGAGCTGATGAAAATCTAACAATTGGACTAAAAATAGTCATCCAGCCTTTGCTTGGGAGATCTCCAGTAAAGGGGAAAAGACCTGATGTGCGTCTTTCTGACATCAAACCAAAATTGGTGTCTCTGCACCTTCCTCGTTCTGCCTCTGGGGCCAAGAAAACAAATCAAAATCCTTTCCCACATTCCAGCGCTCCAAATGGTTGAAGGCAGTTCTTACAGTCTCCCTGTGTCATCTTCTCTACATTCCCAGAGTTTCATTAATTCCTTTTCACTTGGAATGATCTCTCTCCAGCCTAGATGCTCTGCTCTACATGTTCCAGATAGTTAATAACTATCCTAAAATATGTATCCCAGAATGGAATTCAATATCGAGGTATGGTCTGATCAGGACAAAGGGAATAATTTAATTTATAATTTACTTTTACTATATATATATATGATAAATGATCACTAACTCCCAGGAAGATTTGCACCATTTCCAAAATAGCAATAACATGAATAACAGCTAACATTTATACAGTGCTCCCCATGTGCCAGGCATGGTGCTAAGTGCTTTCTTTACAAATATTACCTCATTCGATTCTCACAACGACCCTGGAGGTAAGTGTTGCAATCATCCCCATTTTACAATTGAGGAAACAGAGGCTAAGTTACTTGCCCAGGATCACACAACTAGAGAATATATGAGGCTAAATTTGAACTCGGGTCTTTCTGGTACTAGTCCTAACTCTCTATTACTTCACTACCTACCTGACTGGAATCATTAAAATGATTTTGTGCAATGCAGTGTGAAAAAAAGGTAGAAAAATCACCACTCAAGCATAAACATTGTTCTGTAACAACAAGTTTTAGATGATGAAAGGACCTAAATAAAGAACTGTATTGTACTGCTTTTTAAGAGCAAACCATAATAACAAAAAATTGTAAAGAAAGAGGTGGCCAATCAATTGGGGAATGACTGAACAAATTATGGTATGTGAATGGTATGGAATAAGTTACTGCACAGTTGTGGCTCAGTGGTGTCTGACTCTTCATGCCCCCACTTAGGGTTTTCTTGGCAGAGATACTGGAGTGGTTTGCTATTTCCTTCTCCTGTTCATTTTACAGATGAGGAAACTGAGGCAAACAGGGTTAAGTGACTTGCCCAGGGTCACACAGTGAGTAAGTGTATAAGTCAGGATAAGAAACCACAAATATGAGAAATTTGGACCAATGTAGAAGATCCCTATGATGCAGAGCTGAAGGAAAAGTGGCATTAGGAGAATGCATAGGCAATGATTAGAGTTGGCGGCGTGCAGCTGCTGCTTGTTCTTCTGTTTCCAAGGTGATCGCATCCCAGGCTGACATTATGACATTATGACTCTTGGGTGAATCGGATTTAAGTGAGGCAGAGTTGTACCAGGTCATCAGTCTCAGTCTTTCTTCTAGAGTCATCAGAATCCAATGTTGAGACAAAGGTCAGGATGACCACTGATAGCCCAGAATGCAGTGGATGATCTTGGCATCTTCAACGTCTGACCAAGCTCTAAGCTTTACACAGTGCCTGCTTCAGCCACCTTCCATGGCTGTTGGAACAATTGTCCTTGTTTGCCCAGTCCTCCAGTGAAGTCTTCACACGCTTCAGGTAAACCTCCCCTTAACTCACCCAGGGTCTGAGACCTACTGAGTTACCTTCAACCTAGTTTAGTTCATCTGCTGAGATGATTTTACTGAGGTGTGGCATTGCACATGCTACAGCTTCTTGGAGCCACAGATAAGAGTTGGGGATCAGAGGGACACCAAAGGTGGATGAGCAACCCTGAAAAGGAGTCAGCAACCCTCACAACAGAAGTACCAGTCCTCTTTGAATACCCCTATACCCCATACACCACTGATAAAGCACTGAGGAAAATATGAGTTCAAATCCTGCCTCAGACACTTAGTAGCTGTGTGACCCTAGGCAAGTCATTTAACCTCTGCCTCCATTTGGAGTGGTGGAGAGCCAGCCTTAAATCTAGTAAAATGTGGGTTGGAATCCCCTACCTCTGACATGACTAACCTTGGGTCAGAAATCTCTCAATGCCTTAGGCCTCTCCCTAAGACTCTGAGGGACAAAGAAGGTACTGCTCAACTTCCTCCAGGAGTTCTACATCCTAGCAAAACCTTAGCTCCAGTTCTGATCCCTATTCCATCCTTAAAATGAGGACAACACGAGAACCTTCCTTCCAAGGGTGTCCTGAGGATCAAATGAGATATTTGTAAAATATTTGGCAAATTAACAGTGTATGACAAGCCATTAACCGATGCTGCTACAATGACCAAGGAGACTCTTTGATTTGTTGAAATGAACGATTTCCATTTTAGAGAAGACAGTACTGTGGTACATACTCATTGTACCTCTGTTTTTTGCTTAATCCTGATTACAAGGGCATGTTTCAGAGAGTCGGGTACATCAGGAGATGGCCGGTGTGAAAAAAAAATCAAATGGTATCCACAAAAATGTTTTTCAATAATAAACCACAAACTCTTTGCTAGAGAACTGAATGATGAGTACAATGAGTGAAGAAAGACCAAAAAGCCCGCATTAAGGACCAGTTAATGAGAAAGGAGCCTTCAGTGAGCTGCTTTCCCTCTCTTTGCACCACTCTTCTCACTTGTCAAGGGCTGCCTGATCATGGAAACTGCTTTCAAGGAGTGTGGCTTAAGCAAATTAATTAGTATAGACTGGGATAACTCATTGCTTTTTTGACTGACCCTTTAGCACAGATGGCACACACATGCACGCAGATGCTAAATTGAAACCCACAACAAGAGTCTCATTTGTTCTGCCATCCTCCTCCTCATGCTCACCTGTGTGAAAGGTGATGCTATTGAACAAACCAGCAGCTTTCTCATGAACCAAGTTCTGTAAAATAACCACAGATGGGTTTTCCTTAAAGTCACCAGGAGAATTCTGATGCCAGGAGAAACATCTCAATTACAGACTGTCTACCAAGTGAAGACATTTTTTCTGCTACAACTTAGGATGTTTTTCTCAGGAGTTGCAAAACATGTCTGTGAAGGGGTTGGAGAACTGCTGCATTTATTATTTTATGAATTGTAACCCAATAGCTTCCTTTACTATGTAAGTATTAGTCTTTGGTTTGCTCGGAAAAGACTTAAGGAAAGCTAGGTTTAAAATAGGCAGTTGAGCCGTACATGACCAAGTACTAAGCACAGACAAGATCATGCAGGCACCATCCTCTCTAGGTTGATTCTGTCTCAACGCCTCAGTGTGGCACAATGTATAGGGCACTGGACTTGGAATCAGACCCTCTCTCAGATTACCATGTGTCCTAGACAAGTCAATTAATAGCTCTGTGCCTCAGTTTCCTCATCTGTAAAATGAAAGCTTGTACTCAGCCTCCAAAGCATCTTCCAGCTCTAAATTTATGATCCCATGACAATATCATGACAGAATACCAGGTAATCATGTAAGTAAATAACCAACCAAAAGGTACTGGACGTGTGTTATGTATCTTGATTAGCCAAGGCAATGTTTCTGGACAGAGTATAATGCTCTCTCCCGGATTCTGGTCAAATTTCAAAATGGTACATTATATTCTTTGTGTGCTCCTGTAATTTCTGTGTCCCTAAGTCAAGAGGTCCTGGAGGTGAATCCAGACCTAACCCTTCCTTCAGGACCTATTTCACCTCTCTGTCCTTCAGTGGGCTCATCTGTAAAATTAGCATCACAACACAACAAGAGAACCCTCATGGTATGGTAAAAATAGTTCAAATTCTAGAGTCAAAGAACCTGAATTCAAATTCTACTTGGCCACTAAGTAGCTGTGAGACCTTGGAGGGAGGGGAGTGGGACATTTCTCCTTTTTGGAACATAGATTTTTTTTTTCATGTATAAAATGAAGGAGGTTAGATTATATGGCCTATAAAGTCCTTTCTAGCTGCTCACCTCAGGTGACTATTGGGAGAACAGTGTTTTGTAAGTCTTAGAGGTTAATGAGGACCTAAGTCATCAGTTGTTTTCACTGAGCTGTTGCTGTTACGGTGTCCGTGATCCTATCATGAGTCTGCATTTGACTACAGAGATTCTAAATTCAGGGACTGGCGAGAGGGCAACTCTTCCTACCTGAAGAAAATTTTTCATTTTTACCACTTGAAGTTAAAGGGTCCATCTCCATATGTCTCTTCTCTCTTTTCCACCCCATTACCATACCTTTCTTTCCTTATTGGGAGAAGTAAGATCTCTTAAACTACATAACTATATACCACACAGTAGAGTGAGAAGATATTGAACCTGGAACATGGAATGTGCAAGATCTGCATTCATATTCTGCCATGAACATTTTCTAGCTGCGTGTGACCATGGTCAAGTCACTCACTCACTCTGAATCTCCATTTCCTCAATCTTCAAAGTGGAGTTAAAATTACCTGCAGGACCAAACCTAACAGGTTTTTTGTGGGAATCTAAGAAGCTAATGTGAATCAAAAGTTCCTTGAAAGTCGTAAAATGGGAGACAGCTCCATAGATTGGAAAGAACATAGATTTGGGTCAAATGACCAACAGACATTTATGAAAAGCCTAATATATGTGCCAAGCACTGAGTTGGGTACTGGGGGCAGAAATACAACGAATGAAACAATCCCTACTCTGAGGAACTGAGTCCAAGTCTTTTACTCTGCCACCCACTCCCTGTGAGACCTAGGACAACTCATCTCCTCTTTTTATGACTCAGTTCCCCAATCCATAAAATTAAGGGGTTGGCTAGCTATGTCTAAAGTCCCTTTAAGCTCCAAATCTTTGCTCTCATGAATGTTGGTTATTATTTATAAACACACATCCCCAAAATGCTAGCTATAAAAGTCTGTGAAAAAAATATTTCTCCTACCCACTAGACTGCTGTTCAGTTGTTTGACTCTTTGTGACCTCATGCAGGTTGGGTTTTCATTGCTGTTTATTTGTTATTTGCTTTGTTTATGTTTAGCCAAAGACATTGAAGTGGTTGGCCATTTCCTTCTCCAGCTCATTTTACAGATAAGGAAACTGAGGCAAAGAGGGTGAAGTGACTTGCCCAGGGGCACACAGCTAGTAAGTGTCTGAGGTCAGATTTGATTCAGGTCTTCCTGACTCCAGACCCAGCAGATCTATCCACTGAGCCAACTAGTTTCCTTTACCCACTAGACTGATCGATATGAAACAACAAAATTGCCTCAGAGGTTTCCACTGACCCCAAATTTTAGATACCAATAGGAACCTTTTCCTCATGTCCTCCTTCAGATCAGTCTTCAAGTGTCCTCTTTAAGCTGTATTTCGTGTTTAAAGAATTTGCCCAGACTCAAATATTGGAGCAAATATATGTATATATATATATATATATGTATATATATTCACACACTTATACATATGTGTGTATGTTTGTATATGTATATTGTGTGTACATATACACACATACATATATATACAATTATATATATAATTGTGTGTGTATATATATATATATATATATATATAAAATTGTGTGTGTACACACACACACACACACACACACACACTATTTGGCAGAAGGGTGGACCTTTTCACCTTACCATTCTCAAGGGACCATGCTGTGTGCAGAATAGAAGGTATACACACCATCCTCACAAAATCACAAAATGTTAGAACTAGAAGCTGGCAGAGGCTTCACTTTATCATTGTACAGAGGAGGACATAGAATGAAAGGACATGTTCAAGGTCACATACCTAGTAAGGATCAGACTGCATTCTAACTCTCTGGAGAATACCTCTAGGGAAAGAGTCTTGAATCTAATAGCAGCCTACTTGTACTGGCAATGACCAGTTCTCCTACTCTACCTGTGACCTTTGGAGTTAGTAGGATTTGAAGTTGAAAGGGATCTTTGGAGGTATTAAATCCAATTCCTCATTTTTTTTACATTCTTTAAAATTTAATTTTTTCCCCAATTGTATGTAAAAACATTTTTTTACCCCTCTCATTTTAACGGAGGTCTGGAGAGATGAAGTGATTTGCCCAAGGTCCTAAGAATGGTAATTAGCAAATGCAGGTTTGAATCCAGGTCCTTTAACCTCAAACCAGAATTCTTTCCATAACCAAGTCGGACCAGGTCAGGGTTCGGGCGTCACAGACACCTGTGACAGCCTGCTGAAGCGTAATGAACCCCTTCTCAGAATAATATTCTTAAGAGTATAAAATAAGATACATAAGATTACAAAAGGAAACCAATTGTATTGAAATGTATTTATCACAAACCAGGTTACGAGTTCCTGGAGACGACCTGTAAGGTAAGGTCCTTTTGCATTCTGACATCCTTCGGTCTTAAGACTCCAGGCCAAGAGCACCATCCACTTTTCCAGACTTCCTCCCTCACCTCCAAAGCCCATCTCCGATTCAGTCGCGATTAATAGGCACCCAGTACACTAACTTGGCTTCCTCCACTCTGGCCTATTTAACAACACGCCTGGTACACACTGAAACAAACCGACAGCATCTTGCTGGGGAAGGTGGGATCTTGATTGGGTCTCCGAATTTAAGAGCATTGCTGTGCAAGTCAGGGACCAGATTCCTTGGGATCCCTCTCCCTGCCTAGGGTTGTTTGTTCCTCCAGCAAGCCCCCTAAACCGAGTTGGGGGTGAAATACAGTTTCTGGAACTAGCCACCCAAAGCACCCGGCCTCTCGGTCCACTTTCCCCGAGGGTCTTCAGGCGCCCTAGGCTACCAGGTTGATACGAATCTACCTCTCGCTGTCCTCTCCCTCCTCACCTTCCTCCACCTGGCTCGGGACCCTTCCCTCCCCACAAAGGAAGGAGCATGGCCACTGAGCTCCCACCACACAATCACGTTCAGAACAGCCCCTCACCCCGCTACAGCCCCAGTTATAACTGCCTCGAGCATCTCTCTTCCTCTTGGGAAGGCTAAGCCGGACAGACAGAATTCCCCCGTCCCTTGCTCGGTTACCGCTGCCACCGAGACTCCCTCGCCCTGGGACGGGGAAGCCTTCTTTCCCGGGTTGGGGCCAAAAGCCTAAGTTGCTCGATCTGGGCTGGGGGTGGGGGGGTGGGCGAGGCTCGCTGCGGCCAGTGACCTGGGGGGAAGTGCGGGAGGGGGTGGACCTCCTGTCTACCCGCTCCACGAGCTTGGACTGGTTTGACTGCAGAGAGTGTCTATTGGATTGGGTGTTCATCGGACAGCAGGTTCCTCTCCCTGAGCACTTCGCGTGCCCAGGCCGCCCGGGTTCAAGCCGCCAGTCTGTGCCTTTCATTGTCTTTACCCATCGGTCCGCCTGCCCGCCCGTCTGTCTATTCCAGTGGCCGACCTTGCAGGTCTGATTGCTGCCTTCCTGTGGGTCTGTCTGCCTCTCCTTTCTTCCTGACTGTTTATCTTCCAATCTGCCAGTCTGCCCTTCAGCTTTTCTGCCTCTACCTGTCTGCCTGTCACTGGCAGCTTAATCTGCTGTCTGTCAGTCTCTCCGTCTTCCTGTCAGAGGGTCTTCGGTCTTCTGCCTGCCTAGCTTCAAATCTGTCTGCCTACCAATCTCCCGGCCTGTCTGTCTGCCGGCCTGGGTTTTGGCCTCTGTCAATGCGTTGACTTGTCTAACCTAATGGTCTTTCTGCCTGTCTCTCTGCCAGTCTACCACCTGTCTCTGTCTGCTCGCTCTCTCTCTCTCTCCCTCTCTCTCTCTCTCTCTCTCTCTCTCTCTCTCTCTCTCTCTCCCCTTTTCCGTCTCTCTGTCTCTGTCTCTCTGTCTCTGTCTGTCTCTGTCTCTGTCTGTCTCTGTCTCTCTGTCTCTCCCTCTGTCCCTCTCTCTCTCTCTCTCTCTGTCTCTCTCTCCCTTTCCGTCTCTCCCGTTCTCTCTGTCTCTCTTTCTGTCTCTCTATCCCTCTCTTTCCCTCTCTCCCTCCCTCTGTCCATCATTTTATCTGCCCTTCCGCCTGACCCTCTATGTGCCTGAGAGCCTGTCTGCTTACTTGCCTGTCTACCTTCTGTGACCCCGGAGCGCCGTCCCCCCCTTTCAGTCTTTGCACATAGTAGGCACCATCGAGGACTCCACTGGCGGGCCTCCTGGCCCGAAGAAAAGTTGCTCAGAGTTTCCCTCGGGCCGTTAGATTGCGGGGTCAGCCCCGCGGCCGGGGGCTCAAAGCCCTAACTTCGCGCTGCTAAGGGGCCACCGGCCCCGCCTCCCCTGCCCTCCCCACCTCCCCGCCCCTAGTCTTCTGCCTCGGTCTCTCCAAGCCTGCCCCCCGCGTGCCGGCGCTTGGAGATCGTACTCACAGGCTACTGCCCAGTGGGGAGCGAGGCAGCTCTCCGCCGCGAGGCTCAGCTGGGCTCTCCCCGTAGCCGAGCTGGGGCGGCGGCTCCAGCCCCCCGTTGACGCCCCTCCAGCCCCAGCGACCCCCGCGCTGCGTCTGCAGCTCCTCGTCCTCCTGAGCCAGGAAGGTCACTCTCCCCCTCGCAGGCTCCTTCCACTTCCTGCCCTTGGTGGACATCTCGGCCCACCGCCCAGGGCTCGGGCTGGGGCTCGGCTCAGAACTGGGGAGGGCTGCCCGATTCGGCCCCCGCAGCCCCCTCCAACTCCTCGCTCCGCCTCGGCCCCCACCCCTTTAGCCCGCGCGGCCCGCTGCCCTGGAGGCGGCCCCCGGAGGGAGCCCGGCGGGGCCGGGCAGGGCAGGGCCCGCGGCTCAGCCGCTGGAGGGGAGAGAAAGCCCGGCCCGAGCCCAGCCCGCGCTGCTTCTCGGCCCGCACCATCCAACCTGCGCTAGAGGCAGCGGCCGCGGCCAGAGGTGCTCCCTGGGCAGCTGCGGCCAGATGTGCGCCCTGAGCAGCGGCGGCGGTGGCGGGGCCCCTCCGGGCAGCGCAGCCAGCCCTCCCGCCTCCGCCCTCCTCTGTCTCTCTTCGAGCTCCACATCGCTGGCGAGGACAGCATCATTCCCAGGGGGGAGCAAGGGCGGGGCGGGGGGTGGGGGGTGGAAGGATAGACAGCGATGGGGAAGGGGGGGTGGGTCACAGAGCTGGCGGAGGACCAACGGTCTCCCTGCCTTTGGTCCAGACCCGGAGGACGCGAGAGAAGAGGAAGGAAGGACGCGACTTGCTCAGACCTGCGAAACGAGGGAGAAGAAGACCCCGTAACCTTCCCTGTCCAAATAAGTCCCTTTGGCTTTCAGTGGACAGAGGGCTCTTTTCCACTGAAAGATGCAGACTTCCGAAAGGAAAACGATTTCTTTTCCTCAAATCCCGCCTTCCCCTTCTCACCGCCTCCACTTTCCAACTGCTTTTTGAACTAATAGGAAGGAAGTCCAACATTGGCTAATTTGGAGACAACTTTCCCTAATTCCGAACTGTAATGCAGAAACTGCCTCACACCTCAGGTTGTAATTAATTGTGTCTTTTAAAACATTTATTCCAGCCTGCCACGGGTAAGGCTGACAATGAAAGAGACTAAAACGGTCCTCAAGGACCATGCCCCGAGGGAGCCACGATGCAGAGAGCACCGAGTCTGGAATTAGGAAGACCTGAATTCAAATATAGCCTCAGCTGTGTGCCACTGGGCGAGTCACTTAACCGTTTGCCTCATTTTCCTCATCTGTGAAATGAGCTGGAAAAGGACGTGGCAAACCACTCCAGTATCTTTGCCATGAAAACCCCAATGGGATAACGAAGAGAGTGGGACCCGATTGAACTGGTAATCCCCAATTTCATTTGGGGACGCAAGGCATCGGGCCCTGACCGGTGACTTTCCCAAGGGCAACAATATCCCTATTCGCTTTGAACAAACATGTAAGGTAACCAAAGGTAGCATCGTTTTCAGTAAACAGAGGACTCAGACCCAGAAAGGACCGCTTTACAGTTGAGAAAACTGAGGCCCTGAGTGGTTAAAGTCACAATAGGATCACAGACTTCCTGATAGAAAAATTAGTGTTATTTATTAACAATAGCTAACATTGCATAACTCTTTAAGATGTACAAAATGTTTTCCATGTATTATCTCATTTGAGTCTAATTTCTGTTAGCCTGGGAGCCCTTCCTTTATATCCTCTGCTCTTAGGACAGTTCCTGACACTTAGTGTTTGCTGACTGACTGACTAGAAAAATCCTCCAAGAATCTTATCTTTCTTTTACAGATGAAGAAACTGAGTCAATTGGGAACAGCCTGTTTGCAAGTCCAATCCCCTTTCCACATAAGGGCCACATAAATCATAAGGATCATAGGATTTCCTGCTAGAAGAATCCCACAGGATTATAGTTCAATTCTCTCCTTTTAAGGTTTAGAAATAGAAGCCCATGGAGAGACCTGTCCAAGGTCATCTAGGTCATAGGTAGCAGAAGCAACAGTGAAGTCCAGTTCTTGTGTCTGCCTCACCCTATGACCCTTCCTTGCTATCTACATACTTTTAATCGAATCCTAAGAACTCTATCTGGAACATAATTTTAAAATAACCTATTTTTAAAATCCACAACGGCCACCTCCCCAATGACTTCAACAGGGGAAAATTTGTTCTGAATAGACTTCCTCCAAGTTATAAATTGAAAGGACAGTTATTTTCACAAGAATACCTGATATGCTCTAATGAGAGCTAAAATAAGGTCTTCATTTCAGCAGTATATCTAATCAGACTGGTTTCTTTTCTTAGTGGGGTTTGAAGCTCTGCCTCACCCCCATCCCTATCCTCAACTCTTCCTTCCAAGGTCTTCCTTGAGCCTTGCAGTTGTTAATATCCTTCCAGTTCTTAAAGTTATTTTGAATTTGCTTATCTATATGTCATCTCCTCCTCTCCTACCTGACAGAATGTAAAATGCTCAAGGGTAGGACCTGATTCATTTTTGTCTTTAATCCCAAAACATTGAGTTTTGCACATGAGGATAGGGAAGTGGACCTATGGCTTAAATGATATGAGGAGTTCCCAGATTAGGAAACTCCTATAGACCCGGCCAACATCTACTCTGCAGCCTAAAAGTCAGAACACATCATAGGTGGGACTCGAATCCATCTTCCTAGCCCTGAAATCTACTTTCTAATTCCATGGCATTCTGCTTTCCAAAATAATAAATGACGATCATAAAATGACAATTTTTTGCTGAATTTAGTTCTGTCGATTTCTAAAAACAAAACAAAAACAAAATAAACCACGGTGATGCAGTGAATAGAGCGCTGGATCGGGAGTCAGAAAGACCTGAGTTCAAATCCAGCCTCAGATACTCCCTTACTTAGACTTTCTCTGTGGCTCTAGGAAAGTCACTTAACCTCTGTCTCCCTCAAAAGAGTACATGATGGAAGTGGGGTTGTCAGATATAAAAGACTGGAAAGGGGAGGGGTAGTTTATGAAGGACTCTGGACACCAACCCAAGGATATTTTATTTGATTCTCAAAGTGATAGGGAGCCACTTAAGTTCTTGAGTAGGAGGGGTGATGTGGTCAGACCTTTTTGGTCAATCACTGAGGCAGCTGGTCAGGATCCCCATGCCAAGATCACCCACCTCTTTTCACTCCTCTCTTTTTACTATTAGGAAACACCCTGTTTTCCAGAACTAAGACCATGAAAATAGGCTGTGCCTTGAGCTTGGCAGAACAGCAATCCTTTGCAGTCACCCTCTGGATAAAATCAGCTGTAGCTAAATCCCAGAACTGTTTCACACCAGCCCCAGGTGGTCCCTGAGCTGGGATAGGCACCTGTAGGAACCATGTTCCAGTCATGAAGCCCTACTATGAATCAAATCTGTCTCAATTCTGCTGTTACCTTTCACTGTCACAGCTACAGCCCACTGTATATGTATGTATGTAGCCACTGCTATATGTATCAAGGCTTGGCCTTGATAAAGCAGGTCCCCTCCTAGAGAAGGCCCTGGCATGCATGTCTAATTTCTCTCTTCCAATGAAATACAGCTTTTTACTTATAACCACTGTTAGCTCTTTGGTTTTATTTTATTTCATTTCATTTCATTTCATTTTTCAGAGTTAACAGTTGTAGTGATTACTTCTGTGAGCTACTTGGTATACTTTTTCAGAGTTAACAGAGGTTAGTGTATAACCTTTGGTCATTTATTTTTAGGGTGAATGTTTGTGGCAGGTCAACCAATGAACAAGTTATTGCAATAGGCCAAGCAAACAGAGATGAGGGCCTGCACAGGGTGGTGGCATCATCAGAGGAGACAAAGGAGCATATTCAAGAGATACGGCAAAGGTGAAATCCAAAGGCCTTATCAATGAATTGGATGTTGGGTGTGGGAGTGAGGAGCCAAAGATGACTAGGTTGTGAACCTAGGTTACTGAGAGGATGGTGGTGCCTTTGATAGAAAGAGGGAGGTTTGGAAGGGGAAGGACTTTGGGGTGATATACATGAGTTCTGTTTGGTACCATGTTGAGTTGAATATTCCTATTGGACATCCAGATGGAGATGTCTGATAAGCACCTGAAGATGCTAGATTGAATGTCAGCAGAGAGGTTAGGGCTATATAATTTGTGAACCACTGGCATAGAGATGATAGTTAGATCACCAAGTGAAGTAGTGTTGAGGGAGAAGAAAAGAGGGTAGAGGACAGAGCTCACACTTAATAGGTATGACCTGCGGGAGATTGCTTGAAGGAGACTGAGAAGGAGTGGTCAGATAAGTAAATACGCTGCATTCTGAAAACTTAGACAAGAGAGTATCAGGGAGGAAAGGATGATCAGCCATGGCTACAAAGGGGATAAGGAGGGTGGGAATTGAGGAAAAGCCATTGAATTTGGCAGTTAAGAGTTCACTAGTAATTTTGGAGAGAGTCGTTATGGTAGAATGATGAGGCTGGAAGTCAGGTTATCCTGTATGTCCCTTTCTCTCACCTAAGTTATATTTGAAACACACAGCATCCTTCTTAGCACAACTAAAGTCTGTGCCCTTAGGGTGACATTTTTTCTGAAATTGTGGGACTCCATGATTCACAGGCAGAGCATGACTGGGGGACTTTGGATATTAAAAAGTTCAGCTTTTCTGGCTGGGAACAGCTTGGGATCATTCAAAGTGCTGCACAACACAGGAAATAAAGAACAACGTTACAGTTTCTCATTGATGTTCACAGAACTCCTAGACAGCAGGCAGTGCTATTGAAATTCCAGGTCACCTTGGCTGATTACATTTGGAGGATAGGAAATAATTCTGAAATGGAGTCAGAGGTCCTGAATTCAAAATTCTTCTGTAGGCTTCTTAGCTGTGACACTTGGCAAGTAAGTCACTTAACCTCAGTTTTCCCATCTGACAAGATATTTGCATTAATGGGGCACAGTAGGTGGCATCATAGTGCATAGAGTGCTGGGCCTGGAGTAAGGAAGGCTCATATTTCCGAGTTCAAATCTGATCTCAGACACTCAGACCCTGGGCAAGTCATTTCATTCTGTCTCAGTTTCCTCATCTGTAAAATAAGCTGGAGAAGGAAATGGCAAACCACTCCAATGGCAGTATCTCTGCCAAGAAAACCCCATAAGGAACCACAAAGAGTTGGGACATGAATGAAAAAAACTTAATAGCAACAATTTGAATTAGAACTTTGAAAATTTGGTTAGCAAGTGAATGGAAGGAGAGATAGGCTACATTTGCTTAAAAGTGTGCAAAGTCAAAGGAAGGAAAAGTGCATGTTTGTATAGAATGAGGAAGAAGCCAGAAGACAGGATGATCCAGGATTAGAGAGAGAGGAAATGCTCTTTAGGGCCAACACCTGAAAGAGGGAGGAGGAGATGGGACCAAACCCTTGTCCAAGGAGAGACATGGATGTGACAAGGATAACAGTGAGACCGAAACAAAGAAATAAAGGCTGGATTAAGAGCTAGAGAGATTTTGGAGGGAGAAGAACTAGAAAGGAATGAAATATGTACATGAAATGAGCTGCAAAGGAGAAAGCCTTGCTATGGAATGGTGACCGAGGGTGGACCTGGAATTCAGGAGGGGAGTAAGGGGAATGCTGACTCCTCTCTAACTTTACTGGGCCTCAGTGTCTTTAACCATAAAATGTGCGTGTGCGCACGTGTATGTGTGCGTGCGTGTGTGTGTCTATGTGTGCATGTGTGTGTATGTGTGTGTCTATGTGTGCATGTGTGTATGTGTGTGCGTGTGTCTATGCGTGCATGTGTGTATGTGTGCATGTGTGCGTGTCTATGCGTGCATGTGTGTGCATGTGTGTGTCTATGTGTGCGTGTGTGTGTATGTGTGTGCATGTGTCTATGTGTGCATGTGTGTATGTGTGTGTCTATGTGTGCGTGTGTGTCTATGTGTGCATGTGTGTGTACGTGTGTGTGCATGTGTGCGCTAGAGAGGTCTACATAAATTTGAGTTCAACAGCCACCCTTTGACAGTAACTGTCTCTGAATTACAGGTTTCTCTGAGTTACAGGCCCATGGCTTCTCGGCTTGGTTCTGACTCCAGGGAACACGGAGCTTATCCTCAGAGGAGAAGCGGATCATCTGAAATCTCATCACCACGTGCTGATTGACTTTGTTTTTGGGTAGTTAGCACCTTCTCTGCTCCCTCAGCTGTCTCTCACCTAGGTCTGCTAGGCTGGAGGATGGAGCAATTAACTCCTCCCAAAGCCTACCTTTATTGAGAGTTCAGAACTTTTCAGATAACTCTCCAATTTCCATCAGTTACGCTGCTCCCACATCGGGTACCTCTTGGTTCCTCGTCGCCCAACATGGCTTTGTGTGTTGGGTTCACTCATGAGCAGGTTCACTCCTTCTTGTCTTATTTATATCTCCAGCACTTAGGACAGTGTCTGGCACTTAATGCTTATTGAATTGAACTGGGCATTGTTATGCTCTCCACCCAGCAAGAGAAGTATATACCCAGGTGGTGTATGCCTATGCAAATGATATCTTTAAAGGAATGAGGGGGAGGGGGAGAACAGTAGTAATTGAGCTCACGAGGTTCACTTACCCCCTTTTTGCCTTTGAGGGGATTTCAGTAACAAACAATGGCCACTTCCCTTTGGAGAAATCCAATAGACTTTGGTCCCAGAGCAAAAGGGAAGAGATATAGTAAAGTGAGGGGAAAAGGGTTTAATAGGACCCAAGACTATATATGCCCCCCTGCTGCTGTACATGCTGGATTGATGACAGTTTGTATTACATAGGGATAACCTCTGGAACTTTTGATCAACATTCCATTTCGGTGCTGGGGGACTGCAACAACAAATTGAAACCTTAAGCTCCCCAAGCCTCAGTCTTCTCATCTATCAAACGAGAGAGTTGGATTATATAACCTTTAAGGTACATTCCAACTCTAGATCTATTGCTCAGGCATAGCACCAGCTCACCCACTCAGGCAGTAGAAGGTGCTGATGTGACCTCCCACCATTTCCTGGTACCTACTCCTCCTTTTTCTCTTTTTGTGCTAATTCACTCACTCCTTTTTGCATTCATGTTGGCAGAACTGGGAGGTTTTCAGAATGCTGGCTGGTCACATCACTGACACACAACCACTGCTCAAACTCTCAGGATGTTAGAGGTAACCCTGGTGGAGGGGAGGGGGATTTCCTCTGACTTGCTACTTTTGCTCCTGAGCCCCTATTTGTGTGTATCCCATTTACACAAAATCATTCACAATGACACTACATACTCCGAAACATGAAATATTGACTAAATAATATGACAAAAGTCAGAATAATAAGATTTCCTCTCTAAGAGGCAAAAGCAGGAATAATTATAACCTTTAATCAAAAGAAAGAAAGAATAGGGATAATCATAAAATTTACTTAATAGGAGGAAATGGCAGCAATAACTAAAATATAATAACTACCCATAAACTTGGGTCACACTTTTCTACCAGTGCACATATTGTCCACGGAGGAACTTATCAGAGAGGCACATGAGTAGGAAAATCCACTCATAATTTTGGATGGCAGACATTCATGTCCTTGGTCACCTTAGAGAATAATCTACACCACATATCACCTGCTGGGCAAAATTGCTTTCCTGCTTTTTGATCTGCTTCAGATACTCATAATTCTGTGGTACAAATCACCTTCTCCATTACTTCCAGGACACTGAAGTAGTATCAAGGTGTTATTTATTTTTTTTAGGATGCAGTCACAGATGGTGGGAACCAGAGCCTGGGAACATGACCTCAAATCTCCCAGTTAATGCAAATTACCTTGAGTAAATGTAAATAGCAAAAAAGCTCTAAATATCCTATGAGAGAACTTGCACATGATCCTGGGTCATACCAGATATAATGCCCTCTTTGTTCTGTTTCTATATTATAATCCCTGGCCTGACTTGAGGTTAGTGTAAGAATCCACCATTTTGTTCTCCTGCCACCAAAGACTGGCCTCCTGTGAGCAAACTCCTCCGATTAACCCTAATAAAACCTATTAATAACAAAGCTGGCATGGCCCCCTCTTTCTCTGGAATCTCAACATTCTCTTAGAAGGCCTGCCACCCTACAATTGGCATAATCATGGAAGAATAGATCTGCCTCCTAACAAGTCACCCTTGTCATGAGGTTGAAAATATATTAGGATCTTTCAATGAAAAGCAATTTTTTTAAACTGGAGAATTGCCAAGATCTTCAGATGTGAGACTGAAGAGTTTCTTCCTCTCAATCTGTGGGTAGCAATAACTTTCTCCAGTTAGTTCTTCAAATATCGGAGGAGTCTGTTTTGCCCAGTCAACTCTTAGAAAAGCCAAGCCTCTTCTCACAGCAAAGCAGATGCAAAACCTGTCTTTCCCCTTCAGTTTCTTCCTTTAAAATCAGAAAGGGCAGTAAAAGACCCAACAGGGAAGTCTCTGAGAGGTTTTTCCTCTCTTTGGCTATAAATGGTACTAGAAAGCAATCCTACCTTTCTCTTTCTAATTGGTTCTGAGGAAAACAGCTCCTCTCCCAAGCAACAAGACACTCAGTCAAAGTGCTGCTCATCTTATCTGCCATCCTTGATGAGTTCTTTTAGATCCCTTCATTCTGTTATGCTTTAAGCAGCTGGGCTCAGCTCAAGAAGTCATTCCTTTGACTATCTCTCAGTTACAAAACTGCCAACTTTGAAAACTGTCATAGACTGTGAGCGGATGGAGCCCATTGCTCTGTCTTCTAAGGACATTTATCTGGGGGTTGAAGTGTTCTGATCCTCAGAACAATGTTTTCCTCCTTGACATTTTATATGAGAAATTGTTTCTAAGTGGATTTATTAGTTTTCCTAATGCAAATGTTCTTTTTCTGCCCCTTTTAGGAATTAAACCGGGGCTGCAAACCTACAACCTCAAGACCACATATGGCCTTCTAGGTCCTCGGGTATGGCCTTTTCATTGAGTCCTAGGTTTACAGAATAAATTCTTTTATTAAGGGGATTTGTTCTGTGAATTTTGGATTCAGTCAAAGGGCTGTACTTGTCCCTCCCAGATCTCCATTTTAAGGAAAATGTCCGGGCTAGCTGTGTTCACTCCTTGATCTCTCTCTGTGCTCCATGTCTGACTCTGAATATCTTCCTTTCAACCTCTTTTCAGCTTCATTTATTAGAATGTGTTCTTTAGAATTCCCCATTGGAATATAAGCTCTCTGAGGGCAAGGACTGTATTTCTTTTTGCACTTAGTACGCGGTAAGTACATTAATGCCTGTAGGCTTGACTTGATTTGATATGGAAATAGTATAAGAAAAAGAAGACAACTGTAGACCAGTTTGTACCCAAAGGGGATGGTTGAAGAGAGGATGTTCAGTATGATTAAGTATACTTCACCTTTCGAGGAGGGGGAGGTAGATTTGCAGGGCTCATAAAACCCTACTTTATTAATTCTAACATTTCTTAGAGAATGAAGATGTCAGATGTCTTATATCAGGCAAGAATTTCTTCTACAATTTATTGATAGTTTATGTATCAAGAGATCATGGAAAAGTCAACTGCTTGGCACTTGAGATTCATTATCCCCCAAAAATAGTACTGTCAATGTTGTTTGGGTTTCTAGTCAAGCCCACCAATTCTTGTTTAAATCCTTGATGTAATTTAAATGTCTACACTTTAAAATCATACAAAGCAGTGTGGTACTTACGATGGACAGAGCACCTAATTTGGAACCAACATGATCAGGGTTATAGCCCCAGCTCTGCCATCTGTGTGACTTTAGATAAAATCACTTACACTAGATTTCTTCTAGAAAATAGATCTCTAAGTCCTATTCCAGTTGCAAACCACATGTCCCTGGACTGAATTTTAAGTCTATGGATCAGAGGTTTCTGTGACATAGGAGAGGGGAGAAGTATTGGGCAAAATTTTGAAAAAGATTGTTTGTTTCTGTCATTCTACTTCCCTTTCTGCATTCCTCTCATGTCTTAGGTGCCCCTTGCATGTAGGTGTCATGGTGCAATGGAAAGAACACTGACTTTGGAATCCAGTGACCCAGGCTAGAAGGCTGACTTTGCTACTTGCTATGTGTATGGTCCCGGGCAGATCCTAACACCTCTCTGGATCTCAGTTCCAGCATAGGGAGATATACAGGGAGGTCTTGGGACACTAGGGACAGGCTGGGCCAGGAGTATATTGTCTAGTGCCCAGGAATAGATTGTGTATCAGGTCAAGAGGTGGCCTCACACCTGTACTATTGCACGGCCAGACCGACACCCAAAGTCAAAGATCCAGGGCACAGTGAGCAGGGGCCCTGTGTATGGCAGTGGTAAGGATGCCCTGGGTGGTATACAGAGAATGAAGGAAATCCAGAAGCCAGCAACAGTGGTGTGGCTCAGACCTCAGACATGAAGCGGGGTCTCACTTCCAACATCCAGCCCAGCCTACAGAGGAATCATTGGGGCAGGAATTCCTGGCTGACAGGTAACCTATAATTCTACCACTCTGACAAAACAGTGCTTTTCAGTTGGCTGATAGGTGAGGTATCTAGCACCATTCTACTCTTACTCAGACTCAAATCCAGATAAGAAATTTACAGAGCTGGAAGGGGATGGTGGTGGTGGTGGTAATTGTTTAGTCATCAGATTTTGCCCTGTATTAGACCCCTCTGGAAACATTCAAAGTTTGCAGGTCCTGAGATCCTGGAATAATAATATTCAACATCCAAAGAAATCATTAACAGCACCAGCCCAGACGTTCCTTCCAGAAGTGCTGCAGAGCCCAACATCAAGTCCAAAATCAGGATAGTGGGCTGCTTGGAAGAAAAGTTAAACAGAAAAATAATCCCACTATACATGAAGGATGCTCAAGACAGAACCACAAAAGAGAATGATTCCAAAACATCTACAAACATTGCCTCTGAGGAAAACAGAGGTTAAGCACAAACTCAACTAGAATTCCTGAAAAAGATGCTTGACACAAGAGCTACAAAACCTTGCCCAAACAACAAACTCTTGGAAAATGTGAATGAATCAAATAGAAGCCAATCACTTCATTAAGTAATAAGATATATTAAAATAAAGTTAAATGGCCGAAAAGCTAGGAGAAAATATAAGATATATCATAGCGAAAATAACTGATTCTAAAACAGATTGAAGAGGAAAAGTTTAAAAAAATCATTTAACTATCTGAATGGCATGACCAAAAAAGAGCCTAGATATCCTATTTCAAGAATTCTTAAAAGAAAACTGCTCAGATCTCCTGGAAACAGGGGAAAATGGAAATGGAAAGAATTTGCTAATCACCTTAAGAAATAAACCCCCAAAATCAAATAGTTAAAATCCAGAACTTGCAGGACAAGGATAAATACTATAAGGAGCCAGAAAGAAAGAATTCAAGAACTGAGGAGTCATAGCCATTATCACACAGGATTTAGTAGCCACCACTAAAAAGGATCAGAGAACTTGGAATATGATATTCCAACAGACAAAGGATAGGGGCTTATAGCTCAAAATAAGTTACCCAGTAAAGTTGAGTACAACGCTACAGGGGGCAATGGATTTTTAATGAAATAGAAAACTTCCAAGCATGAAAAGACCAGAACAGTAGAGAAACTTTGAAGTACAGACAGAAATACAGAGAAACACAAAAAGTCTAAACAAAGTTAAATGGTTTACATACAAATATGGGAGATGACATACATGTTCCCTCTGATCTCTGTCATCATCACGGTTCAGAAGAAGTTCAATTAAACAAGGCTTGGGAGTGATTCTGTTATATTTTGATGTTCTTTAAAAAAGGATGGAATGAGAGGAGGAATATGCTGGAGAGGATGGAAAAAGAAAAATAGGGAAAATTAACCCACATAATGAGAGTGCATAAATAGACATCTATACACAACACACAAGGAGGAGGTGGTAGAAGCATCCAGCTGATCCTTGAAGCTCATTCTCATCTGAAATGGTTGAAAGAAGGAATGATACATTCACACAGAGTTGGGTATGGAAATACGTTTCTCTCAATAATAAGACAAGGGGGAAAAAGAAATTGGAAAGGAAAACTAAATGGAGGGTAGATCAAGGGAAGGATTAGTCCTAGGTGAAATAAACTCTAAGGATGTATGAAAATGCTTTTTTTTTATGTGGCAAATAATGGGACGTGAGGGGCGTGACCATAAATTAAGTAATGGATGAATAGGTTGGATGTGGTAGAATACTATTATACTGAACTCGTCATTCTAATGACCAATAAGGATTTCATAGGACTAATGATGAAACATGCTACCCAATTCCAGATTGAAAGGTGAAGACTCAATGCAGAATTAAACAACTGTTTTTATAGGATATGGCCAAAGTACAAATTTGTTTTGATTGACCATCTGCATATACAATGGTTTTCATTTTTCTTGTGTCTCAATTGAGGGTGGGGAGAGTATGAAAAGGTGGAACTTGACTGATATGTATGTGTATACATACATACATACATACACACATATACATAAATATAAAATAGGTGTATACACATATAACATACATTAAAACTGGGTACCATATATTGTATTATATTCTGTGTATAGATAGAGAGATAGATAGATAGATAGATAGATAGATAGATAGTCATATACGTTAAAACTTTGTGTACATGCATGTGTGTGTGCTTGGGTATATAACTCTGATAACACAATAATCGACCACAACTCCTGAGGACTTGTGATGAAACTTGCTGCTCACCTCCCAGACAGTTCAGATGGAGACACATATGTTTTAGACGTCAGCAATGAAAGTTTTGTTTTATTTGACTATACATGCTTGTAGGAGGGGTTTTGTTATCTCTTTTTCAAGGTGGTGGTGGGGAGGGAAGGGAAGTGGGAGGTAGAGAAGGTTTATCTTTGTTTGAAAATAAATAAAATTTCATTTAAAAAACTAAATGAATAAGTAGATCTAATCTCTAAGGCTCTTCACTCTTTTAAAGCACATGATTCTTACTATTTAGTGTGGAAGGAATAGAGGTATTTTAATAATAATGAAATGAATTTTGTACTTTACATATATTGTCTAATCACCTTACAACAATCCCAGGAAGTACTTTCAATATTTATCACCATTTTGTAGATGAGGAAACTTAAGAACAGATAGTTTAAGTAACTTTCCCAGGGTCACACAGCTAGTAAGTACCAGAAGTAGAATTCAAACCCAATTCTTCCTGATTTCAAGTCAGATAATGTATCTGCTACCCTCCCCACTTCAGGTCCCCAGCTGCCTTTTGGAAGGGACTATTCAAACAGAAAATGTGTAAGGATCTCATATTCCTAAAATCAGGACATTTCTTAAGTCCCTTTGATTCAAGCATCCTCTGCAGTGTCTAATATCATTCATGTACCATCTGAGTCCTGCGTGAAAGTGCTGGCTTTGTCAGTGTCCAAACCCCAGTCTGCTCCCTTGGATACTGTCACCTTTAGAAGACTGCTTATCCCTACAGCCCAAATGGATCTCACCCCACTTCCCTTCAATTCTGTCTCTTTTCACACTCCAAGAGGAATCTTGGCTCAAAACAGCAAAAGAGGAAGGAGAAAAGCACATCATATAGAACCTAGACTTAGAGCTGGGACAGGTCTCAGAGGCCAGCTAGTTCAACCTATTCATTTTCCAGACAAGGAAACTGAGGTATAGAAAGTGTAATCAACTGGCCCAGAGTCACACAGGAAAGGTAGAAGTATCAGAATTCAAACACAGGTTCCCAATCCTTACTCCTTCTCCTGCGTGCTCTTGCCCCTTTTATCCCAGGAACAAGCCTTCCTCCAAAGTCCTTTCCCTTTAATCCTCAGGCACATTGTCTCCTCTCAAACTATCAGATGCCAAAAGTGAATAGCCTCTCTACTTCCGAACAAGAATGGAGGCAGACCTGGGTCCAAATCTTAGCTTTGTCATTGACTATGTTGCTTTGGACAAGCTTCTTCAAGAGTCAGTTTCTTCATCTCTAAAATGAAGAAGGATCTCCTAGAAGAGATGACCTGGAAGGTTCCTTCCAGCCTTAAATCTATGATCCCATGGACTGGCTGGAGTTGACTTTTTAAAGGAACCTAAGTTGTTTGTTCATGGACTCCATGTGAGGCATGACAGAAAAAGATAGAAACAGGTTTTAGCACCTGGGTTGTGAAAGTTGACATTCACACTGCCTATTTTTATCACTGTTGAAAGAATTTGGGCTTGTCTTTGTTTTTAATAGTTTCATTAATTCATTCATACATTCACACAAGCAACATGTATTAAGCACTTACTATGTCTGCGATGTACTAGACTGTAGTTTCATTCATTCATACAAGCATTTATGAAATATCTACTATGTACAAATATGATCTCACTTAACCCTCCCAACAATTCTTGGAGGTAGGTGTTATTACAATCCCCATTTTACAGTTGAGAAAATTGAGGCTGACAGAGGTTAAGTGACTTGCCCAGGGTCACACAGGAAGTGTCCAAGGCCAGATTTGAACATGGGCCTTCCTGACTATATGCTCAGTGCTCTATCCACTGCACCAATCAAGTTGTATGTTTTGTTTCTATTACACCAGCACTGGGCTAGGCATTTGGGACACAGAGAAAAAAACCTGCTCCGGAGATGCTTACATTCCAGAGGAGGGGTAGGTTGGGAAAAGACACAAGCTGTACACTGATAAATAAAAACAAAATGTATGCAAAAAGTGAAAAATGATTTGGGAGGAACACTAGCCACTAGGGGGAAGCAAGAAAAGTCACTTGTAGGAGGTGGCCCTTGAGCTGAGCCTATGTAGTTTTTTACATGTGACTTTCACATTATTTATCTTCATCTTCATCAACAGCATCATCTTCATCCTCCTCATTGTTATCAGCAGTAGCTACCTGCCATTAGAGAGCACAGCACTCACATTTATAGATTGTTTTAAGGTTTCTAAAGTACTGTACACATATCATCTCATTTGATTCTCAAAATAACATCCCACCCTATCCCCCTTTTCCCTGGCAATGACTGATGGATTTCCACAATTTCAAGAATATCGCTGATGTTAAACACATAGGGAAGGGTAAGTACTTTCCCTCCCTGATAGCCAGTGACACATCCTGCTGTTTTATTAGCAGACTAAGACACCACCATAATTTCCTGAGCTGAATAAATGATGCAGGAAAATAAATGCCGAGTCTTTGGATGGTATCATCCATGAATGATCTAGTGTTTTAATTTTCAAAGATCCTTTCCTTCTATGAGTGAGAGCATGGTATTATCAAGGCAATTTCACTGAGAAAATGTAGGATTTAGAGCTTCCTATACCACCTATGATAATCTCCTCTTCTCCAATACAACCTGGAATGAAGGAATCAGTCATTTCCTATAAAAACTATTATATAGTCTGCTTTCCGTTTAGTGGCTAGGGTTGCCCTTGGATATAATTCTAGTCCTTGTTGACAATACTAAACTGAAACAACAGAGAGAAGGAAATGGAGTATCTTACTCAGACACCAATTCTTGTAGGGAATTAAGATCAGTAGTGTAATACAATAGAAAGAATGATGAGAATCAAAGAATCTGAACTCAGGCTCCACTACCTTACTTGAAGGACCTTGGACAGGTCACTCAAAATATGGGTCACAATTTTCTCATCTGGAAAATGAGACAGTTGTACTAAATGACTTCTAAAACTCCTTAGAGCTTGAAATCTATTATTTAAATTTAAATTATGTCTCATTTAAAAATTCATTTTTGCTGAACTTTATGCTAAATATCAGTCAATATATGTCGAATAACAACTATGAGATATACAAGGCATGGTCCCTGCCCCCTCCAGGAGATACACTCTGGGTGGTAAAATTCTTCCTTTCTTTCCTTCTCTTCCTTTCTTTCTCCCTTTCTGTCTTCTTTTTCTTTCTCTCTTTCCTTCTTTCTTTCTTTTTTCTTTCTTCCTTTCTTCCTTCTTTCCTTCCTTCATTTTCTTCTCCCCATCTATAATTTTATTTGTGTGGGAACTCTTGGTATGGAAACTTCTTTCACCAACTCAGATCTGCAACTTATCTATAACCTGTAGTATTAGAAGACTGCCTGAGGCCCTCAGAGGTTAAATGATGTCTATGACCACAAAGCCAGTGTGTGTCAGAAGCCTTTCTTTTTCTCCTGAATCCTGGGTTTGACCCTTTATCCAATATGGCACACTGCTTCCCAGGAGGTAAAACAATAAAAGTTTTAAATCATGGTTGAAACTGCCAAGGCTTTGGCATGGAGTTGTAGTACTTGAGAGGAGAGAGGAGTTCCTCCTGAAATTAAACAATAGAAGGTTCAAGATTGAAAACTAATTATTACCGGATACTGCAATTCTTCTCCATCAATTATTTGCCTTCTCATTTTAAATGTTTCACTGATGACCTGATTGCTTGTCAGTTAACTCAGTAACAGTGTTCCCTGATTGTAGGCATGGATAGAAACACAGAATCTCAGAGTTGGGAGGGACCTCTGAGGCCATCTCACTACCTGTCTCTGGGTAAGGCCCACCCTCCCTCCCACAACATCTTTGATAAGTGGCCATCAAACTTTTGCTTGCAGACTTCCAGCGAAAAGAAAGTCATTACCTCCCCAAGATAGCCCATTAAACTTTGAGACAGCTTTAATTTTTAGGGAGCTTTTCCTTATATCAGGTATAAATCTTCCACCCACTCATTGCTCGTGTGATTGAGTATCCTTGCCACCCTGGCTGCCTTCCAAGGGCCAATATTCTTGCTCATTGTAGAAGCCATAAAGCAAAGCACACCTCAGTTATGATCGGAGCAGGGATGAGCTTGTCCTGCTACAACACTTACCTTCATACAGGAAGATTTCATTAGCCTCTGCCTACCTCTCTGCCCTGTGGGCTGAGGACACCACTCTAGCGCTTCTATCTTGAGTCTGCAAATCACTTTATAATTTTACTATAAGACACTTAAGAATTCCATTCCCTGCCCATAAGTATTCCTGGTAATCATTTGAAACACTGGAAATTGACTTTCTGCACGATTTTTCTTCTTTCTCTTATCCATGACACATTTCAAGAGTCAAGGATGAAGGATCATATTCATGTTCCCATTTCTGATATCTCTCCCCCACCCTAGTGTCAAAAGGTGGAGAAAGTCAACAAGTACAAGTAGGTCACTTGCAAAACCTGTACAAACAGCTGATAGGGTGCAAAAGACAGGCTGTTACTCAGGAAAATAGTCAAACAGACAAGAGATTTGGATGAGGACTGCTTAGACAGATTTCAAATAAAGAGAACAGATGTTTTTGCCTTTTTTTAAAAGCAATTCAGGTTTGCCCTGGCTGTCAGGTAATTCCAGAAGAAAACTTGGATGTTAATTACCTCTAGGTGATGAAGTTAATTCCTTGACAAAACAGTACATTTCTTAGCACCCAGAAGCTTATTTTTCATACCTCATTATCTCAGACGTCATCCACTGGTTTGTGTCTTCTTGGCAGCCACTGATGAGGATGTTAGACCAAAGAATTGGAGAAGTAGAAACTTGTCTTGGAGGAGATGGAAGCTCCCAGAATGACCAGATTCTGTCTGTTCAAAGAGTTCTCCAGATGCTTACGAATGAATGACTTTTAGAATAGCCTGGGTCATACAGGACGATGCAGTTTGTAGCGCCTGGGAGTCTTAAAGAGATTCACTTAATACACAACGATTCCGGAATGAACATTCTCCCATGGCTCATATGAAATGTGCTTAGCCAATGAAAATGCCCGTGTCTTTTGCCTCCTAGCCATTGATGTTCCTCTTCCCTTTCTCCCTCCTTCCCCCAACCTTCCTAGCCCCACCTATTTTTTTCCTTCAAGAAATTGCATCCAAGCCTTAGAAATTAGTTTTCTTTGGCCTCTGGGGGAAGTCCAAGGCAATGCTCAAAGAGATTAGCAAGTATCTTCTTCCTTTGATTTACAAAAATAAAAATGTTTACATTTCCACCTCCCAGAGGAAAGATCAAGCATGATTTTTCACAGGAAGAAACAACAGACTCCTTGGAATAAACCTCACATCTTCCTCATGACCTTTCAGATTGAATGAAAATGAGTTTTAAGGGGAAAAAAAGAGACTCTGGGCAGCCATTGTAAGCCACTAACTGAAAAAAAGTCTTAGTCACATAATAAATCCTGGGAACTTGAGAAGGATTCACACCAGTCCTCTTCCATAGCATCTTGGGGCCATCCATCTGGAATAGCATTCTTTTAAAAATGTTTTATTTTATTTTAAATTCACTTTTACTTTCAGGTCCAAATTCTCTCCCTCTCTCTGCTCTTTCCTCTTTCATTAAGAAGGCAAGAAACCAAAACCTATCACAATTATAAAGTTATACAAAACAAATATCCATAGTAGTCAAGTTCTGTGGTGGGAAGGGGAGAAAAGAAAAAGGAAAGAGGGAAAAATACATTTCAGTCTGCACTGAGTTCATCATATCTCTAGCTGGAGGTGGCTAACACTTATCGCCAAGAGTTATGGTCTTTCTTTGTGTGGATCAGTTACTAGATCATTCTCAGTTGATGAGCTTTACAATATTATTGTTGCTGTGTAAATTTTTCTCCTAGCTCTGTTCACTTCACTCTACATCAGTTTGTACAAGTCTTCCCATGTTTCTCTCCCTTGATCAATTCTTACTGGACAACCATTTCCCGCCACAATCATATGCTATTGTTCAGTCATTCTCCACTTGATGGACATCTCCTCACTTTCCAATTCTTTGCCACCACACACACACACAAAAAGCTGCCACAAATCTTTTTGCTGTAATATCATTCTTTACCATAGTATTAGTCTTTGCCTCTGTCCCCTCTTTTACACAGTTCCCTCAAAGTAAGACCAACCAACCACAGAAACTAATTTACTAATGCCAGAATAAGCACCATTAGGTCATTTTAAGATTCCCCCTCCCTCCACCTTGGAAATTCTAAAACATTCTAGAAAGGCAGGTAGATAGTACCAGGAATCCAGACGTCAGAATCGAGGCCACCTCTTGCAGTCAGCATAGTATAGATGCCCTGAGGAGCAAGGGAGTGACCCTGGGAACTCCAGACAATGGGAGTCTTCATGCAACAGTCATCCAGGATCTGGACATGGACATGGTGGGACCAAATGCTATGTAGGAAGGGAATTATGGGTTATGTTCCCCAAAGCTATTGGGGAATTTTTTTTTAGCATGTTTGTTCTTGTTATATGTGAAATAGATATCTTTTAAAAAGCTATTTGGTGTTAAATGAAATTGGGATTCTATTCACTGGCCCCCTAATAAATTGGGGAAAATAGCTAGTGAGGGCATAAATTTAGAGAGGTAAGGCAACCCACGAACTCCTCAGAGTGACCTAGAACCTGAAACATAATGCAGCTTGCCTGACTTTAGGTCAGAGCATACTTGTTACACACAGTAGGTACTTAATAAATATTCATTTAATGAATGAATGAGTTGCACAGATTCCCCCTCCCCCCAAATGTCCATACACATTCTGTAAGCAGTTAGTTATTAACTGGAGTAGAGAGTCCTATCCCAGGTAGAGACGTGGTTATTCAGAACATAATGAAAGCATGCATTAAGACATTTTATTCTAATTTCTTTATTCTGGGGAGAAAGGCAAGGTTACCTGAAAATTCTGGGTTTTCCCAGTGAGAAGTGTCTGTTTGATGTCAGTGGTAGCAACATGAGGAATCTCTAAATTGCATATGTTCTTTAGGCTCTGAATGGATGAGTGGATGACTGCTGAGCATATAGAGGTTAGGATATCCATAGCCACTCTCTCCCACCCTCCACTTCCTCATAAGGATTATGGTGGCATGAGTCCATGAAGGATTCAATCACTTCATAATTGAAAGTACAAAATCTTAGTCATGTACCCCAGGGGTAGGAAAGAATGGGTAATTATGAAGGACTATAGTGATGCAAAGAAAAGAGAAATCTTGCTGGAGTAGTTTCTGCAAAGTCATCTGCCATGAATTCTGCTGTTCAGATTAGTGGATTTTTATGATATATGTATTTTTTTGTTGTTCAAGCTTGCAGCACGCCCACGGCCCATGGCCCATAACCCTCACGCATCCCCACCCCCCACACATAAACACTTCTGAGCTCTTGGCAGCAGGATCAGAAATGCCATATTTACTTAAGTCACTTAGATATGCAAACAACTAGCCCTACCTCAATTAGGGATCATGCTCATTCAGAACACAATAGAAATGGGCATACAAGAAAGCATAGTGTTTTCTCAAGACCTGGGTCTGAATCCTGACTTAGACCCTCTCTGTGTGCCCTCTCTTACCTGTACCTTCATTTCTCCTTCTGTTATTCAGTTATGTCTGATTTTTGTGACCCTATGAACCATCATATGTTGATGGGTTTTCTTGGCAAATATACTAGAGTGGCTTACCATTTCCTTCTCCATTTTCCCTATCCAATTTAGGGGTTGGATCAGATCAGGGATTCCCAATCCTTTTTAGTCTCCATATCCCTGGAAAGAATTTTTTCCCTGAATCTGAGTGTAATCGAAAGGGATTACGGACTGGGCAGCACTTTCACTTTGGGTTCGGATCTTAAGATACAAAGGCATGCATTCAAACAAGCTTAACAGACAATTAAGTTTTGTTCAGCAATACTACAAATAGTGAAAGTTAGCAAGTGTATGCATATAATCTAACAGATAATAGTTAAATCAGAATAGAAAAAGAGAAGAAATTCATCACCAACCAGGTGGAATTTCATCACCTAACATGACCGAGGAGGCTTCAAAAGGGGAGGGCAGTCTGTAGGGTCCTGGCTGGAAGAATCAGAAGTAGATGTCCCCACTTCTGAAGCAAAAGACCTTCAAAGATCCTTCTCTCATTCTGTCCCTTTATATATGTAGCTCCAGAGAAACGACCGTAGAGCAAAGAAGGAACTTGGCTGAAGTTACAGATGTCTATTTTGATGTATGTGCTCAAGGACTGGCCAGATCCTTGAGGACATACACTTCCTCTGTTAAGGAGTTTAAGATAAGGCTTTTTGCCCCAACTACATGGTTCATTATTTCTTCCAAAATTTATATGCTGCTTCCTTTGGCACTCCCAGTTACACATATCAACTTTAAGTTACATTCCCTATGTCAGGTCATGTGGCAGTCATGCCATGGGCTGGGGAGAATCTCCTCAGTTCCCCCCACACTGAGGTTGACTGTTCACAGAATCTTAGAACTAGAAGAGACCTCTAAGGCTCTAGGCCAGCACCAGCTGATGAACCAGACTATGCCCAGAGGGGAGGAGACATATTTAAGATGACCCCTCAAGTACCCCAGCCTTCTAGCTCATCACCTCCATGCAACTCACCTCATCATGTTCTATCCAAGACTTCTCAACCGCCCACAGAGTTTTTGATGTTGATTCTTCTTTCATGAAGAGAAGTGACATCCAATGACATCACGAGGATGATATCTTAACTTTCTCATGAGTTGGACTTAAATAAGGCAGAGCCGCACAAAGTTGTCAGCCTCACTCTTTCCTTTAGAGTCATTGGAACCTAGTGGCAAGACAAAAATCAAGGTGAATGGTGATGGCCATTGCAATGGATGACCTTGGTCTTCCTAAATTAAGGTCTTTGCAGGCCTCAGTTTGTCTGAAACAACACTAATTCAATAATTAAGGGCTAGGTAAGAATTGAAACAAAAAATAGACTAACGTACCATCACAAGAATATCAGTCTGGGAGGGGAAGAGCCTGAATCTTCATGCCTTAGACTTCACCAGCTCCACAAACTATTCAACTCTTACGCTAACAAACTGTGAAATTCTTCCCTCTGACCGTAATACACTGTTTATCCCTCTCTCCCTCTGTCTTGCTCCTGACAAACCTATTAGGATCATAGATTTAGAGCTACACCTTGGAGGTCCTCTTGTCCAATCTCCTTTTTTTACACATCTCTGCTTAATTATTCCTCTAATATCCCTGACAACATTGGTCAGTCAATCTTTAACTGAAGACCTCTATTTAGAGGGTATCTACTGCATCACAAAGCATCTAATTCTACTATTGGATAGTTTGAATTGTTAAGATTTATTTTCTTCCCTTATTTCAAGGCTCTCTACAAAATCCTAGTTCAGTTCTCTGAGGTCAAGCATAGCCTGCTCCTTTCAAGCCCTTCACTTGCCCAATGAATCATCACTTTTAACCAAGAATAAAAAAGACAGTTTAGCAAAACTCACCTTCACATCAACCAAATCTGACAACTAGGGATGTGTTAGGGCAATTCATACTGGCTCTTAAGAGCTGATTGTCAAATTATCAGTAGGAACAGTTACACCTCAGATTTTGGCAAACACAATATAACTCAGGGCTTAATTTATTGTTCTGTCAATTGTCTAGAGCAGACTTAAACGATGGAAAACAATTTCACATAGATTAAGTTTAAAACTGTGTTGTGTGTACCTTTTATCTTCTGGAGAGATGGTTGTTAAACATTTACCAGCATATCACTGAAATGACAACCTACACAATGTTTTGTCTCTGCAGTCCCTTGCCTCTTCAATGGGAGGGAGGGACATTTTTTCTCATCTCTTTTCCGAGGTCAAGCTTCATTACAAATACACAACATTTAGTTTGAGGAAAGTTCGGGGAGGTGGCGAGGGGTTGTTACTTTCATTTATTTGGCGGTGACTGTGCATATTGTTTTTCTGGTTCTACTTATTTCATTCTTCATCAATTCACATTGTCTTTCTTTTTAAAATTTGATTTATCTTTAACATTCACTTTTAAAATGTTGAGTTCCAAATTCCCTTCCTCCTTCCTACTGCTCTTCTATTGAGAAGGCAAACAATGCGCCATCTAAATCCTTCCAAGCTTCTCTGAATTTTCAGTCGTCATTTCCTTTGGAGTAGTGCTAAGTCATTGTATCCCTCCTCACAGAGATAATCAGGAACTGGAGGTCTGGGAAGTGGTCAGATTACTGGTAGATTTTGCTGGGAGATCTTCTGGTCCTTGTTGGATTTGAGGAGAGTGAAAAAGTTCCCCCCTTGTTGAGGAGGAAGGACTTCAAATTTGAAAGGGATGGGGAATGGTAGCTATGTGGGCGGGAGGAGTGGGGGGACCAGGAAGAACTCTTAGGTCCTTAGGTCAAACTCTTTCATTCCCTGTGACTGCAGGGAGGAGGAAGAGGAGCCCCAGACACTAGAGGCATCACGATGTGTGGAAGAGTCTGGAGCCTATTAGTGCCCATCGGACAGGAAAGCAATGGTTGGTTGCCGGTGAAACTGGCTTGGGAATCCTCCCAGAGGGGAGTAAATACCCAGTCACCTTATATCTCACTTCATCTGACTCCTGATATCATGCATCCCAAAAGAGAATAAGGTAAGAGGGGGAGAAAGCCCATGTCTGGCTGCAAACAGGGCAGCCATTTTTTAGAATTATCTCTTTTAGAGTTGTTGGTTTGGTTTTTTTTTTCACTTTTTCGGTTCCTGACATTTGAAACTATATTAAAACCATATCATTAATTAAAAACCATAATCAAATACAATTATGTTTTATATTAAAGCCATATAGCAATCAAATCTTTACTAGTTCTATATACTCAAATACAAACAGAAAGATTGTAAAGGAAAGATGGAAGCCCAGGGAGGAAGAATTCTGTTTTTTTGAGGGTTTGTAGATCCAATTTGGATTCTCCCAGTGAGTGCAAAACAGGCCAAGGGCTACTACTAGGGGCCAGTAGTAAACAGTATTCATCAAGGTTTGTAAAACACTTTATGAATATCAGCTCATCTGATCCTCACGACAGCCCTGGAAGGTAGATGTTATTGCTATTCTCATCTTAGAGATTCCTTGCCCAGGGTCACACTGCTAGTGTCTGAGGCAGAATTTAATCTCAGGTCTTCCCGACTCCAAGGCTGACAGTATCCACTGTACCACTCTGCCGCCTTGGACTCACATATTTAATAAAGACAAAAGTTTAAGAGAGAGAAAGAGAGAGGCAGAGAGAGAAACAGAGAGAGATGGAGGGAGACAGAGAGAGACAAACAGGCAGAGACAGACAGAAAAAGACAGAGAGACAGAGATGGAGACCATACAGCTGAAGTAGCAGAGCATCTGTTGGAAGAGATAGGAGGTAGTATGTGCTGGAAAAATTAAATCACCTTACCACCATCTCCCCTCAGAGTCCTATGGAGACAGGCCAAAATCCTGAACCCAAGATTAACCATGCACCCCATACTATTCCAGCCCGTCCCTGACAGCCATCACCAAGAGGAGCCTATGAAGGAGCCTATGGAACAATCCCTATGGAGAATGAGTCTGCCATCCTCCCAACATCAACTATTGACCAACTGCCTCCACTGGGCAGGTAAAGCCCACAGGTACAAGGAATGTTCATGTCTCCCAATCCACTAAGTCCTACTTCCAGTCCAATCCCCACTGCTGGAGGATGGGAGAAGTGAAAGAATTCCAGGCATAGGGGGCAACCAGCGAAAAGGCAGAGTTAAGAGATGGAGTATGTCATGCAAGCAATAGCAAGGAGACCATTGGCAGTAGATTCTCAACATGGAGGGGAGGAAGGCGAACAGGAAGAGGCCAGCTTGGGAAGGGCTTCAAAAGCCAAACAGATTTTCTATTTACTCCTGGAGATAAGAGGGAGCGACAGACTTCCCTAGCTTCTTTGGAAACTCAGGTCAAATCTCCCTCCTCCAACTGCTAGCATCTGCCTCTTGAGTTACCTTCCCATTTACCCTGCGTGTATCTTACATAAACAGAGCTGTTTGCACGTGTCTCCCTTGTTAGACCATGAACTCCTCAAGGGCAGGCACCAGGCTTTTGCATTTCTTGGTATCCCCAAACCTAGCACTTAGTAGTTACTTAATAATTGTTGTTGCCAGGTTTCACTTGAGTAAGTATAGATCATCTAAAGAGAAATTGATGATAGATCCCTGGAGTAAAACCTGGGAGTTTACCAGAAGTAGTGAAAGTCTCTCCACAAAGGGTTAGCTGAGGCTATCGTTCCTCGCTTGACCGTGCCTCTAATTCCAGGGACTCTGTTTCACACAGTCATTAATTTAGCACGGAAGATTCCATTTGCAAAGGCTCAATGAGGCTTAGGACATAATCCTGTGTATTAAAACCTTTTAATGAGAGCACAGCATTAGGCGATCTGTTCAGTGCCAAAAAGAATTAGTTGTGACTATGTGATTTGTTTGTGGATTACAGTATCATTGGCTGCTCATTTTAGCAAATGAAACACTGTAGCACAACAGTCTTTTCAAGACAGATGGTGATGAAAGGTCATAAAATCATCTTACAGCCAAATTAGTGCTGAAAAACAGAGTAATATTGGTGAATGAGAAGGTTGGACTCTGACTTCTAATATTCCTTCCAACCTTAAATCTATTATCCCATGAATCATTATTAAACTGTTATTATCAAAATAAAAATATTATTTTAATATTAAATTTAAATTATATTACTAATGAAATTTATTAGTTGTGTGACTCTGGGCAAGTCACTGTATCCCTCTGAGCTTGTTTCTTTCTTGGGAAATAAGGTGGTGGACAATAATTCCTAGGTCCCTTCCATCTCTAAATCTGTCTTTTCTTTTTATTCATTGGATCACCAGAGCTCAGCGTTGTGGCCAGCATATCGTAAGCATTTAATAAGTGTTCATTGGATTGGATTAAATCTGGGATGTTACAAGCTGCTTTTCGTGCTATTGGGCACCCAACGTGTACAGAATAGGTTGGAGCATAGTGTGAGTGTGTGAGTGAATGAATGCAGTATTTATTAAGCATTCACCATACACCAAACACTGTGCTGTGTGCTGAGGATAAAACAGAAAACAAGACAGACCCTCATCTCAAGGAACTCACCATCTACACAAATGAAAGTTCTCGGGTACAAGTAATATGGAAAAAGTTCCATGAGCTTTAGCATGCAGAAGCAAAGTAGATTATGATGCTTCTTCTTATAAAAGTCTACCCATCTCCATGGATAAAATCATATCAGATTCTGATGTCAAACCACTTGGCAGTGCCAGGCTTAGGGACCTTCCTTTCTGGGGTCTCATTAGCTGTGACTGTAGCACCTGCAGGGGCATCCTTGGCTTGTGTTCCAGGGAGGTGTCTGAGGGCGCTGGGTTACAAGTGCTGCTATTCCCAAGTCTCTTGGGTTCTGGACCTAGGCTGTCACCACTGGGATCTCCAAGGAGAAGGTGGCCAAGGTGTTGGTAGCGCTTCATCTTGCCTGGCACATGCCCCCTCCAGTCCTTCTCTCACAGTACCTTGTTGTTGCTTCAGCCCGCCCCACGCGTGGTCATTGGTTGACACTTAGTGGGGATGCCTGATCCCTTCCCAGGAATTATTTCCTTTCATGATGTCTGTAAGGGCTGTGCTGGAAGAGAAACCAATAAAACCTAATCGATAGCTCTCCTTGGGATTTCAATTGGGATCTATGAAAATCTTAACAGGCCCCATTATTTCCAGTTTGGAAGCCCCTGTGGCCGAGTGGAGAACATAACAGAACGAGAAGGGAGAGGTGCCAAATGGTGTTTCCTTGACTCTAGTGAAAGTGAGAGAAAGGGAAAGACAGTGAGTGTGTTGTAGAGTGAATTGGGAAAAACCTGGCCTCTGATCCTGACAACATCTGACAATAAGAGCTGTGTCCTTTTCAAGTCACAATTCCCTCTTTAGCAAAATGGAGACACTGCCATTTGTAACTAACTCACAGGGTTGAAAGATCTGCTGTTATTGAGGACAGGGCATTGGAATATTTGAAGTGCCTGAGGGAAAGACCTGTCTCATATTTGTATGTGTGTCCCTAATGGGTGTCTGGCACATAGTAGGTACTTAAACAATGGTTATTTAATGAGCTTGAAGGTCACACTGACAAGGAATCATTTGAGTTCAAATTTCTTGTCTTCTCTTCACTACTATTTCAGATGCAGCAAGGAAAAAGTACTGTGGAAAGGGGAATAGGGAGAAGAGGAAGGAAGGAGAAACAGAGACAGCCAGAGAGAGAGAGAGAGAGAGAGAGAGAGAGAGAGAGAGGGAGAGAGAGAGAGGGAGAGAGAGAGAGAGAGAATTGGGATGAGAAGTATGTCTTCAAGGAGAAAAGAAACTAGACAGAAACCTATGGGTTGTTTCTCCATTACAATGTGAGCTATCAGATAACAGGGACTGCCGGATTCTTCCATTTGAATCCCTAGGGCTTTGCACACAGTGAGTATTTAATTAGTGTTTTTTTCTCCTTCCTTCCTTCTCTCATTCCTCCCTTTCTTCCTTCCTTCCCTCCTTCCTTCCTTCTTTTCTTCTTTCCCATCTATCCTTTCTCCTTCCCTTCCTTCCTTCCTTCCTTCCTTCCTTCCTTCCTTCCTTCCTTCCTTCCTTCCTTCCTCCCTCCCTCCCTCTCTCCCTTCCTTCCTTCCTTCCTTCCTTCCTTCCTTCCTTCCTTCCTCCCTCCCTCCCTCCCTCCCTCCCTCCCTCCCTTCCTTCCTTCCTTCCTCCCTCCCTCCCTCTCTCCCTTCCTTCCTTCCTTCCTTCCTTCCTTCCTTCCTCCCTCCCTCCCTCCCTCCCTCCCTCCCTCCCTCCCTTCCTTCCTTCCTTCCTTCCTTCCTTCCTTCCTTCCTTCCTTCCTCCCTCCCTCCCTCCCTCCCTCCCTCCCTCCCTCCCTTCCTTCCTTCCTCCCTTCCTTCCTTCCTTCCTTCCTTCCTTCCTTCCTTCCTTCCTTCCTTCCTTCCTTCCTTCCTTCCTTCCTTTATTCCTTCAGAGTCAGTCTGGTATTTTTCCTCTTTCCTTGTATTCTCAGTTCTTAACACAGTGCATGGAACATCAAGGGGCTTAATAAATCACTGTTAACGCTTGACTTCCTTACCCCAAACACTCCATTTTATCCACTGCAGCCACCTAAACAAGGCGGTAACACCTCCTAATCCCTGTGTGCTTTGTCACCATCTTTCTGTGCCCGAATTCAGGGAAGTAACATGATTGGTTGAGCAAACAAATTAGCCTCTACTTTGAGCTTTAAATAGATAAATTCTGGACAGTGGGGGATGCTAAAGGCTCTAGTAGAGGGAGACCATGGTAAGCAAAGAGGAAGGGATTTTTCTGTCCTCCTCCCAGCGCATTAGGCCATGGTGTCTAGAAGCAACTTGCCCAGAGGGAGATACCCTGTATGGAAGGAATTGCAAGTCGTCTCTGGAGGAACCCCTTATAAGGGGAAAGAGGGAATTTTTTCTGCTCTCCTCCTTCCTTAACCATTCAGCTTTGAAGGGGAATTTGCTGCTCCATTGGTGGGGAACAGCTTCCGGAAGTGGGCAGAGACACACACTCCAGACAGACACAGATACAGTGAGAGAGTCACCTGCAAGAGGAGACAGATCCAAGAGTGTGAGCACTGGCAGCAGAGAAGAGTCAGACCCAAGGGGTAGGTTCAGGCCTTTCGTTGGGTTGCCAAAGTATATCTGGTTGGCCCTGCCTCCCTACTGTGACTCTGACATGGGCTTCCAGGGCCTTGGATGCTAGTGGGTGAGTGCATGAGGACTGGCCAGCCCTGTCTCCTTATGCGAAAAGCTACAGGAACTGGCCCTGCCCACTCTACTTCCAACAGGCCAACCACGAGATCCTGCTGGCTGTAGATAATAGTAAGGGTGTGTCAGCTTCCTCTTCCCCTACAGGCTCCTGACAATGATCGTGTGTATTCTTGGGTGGGATGGAGTGACTTTCTGCTCTCCCTCTCTCTCTTTGGTTTCCTTAGTCAGTTTTCATTTTGGTGCCTTTTTAGAACTCTGCTGCCATGTTTGCTGGTGAGTCAGGCCCCTCCTGGATCTTCCAGGAACCATCTTCCACAGCCTTTTTTGTCAAAGAAAAGAAGGAAATTCTTTGTAAGAAGTTGAAATGTGACAATGTGAAGAGGAAATGCTGCATGAAGCTAAATATTCAATCAAAGGAGTCCATCTTCCCCTGTTTCACAAGAAGAGGTGACCCTTCTCCTACCAAGGTTAATCACTCTGCATTCACTCTTGATCAGATCCCTTACCATTTCTCCAGCAGGTTGCACCCTCCATCATACACACTCTCATCAATCTTCAGTGTCTTATCTACTGGAAGCTTCCCTACTGCCTACAAATATGCCCATGTCTCTCATTAAAAAAAACACCCTCACTTAAGCTAATTATCCCCATCTATCTCTTCTCTTTCATGACTAAACTCCTTGAAAAATTCATCTACAAAGCTGTTTCCGTATCCTTTTCTCTCACTCTCATAAACCGTCTTTAGTCTGACTTTTGACCTCATCATCAGATTGAAACTGCTCTCTCCAAAAATACCAATGACCTGTTATTTGTCAAATTGTATGGCTTTCTATCATTCTTCATGCTTCCTGGCTGGCTCTTTTGAACACTCCCTTCTCCTGGATAACCTCTTTAGGTTTCGTGACACTCTTCACCTTCTATTTGCCCAATAGGTGCCTCTCAGTTTCTTGTTTTCTCTTTCTTCAGGTCACACCCATCCACCATAGGTGTCCCTCGAGAATCTCTTCTGAGCCCTCTTAGCTTCTCTGAAATGATCCCATTTGGTGATCCCATCAATTCCCAAGAATTTCATTATTCTGTCTATAAATATGATTCTGAGATCCATTTGTTCTGCCCTAACCACTCTCCTGACCTTCAGTCTCACATTTCCAGTTGCCTATTGAACATCCCAAACTCAAATCCAAGACTGTACACATTATCCTTACCTAAGCCCTCTCTTCTTTCTAACTTTCCTTTTATTATCAAGGGCACCATCTTCCTTCCACTCATCCTTGACTTTTCATTCTCCCTTATGCCTCCATATCCAATCTGTTTTCAAACCTTAGCATTCTATCTTTGTGACATCTCTTGTGTATGCCCCTTTCTTTCCTCTGACCCTGTGATCACTCTGTGCAGGCTCTTACCACCTCACACCTAGAGTATTGCAATAGCCCAGTGGTTGGTCTCTTTGCCTCAAGTCTCTCCCTACTCTAATCCATCCTCCATTTGACCACCAAAGTGATCTTCCTAAACCAATTATGTTATCCCCATGGCCAACAAACTCCAGGAGATCCCTGTTGTCTGTAGTAGCAAATATAAAATCCTCTGTATTTCATAGTTCTTCATAACCTGGGCCTTTCTGCCTTTCCAGTCTTCTGCTTTACTCCCATCATTGTACATCATTGTCCAGTCACAATGGCCTTTTTTTCCTGTTCTTCACATGTAACGCTCCAAGCATTTTCTCTGGTTCTCCCTTATTTCTGGAATTCCCTCCCTCCTTATCTCAATCTTCTGCCTTTCCGGGCTTCCTTCAAGATTTAGCTGAAGTCCCACCTTCTGCACTCCCACACATGGTCTCCCCACACTTAAGTGCCTTCCCTCTAAGTTTAGCCCATGCTACACAACTGTTTGAATGTTCTCTCTCCAATTAGAATATGAACTCCTTGAGGGTAGGCTCTGGGCCCATGTTTTGGTTTTCTTTGTATCCCTAACTACTTAGCACAGTACCTGGCACATAGTAAGTTCTTAATAAATACTTGTTGGCTGACTGAGTTGCTGGATGGCTGAATGACAAGCACCTAAACCAAGAAAAGGAGTCCAAATAAAAGACTAAGCCTGAGAATGTTAACTACTGGGGATGACCGTGTTCTTTATACTCAGGGCTAGACAGCCTAGGTCTGAAAATCTCCTACTGGGGAGACAAAAACCTCAGTAACCAAGACTCTGAAGGAACAAGAAAAGAAGAAACTTTTTTTTTTCCTTACGGGTTCCCAGACAAAGGTTTCTTCTAGAAGTGCTGAGAAGAACATGGCGGCATCCACTCTTCCCTTGAAGATCAAACAACCACGGATTCCAGCTGAGGCTCCTAGTGAGTTTCATAGTGGATCAGTGTCCAAAAGAGAGTCATTCAGTAGAGACTACAAGACCAGTGAGAAGTAGGCCCAGGGGAGCAACACTAGGTAATGTGTAGAAGACATCAGCAATACTGCAGCGTCAAAGCCTTGAATTTTCCACCCACAAAGGTGTCTCAGTCATACATGCTTCCTATGTGTGCGCCCTGGCTGAACATACTCTATTTATTGGCCCCTTCACACGTATAGTCCAGCCACCAAGTGTTCTCTACTTGTGTCCTCTTTCCACTGATGCCATATGTTTTTGTGGGAGAGTTCACCATAGGAGGAAATGTTTTTGTTGCTCCTATGCCATTTACTTGTGATTTACTATGAACTAATTGTGTCCTCTGACTGTTTATTAAATGCTAACACATTGGTTGGGGCTCATGAGCTATGATTTTAGGGGATAAAGACCCACACAGTGACCCACACACTGGGGTCACTATTCATAGTGAAAGAAAGAAGTCTAATGCTTGTTTCCTGTGCCTACCACCTGTGTTAGTCAGTACTAGGGATCACTAGTGATTATTGAAAATAGATTTATTTGCCTGAAGTGATCAAAACCCACAACAAAGCCAGGCCAGGCAGAGTTTTGCATTAGATAATCCAGTTCACATCTGGCTGATTTTCCTTTAGTAATCAGAATGACATGAATTCTTCCACTAATATTTGACATTATCGATAAACAGCTGTATAGCTCCCCAAGTCATCTGCTTTTGCATTCTGTGGCATCTGGTAACTGCTGAGGAAGAAAGGAATGACTTTCCTCTAGTACTGATGAGAGGACATAATCTTGAATTCATGGTCTTGGTATCGCAATGTATGGAAATGAATCTATGAATTCTCACTATTAAAAAAATGGAGATGTGCCTAACTACCTCTGGGTATCTGGCCACTCTCTTCCCACATCCAATATTCCCTCTCTTGCACATGCAAATCCCAGAGGATTGATTGGTAAAGTACATTAGCTTCTCATAATTTTCTGAGCCTGCTCCCTTACTCCTGAATACTGTAGTCTGTTCTCTAGATACTTAGATTTGTCAGATAGGCACATCTGTTGGAATAATCCCATTCAGTGATGGAAGTAATTGTTCACTGGCACATTGTTAGACCTACAGGTACTGTAGCCTGTGATGGGTGGCTCCACTCCGAAGTGTGGCTTGATTTTTTTTCTAATTTGCTATTGCTTTGGTTTGTCCAGATAATGAATAATAATAATAGCTAACATTAATATGTCACCTGAAGGTTTAGAAAATGTTTGTTTATGCTATATTACTTGATCTTCACAACTCTATGTAGTAGGAGCTATTATTGCTGTTGTACAGATGAGGAAACTGAGGCTGAGAGAGATTACCCAGGGTCACAAAGCAGGTGCCCAACTCCAGGAATCTACCCATGATGCTGTCTTCCAGTGCCCTGTGCATAGGTGTCATAGAGATCAAAATACAAGTTGAGTGGCTCACCCAGTCACACACTAGTCAATGCAAGAGGCCATTGTCCCTAGTCTTTATTTTATTATGTTTCTGGTTTGCAGTCTGTTGATGACTGAGAGTAAAGACACCTGAATTCATAAATCTTCTTCTATTGAGTAACCGATGTCAGCCTTTATAAGCCTCTGGCTCATAACTCACTCCAACATTCATGACTTCCCTTGAATATTAGCAGACTGGAGGAATTTCCCGTGAAGATGTCGGTGTGCTTGGATTCCATGTTTTCTCCTGCTCTTTATTATCTGCTTTTCCAGGGATCTCTTAATCAATATAATGTTTATTTAGAGCAGAGATTCTTAACAGTGTTTGGTGCAACTATTCTGTAGAGCAATTTAGAAGCTTACCCAAAAGACGATAAAACTGTGCATACCCTTGGACCCAATAATACCACCACTAAGTCTGTACCCCAAATGAGATCCGCTGCCTCACCAAAAAAGGATGAAGGACTTATTTGTACAAAAATATTTATAGCAACTCTTTTTGTGGTGGCAAAGAATTGGAAGCTTAAGGGATGCCCATCAGTGAGGAATGACTAAATAAATTGTAATGGAATGGAATACTATTGGGCTATAAGAAATGATAAGCAAGATGCTTTCAGAAAAACTTGGAAAGCATTACATGAACTGATGCAAAGTGAAGTGAGCCAGAACAGTGCTTAGAGTAACAGCAATATTGTATGATGATCAACTGTGAAAGACTTAGTTATTGTCAACAGTACTGTGATCCAAGACTATTCCAAAGGACTCATGATAAAAGATGCTTTCTACCTCTGGAGAAAGAACTGATGGAGTCTGAATGCAGATTGAAGTGTACTTTTTAAAAACCTTTACTATTTTTCTTGGGGTTGGGTTTCTTTTCATCTTTGTTTTCTTTCACAGTATGACTAATATGGAAATGTGTTTGCATGACTGCACATGTATAACCTATAACAAATTGCTTGCTTTCTCAATGAGGAGAGAGAGATGGGAGTGATGGAGAGCATTTGGAACTCAAAATTTTAAAAAATGAATGTTAAAAATTGCGTTTACATGTAGGGAAAAAAATATATTTTTTTAAAAGACAGCATTTGCTAGCATGAACCTCTTTGTCAACCTGATGAAACCTCAAATGTCCCTTCTCAGAATCATACGTAGTTGCCTACATTAAGATTTGAAGAAGATGCTCAATTTCAGGTAGTGGTTAGTGAAAATAAAGATGTCATGTTGCCAATCCACGTTCGTGATCCCCCGAAATCTTGGAGGGTTTCTGGATACTAGGTTAAGGAGCTGTGTCTTAGACTTCAGGAGAGATACATTTCTACTCAGTTTCTATTCATTTTGAACAGAAGTACTAATTTGAGGTGTAGTTACCCCCTGCCCAGAAGTGCTTTTAAGGGTTTTTTGCTTTTGCTTTTCCAAAGGGAATTTTTAATTACTTGTGCTTTTTGTATTTGGTTTCTGCTCAGTGGGATGCAAAGTAAAAAAACCCACTGGATTTAGGAAGGAGAGAAGGAAGGAGGGAGGGAAGGAAGGAAGGGGGGGAGGGAAGGAGGGAAGGAAGGAAGGAGGGAGAGAAGGAAGGAGGGAAGGAAGGAAGGAGGGAAGGAAGGAGGGAGGGAAGGAAGGAGGGAAGGAGGGAGGGAAGGAGGGAAGGAAGGAAGGAGGGAAGGAAGGAGGGGGGAGGAAAGAAGGAAGGAGGGGGAAGGAAGGAAGGAAGGAAGGGAGGAAACAGTCATTTACTAATTACCTGTGTTTGTTTGTTTATTGTTTTAATTTTTGATCATAGATTAAGGCCTGGAAAAGACTTTCCCCATTTTACAGAGACAGAGCAACTTGCCAAAAGTCACTTAGGTAGCATAGAAATCCATCCAGAATTTTTACTCTAGTTTTCTGACTCCAGACCCAGTTCCCTTTTCGCTTGCCACCTGAGAAACAGTGGGATAGTGGGGAGAGAAGAGGAACCATTTGAGGGAAGATGGGATAGTAGAGGAAGACATCTCAGGGATATGAGATGAGGAGGGAAGAAGAGGGAGCTCTCAATGGGTAGCCTCAGTTTTTCAGGGAAGTATGAGGTCAGAATCCTCACATTAGCTTATGTACATTGATATTTCTTAGGATCAGACCTATAATTTCCTTGATATGGAGAATTTCTGATGAGGAAATTCCTTCTATGGATGTAGGTGGGCATATGTTCTATAACTAATAGCCTTGGAGAGTTGCCTGGGCACTGAGTGGTCAACTAGCTTACCCAGGGTCAGAAGTGACACTTGGAGTCAGGTATTCCTTACCCTGAAGCCAGTTCTCTCTATATTGTGGCAGGTTATCTCTCAAACATTCCATATGCCTCCCAATTTTTATTTCATAAAGGCTAGATTATAAACCAGATTATTTGGCCAATAACTTCAAATATCTTTGGGGCCCAAAGTTCTCCAGTTTTTGAAATATAAGTCTCATTCATTCTCCCATGGAGAAGAGTAGGTAAGGAAAGTCAAAGAAGCTAATTCCAGGGGGCAAGTTTTCTTCTACCTATGTCATTGTACTCCTGACTTTTCCAAAAAGTATATAAACAGATCCAAATTCTCAAAGGGTCTTTGAGACCCATATAATTTTTCAGCAGGAAAAAAGGTAACAGAATACTAGAGATACATTTAGTCAGTTTCATTTTTGTGACATTATGTCAGTCTCCAAAGAATTAATGTTCAGGATTACCTAAAGGACAGTTCAGGGGAATTTGGGGAGTATGAACAGACTGCCCTGGACTTGGAGTCAGCTTTTTGTGTATAATGGAACCCTTGGGGAGAGAAGGTAGTCTGCCTCAGTTTCCTCTTCCGTAAAATAGGAATAGTAATCATACCTACAACCCAGAGTTGTTGCAAAGATCAAATGAGATAACATATGTAAAGTATTTTGCAAACCTTAAAGCACTTTATAAATTCTAGCTATTATTATCCAAAATTGAGAGAAGGGTATTAAAGTCTCTACCTCAGCACCCAATGACTAGTACTTTCAGCATCATTTAACTAATTACTGGCAATCAACTTTTGTAAGGGTGTGTTTACTGAGAAGATATATCAAGGAGAAAAGTTCAAAAACATCTTTTTAATCTGGGGAATAATGCTTTGCCTCCACTACCTCGATCACTGGAGATAAATGGAATCAAACTTAGATTAAGTGCTGCAAAGTATTTGCTCCCCCAAATTCACTTCTGAATGTAAAATAGCAGATAGAAAAGTCACTGCTTTTTTCTGCAATACATGTTAAAGCTATGCTGGGTCAAATCATTGCCAACTTGGAACATTTGTTCTGGACTATCACCTCTCTGCCAAGAGGTAAGAAGCATGTTTCATTATTAGTCATGACTGGTTAATGCATTGACCAGAATTCTTAAACGTTTCAGTTATTTTCCTTTACAGAGTTATACACATTGTACAAATTGTTCTTCTGTTCACTTTGCATGAGTTTGCATTGGCCCACGTGGCCAGCCCAGGGACACTCCTGGAGACCCCAAGGACTTGATGGCCCATCACTTTGACCTTGGAGGAAGGATCACCTTCCTAGTTACTTATGCCCAACTGGTAGCCCAGTGTTTAAAAGATTCAGTAATAAGTCACTATGTCCTTAGAGGCTTTGAAGATTTACAGAGTACCTCTAAGAAAATGTTCCTTGGAGTCTACTATAGGTGAATTTAGGCTTGTTACATAAGTCCTCTCAGGTTTCTCTGAATTTTTCCTTTTCATCATTAATTATAGCCTGTTATGTAATATAACATAATGTGTCTTGTCACTCCCAAACTGACAAACAACCACTGTTTCCATTTTTGCCACAACAAAAAATGCTGCTATAAATATTTTTATAAATATGGGTTCTTTCCCGCTTTTGTTGAGCTCTTTAGGGTATAAGACATGTAGCATTATTACTGGGTCAAAGTGTTGGCATAGTGGAGTGATCTTGGGGTACAGTCTTAAATATTTTCTAGTATGGTCAGGGCACCTTATAGGTCCATAGGTCCTTATAATATATCCCACAGTTCCTGCAACAATTTTCATTATCCTTTTTTGTGATCTTTGCCAATTTTATGGGTATTTAATTGAAACCCAGAGTTGTTTTAATTTGCTTTTGTCTTATTATTAGGGCTTTGGAACATTTTAATATGGATTTTAATAGTTTGTCTTTCTGCTCAGATAACTTGCCTTTCTTTTTTAGGAATACTTGTTCATATCCTTTGAACATTTATCTACTAAGGAGTGGCTCTTGTATTTGTGTCAAGATATATTTGTATCTTAGATGTCAGACTTTTACTGGAGATATTTGCTCCAAAGATTTTTTCCCCTCAGTTCACTCCCTCCTTCCTAATTCTAACAGCATTGATTTTTGTTTGTGCAAGCATTTTTCAATTCTATGTAATCTAAATTGTCCACTGCATCTCTTGTGATTCTCTTGGTCCTTCGTTTGGTCAAAAACTCTTCCCTCAGTCATAGTTGTTTTCTATTTGTTCTTCTAATTTCTTCAAGACATAACCTTATCTACCTAGGTTACATATTCATTTGGAAGTTATTGTGAAATATGATACAAGATGCTGCTCTAAGCCTGTTTCCTGCCATGCTGCTTTCTAGTTCTCCTAGTAGTTTTGATCAGATTGCAAGTGCTCAACTCCATAGTATGAGATTTGGGGTTTATCAAACACGATGCTATTGGATTTTATTACATCAGGGTTTAGCTCATGTTTGCATTTCCTTTCTTGGTGGATAACATAGAGCACATACAACATTCCCTATCTAGTTCTAATTGGACACATAGAAGCTTGTTGAGCCTACTGTTGGTGATAAGGAGCTAGGGGTTTGGAGCTGTGTGGTGACAAGGAGTCTTCTGGTTGGCTTATGATCCAGAAATAGTGATGTCTCAGGAGTCACAGAGCTGAGATTAAATACAAAAGAATCAATAAATAATATTTTAGCTTCTTTACTGTTACTTGATGCTTCTTTTCCATGGCAGATTTCAAGTGAGGATGTCTGCTGTGAGTCCTAGTTTCAGGAGAGGTTGTTCAGATTCTTCTATACACATACACACACACGCACGCACGCACGCACGCACGCATGCACACATACGCAGAGATAGAGAGAGACGGAGAGAAAAAGCCGTCATTTTCCCCCTCTCTTTTCTTTGCTTTCTTCAGCCCTGAAAAACAAAACCGCATTCAGACCCTGTGCTTTGTCTCATTTAATTCCTTCTATGACGTTTGAAGACATTAGGATTCCCAAGGGAAAGATGGATCTTTTCTTTGTAAGCCCTTCATTATCCTTTAGCCCCTACAAATCCTTCCTTGGTTTCTCATCTGCTACATTGGCATTTCAAAGTTTCCCCTCAACTCTGTTCTTTTCATCATGATTGACAGAAGCTCTCCAAATGTATATATTATATTATATATATATATGTACATGCAAGAATATACTCAACTTTGCAAGGCATTATTTTTTATTACAAGCCTTATCATTTGTCTTTTGGAATATTATGTTCCAAGACATCCTTTTTTTTATCATATGCATAGCTAAGTCTCTGACCTTGTCTGTGGTCCCTGATCTCTTGCTTTTCGACTGTTGTGGATTTTGGCTATGACAATCCACTTTTCCCCCTTGTGCTAGAAGAGCCAAGAAGTTTTCTTTTATAATTTCTTAAAATGTGGTGTCCAGGAGTTTTCTGATCATAGTTTTCAGGGAGTCAGATGTCTGATGCTTCATAAATTATGTCTCCTAAATTTTTGTCCAGGTCAGTTGTTTTCCATATTACATACATTGCACTTTTTTTCTATTTTTTTCAATCTTTTGATTGTATTCTAATATTTAGTGTCTCATGGAGTCATTGAGTTTTCTTTGCTCCATTTTTTCCAAGAGGTCCACTACTTGAGTGATGATTTCTGCCTACTTTTCTTAGTTATTTCTTCTCCTTTCATTTCCCCTATCCCAATTTTCAATTATAATATCCATTTATATCAATTATTTTATTCCTTCTACTCACTCTTATAATCCTTGTTGCCGAGCCATTTATTTCCTTCAAGGATCTGTTTGTAGTTGTTGTGAGACTAATCCCTTCTTCTGAGTTCATCCTTTTTGATTCTCCTGTTTCTAGTGATTCTTCATTGTTTCCATGTTTTCTTCTGTTTACTCATTTTTAAAGTCTTAGTCCTAGGATTAGAATTTTGTGGTCAAGCAGTCTCTGGCATTCTGGATTAGGCTGGTCCCACCCTTCTCTCATCTGGATGCTAATTGTGCTGCTGAGGTACATGGTATAAGACCTCGCATTATGTCTCAGTTCTTGGCTTCTGTCTTAGTCTCCTGGTTGTCCACTGCAATTTCTCAGCTAAACTGGTCTCTATCTTCTTCTCCCAGTTAAGAATTAGTACTCTTCTCTTCTGCAACCTTGACAGGAACAAGGAGGATGTTGAAGGTCATGTTGGTGTCCATCCCTTTGCATGTCCCCACTTGGGCAGTGCCAGGTACTGAGCTGGCCCTATCTCATGTAGTGACTCTGAGGAGTATACCGCCTGTCCCTATCCTCTTTGGGAGGGTTATCTCCCACTTCTATTTTGAAAGGTTAGAGTGAGGATCTGGCTTCAAATCCTCAATTTTTAGAGCTCATGCTCGTTTTTAACTAACTTGTTCAAAGCACTGGCTAGATTCAGGTCTATTTGTGGGAGCTTGAGCTAGTTTTCTACTATGGTTTCTCTCTCTTGCTTCACTGCCTTGTGTGTATACAAGAAGTCTTGTTGACTTTCCTGGTATCTTTCCTCTCTCTGCCTCCAATGGTCTTTTTATGCAACTTAAATGGGATTGAATACTTTATTTGTTTTTCCAATCAATAAATACTTTATCAATATAACATGATAATTACATTATTAATATAATTTATTAATCAATTAGCATTCATTAAGCATCTTTTTAGGGTTAGGGTTAGAATCGATTCTAACCCTAAATATGTCAAGTACTGTGTCAAGCATTAGTGATAAAAAGAAAAGCAAAAGATAATCCCTGCTCTCAAGGAACTCACAGTCTAATGGGGGAAGGACACAGTTTAATGAGGTCTTCATTATTGGTCTTTCTGGGGTCCTTTTCAGAGTTTACTGAGATTTATATGGGAGAGCTAGCCACCTCTATAGTCTTTCACACCATTATCTTAATCAGAAATTGGAACCCATCACTGGGGATCCTCACCACTTCCTCCTTCTAGATGAAATTAGGTCCAGAATTATAGTTCTTCCTATTTCTTGTTGGTTCCATTTTTTGTAGGGTAAAATTACTGTTAAGAACATCCAGTGAGGTAGAGTCAAGATGGTGGAGTAGAAAGATGCATGTACTCTAGCGCTTCCCCCACAGCCCACAAAATATCTGTAAAAAATGACTGTCAACAAATTCTAGAGCAGCAAAAGCCACAGAACAACAGAGTGAAAGAGGTTTCCAGCCAAGGGTAATCTGGAAGGCTGACAGGAAAAGTCTATTTCACAGGATGCTGAGCAGAGCAGAGCCCAGTCCTGGCCATGCAGCACTGGGAGGAACAGGACTGGAACAGGCTTTCAGGGCAGAATTCCCAGCAGGGAGGATCCCAGATCCCTCAACCCAAAAGTAGCAAAGAAAGCTCCAAAGGTCAGTGTGGGAGGATGTTCCCAGATGGACAAGATGGGCACTAGCCCTAAGTGGTGACGGCAGCAGGAGGTAGGCAGTTATGGTGGACCAGGAAGCAGACTAGGTCCATTGTCCAGGCAGCTCAGTTTAAAGCCTCTGGGGGAATTGAGCAGCTGATCTGAACCTCAGCCATCAGTGGCAGCTGCCCCCCACCCAAATCTCAGTATTTGGGTAGGTTGGAGAGATTGTACATACACACACACACACACACACACACACACACACACACATAGACAGAGGGTACAGGTTGGGTTGAATCAGAAGAGATGATATCCATAAAAAATAATAAAAATAAAAATTAAGGGGTGAGGGAGGAAAATACTGGGAGGAGAAAGGGAGAAATGAATTGAGGCAGGCCATAACTCATAAAAGAGATTAGAAAAATCCTGTTCAATGAAGGAGAAAAAGGAGAAGATGAGAGGGGAAAAGTGAAGCTTATTCTCTTCACACATGGCTTAAAGAGGGAATAACATGCTCACTAAATTTGGTATGAAAATCTATCTTATACTACAGGAAAGTAGAGGAGGAGGGGACAAGTGGGATGAGGGGATGATAGAAGGGAAGGCAAATGGGAGAAGGAAATAACTAGAAGTAAACACTTTTGGGGAGGGACAAGGTCAAATGAGAGAATACAAGAGGAGGGGACAGGGTAGGATAGAGGACAATATAGTTAGGACTACACAACATGATTATTATGGAAGTCTTTTGCAAAACGACATATATATATAGCCAGTATTGGATTGTTTGTCTTCTCAGTGGGGATGGGGAGGGAAGGAGAGAAGTTGGAATTCAAAATATTAGAAATGAATGTTGAGAATTATTATTGCATATGACTGGGAAATAAAAAAAACTTAGGTAATGGGGTACAGAAATTTATCTTGTCCCACAAGAAAAGAGAGAAGATGGAGATAAGTGAAGGGTGGGGTATGATAGAAGGGAGGGTACATTGAGGGAAGGGGTAATCAGAATGCAAGGTATTATGGGAAGGGGGAGGGGAGAGATGGGGAGAAAAATTGGAACTCAAAATTTTGTGGAAATGAACATCAAAATCTAAAAATAAAAATAAAGAAAGAACATCCAATAAATTAAGAATTGCTCTGCTCTTGGCATGGAGAGTGCTTGAGCTGATGTCTGGATACATCTTCTCACTGAAAATTGAACAATTGGTGGGCTCTCTTGAGTTTGTTGGAGCTGGCTCCAACACAATCCTGCCCTTAGCCCTGACCTCGGGATTTCTTCTCATAAGTAAATATCTTCAATACACAATGCTATGTGCCTCCCTACTTTTTGTCATCCTGTTTCTTTTGAACACCCTCCCAGAGTCATGTTTCAGTCCTGGGTCCCATCCTACCAAGTGAAGTCACATTCCCCTCCTTGCATTAGGATTTCTGCTTCTTGCTTGTTGACATATTTTGTGCATCTGGAGTTTGCAAATGACATCAACAGAACAGCCACATCGTGAGCTTAGTCAAACACAAATTTTTGTACCTTTTATGGCCATTATCTACGTATTATGATAAGTTTATAATGCTGATTACAAAGTAGTGATGAAAGAAGAGGAACTTCCTTCTGCAAAGAAAGATTGTCCAGACTATATTAAGTACCAATAATAAACTGAAAGAAAGGACAAAATTAACTTGGGCTGGAAATATTATTTCAATTGTTTTCATTTTAAAGCCCCTGAGAGAAAAGTTGAAAATCTCCCTTGGTAACTCATTGTAGTCACTAAAAACTCTCAGTGAGAGGAAGTTTTCATCATATATTGAATATAAGTTTCTCAAGCCACGTAGTAATTGATTACACTGGTCTCTGTAGAGATTTATATAACCAGCATCCCCTTTGAAAGGACTATTCATCTGCTAACATTACAATCAAAGGCTAAACTAAGTAAGGGCTTTTAAAAATAAGAAATTTAATTTCAAAGAGGTATCTTGTGTTCAGTTAATTTTAGATACAGTTGGTATTATTAGCCAAGTTGGGTAAATTGTGGATTGGTCTTCTCTCCCTCTCTCCTGCCCCCCCACTCACAATGATGACCTCTTCAATCCATAAGCTCCTAATACCATCCACATGAGTGTACAAAGAAGTGCAGAACTGGAGATAAAGCAGATGTAAAGCTACCATCTGAAGCTTTACAATGCCCATTGTGGGAAAACGAGGAAATTGGGTTGCCAGGTTTTTGCATCCTACTGTCCTTCAATTCAAGCTCCGATTAATCATTCTAAACATACGGGAATGATTCCTTAAAGATCTTTAAAGACTTCTCAAGATCAACACACCCCCTCACATTTCTATAACCTTCTTGTGAACTTACAAAGTCCTCAATGAGTCCATCATAATCTACCAAACAGGCAGCTTTGTGAAATTAATTGCCCAAGGCCCAGGCAAATTGTTGGCAGCAAACTTGCCTCCTCCCTACCCAACTTTTTCTGAAATTGTCAAGTAGAACAAGATTGCTCTGGTTCATTCTCCCACAGTCAGACAGGGTACATCTTCCCCTTTGGTAAAAGGTGCCAAGGAATTAAGAGTTTCTCTTCTCTACTGCCATTGGCTTGACCTTCCATTAAATTGTGTTCCACCCACCATTTTTAGCCCGTTCCATTTAACCAATTACATGAATTAATATGTACAAAGGATTTTATTCAAAGATGTATCAAAAACAAGTATATATATACTTCCCACAGTTTCCTATAACATCTCAGAGGCACACTCTGTCCCTTTCTACTTCAGTCTCTGGGAAGAGTGCACTCTTAACATTGGCTCTAACATTGGTCCCAGCAAGCTCATATCAACTGTCTCATGACTACTGGATGAGTTCTCATCTTAGCTACCACTAGGATAGTCCCAAAGGTCATTCCCAAAGTCATTCCTTGTTCCTCAAGGCATTAATGCTGAGTCAAACTCAGGCTTTGGAAAGCCTGGACATCAGACCACCACCACAACCTTACAAAGTTGAAATCTCTAAACCAGGCCTGCACAACCTGTGGCACGCTAAAATATCTCAGGCAGCCCATGAAACATGCAGAGGAAAGCATCCTCTACCTTTCTCATGGGTTGCCCCCAAAATCCTTTGGCATGCCTGCCAGCCATAAGGAGCTTGGGGCCACAGGTTGTGCAGGCTTGCTCTCAACCCTTCACCTGAAATGAAAGAGCAAACGCTGAGACAAACAAAGAAGTCAGGTCTGTATTCACAGGGACATGTCTGGCATCATCTCTCATCAGATGTCACCTTCAAAGCAGACAAACCAAGAGCAAAGCAGTCAAAATGAAAACAGGCGAGGCTGACTCAGGTCTTTTCTGAATGTCTCTGAAACCAATTAAATATCCTCCCATTCACCCTGGGTTTAGCTAGCAAGAACCATTTACAAAATGTCTAAATATAGTCCAGTACCTCTCGGAGGTAATTTCATCACAAAGCGCCACTCCTCTCAGAGAATCAGGCTACCCAGCTTCTCTCATGACCAGGATTCGCATCAGCCAAGCATGCTAATGGGCTCTCCACATGTATCAGTCCCCCATCAATCAGGAATTCCTAATATAGTCAGTAGCCTCACCCCATACCGGATGGGTTGTTCATTAAGACTAAACTGCAATGGCGAAAAACTAGAGACCAAGTGGGTGCCCACGAAGGGTGAAATGAATGGATAAAAAGTGGTATGTAAATTGAATGAAAAAATAGTACCTATATCTTTATATGAGGAATGAATATAAGCAATGAACACGAGGAATTCAGAGGGGCAAGGGCTTGAACGAAGTGATACGGGGTGAAAAAAGCAGAACTAGAAGTAAAATATTTTTAAATGACTCTAATAATGTAAATGGGGAAAAGTCAGCTTGTATGGAAGTTTTCAGGATGTTTATGTAGCTTTAGAGTCTTTTAAACGTTCATAGGTTAGAAGGAAGAGAAAATTAGAGCTCACCTTGTTCAACGTTGCTCATTTTGAAAAGGCAACATGGATAAATTACTGGAGTTGGATTCTGGAAGATTCCAGTTCAAATTCTGCCGCTAGCACTAGCTATGTGACCTTGAGAAAGTCCTTTAATCTCTTTCAGATTCAGAGTTTGTTTTCCCATTTATAAAATGAAAAAAAGCCATTCCTGTAGTACCTAATAATGATAGCAAGAATTTCTATAGTGCCTTAAGGTTTATAAAGTACTTTCCGTATGTTATCTCATTTGATCATTGCAAGAAGCTTGAGAGGTAGGTGCCATTATTATTCCCATGTAACAGATGAGAAAACTGAGACTGAGAGACCCACAGTCACAAGGGTAGTGTTTCAGGCAGGATTCAAAATTAGGACTTGCTCACTGCAAGTTCAGTACTCTATCCAATGCACCACCTAACTGCTTCTACCCACTATGCCATCAAGTACCTCACTGGGTTGCTGTTTGGAGGCTCAAAGGAGACAAATGTAAAACACTTTGCAAAGAAAATAATACAGAAATGCTAATTGTCATTATTACCAGTAAAGAAATGCAAACAAATGAAAGAACTTGTTCAAAGTGACCCAAATAGGTGAGGTGGATTCAAGCTAGGAGTGTCTGACTCCATGTCCAATCCTCCATGGAGCCATGAGAAGAAATAGATCTAGACTGAGGAATAACACTTTAATGATGGAGGCCTTGAAAGGTGGAGTGTCACTGAGAATCCATACAATGAGTCATGGAGTTAGTAGACATTTCATGCCACTTTACCCTTCTCCAATATTTAGATAACAACATTTGCAAAAAACCCACTTAATTAACAAGTATAGACAGCCAAAGACAGCTGAAATAAACGGCTCCCCAAACCAGTAAGGCATGAAACTCAAATGCAAAGCAAAGCAAGCACAGATTAACTGTCCCCAAATGCTTTTCAGTGGTAGTTTAGGTCATAAATGCCAAGTTTTCTATGGGGTTTTTCCCCTGTGATATTATCTTTAAGCAGTTAAAAGGGCCTATGAGACTTTTATGTAATTCTAAATATATTCAGAATTCATAAATAAAACTTTTCTAAAAATAGCTTCAGCTCCCAAAAAAAAGTAAGGAGAAAAGAATTCTCAGTATCTTAATAATAGTCCTTGAAACTAGCTAGCACCAAGAATGTCTTTCTTAAGGAGTTCATTCCCTGGATCACAGTCTCCCATGACCTCAACCCCTTGGTCCCAAAGCTGGGGACTTCAGTATTTATCCTAATATAACCTCAAATGCACCTGGCACATAATTTATCAGCTTCTTCTTCAGGTCCCGTCATTGAAACCCTAGAAATCATCATTACCCCAAATTCTGTTCCACTGGTGATCTGCTTAGGTCTCTCCAATCTCAAAAAAATCCTCTAATTTGATGCTGAGTATCCCTTCATTGTATATTTACTCTCAGTTTCACTCTCAGAACACTCTGTCTTCACTCCATCATGATCCACTGGTTTCTTAACCTTTTTGCAATTTGGTTTCTGATTGTACTGTTTACCCAAAATTTATATGCTTTCTTGAGCAGCTTGGTGGTCCCTGTCCTGAAGTCAGGAAGACTCCTTTTCCAGAGTTCAAATCTGGTCTCAGACATACTAGCTGTGTGACCCTAGGCAAGTCATTTCACCCTGTTTGACTCAGTTTCCTCATCTTAAAATGAGCTGGAGAAGGAAATGGCCAACTACTGTAGTATCTCTGCCGAGAAAACCCCAAGTGGGGTCATGCAGAGTTGGATATGACTGAACATCGAACAAATTCTCTCTCAACTGCTAAATCCAATGGTCTTGTCTCAATTTTCATTCTACCTTCCCTCCCTTCAGGTTTTGACAATGTTGGCACCACCACCATGCCTTGTTCTCTTCTTTCTAGACATTCATAACACTATTATTTCCAGGTCATAGTTCAGCTTATCTGACTACTCCTCAATGTCTTTTTCTGAATCCATCATTCACCTCTATATGTAGGTGACCCATGCATCTCTGTTCAGGCTTTTCTGTTCTTTATGTATAAACTCTCTTTTTAAAATCTTATCAACCCCCATCCATTGAATGATTATCTCTACATAGTTGACTTCAAATCTATGTATCCAGCCCTAATTCTGATCCTGAATTACAGTCCTACCTTGCCAGCTGAGTGCTGGATATCTCCAGTTGGAGAACCCATTGGGAACTCAAACTCATCATACCTCCAATGCTAAAACACAAGTACTATGCCTTCCATGAAGCCTTTTCTGATACCCTACTCTCGCCCCCACTACTCATTACTAATCATATTGCATTTAGCTACTTTGCATTTACATGAATTTGTTTTCTTTATATTTATTCTGTATATATTTACATGTGAAATTGTTGTTTCCTCCATTAGAATGACTTAATAGCTAGCATCTATAGGTATATCTGGGAGAATATTACAGTTTCTAGTTCCATATCAAGTCATCAGGAAAAGGGCGATAAAGTAAGTCTCATGAATTTTTTAGTTTCCCAATGCATATAAAAGTTTTGTTTATGCTATACTGTAGTCTATTAAGTGTGCAGTAGTTTTAAGTCTTAGAAAAACAGTGTATATACATTAATTAAAATATATTTTATTATTATAACTTCTGTCTCCCTGGGTCATGAGGGGTGTGCATTTCAGCACACAACATGCCAGGAGAGCCATCAGTGACTCCCTGCTACCAGGCAGCAGCAGTCCTTGGGGGCATCTGAATCTGTGTAGTGACTTCCTGAGCTCTCAGCCCACAGGGGGTAAGGATGTTGGACCATTAGTCAGAAAGAGATTACAGGGCTGGCACTGAGGCCAGGACTCCATCGCCTTGCCCATATGAAGATCTGAGTTGTAGTCCTAGGGCAAGGAGGAGAACCAGTACACTAAAGGTCCTAGATGCAGGGGACCAGGGATCCTGATCACAGTTTCAGGACAGAAAACAATGCTTGTGATTGTTCATAGACAAGAGCACAGGTCAGAAGAGCTGTGACCAGACCTCTCCTTAAATCATACCACCTCAGAGGAACTGAAAACTTACAGGCCCCCAGTACTAGCTCTAAAAGCAACAGGACAAAAAACTTGAAACTTGGGAGGGTGTCCTTCCCCCTCCCCAGGAACAGAAGCCAACTTTAACATAAAGTTAAAAGTCAAGAACTAGACTGGGGAAACGACCATAGAAAGTTCCTATGGTGACAAGAAAGATCAAAACACAAACTCAGAAGAGGACAACAATGTCAAAATGGCCACATGCAAAGTCTCAAAGAAAAATGTGAATTGGTCTCAGGTCCAAAAAGTATTCAATTAGTACTTTCTACTACAAGTGGAAGTACTCAAAAGACATTTTAAAAATCAGATGAGAAAGAGAGAAAGAGAATTGGGAAAAGAAATGAAGTGATGCAAGAAAATCATGAAAAAAATGTCAACATTTTGGTAAAGGAAGTACAAAAAATACTGAAGAAAATAACACCTTAAAAAATAGAAGAGATAAAATGGCAAAAAAACCCACCAAAAAACAAACAAGAAAAGAGGCACCAAAATCCAGTGAAGAGAACTCATTAAAAAGCAGAATTGGCCAAATGGAAAAGGAGGTACAAAAGCTCACTGGAGAAGAAAAAATCCTTATAGCTTGGAATTAGGCAAGTAAAAACTAATAACTCAATGAGATGCCAAGAAACAATCAAACAAAATGAAAGGAATAAAAAAAAATAGAAGAAAATGTGAAATATCTCACTAAAAAAAATTGACCTAAAAACAGATCTAGGAGAAATAATTTAAACATTACTGAAAACCATGATTTAAAAAAGAACCTAGATATAATATTGCAAGAAATTAGGAAAACTATCCTGATATCCCAGAACAAGAGGGTGAATATAAGTTGAAAAAATCCACCAATCACCTCCTGAAAGAAATTCCAAAATAAAAAACTCCCAGGAATGTTATAGCCAAATTCTAGAACTCCCAGGTCAAGGAGAAAATACTGTAAGTAGCCAGAAAGAGACAATTAAACTATCATGGAGCCACATGAAAGGGGCTTTCATTGATTACAATGATTAGATTCTATCCTTGGTTAAATGTTTTTTGTTCTTAGCAAATCCACCAGAGTGCCTTCGGCACATCACTTCATATTTACAATTCTGGAATGTTCTCTGTTGTTCTGGGCAGGCTCAAGTTCTCTCAAGTGCCTTCCAAGTGTACTTTGTACTAATGATTATCAACAGTGTATACATGGTCCAATTCTTTATAGGCCTACTAAATACCATTTAAAGAGTACCTAACAGTCCATTAAATAGAGTTCTTAAATAATCTACAACTTAATTGTCTTTAGGGAAGGTTCAGGTCTATGATAGCCAGGGTGTGGTGGTTACAATCAACTTTAAATACAAAGTTAGGAAGGTTCAACAAGCAAACGAAGTTTTATAAAGCTTATTATCTAGTACTGCCTGCTTTGTACTATAACGGATTTTCCCAAACCAATCAACTAGCAAAAGAAATTAAAATTGAACTAAAAGTTAAGTCAACATTAAGTACCTTCTGTGTGCCAGGCACTGTGCTAAATACTGAAGATACAAAGAAAGTTAAAAACAAACAATCTCTACTCTCACGGAGCTCCTGGTCTAATGAGAAAGACATGTAAACAGCTAATTAAAAATAAGAAATAGATAATCTCACGAAACAACTAACACAAGTGAAATATAGAGAAAAGGCAAAGGGAAATATTAAGTTTTCCCTTTCAGTGAGAATCTCTGGTCCTAAAGGAACTTCTAGAATATGTGGTGCTCTTCCAACAGGATTAGGGACCTGAGGTTGCCTGGAACTCAGCATCTCACCTAAGGGTGAGAAACCAAATGTTCTGCATTGGAATTCCTTCATAGGTCCCTGTAGCCCAGAGAGTAACGAATACATTTTCACCAACAGATGTCACACCAATGCACAGAGCAGTCTAGAAAGAGGTCTCTCAAGAAAATCTCTCCAGAGGTCCCTACAATACATACGAAAGTCCACTTTCCTCTAGTAGATCCCTACTTATGCAAACAGCATTCCAATTAGGGGGATCAAAATCATCCAGCAACAGGACAAGAAGATTTAGTTCAGAAAGAAAGCAAACAAATTCAGATGAGACCTGAACATAACTCCCAAGGGAAATTAAACCCTTGGAGTCCATTGGAATCAACCCGAGAACTCTGGGTGCTCAAATGCTTGGTTGAGTGACCATCGAAAGACAAGTTCAAATACATTAACTTTGTTTTGCTAAATCAAAATGATTTCCTTGGTGCAGATTCTGACTGAGTGTGTATCCCCTATTTTGGCTAAGTATATCTCCTCTGGTGAACTAGTGAATGACTTCTAGTGTCTTAATTCCTCCTAATATCAAGACAGAACTTGCTTGAGTCAGGTTTGTCTTACAACAATCCCCTAAAAGTGGTTATCCAGTCCCTCCAGGGATGGGGAATCCAACACTTCCCCAGAGATTCAAATGAAATAAATCTCCCCACCACTTCCATACACCTCAAGCATCATTTGAGGTTCCTGCCTTTTTTTTGGATCCTGGGAAAGACTGTCTTTCCCACTCCTAGAGATCACTTGTTTCAGAAGATGGAACAGGGAATTTAGGTAGTTGAATCTATAGACCCTGCTGACACTTACTGGCTGCCTTCCCCTTTTTCCTCCCCATCAATTGACTAGAGGGCTGACTGGGGTTCACCTTTCCTGGATCAGCAATCAATTCCCAAAAGTTATATGGTTTGGTCATTCATATTAATTAAAGAGGTTTTTGCGTTCATTTATTACTGTTCAAGATGAAGCCCCATGAAGGTTAGAAGTACAGCCATGAATCACTGTAAGCTCCCAGGTACTATGTGTAATTACAGCTTTTATGTACTCAATTTTGTATTCACATTCCAGGGACATCTTATTCATCTGACTCTTTTTCTTGATCACTGTGCATTGACATTACTATCGAAGAGAAAACAGAAATAGTAAAGATGCAATATTAGTGGATGAGTGATGGATGACTGACTCAGTCCATTCAGACATAGCTCTTGGGCAGGTCATGAAGATGGGCAATGAATTGTGGTTGGAACTGAATCAGAGCAAGAGATCGGACTGGCTCTTAGCCCTCCCTCACTCAAATCAAAGTCAGCTGCAAGTCATGTCATCATTTCCCTAGTGTCATGGTCCTCCTTGAAAACTAAGGACAAACACTATAGGGCTTTAACAATAAAGGGCTTCCAGGTTCTCCCTGGCCCAGAGCCCACTGGAAACAACAATATAGGCCTAGAGATGCTGAAATTATGGAACACCTCAAACTTATTTGGGGATTAGGTTTGTACCAGACTATGAAGAGACCTAAAGTACAATGGAAATGTACATGATATGCTTCAGAATCACCACATCTCAGAGCTGGGAAGGAGTCTTAGCCACCCTCTAATCCAACCTGCACTTGGAAAAGAATACGTACTACAATATTTTTGACAAATGGATGAATGAATGGATAGATGGGTGGATGAATGAATAAAAAAGTATTTATTAAGCATTTTGTGTGCCATGCTGTGCTCAGTACTAGGGATACAAATAAAAATGTATGACAGTATCTACTCTAATGGATCTCATATCCTATTCCACAACATACCTCATGAATAAATGGTGAATGAATGAAAAAGCTTTTATTCAATGCTATTATGTACAAAGCACTGTGCTAAGTGCTGGAGATACAAGATACCCCCAGATAGTCCTTAGTCTCAAGTAGCTTGTGTTCTTATGGAGCAACCTTTGATTAAAGAGCCCCATTCCATTTTGGGACACTGTTAGCATCTCTCTCCTCAAGAGTCTCTTGCTTTGGAAGGTGTTTCCCTTTGGCATAAAATTTGCCTTTTTATAGTTTCTACTCATTGCACCTCCTTGTTGCTGTCTTTTAGAGTCGTAATCACCCTTTTAAATATATGAAATACACCTTTTGTGTCGCCTTCATCCCCTGAAGTATATTCTCCAGACTAAAAAACCTAGTTCTTTCAACAAATTCTCATTTGGCATGAAGTAAAAATTGCTTACTGTCCTTGTTATCATCATTAATTCATTCAACAAAAATTCATTAGGTACTACTTCTACTCTTGTCTCCTCTCTGGACACCTTTTAGCTTATCAGTCCTTTATAAAATATGGCACCCAGAACTGAACAGTATGCACACTCCAGATGAAATCTGATAATGGAACAATTAGTGACACTAACACTTCCTTATTACTGAATACTACACCTCTCTTGTAGTCTATGGCGACATTGGCTTTCTCTACTGCTGTTTCAAACTGTTCATTCATCTTGAGTTTGTAGATCACTAAAAACCCCATATATTACTCACACAAATTTCTGTCTAGGCACACAATCCCTCATCTGCAGCTTGTAAAGTTGAAATCTTTTAACCCAAGTATAAATATTTACCTGTATTGTCATTAAATTTCAGCTTTTAAATGTGTCCCTGTGTTCTAGCTCAGGAGTTGGCAAACTATGACCCAAGGGCCAAATCTAAGTTAACTACCTGATTTTGTGCTGCTTGGAGCTAAGAATGGTTTTGTATTTTTAGATACAGTCTGTAGGCTATAGTTTGCCAATATCTATTCTAGTAAGTGAAGATCTTGTTAAATATTGACTCCCACGTAGCTCATTGGGCATTCTCAGTTTGGGGTTATTGAATTTGATATCTGTGAAATGAGGTTTGCCTAGATTACCTCCGAGGTCCTGGCTCTAGATCCATGATTCTTTGATCTACAAATTGGATAGCATATCATATATGGCATTCCTTTGTCTGAGTGAAGGAGCAGAAATGTTAACCAGCACAGGACCAAGCCCAGAGGTTTGGAGCTATGCACTGGAGACCTCTTTCCATGTGGATATCAAACCATCAATGACTGCTCTTTTATTCTACCATTAAAGCAGTTCCAAATCTGACTATTTTCTAGCTCATAGCTCTCCACATTTTCTTTTCTTTAATTAATTAATTTTATTTTCAGTGTTCTACAATTACTACCATATAACTTAGATTATTATTTTCCCCTTCCTCTCCCCTACACTTCCCCTGCCTCCCCGAGATGGCATACAATTTTGTATAGGTTCTACACATACATTCCTATTAAATACATTTTCACCTTAGTCATGTTGCATAGAAGAATTAAAATGAGTGGGAGAAATCATCTAACAAACCAAAATGCAATACACACACACACACACACAAAATGATCTGCTACATTCTGCAGTTGAATTCCATAGTTCTTTCTCTGGATGTGGAAGACATTTTACCTTAGAAGAGAATTTTTTTTTTTAAGTCCTTGCATTGCAATGAAGTTTCAAGTCTAGAAGAAAAAAACTCTCACACACTGTGGTCCTTGCTGTGCACAAAGTTCTCCTGGTTCAGTTCCTTTCACTCAGCATCAGATCATATAAGTCTTTCCAGGCCTCTCTGAAGTCTTCCTGTTCATTTCTTATAGCATAGTAGTATTCTATTACATTCATATACCATAATTTATTCAACCATTCCCTAATTGATGGGCATTCCCTTGATTTCCAGTTTTTGGCCACCACAAGGAGAGCTGCTATAAATATTTTTGTACATGTGGGACCCTTTCCCATTTTTATGATCCCTTGGGGATATAATCCTAGAAGTGCTATTGCTGGGTCAAAGGGTATGTACATTTCTGTAGCCCTTTGGGCATAGTTCCAAATTGCTCTCCAGAATGGTTGAATCAGTTCACAGCTCCACCAACAGCGTATTAGTGTTCCAACTCTCCCAATGCTCACCAACATTTATCATCTTCCTATTCTGTCATGTTTGTCAATCTGATAGGTGTGATATGGTACCTCAGAGTTGTTTTGATTTGCATCTCTCTAATCAAAAGTGATTTAGACCATTTTTTCACATGACTATAGATATCTTTAATTTCTTCTTCTGAAAATTGCCTGTTCATATCCTTTGACCATTTATCAATTAGGGACATATATTCCACAATAATAGTAAGAAAACTTTAGCAAATGCTTTGCTAAAATTGAGGCAAATTATATAGACAGCATTCCCTTGATCCATCATCAGTGATGACTTCTGTACCAAAAGTGAGTGAAAGACTTCATCAACAGCATGCATGACTGTAAAAGAAAATACGTTGGTCATGTAGCAAAACAAGGGCTAACAGGTAGACATCTCAAATGCTTCATTAGGATCCAAGAACTATGAAGAATTCTAGCGAAGGACCTGCAGGACCTCGGAGAGCTCCTCTGAGGGGCTTCATAGTAGGAAGTGGACAAAAGTTGCCCAGAATGAGGTGTGGATGGCTTTACCTCTGCCCCATTGGAGGAAGTGCCCATACCAATAAAGTCATGGAACCTCTGAAATATCAATAATAAGCCTGAAGAGCACAGGTAGAAAGGAGTATGGTGCCTCTCACTCCTTTTTCATGCTAGAAGGTTGGTCTCAATTTTATATGATTTACACAAGTTTTACACAGTCTTTATGCTTCGATAGTTTGCAAAATAGCTTCAGTCTACAGATTTAATACTATTATATCAATCAACCACATTGTGCAATAAAAAGAGCACCAGGCTAAGACTGCAGAGACCTGACTCTCCTGCTCATAGTGATCTTGAGAATTTGTATGATCTCTTTGACTCTTAGTTTCCACAACATGAGAAAGTGGCCAGATGTTCTCTAAGATGTGCTTCAATATAAAGATGCTACCCTTCTAAGAGTCTGCACAGTTATCATATCCTCATGTTTTGAGCCCAGGAAGCTGCCAAATGGCTACAACAAAGGGCAAAAACCATTCTATTTTGAGTCAAGGGTCCTCAGCTTGGAGCCTGGCTCTGCCTCTTTCTATCTGCCTGACACTGGAGAAGTTTTTGTATCTTTTTGAGCTTCAATTTCATTGACTATAAAGTGTGTATAACCGTTTCATTTTCCTTATGGAGCTGCTGGAGGAAAGAAGTTCATAAACTTTAAATAATAATAGAAATGAAATAAGAATTCATAGCTGCCTGACCTTTGACAGATGTTGCCTCATCTATAAAGTGAGAGTAGTATCTGCCTCATCTTTTTCACAAGGTTCTTGTGTAGACCAAATGAGATCACTAGTATTTCTACTAAAAAAAAGCACTAGAAAAGTTGTAAAATTAGATACAAATGTAAAGGATGGTCCTTCAGAGTAAGAAGAGCAGTGCTAATAATAGTTCAGCTCCACTCTGCTATACTTATGCCACATCTGCAGGACTGGGTTAGGTTCTGGACACCATGCTGTCAAGCTGGAGTGCATCCAGGGGAGGACAAATGGGATGATGAGTTATTTGGAAGCTGTTGTAAAAGGAAGAGCTGAAAAAATTCAAGAATTCAGGCTATTGTTTGGTGGTGGTTGTCCTTTATTCTATAAGAGTACTCAAATGACATTACTATGTTGGGGTCAAGGCACCGTGTGTCTGACTATGGCTGATCATCCCAATACAAGCTTAGAAGGTTCTACTACAGGTCAGGCACAAATAGTCCATATGAACATTTTGACTGGAGGAGTCTCTAAATTTACATATCTCACATTTCTTTTGAGCTCTTGCAACTTTGCTTTGCTCATAAAGCACAGTGCTTTCTTTGATTTGAGTACACTCTGCTGGGTAGACAGGCAGTGTCTCCCATGTCTCACAATCAATTCCAAAGTTTCTGGGGAAAAGAAGAGATGAGTGTTTGGAGCAATGTTTGTAGATCCTCAAAGTGCTATTGTGTGCAAATTTCTTCTGTGGAATTTTGTAACACAGAACTAAAACCAAAGGTTCAACATAAGGAAGAATTTCTTAATCTAATCAAGAAGGACTTATTATATATTTACTTTGGGAACAAACAGGTTTCATTTCACAAAGAAATAGTAAAGTCTGACAATAGGTACATCGTTGAATTTGTTGAATATAACTAGAAGTGATTTGTCTTTGAACAAAGTCCATGAAACAGTGAGGATCCAAGAATTAGAGGTGCTCTTTGGGTAATACTCACATGACTTCCATTTACAATATGTTGGCAAAGAAGCAGGCTAGAAGTGATTGGAGTGTATGGATTTGTTTAGAGAAAGAACTGTCTCTGATGGCAATTCAGAATCAGGTCATTGCCCCCAGAAATTTCAGAAAGATTATCTGTAAGAAGCCTGGACTTAATAGTCAATGTGAATTATGCAAATAAAGTGGAGGAAACTGTGTGATAGAATTGAAGCAGGATGCAAAAATCTTTCAATGACTCACCAGAAGATGAGCTGACATCTCTATACTCATTCAACTACAGAAAGCAGTCATTTTATATGCCTTGGCATGAAATATGAAGGATTAATAGCAGGATAGGGAGAGCTTCCAACCATTCTTATCTGAATCCTATCAGAAAAGAGCAACAGAATGAGTAACTGTGGTAATAATAACATAGGATTTGGACATCACTAACATATCCAAACCAAAAAAGAAAGGAAAAGGTTGAGAGAAGTCTTCAGGATAAACTCATCATGGATTTTCCTAAAATTGCAAACAAAACCAAACAAAACTGGAGACAACCTTTGTGTTCAACAATTGGGAACTAGATGAAATGAACCTTGTCATTCATTAGCCATGCAATGGAATAGCATTGCTTCATAAGAAATGACAAATAGGAATATGACCAGATATATAGGATAACTTCCTTTCCTAATGATGCAAGTGTGGAGCAAAAAAAAAATAAAGTCACAATAATATTGTACACACCGATTGTAATAAAAATACCAATAGCAGCAAACTTTGATATTGTACACAGCAGGAGAAATAGGGAGGGGATGCTAAAGCAATAAGGATATTATTTTGTTGAAGTATATATCTATATCTATATCTATCTATCTATTTATCTATCTATCTATCTATCTATCTATCTATCTATCTATCTATCTATCTATCTATCTATATGTGTGTATGTGTTTTTTTCTGCCTCTCAGTCTCTCAACAACTGTCATAATTTTCTCTCAACAGATTGATGTATTTTTGGAATTTATGGCTTGAGGATCAAATACAATTTAAGAACTGGAAGGAACATTAGAGAATATTTATTCAACCCCTCCTCCACCCTACGGATGAGGAAACTGAATCTCAGAATTATAGGTCACCTGTTTAAGGTCATACAGGCATTAAGAACCAGATCTAACATGCAAAGTCCTACCTTTTGCTTCCAGGTCACTATGCCTTCACTAAGTCTTGTTTTCTTTGGGATTTAGCGGCAATATTTGTTTTGATGCTGGCTACTAAGTGCATAACTTTATTTCTTTACTACTTGAAGACAAAAGAAAAGGAGTCGGTTTCCAGGTAGTATTTATTAGTTTACTATGTGTCAGGTAATGCTGGGAGCTATACTCTATTACAGGGTAAGATAGTCTCTCCTCTGGAAGAAGACAAATGAAAAGCTCATCTGAGTGATGTAAGATGCACTAGAGGGCAATCAGATGGTTCAGGAAAAAGAACCTTGGATTTGGAATAAGAATCCAGCTTCAAATTCCAATGTCTCCACTGAGTTTAAGCAAGTTGCTTAACCTCTCTACCTCAGTTTCCTTACATGTAGCATGTGAGATTGGGTTGTATTTCCCAATGTCACATCTGATGCAATAGATCACCCAGAATCTGAAGATTTGGATAAACAATTCTTTTAATAAAAGCATATTCAGTAACTCCTACCCCGGATGAAAGTGATCTAAAAGAGATTAAAAACAGTCCACTATCATTCTATTAGCTAGAACAGTGAATAAAGTGCCAGACCCGGAGTCTTCAGACAGTTACTAGGTTTGTGACTATGGACAAATCACTTACCTTCTCAACCTTGGTTTCCTCATCTGTAAAATGTTGATAATGATAGCCCTTACCTCCCAGGGTTGTTGTGAGGATTCAATGAGCTGCAGTTTCCTAAGTAGCTTTGCAAACATAAAGCCTATATAATTGCTAGCTTATGTTTTATAGGCCCCTTCCCCAAAGGGGCCACAGTTGGGTCCCAGGTCAACATATCTGTGAGCAAAATTAACCCAAACTACCCTAACTCTGTCCCACAGGAGCATATGTTGGTGTTGTGGAGGTGGGGAGGCTACCTCAGGTTACCCCAATTCTACTAATATCCTGCCCCAGAAGAGGCACTAAGGTCCCTTTCAGCTCTAAATCTATGACCCAGGCTTTCTGGCCTACTTTTTCACAGTTCCATCAATATTTACTCTCCTACGCCCTAGAAATGAATCTCTCATAGAACTTGTGCAGGGTAGTTCAGGGCTCTTGACCCCACACCTTATGGCTTTCTGTGGCCCCACAGCTTGTCCTTCTCAACTGCCACCATGAGCCAATGTTGCAGTGGTGTGAGTTTGTGTGCAAAGCACAGAAACAAGCAGAAAGATCTGAAATCCAAATTCACATCCTCTAATTAAATAACCTTGATAATGAACCCTATTAATCACATGGAGTGCAAAGACAGATACAGCCCACACATATCCAGCTGTAAATTGACTGGAAGTGGTAATTGGGAGGAGGAAAGTGTGAAACTCCCGACATGTCTTAAAGGTTAGGAGTCCTTAGGAAAGATAGAAATGTATCAGACGAGTCTCATTCTGTGAACCCTATCAAATATGACTTTTGAAAAAGAAATATACCATCTTCCACACCAAGTGCCCACTACTTGACAGAGAACCAGCTCAAGTCTGCAACATATCTCCAACTTTGGAGGACACCTCTGTGTGCTTGCTCCCATAGTCAAGTTGGTTATACCCTAACATTTTAGGAAACTAAAAGAACATTTTTTAATTAAAAAGTGAAAAAAGCATTCTTATATTACTCTGATAAATGAGAGGTGTCTGAAAGTCTTGCAGTGGAACCATATGTCCATATGTCACTACCCATAATTGGACAAGGGGAGTCAAAATGGAAAGTCTGTTCTTAAGTAAAGAGGTAAATTTCTTGATTTTTGTCCTCTCTTTCCAACACCAAAATTATAAAGGAGTCCCCCTCTCATCAATTAATGAGCATTTATTAAACATTTAGGATGTGTCAAGCCTAGTACTAGGCAGTGAGGATATAAACAGAAAAGTGAAATAATTCCTGCTTTCAAGAAGCTTACATTTGTAGGGGGGTGTTGGTGTGGTGATATATTTACAAGTTAGGGGTTCCATTGCTCATACAAAGTTGACTGAAATATTCCAGGTTACAGGCAAGAGGAGGCTATCCCCCAGGAGTTCAAGGATGCCTCCGTTGTCCATCTCTATAAAAGCAAAGGAAATAGATTGTCCTGCACCAATCACAGGGGGTCTCTTTCTTAGTCATTGCTGGCAAGATTCTTGCTTGAGTCCTCCTTAATAAACTGTTCCTTCACCTGGAAGATGGTCATCTACCTGAGATCCAGTGTGGCTTCAGAAAGGGCTGAGGAATAGTCAATATGGGGTTTGCTGCCCAACAACTCCAGGAGAAATGCCAGTAGCAGAACAGAGGTTTATACACAAAGTTTGTAGATCTAACCAAGGACTTTGACACTGTTAGTCAGGAGGGCTTACGGAAAATTATGTCAAAATTTGGTTGCCCAGAGAAGTTCATTAGTTACTGTATGTCAATTTTATGATCACATCCCGGGTTATGGATTGTGGACAATGCTCTTGTGCCTTCCCAGTCACCAATGAAGGAAAACAAGGCTGTGTGCTTGCTCCCATAATCAAGTTCTACTTAATTTTTTCATTGCGGTTCTCCCTCTGGATGAACTCTAACAGCTTTAAATGGTAGAAAACCAAGAGCATGACCTACTTCCTCCAGGGTTCAAAGTATTTCTGTGAGTCTCTATCCCTAAAACTATATAACTCATGAGCCCACACCAGTGAACTTCCCTTTAATAGTCATCCAGTAGACACAATTAACTCATAGTAAGAACAGTAGTTATAAAACAATTACCCCATAAATCTGGAATGTAGCCTTCCACAAATACACGCAGTGTTGATGGGATAGGTACAAACTCAGAGTACACTAGTAGTAAGATACACAAGTAGGTAACACCTCTAGTACTGCAGAGCTCTGATGTCCTTTCTCTTCTCATAGTGTTCTCACCCTGCCCCACCCTTCCCCACCCCAGTGGGTAGACTCTTTACTGAGTAAAAGCCTGAGCTAGACTCTTTGGTTTTCTTCCCCTCCACAACTCAATTCTTGACTTTGAATTAGCAATCTTTTGAATTCACGTTCAGACAGCATGATCCTTATTGTTCCTTCCCACCCTCCAATTCTGCCTTTGTGTTTCTCTTTCTACTTTGTTGTAGATATATGCATCCTATGGGGCAAATAGCTCTGTTGAAAGGCAAAGCACTCTCCCTCCCCCTACTGCCCTGTGATGGAGGAAGGAGAAAACCCAGCATTTCTTAAGCACCTGCTGCATGCAGGAATTGTGCAAAGTATCTTACAAATAAAGTCTCATTTGATTCTCACAACAATCCTAGCAGGTAGGTACTATCAAAATCCCCATTCTACAGTTGAGGAAACCTAGGTAGAAGAGGTTCAGTGACTTGTCCAGTGTCACCTAGCTGGTAAATATCTGAGGTTAGATTTGAACTCATGTTTCTCTGACTCTAGGCCCGGCATTCTCCCTTTTTCAAATGCACTTGACTCCCACAACTGTCTCACCTCATTCTAGGACTTGGTAGGTTTAGGTTTTTAACAGTTTGAAAAAGGTTTTTATACTTCATTAACATATTAATAATTACCTCTCTATCTGCCCTTTTGAGTGGGGGGCCAAATTCCCCTACTATATATTTATTCCCTCTTTAAAAATAGTCATCATCTATAATTTAAGGTACTAAAAAATCTCCTGACCCTTGTGTGCTCTGTAAATCACAATTATTCACATGCACTATATATTCTATTTATTTGCTATTCTCCAAGACAGTATTCCATGCACTTTTTTCATGCCTTTGCCCCAGTTGTACTATACACTAGGAATGAATTCCCTCTCATTCTTGTCTCTTATAACACCTACCTTCCTTCAAAGCTAAGTTTAAACACAGCCTCTTGAGTAAGACCCTCTTTTTTAAGTTCCTCCTTTTAGTCCCTTTTCAATACCCCATGCACCCCAATCCCCATATCCAATAAAGTTCTCAATTTCTTTAAAATCAGTCCAGGTGGCCCACATCCTATATCTAATATGGGATTGAAAGTTTTGAAGTGGTTTGTTCCATCTTTGGGAAATCAGAAGCAAACAATAATATCTACTTTTGATAATTGCTACTGCCTTCAGTGATAGTTATTTATATGCTAAGTGTGATTTTCCTATGTCTATGAAATATTCTTATCTGCCAGAGAAAACTATAAATGCTGCCTAAGGAAAAAATTCATCATCTTGACTTACAAAACAATGCTCAAATGGTTTGAATATGAAAAACAAAAGAAGTCAGTGATTTGGTGACTGTTGAGACAATGAACATGTCTAATTTCAGCCTTAATCAAAACCATGACCTTTTTTCTCTCTACTAAAAACAAAATTTTGTTGTGTCGTTGTTGTGTTGACTGTTCTCTCCTTTTCTCTTTTAAGTAGGCCTGGTTTTGTTTTTGCTTTGTCTGAGATCAGGATTGCTACCCTGTGTTGTTTTACTTCCATTGAAGCCTAATATATTTTGCTACTCTGTGTATCTCTTTTGTTTCAAATGTCTTTCTTATAAACATTATGGTTTTTAATCCATTCTGCTGTTTGCCTCTGGGAGAGTTCATCCCATTCACATTCACAGCTATGAGTACTGTGTCTTTCACTCTATCCTATTCCCCCTTCCCCCATTTATGCTTTTCTCTTTCCTTTTTTTCCTTTCCCTCCTCATAAGTGTTTTGCTTCTGATCACAGCCTCCCTCAGGCTTCCCTGCCTTCTATCACTTCTCTCCCTTTTCTTTCCCCTTTCCCCTCCTACTTTCTATAGGGTGTGTGTTCGTCTTTCATTGCTAAAGAAGACCATACCATCAGAGAAATAATATGACTTGCACTTGACTTTGTTTTGAGTGAGGGAGGGCTGTGCAGGTCACCAGCCTCACTTTTCCTCCAGAGTCATCTGAATCCAGTGACCAAGTATTCATCAGGATGACTGGAGATGACCCAGGATGAGGCAACTGGGGTTAAGTGACTTGCCCAAGGTCACACAACTAGTGAGTGTCAAGTGTCTGAGGTGAGATTTGAACTCAAGTCCTCCTGACTCCTGCACTGATGCTCTATCCACTGCACCACCTAGCTGCCTTTCTATAGGGTAGGATAGATTTCTATAGCCCAATGAGGGTGTATGTTATTCCCCTTTTGAGCCAAATCCAATGAGAGTAAGGTTCAAACAATGCTCACCTCCCTGCCTTTTTCCCCTCTACTGTAATAGGTCTTTGTACCTCTTCATGTGATATAATTTACCCTTTTCTATCTCCTCTTTTCCTCTTCTCCCGGTAAAATCCTTTTTTGCATCCCTTATTTTTTATCATCACCTCAAAGTCAACTTATACTCATACCCTCTGTCTATTTATACTCCTTCTAAGTGTAATAAAGGTACAGTTATCAAGAGTTACAAGTATCATCATCATCCCATATAGGACTGTGAACAGTTTAACTTTATTGAATAATATGTTTTTTTTTCTTTCCTATTTACCTTTTTATCACTCTCTAGAGTCTTATATTTGAAGATCAAATTTTCTGTTGTGTTCTGATCTTTTCATCAGGAAGATTTGGAAGTCTCTATTTCATTGAATGTCCATCTCCTACCCTGAAAGATTATGCTCAGTTTTGCTGGGTAGTTGTTCCTTGGTTGTAATCCAAGCTCCTTTGCCTTCCACAATATAATATTCCAAGCCCTCCAATCCTTTAATGCAGAAGCTGCTAAGTCCTGTATAATCTTGACTGTGGTTCCTTGATATTTAAATTGTTTCTTTCTGGTTGCTTGCAGCATTTTCTCCTTAATCTGATAATTCTGGAATTTGGCTGCAACATTCCTTGGCATTTTCATTTTGGGATCTTTTTCAGGAAGTGATTAGTGGATTCTTTCAATGACTATTTTACCCTCTGGTTCTAGGACCTTGGGGAAGACTTTCTTGATAATTTCTTGAAAGATGCTATCCAGGCTTTTTTTTCATATCATGGCTTTCAGGTAGAACAGTAATTCTTAAATTATTTCTCTTGTATCTATTTTCCAGGTCAGTTGTTTTTCCAGTGAGGTATTTTACATTTTCTTCTATTTTTTCATTCTTTTGATTTTGTTAGACTGATTTTTGATGTCTCATAGAGTCATTAGCTTCCACTTGTCCAGTGCTAATTTTTAACAAATTGTTTTCTTCAGTTATCTTTTATACTTCCATTTCCATTTGGCCAATTCTACTTTTTAAGGAGCTCTTCTCCTCAGTGAATTTTTGTACCTCCCTTTTCAGTTAGCTAATTCTACTTTTTAAGGAGTTCTTCTCTTCGGTAGATTTTTGTACCTCCTTTTCCATTCAACCAATTGTATTGTTTTGTGTTAACTGTTCTCTCAAGGGTCTACCCACCAGTGCTAACAATAAGGTTAGTAAATGCCAGGGACTGTTTAAGAGGTTCAAATACCATTGTGTACACTATGCAAATTCTATAGTGAATGTATAATTATATTCTAGAACCAAATGCCCCTTGCTGGCCATCACACCTAGATGTGTGTTGTCTCCTTCTACTATAATGTAAGCTCTCTAAGGGCAGGAATTGTTTGTCCTTTGATATTTGTATCCTTAGAGTTTAGTTAGGCTGAATGCTTTAGAAGAAATCTAGGCTCATTTAGAATTCATTTGGGGACTCACTCCAGATTCAGTCTGTACAAACTCAGATGATTTCCCCAATGTATGATCTCACTACCTACCTCTACTCCAGTATACTCCCTCTCTCATCCCTTCTGAGATTTTAAATATACTTACCTAATATCTTTATCAATTTTCTCTGCCTTCAACCTACCCACTCTTCAATCTATCCTTCATCCTGTTCCCTGGTGTTATCTCAATGCACTATCATGATTATGTCATTCTTTCATTCAAAAGCTTGCCCATAACTCCCCACTGTTCACTGAATATAATGTAACTTCCTAATTCTAGAATTAGAGGTTCTCCACAATCTGTCTCTAAGCTCCTTGTCCAGCCTGGTTCTACTCTACTCCTCCTACTTAGTATGTTTCATGTTATAGTCAAATAGGACAACTCTTTATTCCTTTTTGCTATTCTGCCTTCTCTTATTTCTATGAATTTTCTTAATGTTATCATCAGTCTTGTTGAAGGCCATTCCTTTCTTCAAGGGTCAAATCAGATGCCATCTCCTCCATGAGGGTTTTTGTTGATTGTCTCCTCTCCCTCTTTACTTCTTCAAATGATCTCCTTTCCTTAAATTTTTAAAAAATTAAATCTTGTTTTTTTTTAAAAAAACACAGTTATTTTCTCTCCCTCCTGTTTCCCTCTCCCTGATGAAAAAGAAAAAAGAAAAGCAAAATCCTTGTAACAAGTATGCATGGTCAGGAAAATAAATTCTCACATTAGTCATGTCCAAAAACTCATGTCTCTTTCTGCATGTTGAGTTCATCACCTCTCTCTGTCAGGAGTTAGGAAGCCTCCTCATTCAGTTCCCTGGAATTGTGGCTAGTCATTGCACTGACCAGAATTCTTCAGACTTTCATATTTACTCATTTTTACAGGATTATTGTTGTCATATATATTAGTCTTCTGGTTTCCACACACTTCACTCTGTATCAATTCACATAAGTCTTCCAACTGGAATGGAACATGTCCACAGTGCCTCAGAGAGTGTCTCCACATGAAGCATAAACATTAGAGATATGATTCTAGAAGAACTGGGATGCTGGGTTAGGGGAAAAACCCTTGGAGCAAGCTTAGACATTCCCTAACTGCTTCCATTGGCTGGCTGCAGCTTGACTGGCTGTGGAGCTGTCCAAAAATGCCCATGAGCTTCAGCTAGTGTCTCTTTGTCTCAGTACTCTTAGGGGAGCTATAAAGGGAATCAACCTTATAAGTTTGAAAGGTCCCAGAGGATCCTCAGCATCCTGACTTTCCACAGCTCAGGTTTGCATCCATATCTTGAGGAAAAAGGATCGAACTTCAAGAGTGACCTTTGGGACCACAGGCCAGCCATAGCTAAGATAAGGAGTTATTGAGCATTGATGCTGCTTCTGGTACCATGTAGGTATGGAGCTCAGTTGCACCTACCAAGACCAAGATGGTAGGAGAGCGCTCACAAAGTACTGGGGGAGGAAATATTTGCATTTTGTTGTTCCCGTGTCTTTGAAGTAAATATACCCAATGTTTAGGGGTTAAATGGACTTGGAGTGCTACTCCAAGGCCCCTAAAAAAAGAGGAAGGAGGGGATGTAGTCAGTGAGGACTTGAGCCAATGCCAGTAGAAAAGAGACCTCTATAAACCCTCAGAGTACCCTGGATCCCTGAAGGGCGAAGTAGTTTGCCTAACCCTGAGAAAGAGGGGCCAGAGCATATATATATCAGGTTTCTTTGAAATTTTATATATAGCACTTAATCTCTAATTCTATTCAACATACATTAATTAATCACTCATCACATGCCCAGGCAGCTAGGTAGCATGGTGGTGAGAGCATTGGACGTGGAACCAGAAAGACTCATTCTCATGAGTTCAAATCTGGCCTCAAACACTTCCTTGCCTCGTGATCCTGGGCAAGTCATTAACACTGTTTGCCTCTGTTTCATCATCAGTAAAATGAGTTGGAGAAGGAAATAGCAAACCACTCTAGCATCTCTGTCAAAAACAAAAACAAAACCCAGATGGGATCATGAAGAATCAGACACAATGGAATAGCAAAAAAAAACAAAACAAAAACAAAATGCCATAACATATGGCTGGTACTATTATAGACCCTCAAGCAGATGACATTTTACCAGAGCATTTAGCATGAACATAGATAACTGAAGAAGTCATTTGAGAAGGAAAGAAGTACTAACAAGCAGGAAAATCAGGGAAAGCTGCAAAGAGGAGGTGGCTAAACCTGGAAGGAAGATAAGAAGAGGAGAAGAAAGTGATCTTTACATGAATTTTATTCTTCCTTGGGTCACAGTTATTTGTGGAGTTGTCCTTCGAAACATCAGACCATGAGCTCCTTAAGAACAGGGTCTGTGTGCATCTCTGGGTGTACCTTGCATCTACCTCAAAACATTATAGGCTAACCCTTTAGGATTAGCATGGCAGAGTATAAAGAACACTTGAGCTGGCACTAGGAAACCTGGGTTCCAGTTTCACCTGAGACATCATAATCTTCTCATTACCATGCCACCTCTACTGGGACTATCGCCTTTCCCTCATACTCAGCAGGAACATGGAATCCGGTCCTGCTCTCCTAGCTCTGAGTTCGCCTTTTGCTGTCTTTCTGGAGCCTAGGTCTCTCCCTCTCCAGGTCTCCTTTATGTGTTGCCTGTCTCATTTCAGTGATAATAATAGTACTTTTATAATTTATATATGGCATATCTTCTTGCCATCAAGTTCAGCATTCCATATGCTTTGCTATCAAGCATTTTAAAGGTAGGGACTGTCCTACTGCTTAGCACAGTCTCTGGCACACAGTAAATGCTTAATAAATGCTTGATTTATCTAGCTAACCAGCAATCTAAGTAGCTGTGTGATCATGGGTAAGACATTTAACCTCTCCTAGCCAGTTTCCCCATCTGTAAAATGGGCATTTAAAAAATCATCATGCTACCGATAAAGTATTTTGAAAATCTTAAGTTGCTACATAAATGTGACTTAATTATTTTAATTCTCTACTAGGTTAGATCCATGTGCCAGGCCAGCTGGTCTGGCCGTATTTAATCCTTGTGTCAATGGGTGGCAGGTTTTCAATCATTAGCTTAGCTGTACTCAAAGCCTAAGCCCACAGAACCATGAAAACTCCCACAGATAAATCCCTGTTGGACTTGGCTGTGTATATAGGTGAGAAACCCACAAAGCATCAGAAGTGGAGTGAGAGTACTTTATGCCAGGTCAAAGAGTGGCAGAAACAGGTGCCAGGGAAGATAACTTGTTTTCAGGTAATAGCCGCTTACCCCCAAACCCAGGGGTGCTTAGGTAACTTCAGAACCAGATCATTCCTACATAGAACAGGTATTATTTATGGGATTGGTCCAATGGAATGGAGCTCCCCCTCAGAGGCCAGCTCCAAACCCTTGGCCCCCCAAACCTACCAAGGGCAGACAAAGGCTGGACACAACTCCTTCTGTCCCAAGTTCTGTCAGGCTGGGGAGCAAGCCCACATTTTCTAGTTTTCTGCTTTATTTTGTTCAAGGAAGACATAAAGTCCTACCAAGAAAATAATCATATGTGAGAATCTAAGTCTCCTCTAGCCATGAAAGAACCAAGGACATGGGGAAAAGCCATGCCCAAGGGAAAACATTCCTGTTGGGCTCCCAAAGGCAGCAAAGTCTTTGAGGTTACTTCTTCTCAACCTGTTGCTCATAGAGAAATATAACCTTTTGCCAGAGGTTCCAGCCTAGGAGAAAGAGCAGTGCCTCAGGAGTCAGAAGACCTGGGTGTTATTATCTCTGTGAGACCTCATCAAGTAATTTCATTTCTTGGGCCTCACTATCCTTGCTTGTTGTTAGGACCAACTCTATGTCTGTACCCTGTTAGGTCAGGGTAATTGTTGGAACACAATGAGGCCCTCACAGTCTCTGAGCAGTCAATAAAATATTTACTTTGCCCTAAGGGACAGCTAGTTGGTACAGTGGATAGAGCACCAGTGCAGGAGTCAGGAGGATCTCAGTTCAAATCTCATCTCAGACATCTGACACTCACTAGCTGTGTGATCTTGGACAAGTCACTTAACCCCAGTTGCCTCATCCTGGGTCATCTCCAGTCATCCTGATGAATATCTGGTCACTGGATTCAGATATCTCTGGAGGAGAAGTGAGGCTGGTGACCTGCACAGCCCTGCCTCCCTCAAAACAAAGTCAAGTGCAAGTGATGTCATCATTTCTCTGATGGCGTGGTCTTCTTCAGCAACGAAGGATGAACACACACACACTTTGCCCTAACAAAGTAGGACATGCAAGAGAGATTCAGTGAGACCCAACCTCTCCAGATGTGGCTTCTCTGGAATATCATCTGGTCATTAGGGCAGGACAGGATGACTCAAGTGGTCTTCAGAAATCCACCAAGTCAGAGGGATCCCAATCCTATGTGAGGGGGGCTTTTTATACCCTGTTGTAGGTGACCAGGAACTTTCATCAAGGTCCTAACAAGTCCCAGGGATAGCTTTGTTGCATTTTAGGGAAAACTGATCCCCATTTCTGGGGAAGAGGGAACCCTGATCCTGTCACATCTGTGCAATGAATCCATTACACTAGATGACCTCTGAAGGCTCCTCCAGCTGTAACCTATGGCCTATGACCTTTAAGTGTTCCATCCCCCATGAGAGAGATTTCTTCTGCCTGCAGAGCGGCAGTGATTCACCTAAGTGGCCTTTTCCATGTCTAATAATGATGCGTATGGCTGCCACATTCTGCTCCACCCACTTCTATCCAGTCTCTTGGCAACATGTACAGCAGGAGATTCACTGGATGTGAGGTCAGAGGATCTGGGTCCAAATCCTAGCTCTGCTTCTGTGACCCTGGGAGAAGTACTTCACCTGCCTGGGCCTCAGTTTGCTCATCTGTAAAATGATGGAGGACAGACAAGATAGATTTACAGATAAAAGGAACCTTAGAAAGTATCTAGAACAACTCCCTCTTTTAACAGATGAGAAAACTTACAGCTAGAGAGGGGGAGTGATTTTAAGTTACCTTTTGATTCAAAATCCTTACCTCCTGAGCTGATAATAGAATTTGATATATTAAACCTACCATACCCAATGCACTTGAAACAAAGAAAAACACTGGCAACTCAAATTCCTTCCCTTCTCCTACTCCCCAGGTTGCCTCTGTCTATAGCTACAGTCTCATTTTGAGTGGATTTAATTCTTTGCTGGCAGGGTCCTTTCTTTGGATGGGATCCATGTTGAGAAGGGGGAGCTGACAAAAATAGCAGAAAAGTAGCAGTTCTGCACCTAATCTGTCTCCCAGAAAAAGAAAGAGGGAAAGAGTCCTTCTAGGAAGCCAGAGGAAAAGGGAATCAGACAGGAAAAGATAGCCAGGCCAAAGAGTCACCATCAGAAGGTAAGAGGGATAATGGAAGGAATGAGATGGGGGAAAGATATTGGCAACAACAGAGTCCGGAAGTAGGAATTTTCAAAGTACAAGAGGCAGGAAGTGTTAGTTTGAGTGGACAAAAATAGCTACCTTGGAAAAAGAATCAGAAAATTGACTGGAAAACTCTCTGCGAAGCCAGAACCTGTAGGGAAAAATGACCACTCAAAAGAGACCTTTTATATATCAAACTTGATAAAGGATCTGACCCAAGGCAACCAAACAAGGCCATTATATACAAAGACTTTGACTAGGTGGTGGAGGTGCAAAAACAAAAGAAGCAATTCCTGTCTTTAAGAAACTTATACTCTACTGGGGGGAAGTTACCTACACACAAGGAACAAAGAAATATACATATACACACATACAAAAAAATATATATATATACATATATACACATACATATGTATGTATATATACACATATATAGATAGAAAGATAAATATATGGATGGATAGGTAGATAGATAAAATTTTCAATAAGAGAGGGGTAAAAATTCACAGGAAGGTCTTCTCACAGGTAGTGACATATGAGCAAGACCTACACTGAACTATGGCATACAAATTAGTGGGGAGAAAATTAAGGTGTGAAGAAGAGTCTTCTGGAGACTGGGAGGAGGACAATCACTTTCTTTTCGTTGTAGATCTTCCTGGGGAAAGCTCTTTTCCTAAACCACTTTCTACAGCTCCCTTGCTCCAGAGCTATTCTGCCAACACACTTCTTCCAAAGACTTTATCATCTAGCTAGAGTTTATCTACGTCCTTGAAACTTTATAGTTCACCTTTTATTTGAACTATTTCAAGAGCCCCCCTACCCCAATTAATCTCACTGTTTCCAGGCTTCCTCTCTCTTCAATTTATTCTTTACGCAACTGCCAAACTGCTATTCTGAACATACAGAATTTACCATGTCGTTCCTCTCCTCAGAAATCATGACATCTTCTCTAGGATAAAATGTCAGATCCTTGGCCTGGCATTTAAAGGTTTCCACAACATGGATCCTACCCAAGGTGTGCTGGAGCAGGAGGGGGAAGCCAATTATTAAAATTTCATATTAAAATGAGCATTTAAACCTCAGCAATTGACAAATGTTACAAATCAAGACTTAATTTCATTTTTTTAGTTGCCTAGACTTTAAAAAGTGTTAACAGTGCAGATTAAACTTAAAATTTAACATTTTCCACCAACCCTTTGTTAAACATTTACCAGTCAACTACTGCTCTTACCTGCCATTCAGTTTTATGGCCTATTATTCCCCTTAACAGACTCTGCATTCTAGTCACACTGGTTTTCTCCACATCATCTCTTTTTGATACCATTTCATTCCATTCCACTCCTATGTCTTTGCATAGGTGATCCTTGGCATCTAGGAGCTCACCCTTCTCACCTCCATTTCTTCAAATATCTCATTTCCTTCAAAGCAGGACAATGTGCCCTATGTGGGGTCTGACTGGGTCTATGCTATGTGCTACCTTAATTACTGACAACACTAACCTTCATCCTCTTCTAATTAACGTTTCCTTATTAATTCTATATCTGGCTTCTAGGGCAATAAAGGGACATGCTCTGATATGTCCTCATAAATTAATAGAAATTAATAATTTCTGTCATTAAATAATAAGTTAACTCTGAGCCCCCACCTAGTTTATAAATCAATTGGAGAAATGGTTTTTTTCCCATAAACTTCTTTTATTTTTCTCTCAATATCAAACTTAAATCTCAGAGTCTTAGTCAAATATCAGTGTTCCGAGCCATATAATTTATTAGCAACCTAAACAAAACAATATGATGTCTTTTAAGAGGAGAGTGGATTTCACAAGTTGTCCTTTAAGACCCAGAAGCCAATGCTATCATTCCTTTAATTAGAGAAATTGATCCCCCAAGAACTTAAGTAATTTACCAAGATCACACAGGTGGATGATGATAGCATGAAGACCAAAAATCACTGGCCTCTCAGTCCTGGGTACTTTCTACCTCACCATTGTCAAGAGGAATAAGAAGTCATCACAAAAGCAAGTTTTCTGGTTGCCTTAATCAATTCACAACTCATAATAATTCATAATCGAGTCAGGGAATTACTGTCCTATATTGTCTCTATTAGGACTAAGGAAACTTCCAACTTTCCTTGGAAATTACCAGTGTTTTAAAACCAAGTATATAAAATCTCATGAAGATTATATTTTATTTAATAATTAATGCTTTCATTAAATTGTATTTATGTAAATATCCCTTCCTAAGTGACGTAGGCATAGGTTGAACAAAAATTCAACTTGGATGATTCCCAGGATTGGGGACTGTCAGGGACATCTTAATTAAACCATTAAAATGAAAAGGAGAGAGGAAGACAGGAAGAGAGAAATTCTAATTGTAGAAGTAAGATTTCACAATGCACGTTGAAGTTCTAAGTAACTGTGGCTTACTGACTATGATCTGACTGGGCCTCGATGGCACGGGATGATCAGATTACCCTGTAGTCAAGGGAGGTCTGGTTGTGCACTGTTAATTCCACAAATGCATTTGTTGTTTTCATCCAGTTGTTGTAGCTGTGTCTGACTCCTCCTGACTTGGAGGAGATTTCTTGGCAAAGATACTGAGTGGTTTGCCATTTCCAACTCATTTTACAGATGAGGAAACTAAGGCAAACAGGGTGAAGTGGCTTGTCCAGGGTCACACAGCTAGTAATTGTTTGAAGCCAGATTTGAACTCAGGTCTTCCTCAGTCTAGGCCCAGCCCTCTATCCACCAAGCCAATTTAGGTAATCCACACTAACTTCCCTGGATTCCTCCAAGTCCCAACTAAACCTCCATATTCTACAGAAATCCTTCCCCAAACTTCTCTTAATTCCAGTGGCATCTCTCTGTTACAAGCTACAGATAGCTTTGCTTGTTTTCCTCCTATTACGTTGTAGTCTCCTTCAGGACAGGGACGGACTTTTGCATTTTTTTGGTATCCCCAGCAGCACCATGCCTTGCAGGTAATAGGCATTTAATACTTTTTAATTCACTGATGCTTTTATAGCTTCCTGTGACACTTGGGGCATGATAGTATTGTAAGCAGCCTACATCAGCCAGAGTACTGGCTTCCTTAAATCCAAAGGAAGGCAATGTGTCGTGACATTAATCAACCAGCAAGAGAATGGAGCACATAACATGTTCACTAGGTGGCACTCTTCTCCAGCCCCCGCTTGGAGGTCTCGGCTGAGCCCCTCTGGCACATGTGCCAGAAAGCTCTTTCTACCCTCCTGATTCCTAACAGGCTTGGTCACTTGTTACAGTGGTAGGATTCAGAATTTAGCTAGGGGATAAAAAGGAAAAATTGCTTTAAAATATAAGAAAATGGATGGTCTACACCCACTCCACCTCCACCTCTCACACTGCTGAATAATCATCACTTTCATAAAGCATGGGCGTCCACTCATTATATTGTACCATAGTTTATCATTGGAAAAATGCAAGAAAAGCTAAGTGCTTCTCCAAGGAGCTTGCCACCCAATGCTCTCTCATTTCCCCTCCCACTTTCCCTTTCTGGGGGCTAGAGATAGACATTCCTGAAACATTTTGTTTTCCTGTCATGAATCATGGAAAAGTTGAAGGAAAAACTGAATATCTGGGAGCATATCACAGGATCAGCTCTGTGAATAAATCAAGTCCAGGGTGAGAGGAGAGGCAGGCAGCTGTCTGTACTGAAAGCAGCTCAGACCTCCCCAGAGCTGATCCCTGATGGCCCCCTCTCTAGGTCTAGAGAAGGGTCAACTCCCTTCCCTTCCTCTCCCATCCCTGCCTTCTGCTCCAGAGTCTAGATAGAGAGATGGATGACAGTGACCCCCAGTCCCTGCACAGGAAGCTCTTTCAAAGGCCTGCCTTTTCCATCTTCATCTCCAACAGCAGCAGCAGCAACTTGTAGGCTGGTCTCATTGCAATCTGTGTACTCATCCACAGGCCATTGTCTCAAGCGGAAAAAGAATAGGCAAATCCAACATCTTCCCCATTTCCCTACTTCCAGTCACAAGGTTTCTTGTCCAAAACAAGCAGGCAGCCCCTATCATAAGCCTTCTGAAGTGGTCTGTCAAAGCTGTTTTCTTATGCATTAGATGGGGGTTTGGGAGAGTAGGAAAGGGGCATGGGAAGGATGGGGCTGACATGCAGGTGTGATGGTGCCCAGGGAGGGGAGCGTCAACCTTAGCTGCCGACAGACTCAAAATCACAGAGATTCTTTAGTGGAGCCATAGGGCAGCTGATCGTCATAGTAACAGCAGTGGTGATGCTGATTTGTTTACATATCCCAAGCATTTAGACATGGAAAGGGAGGGGTGGTACATGCATCGTGGCAAGGTGTGCGTGGTGAGTGCCTGGTCCTACCTGAAGGTCAAGGCAGATATCTGTGGGATCCCAGGCCCTAACTAGAGGTAGAGGGAGGCTGAGTGTTCTGGGTTGTCACCCTCCAATTCTCAGCAAGATCAGCTCTGTCTTACGTCTTGCTTGAGTGTTGATTAGATTATCTTCCACAGTCCATGAACTGGTCCAATCATTCTGAAAAATGTTTGACATTACGCTTATCTAGCACAGTTTCTCAAGGCATTATTCAGCTGACAGCACCTGTCTTTTATCTAGTCATTGGTATTTTCTAGATTCCCCTAATATCTCAATAGCAGAAGTAGCTGACTCAGTTCTCACTCAGTCCTCAATGCCCCCACCTGAACGTCCTGCAAATGCTGATAATTATAGAACTCATTATAGTTAGAGAAAAACAAAGTTCTAAGTGATTTCCCCAGAAAGGAGGGAAGTTAAAAATATAACTAATTCATAATATGAATTGTGTATAGAACAGGTCACATAGAAAAACAATGAGAACCGTGCATTAACAAAATGATTTACACAGAAATCAGTATCTTGATTTATTTCTACTGGTATAATTACTTGGGAAGCTAGTATTCCAACTTCGTTGGGACATAAAAGTTCTTGCAGGACTACTAATTAGCAATGTTAACACTGTAAAAACAAACTTTAAAAGCCTTAAGAGCTTGGATCAATGACTAACCATGTTTCCAAAGGACTGATGATGAAACATACTGCTCACCTCCTTACAGAGAGATGATGGACCTCAGGGTACAGAAGGAGACACGTACTATTTGGACATTGCCAACATGAAACTTCCGTTTTCATTTGACTGTGCATTTGTTATCAGGATCTTGTTTTCCACACTCACTCCCCCCACCCCAGTGTTGGGATAGGGAGGAAGAAAAGAAATTGATTTATGTTCATTGAAAAAATCAAATTTAATAAAAAAGAAATTTAAAACTAAAAACCACATTATGTCATCTTAGTTGGCACTGTCCAAGCAGTGTAGCTTGGTCTTTCCTCTGACTCTCTCTCCAATGCTAACTCTCCCCGAGGTGCTAACTGATTCATGGTGGCTTAGCTAGTCTCTTCTCTTCAGTTCATGTGCCAAGGGAGGGAAAAAGGCCAGCACCTGACCTTTCAATGATCATAATGTCATTGCTAAAGGAAAGAAACACAGAAGAAAGGTAAAGCTAGCCAGAGACCCTGGGACAAGCCCAACTAGTGTAGTGTACGTGACAAACATGGCTCAGAAAGCCACGATGTTGGGAGAGAGAAGAGCTAGACTATCTCTGGCTGAAATCACATCTTGTCACCTGGAAGACTTATCTAGAAGGTCATCAACCACAAACCGCCTCTTCTTTTACAATGCAGAACTGCATCATTGTGCTTCCTGGTCAGCAACCAGGCAGGGGATTCTCATTGATTATTCACACATGGTCACAAATTGCCCCACCCCTCCTTCCTCTAACGACATGGTCCCCTGGAAGCAGGTGGAGGATATTTGTCCATGCTCACAGTAAAGGGGCAGGGTAAGAGCATGACCTCATTACACTAAAAAGAGTGACTGTAATATCCATGCCTTTTGACCCTAAGATCTTAATACTATGTGTATATATCAAGAAGATGAATGTTTTTTAAAAAAAGGTCCTGTATACACAAAAATATTTATTACAGCATTTTTTGTGGGAGCAAAAACCTAGAAACAAAGGTACTGATGCAATCCATTATAAAAAATTATGACGGAAGAATACAGAGAACTTTTGTACAAATGGATGCAAAGTGAGGTCAGCAGAACCAGGAAAACATCATACACAATGACTGCAACAATGTAAATGGAAAGAACAAGAACCAAAATAATCCAAATTGAATGCTGTTAAGTGATAATGGCCAAGTTTGGCACCAAAGAAAAGATAGAAGTTATATCTCCAATCTTTGAGGAGATGGGAGATGATGATTGTTGAATATTGCAGATAATGTCAGATTTGGTTGAAGGTTAATTGGTTTTCTTGAACTATTTTTTTCCTTTCCTTCCTCCCTCCCTCCCTTCCTTCCTTCCTTCCTTCCTTCCTTCCTTCCTTCCTTCCTTCCTTCCTTCCTTCCTTCCTTCCTTTATAATAAGCAATATCCCTCTGACTACAGAAGAGCAAAAAGAGTAGTTCAGTGGAGAGAGTGTAAGCCCTGTAGTCAGGAGGCTCTGATTTCAAATCTGGCTAGCTTGTGTGACCCTGGATAAATCACTGAATTCTGTTTGCCTCAGTTTCCTCATCTATAAAAATGCACTGGAAAAGGCAAACTACACCAGTATCTTTGCCAAGAAAACCCCAAAGGGGGTCAGAGAGAGTTGGACACACAAAATGACTAAGCAACAACAACAGATGACATCTAAAAACAGATAGCAAGAAGATAAAATTTAAAAAGAAATCTATCTCCTAGGTTGACTTGGGGATCCTTTGGCCCTGAACTAGTGCATGTTCAGTAGAGGGGAATGAAAGAAGGGTAGGGGGTGATCTCCTGGTCTGAGGTCTGGGGAGTTCTGTCCTACTACCTCTACCGCCCACCTCACCGATTGTTGCAAGGATTGAATAATAACATGGATAAAGGCTTTGCAAACCTTACAGCCTTACGTAAGCCTCAGCTATCATTTATTTCTATCAGCCTTTATATTCAGTCCCTATGATACATAATTTAAGGTGCTGCAGGCACTGTAAAGACAAAGATAAAAAAGAAGCAGTTCTTGCCTTATGTTCTTTTTCTGCCTTTACCACCATGACCATCACCAATCTGTCATCACCTCATCTTTTTCAATGGATTTCACCTAGAAATCATCCTGGGACAAAATGATGTGCAGCTATTATTCTCTTATGTTCAATATTCTACAGACTATTTGTTGGGCAAGTGGGTTAAAATGACTGGTTTTTATAACTGAAAAATTAAAGTATCACACAGGCTTATGGAAAGCACCATCAGGACAACTGCAGTAGTGAGTCGGATGACAAGGATGATATTATGTACTTCATTTTGTTATCACATGGTTTTGATTTCTTCTACTAAGTTTCTGCAAATTTGTTTGGCTTGACTATGCATATTTGTTATAAGGGCTTGTTTTTCTTCTTTTTCAGTGGGGTAAGTGAGACAGGAGGAGACAAAACAAATACTTGATAATTATAAAAATAAAATTTAGTTTAAATATTGTATGCCCTAAAAAATTATCTTTACCACTCCATATTTTATTATGTGTTGCAGCGTTTCTACCAGTTCCTTCCTTAAGCTGCATCAAATAATAAATTGAGTTCCTTAAGGATAATCTTTCTGTATTTTCTGGTCGAAATGTCCTGGATCCCTGTCAAAAACCTGTTCATTTTTTCAAACAAATTCATGTGGATGTTGCCCATGGAGAGTCTTTTGATTTTGCATTTGAAGTGCAGTCATCTGGAGGAAAACCAATATTAGTTACGTTCAACATATGCCTATCTGGCCTCAGGAACTTATTACTAGCTATGTGAGCAAGTCACGTCTGCCTGTGCCTCAGTTTCCTCATCTGTAAAATCAGCTGAAGAAGGAAATGACAAACCACTCCAGTATCTTTGCCAAGAAAACCTCAAATGGGGTCACGAAGAGTCAGACATAACTGAAACAAACTGCTCTCTTCCTTTCAGAAGAATTTTTTAAAAGTTGCTTGTCATGTGCTCTGACAGCTTCTATCAATTCCGTTCCTCTTTTTCTTAACCAGGAACTGTTCATCTTGTTGTAGTTTGGTTTTGGGGTTTTTTTTTTGTTTTTTGGAGCAATGAGTCTTATGTTGCAGTTGCTACTGAATGAGTGTTCAGACACTTTCTAAATCCATTTCTGTCCATTTTATTTTCCAAGAATGTTCATTCAACCTCATCTTTCATAGGTATTAATTAAAGTGTTCTTCCTGTTGATTCTTACTTTTCAGGAAGCCAGCCAGTAAACCTCTTTCTTTGTGCCTTTCTCAGAGCATATTAAATATTTGTAAGTATTGCTTTCATCTACTGCTTCAATATGACCTGTGGGTTCAAACTCAAAACCTTCAGTCTCAACTTTTTTCTTAGGATCCATTAAGAATTTTATGCGTGTCAAGTCCACATAATATGTGGCAGTGGATAAAACACAACTGTTAGTATTAATGGTCTTGCATTTGAACTCATCCCAACTCTGATATATTCTACATAGATCACTTTGGATAACTTTCTGGGAAGTCCATCCCCTCATCTATAAAATGAGATTTCTCTCTTTTACAGAAGGATTTCTAAGGTTCCTTTAAGTTCTAGGTCTATGATCCAAACAAAGTTTTGATATCATTGGAGAACATTTCCAATGTGGTGATTCTCTTTATTCTCATCCTTTTCAACGGACTTTTTCCAAATGGAAATTGTCCTGGGACAATTCTGCTTTTTTTATAGTTTATGTTCTATAGACTATTGCACAAATAATTGCTTTTTGTAGTGGAATAAAAGGATTAGGATATTAGCTCATCATTTCAGTAAGATTGCCAAAAGTATCCTTGGTACAACCATAACAGCAGACTGGGCAATAAGGGTAGCATTTACCATATTCCATTTCCACATAATTTTGATTTCTTCTGCTGAGTTTCTATATTTTATTATTTTATCTAATATAATTATAAAATATGTTTTATGGAAATACAAATATTATTCTATATTGAGAAAGATTTTCATTCCATGCAACTTGGAAATCAGTATTTCTAAATTAGTATGGTACATCTACTAAAAATATTGTAATCCTTTCTGTAATTTCTGATGGTGATGATCTGGCCCTGAATTGCCATCATAAATCCCTCAGTTTCCATAAACAAATCCTCATGACTTAGCCGGTTATTGGATGTTTCTATATTGATACTCTACTGAATGAGTTCATGTGGATGTCAACCATGAAGGGCTTTTTGGTTCCCTTAGTGGATCTTGGTTGTTTCCTAGGCTCTACCCAAAAGTCAATTACTTTTGTTTACATTTGAATATCCAACGTCTACTTCCCAGTTTTGACTAGAAGCTAGAGTTTATCTTCTCCCTGGAGATAACTGTTTTGTCATTCATTTCTGTGCTGTTCTTCTCCCAGGAACAGCTAGATGGTACAGTGGATAAAGCACCAGTACAGGAGTCAAGAGGACCTGAGTTCAAATCTCACCTCAGACACCTGACACTCACCAGCTGTGTGACCTTGGGCAAGTCACTTAACCCCCAATTGCCTCATCCTGGGTCATCTCCAGTCATCCTGATGAATATCTGGTCACTGGATTCAGATGGCTCCAGAGGAGAAATGAGGCTGGTGACCTGCACAGCCCTCCCTCACTTAAAGTCAAGTGCAAGTCATGTCATTATTTCTCTGATGGCATGGTCTTCTTTGGCAACGAAGGATGAATACACACACATGACAGTTCTTCTCCCAGCCCAAGCTAAGTGTTCTTCATCATCCTTCTTTCAGGGTTCTCTCATTTTGGACTCCTGTAGTTCTCAAGTCTTTGTAATACAATTTAAGTGATGATGAATTGTTCTGTCCTTGGCACATATTTCTCTCCACATAATGCCTTAATCTTTTGACTTTTGCTTCCAATCACCAATTAATGGAAACTAGAGTCTCTGAGATGCTTTTGTTTTCCACTTTATACATTCTATATCCCTTCTTGTCATTTTTAATTAGGCAATCTAACATTCACATTTTCTACTGCACTCACAAATTCGATGTTGATAGGCTTTTTGAACTATTTCCAGTAGTTCTCTACAATCACTTCAGACGTGCTGTTATTTGACAGCTGTCCTTAGGTGTTATTAGCTAAAACTAAGTTTAAAATATTACTAAACAATTAATGAATTAAGATTATTAGCAAAAATGTCTTCCTTCTTCTGATTCTTACCATGACAGCAATAGACTATTGTGTACAGGTACTGAAATGTGTTTACATTTCTTGGCAGATATTATGGGACATAGGAACTGAATTCATTCATAATGGTTTTAGCAGATGGCAGCTGCTTTTTGTTTAAAAAAAATTCTTTGTTTTAGTATAATTGATCTGCTGGTTAGATTCATGCTACCAAACTCAAATAAGACTTTTCTGAATTCCAGTTTAAATATACCTATCTTCTTTTTCAAGATCCCTTGCTACTCCATTGCTGTTTAGTCATCTTTGGTTATTAGACATAATTTCTGGAGTTTATATCAAGTGAAGAATTTCAATGACTTCAGGGTGTTTTATTTTTCTCTCTTCAGTTTGTGGTAGCTCCTCAATTTTGCCTTAGTTTTCTTATCTGTAAAATGGGGATAATACCTGTAGCAACTATTATTGCAGGTTTGCATTGAGGCAATCTCTTTGTAAATCTTGAAAAAGCATTAAAATGTGGACTGCTATCATTATATCTGATGAATCACAAAGGGAAGACCCAAAAGAAGCGGAAACCGTGAGCATTAGAAGCAAAGCCCCACAGGGAGCTCACAGTATAAAATGTTTTTAACTGTGGGAGGCCAAAGCATCAGTTCCTGTTGTGATATACACAGTGTATCCATCATGCAGCCTGCTAGAGGGGGAAAAAAAAACACTGGTGGAAAAAAATGGAAAACAACACAACTCTTGAATGGTGCTGGATTTAGCCGCCCTGTGTGTAAAGGCTGTAACTACACTAGGGTGTGTTCTTTTGCTGAAGGGACTCCTACAGTCAAACTGTGATTCACAAAGGACAGTTTTGGCCAAGGTTTCTTCAGTTTCCTGTCCCCAGAAATGCCCTCTTAAAAACAACTGGAAGAGACCATTCTTCAATGATTCCCAAGGATTCAGGGACTTTGTTAGCAATAGCAGCCATGGCTGTGTATTAGAGGAAGACTTTGGAAAATGTATAATCAATGCTGTGAAAGTGTATGAGGCAGATAGCAGTCAGCACAACCTCTAACAGTACTTGGTTTAAAGGGCTGATTAATAAATACTGGAGTCTAATGATGCATCAAAATTCACAATAGATCATTTTTGATAGTAATGGGAGTCAAGGTTAAATTCATTTTGTGTATGATTTTTAATAAAATAAAGACCAATAAAAACGATTGTAAATGAAACCACTTCCATCTTTTATATTTTGGAAGGAAAACAGAAAACTGAATCTATATTAATGTAAGAATTTAGCAGAAGTAATACAGTGACCAAATTGTCTTATTCATTTCCATTTCTCCTTCTTAACTTTTTTCATCTCTATATTTTTTCAGATTTGTTGCAGTAATTAACTGTGTTTATAAAAATTCTTCTTCTGATTCTGCTCTCTTCCTGTGTCTCCCCACATTTCTTCATATCCTTCACCCTTGTCATTACTAACAGTACAACGAAAAGCAGCTTAGCATGCAAATAGGGAGCTAGTCTCAAGACCAGGAAGATTTCTCTTGAATTCTTACCTCTGAACCAAACTGGTTCTGAGACCCTTGGCAATTCATTTGACTGCTCAGAATCCTAGGCAACTCTCTAATATTCTATGTTGCAGAAAAAAATACCCCAAATTGCGCTGGAAGAGGGAGTCCTTCATCTGGGAGTTCCCAATACTAATGAATTCACAGATTCAGTCCCTATCTTACAATGCAATAGTATTCAATTAATTCCAATGAAATTCTGCTTTCATATGTAATGGGGGAGATGATCAGGGTATTCCTGATTAGGAAGTTCTCCCAACCCCCCAGATGATGAAATTACAGAAGATAAAAGATATTAATGGACCAAACAGGGTGCAAAGACAAAAAGACTTGTCTATATTCATTACCTTTTCATTAGGTGTGAAAAGTCTCCATCAAAAATGATGGAATTAGAGGACAACTAGTCAGTGAATGGACAAAGATTGGCCACACCCCTGGTGACTCTTCAAAAAACTGAGATACTCTTTCTAAGGCAGGGATTCTTAGCCTTTTTGTGTCATGGACACCTTTGTTCCTCTGGTGAAGCCTTTTGGACCACCTTTCTCAGAATAATGTTTCAAAATGCATAAAACAAAATACAAAAGATCAGAATGAAAATCACAAGAGAAAGTAACTATATTGAAATAGTTGTAATAATTTTTTTTTAAACTCCACAAGTTCATGGACTTCACATTAAGGATCTCATCTCTAAGAAATCAATTAGTCAAGACAAGGAAAACTATGGTGTAGGACCTCAGGAAGCAGAGAAGAGAGCCAGTTATAAAGTAATCCATCCCTTGAGAAGGAATAGCCCTTTGCCTCTTGGCAATTTTTGAATTTCTTTTTCCTCCCTCTCCCTCATTGGTCATGGCCTCTTACAGCAGAGCTACTCATCCATCTGGGAGTTGGACCAGTAACAAAAATAGATGATAGTCTTGAGGAGTATAACATGTATGAGTTGAGAAGAGAGCTAACCCTGATCATTGCGAATAGAGCTACAAAAAAGGAACAGGGCTAGGGAATCAGCTGAGTGACCTGCCCAACAGAGATACCCAGCAGAAACAGCATGAAGACACCACAAGAGGAAAAGGAAATTGGGGCCCTAGAGTTCAGGAGTGTTGACTTAGTCAGTCATGTGTTCCCTAAGTATGTGCATCTCTACTAGTGTACTCTAAATGTGTGCCAGTGTTTTCCAGTGTTTGTGTGTGTATGGATGTACACAGAGACACACATTCATATATGGCATACATACATACAACACTTTAAGGTATCCAAAGTGCCTTAAAGATATTATTTCATTTAATCATCACAATTACCATGGCAAAAGGTACTAGCATTATATATTAAATTTTACAGATGAGTAAGCTGTAGCAGACAGGGCCTAAGTGGCTTTCCAAGGGTCCCACAACTAATAAGTGACTGAGACAAGATTTAAGTCATGTCTCCCTGACTGTGGGTCCAGTCATTTATCCACTGACACTAAGTGAAATAGTGAGAGATGAAGCCCCAGCTTCATGGGTGGAGTATCTTAGAGCTAGTGTTCTTATGATGGCATTTTAGTAAATAACTACTGTGGGAGCTAAATGCATCTGGGGGCTGACAATTAACAGCATACTGGTAGGAGTTCATAAACTATAACATTCAACATACAGATTAGTAGAATACTTAAACCTAAGGGTAGTAGCCTTCCTTGGAACCCATTATGAAGATAGGTTGTAGTATAGTCACAGAGGAGACAAAACACATACACCACCATTGTTGAACTATTCCCCAACTGTCAAATACATTAGCTATTTCCCTCCAAACAATGCTTCTGTGAGTACTTTTGTTAAGATAGGACCTTTTCTTGCCAATTACATGCACTTTTATAATACTCTGGTAATTACATATAATGTTCTGTTTTCTGCTCTCTCCTCTCCATCTGTTTATATAGGCTTTTACTATGCTTCTCCCAATGCCTCCATTTAGAGTTTATTGTGGTATATGGTGTAAGAAGTTGATGTAAACCTACTTTCTGCCTGTTTTCAATTATCTCAGCAGTGGTGTCAGATAGGGAGTCATGCATCTAGAAGTTCACGTATTTGAGTTTGTTAGACCCTAGACTTTTCTGTTCTATTGCTTCTGGGACAGGCTTTTCTAATCTATTCTAATGATCTTTTCTGTATTGGAGTTTCTATATTCTTCTGAGCAGTGATACACGTAGAAATGCTGATGATTTTTGTGCTTTTATTTATTTTGATAAAGTAATGATTAATTTTTTTGTTGAGTCTTTTGGGTTGTGTAAATAAACCACTATATAATCTTCAATAAGATAGTTTCACCTCTTCTTTGCCTAAACTTTTTTGTCTTGCATTAATGATGTAGATTGCTTAATTAAAATTATATTGAATAGCAATGATGAGCATGGCCAATCTTATTCTTAGTGAGAAAGCTTCTATTTCTCAATTAGGAGAAATAGGCTAGCTTTTAAAATGTTTTTAAGATCTTAAGAAGAATCTCTTCACATACTTTTTAGGTTGTTTTATAGAAATGTTTTAGATTTTATTAAAAATATTTTCTGTATCTGATAAAATAAATTTTATGATCTCTAGTTATGTATACTCCGATTTAGTATACTGGCTATTTTCCTAATATTGGATTATTCCTTCATTCTGGGTATAAATGCTAATTGATCTTTAATGTATTTTCTATATTCTATTTACTAATATTTTACATGGTATCTGGTATTTTTGCATAAATGTTCATTGATGATGTTGGCACATGGGGATGTTGACCCATAGGTCTATTTTCGATTGTGTCTTTCCCTGGCTGAGAATCAGGACTATATCTGGTTCACTGAAAGGTAAGCAAAGACTTTCTCTATTTATGAAAACTATTTAAGAAGTATAAGAAATACTTGGGTTTTGAGTGCTTAATGTATTGCAATATTCCTGAACCTGGTATCTTTTTACTTATTCATTTTTTCTTCTCTCTCTTTCTTTCTCTATATATAATGTGTGTGTGTATGTGTGTGTGTGTGTGTGTGTGTATACATATATATATATATAAAATATTCATCCATTTCTTTTATATTCTCGGTGTTGATGGCATATAAAGATGTATAACAGTCTCTGATGGTTTCCTTTATTAGCTCTTTCATTCTTCCTTTAGATTTTGATAATTTTATTATCTTCTTTCCTCTTTTTTTATTAAATTTACTAATGGTTTTTCAATTTTATTATTTTGCAAAAAACCTAGTTCTTTGTTTTACTTATTAATTCAATTCTTTTCTTAACTTATTTAGTAATGTCTCCTTTGATTCAGATAGAATGTTTTTTCTGCTTTTATTGCTATTCCTTTCTTCCCTTTTCAAGGTTAAATGACAAATTTAAACCACAGATTCATCATAGGATTATAAGTATAGAGCTTGAAGGAATCTTAGAGATGGTTGAATTCAACTCTCATTTTTCCCCTGAGGAAACTGAGGCCCAAAGAAGACAAAGGACTTCAGGTGACACCAGTAGCAGTAGCAGAGCCAGGATTTAAACCCAAGTTCTCTGAAGACACATATTCACTTTTCTTTCCACTGCACTTCAACATTCTCTTTTTCTTGTTCATACAAGAAGGTATCAAGGTATATACAGTTACAGCTGAAACTGTTTTTCCATAGATTTCAATATACTGTATGTTACCATTCTTCTTCATATAATTTGACATGATTTCTTTTTCTAAAATTAAGTTATTTTACTTGTTTCCAGTGTTCTACAATCACTTCCATATAGCTTAGATTTTTTTCCCACTTCTTCCCCTTACCTCCCCACTCCATCCCTGAGACAGCATACAATTTCATATAAATTCTACACACACATTCCTATTAAGTACATTTTCACCTTAGTCATGTTGCTTAGAAGAATTAAAATGAACGGGAGAAATAATAAAACAAAACAAGACATAATACAAAAGAAAATATCTGCTTCATTCTGCAATCAAATTCCATAGTTCTTTCTCTGGAGGTGGAAGGCATTTTGCCTCAAGAGTCCATTGGGAATTTTTTAAGTCCTTGCATTGCAATGAAGTTCTAAGTCTACTAGAAAAATTCTTCAAACCCTGTGGTTGTTACTATGTACAGAATTCTCCTAGTTTTGTGCCTTTCACTCAGCATCAGTTCATATAAGTCCTTCCAGGCCTCTCTGAAGTCTTCCTGTTCATTATTTCTTATAGCACAATAGTATTCCATTATATTCATATACCACAATTTATTCAGTCAGTCCTCAATTGATGGACATCCCCTTGATTTCCAGTTCTTGGCCACCACAAAGAGAGCTGCTATGCATATTTTTGTACATGTTGGATCCTTTCTCATTTTTATGATCTCTTGGAGATTCAGTCCTAGAAGTGGTATAGCTGGGCCAAAGGGTATGCACATTTTTGTAGCCCTTTGGGTATAGTTCCAAATTGCTCTCCAGATTGGTTGGATCAGCTCACAGCTCCATCAACAATCTTCTCCAACATTTATCATCTTCCTGTTTTGTCATGTTAGCCAATTTGATAGGTGTGATGTGGTACCTCAGTGTTGTTTTGATTTGCATCTCTCTAATCAATAATGATTTCGAGCATTTTTTCATATGACTATAGATAGCTTTAATTTCTTCCTCTGAAAACTGCCTGTTCATATCCTTTGACCATTTATCAATTGGGCAATGACTTGTACTCTTGTACATTTGACTCAGTTCTCTATATATTTTAGAAATGAGGCCTTTATCACAGACACTAGTTGCAAAAATTCTTTGCCAGTTTTCTGCTTCCCTCCTAATCTTGGTTGCATTGGGTTTGTTTGTGCAAAAACTTTTCAATTTAATGTAATCAAAATTATCCATTTTGCACTTCATAATGTTTTCTATCTCTTGTTTAGTCAAAAATTTCTCCTTTCTCCATAAATCGGATAAATACGCTATTCCTTGCTCCACTAATTTGTTTATAGTATCAATCTTTATACCTAGATCATGTACCCATTTGGACTTTATTCTTGTGTATGGTGTCAGGCATTGGTCTGTGCTCAGTTTCGGCTACACTGTTATCCAGTTTTCCCAGCAATTGTTGTTGAACGGTGAGTTCTTATCCCAGAAGCTGTAGTCCTTGGGTTTATCAAACAGCAGACTGCCAAGTTCATTGACTACTGTGTCTTGAGTACCTAATATATTCCACTGGTCTACCCCTCTGCTTCTTAGCCAGGACCAAGTGGTTTTGATAATTGCTGCTTTATAATACAATTTGAGACTTGGTAGGCCTAGGCTACCTTCCCTAGCATTTCTTTTCATTAGTTTCCTTGATATTCTGGACCTTTGGTTCTTCCAGATGAATTTTGATATTATTTTCTCTAGCTCTAGAAAATAATTATCTGATAGTTTGATTGGTATGGCACTAAATAAGTAAATTAATTTAGGTAGAATTGTTATTTTTATCATATTAGCTCGGCCTACCTGTGAGCAACAACTGTTTTTCCAATTCCTTAGATATGATTTTATTTGTGTGAAAAGTGTTTTCTAATTGTGTTCATATAGTCCCTGGGTTTGTTTTAGCAGGTAGACTCCCAGCTATTTTATAGAGTCTACCTTAGCTTTAAATGGGATTTCTCTTTCTATCTCTTGCTGTTGGGCTTTGTTAGTAATATATAGAAATGCAGATGACTTGTATGGGTTTATTTTGTAAACAGCAACTTTGCCAAAGTTGTTTATTATTTCAAGAAGATTATACTTGATTCCCTGGGATTCTCTAAGTATATCATCATGATTTCTATAATTGTCCTTTAATCTGATAATTATTCAACTTGTCTCACTCCAATGCTTCATTGTAGCATGGAAGTGACCATGGACTTCTGATGCTTCTACCTGTGGAACCCAAGCTCTGAAAGATTCTACCATTGGTGAAAGGCTCCAAGGATAACAGTGATATAAGACTGAATATGATTTCTGATGACCAGACCAGACGAAAAAGACTCACTGCCAACAAACAGGTCACCGGAAGAGGAATTCTTTGGTACGGCAAAGTATAAAACAAAGTAAAATACAAAATGGACTTCTGTCTTGTACAATGGCATTGGCAAAGTGGGAGAAAAGAGGGTAGAGGATATTTTTAAAGTCACAGTTTTTTACATTATCAATAAATCTCAATTTGACAAATGCCTTTCTAAATAGGCAGATTTATATAATGGGTAGACATCTGGCCTTGAAGGCAGGAAGAATGAGGTTGAAGTCCCACATCTGATACATACAGGTTTAAATTAATCCTCAAGGCATGTTTCTTCTATCTGCCTAATTGAATTCTTAGCTTTTTCATATGTAGGCATTTCCTTACACATAGAAAAGGCTCAGAGAGGCTGAGTAACTTACCCATGGTTATATACACAGTCAGCACTCAGTCAGAGGCAGGACTGAACCAGGTCTCTCCTTATTGCACACCCAGAGCTATTTTCCCCAACATGTCCTCTTAAAGTACATTTATAAGATTGTATATTATATGAGGAAGAGGCCTCAACGGCCATCAGTTCCAATGCCCCCATTTTACCCAGGAGCAAATTAAGACCCAGGGAGATTTAGTGACTGCTTATGGTCACACTGGTAGCAAGCATCAGGCATGGTGGGACTGCGCCTAGGGCTTTGTGTTCAGTAGAAGGAAGTTAAAAAACAAGAGGCTGCATGAATAGAAATGTTTTTATGGAAGATGCCAATTTCCCCCTGACAATCAATATACAAATTGAAGATTTTAATACCATTATCACAAATTTGACGACGCTAGTCCTTTCATGGGGATAATTGGTCAATTGATTTAATATTCACTCCTCCTTACTGGTTCTGCTCTTAACTACTCAGACTTCTTTTCCCACCATTCCCACCTGGAATATTTCCCCAGACCCTTTCTCTGGTTAGTTCTTCTGGGAATTTGCATTTTGAGAAACTTGCATTTTATGCCCAAATTTGTCATGTTCTTTCTCCTTTATTCCTCTCCCAGCTTTGTGCCTGCCTCCCTGGACTTCCTAACTCACCCTTTTATGTGTTGTCTTGACCTCTTGAGGACAGGGACTGTCTTTCTTTTTGCTTATACATTTAGCCCAGCACTTGGCACATAGTAAATGCTTCAGGAATATTCATTGACTTGCACTGGATTATGAGCTACAAGACCCTGAATTTTTTTCCAACTCTTAGTTTCTAACATATATTCTAACATAAATTAGAGTTCATTATCAATGAATAAATGCTTGCTGAAGTGAAATGAAATGCATGAGTAAGTTCATCTATCAGCCATGGTTGCATTTTTTATGCCAATTACCAAACACTGGTGTCTATGTGGGCACTTGTAGAAATAAAGGTCAACTTTACTTCATTACTGTGATAAAAATATTTATACTTAACTTTTTCTATTTGACTTGTGTCACTGATAATGACTGCTGTGGGTCTTTCTGTTTTTAAAGGATTCATTGGAACCTTAGCTTTAAATAGCAACAAAATCATTTCAACAAATTTTATCAGGATTTCATTTGACAAATGAATTTTAATACATACAGTGCATAAAAAATAATGTGGAATAAAGCATTTATTAAGCCCTTACTATGTGCTAAAAGCTGGAGATACAAACAGACAAGTAAAACAGTCCCTGCTCTCATGGAACCCACATTCTAATGAGGGAATACACATATAAAGGTTTCAGCTGCAGTTCAGATGGTAAAAGTTCCATTGTCCTTAGGGGGTAATGGCAAAGCAGAGGTTAACACTTTTTTCTTAAGAGGCGGCTAGAGGCAGCTAGGCAGCACAGTAGACAGAACACTGGCCCTGGAGTCAGAAAGACCTGAGTTTAAATTCTACCTCAGACACTTGCTAGCTGTGTGACCCTGGGTAAGTCCCTTAAGCACTGTTGGCCTCAGTTTCATTATCTGTCAAACAGTGATAATAACAGCACCTGCCCCCCAGAGTTGTTGTAAGGATTAAATGAGATATTTGCAAACCTTAAAGAGCTACATAAATCCTAACTATTATTAATATATGCAATGTCCAGAGAAGACTATCTTCCAGTTAGAAAGACCCAAGTTCCAGTCCTCCTTCTAACATATAGTGACTGTGTCTTTCCCCATCCTGTTAAGCTGGGCTAGTCATAAAGAACTGGAAAAGCTTTGAACTTGCCTTCTATAGAGCCTTTTTCACAGAAGCTCCATTTTTACTGTCTATCTTTTGTCTGAAATGGTCTTCTAGAGGCTTTCTTTGTTTTGTTCCCACTGTACACTCCCTCAGTTGGCAAGCAGGACTTTCAGGTTGCTCTGGGTTGTATCAAATGGATGATAAGGGAGAGAAGGTGGTGGTCAAGCCCTCTTTTGTTTTTGACAATCTGGTAGTAGTAGGAGTATTGGAAGAGGAGATGGTTTTGTCTGAGTACACATGATTAAGCACTTTGTGGGAGAGGGATTCAAGTATTTTCTTATCTGCAGGACAAGGCTGGGACAGTATCACGATTCAACCCGCCCACTGTAAGAAAATACAAAGGATAATATGCCTTCTCTAGCCATATCCACTGTCAAGTGGAGTGGATATTTAAATCTCACACACTGATTGATGGGGAAATGTTTATTTAAGAATTCCTTTCCACTTGTTCTTCTCTGCTCCATCTGTCAGCAAGAAGGGAAATAATTATATGGGGAATATCCTTTCCCTGCTTACCTTGAATCTCTGAAAGTTATAACTGAAATGCTCATGAGAATTAGAACTGCTGTTGACAAATTCTATTATTTCCTATACTATGGAATATCTCAATAGTAAAAGGAAGTGAAAAAATTCAAACTTGTAATTATGTAAATATGAGGTATTCTTAACCTGGGATTCATGAACTTAAAAATTTATGTTTTAATAACTGTATTTTAATTTAATTGTGGATAGAGCACTGAAATTAGGAATATCTGAGTTCAAATTCACCCTCAGAAACTAACTGTGTGATTCCAGGCAAATCAGTTCATCTCTTTCTGCTTCAGTTTCCTCATCTGTAAAATGGAGATAATAATAGCCCCTAACTCCCAGAGTTGTTGTGAAGAGCCAAATGAGACTGTGTATAAGACACTTTGCAAACCTTAAAGCATTTATATAAATTCTAATTATTGCCATTATTATCTTATTTTATGTATTTAAAAATATAATCAGAAAAGAGGTCTCTAGGCTTCACCAAATAGTTAAGGGGGTCCATTGCATACCAACAGTGTGTGAGTGGACCTTGAGTTCCATCACATCTCTGACATATACTGGTATACCCAATACAAACTCTTTGACCTCTGACTATAAACAGAAGAGGACATGCTGACCTGCACTGGCACAGACAGTTTTCTTATCTGGAAGTTCCCTATGCCAATAAAATGATGAGCGCAATTTCTATTCCTACTCACAAAAGAGCCTACGTAAGTTCTTCATAGTGAGGTCAATTACTTACTGAGAAGGGCAGGCATAACTTGGGCTCAAAGTTGATTAGATGACTAGTTTATTGCACATGGAAAATGGTCTGGACCTTCACATGTAAAATGGGTGTTTCATTGATCATCTTTTCAGTCAATATGAGAGGGGTTAGAGCGAAGGAGAGAATTTTGAACTCAAAATTAAAAAAAAAGGTTGTTAAAAATAAAGAATGACTAGAACATATTTTTGAGAAGAGAGAGCCACACACTGGTCAAATCAATAATCAATAGCACCTACTTCTCAGAGTTGCTGTGAAGGTCAAGTGAGATCATGTGTAAGGTCCTTTGCAAATCTTAAAGCATTTTATAAACTCTAGATAATGTGATTATTATCTTATTTTATCTATTTATTATCAAACTAAACAAGTGGTCTGAACTTGAAGTTGGAGAATCGGGGTCGATATGTAATCTTGGACAAGTCACTCCTGCTTCCCAGGACTCAGTTTCCTCATCTGTAAAGTAAGCAGGCTGGACTAGGGAACTGATAAGGTCCCTTCACACTCCAGATGTATGACCTCGCCTGTAAGCTGCATCCATTCAGTTGAAAATGGGCATAGACAGACATAACACATTTTTAAAAAGGAAAACTCCCTATAAATGAACATAAATCAGTTCTGCCGAGCCAGGACAGAATGTCTTGAGTTCCAGGTGGGCACAGAGGGAAGGCAGAGTAGACAGATGGCCAGACTGGAGCAGAGGTGGCTGAGCAGGTGGCTTCCCTCTGAGGCAGCATAATGGGAAAGTGCAGGACTAAAGACTTGGATTCATGTCCCATCTCCATCACTGGGCAGTTGAGTGACCCTCAAGAAGTCACCCAATCTCTGTAAAATGGATGTTAGCTTTAGCTCTTCCACAGGGTGTCATGAATTCAAAAAGGAAAATACATGTGAAACCACTTTATGATCGTAAAGCACATTCTAAGTGCAATGAGCATGACCCACATTTTGTCCTTTCCTTAGGCTCAATACACTTGTCAGCTCATGAAGGTGATCCAACTTCCGCAGGCTATTCATGGGGCACTCACATTCATTTCAATCATTTGTTGCCTTAAATATTTGCTTAACTGCTTCATATATCTTGTTCCCTAAGTCAAAGGCTATCCATAGACTTCTTTTGTGTTGCTTAATCCCCAATGCCAAAACAAGAACTCAGTAAGTATTTGTGAAAGTAAAATCGAGGAGGCATGTGTGACGTAGTTGGGTGGGGTAGGGTAGCGGGGAGAAGGCACTGACTTTGGACCCAGATAATCAGAGTTCAGAGGCCAGATCTGCCTAGCTTGTTAGCTGTGTGGTCACTTCCTCACTTTGGAAGTTCTGTCATCTGTGAAGCAAGAAGTTGGGATGTCAAATCCTATGATGCCAAGGAGAATGGAACATTGATTATTGGAAGTCTGGCTCTAATGCCAGCATCCTCTTAGGTCAGGTTTGTTGATAAGATCCAGCGAGGTACTCATATGTCATTGAACATGTAATAAAGAGGTTTGCTTTGACTTAACACAGCAAAAATGTGCAACATGAATATAATGGCATTTACTTTCCCTTTGTCTCTATCAGGAAAGGTCTCTGGACAGTAGGCCATCAGGGTATGGTGAATCATGTGCTTATATACAATGAACTGAGAGGTCCATATTCTATGTCACTCAGACTTTTTTTGGATAGAGCACTGGGCTTGGAATCAGGAAGACTCATCTTCATGAGTTCAAATATGATCTACTAGCTGTGTGATCTTGGGCAAGGCATTTACCCCGTTTACTTCAGTTTCCTCATCCGTAAAATGAGCTGGAGAAGGAAATGACAAACCACTCCAGTATCTTTGCCAAGAATCCCCCAACCCATCCCCACTATGGAGACATGAATTGTCACATGCAACTGAACAGCAATGGAATTTATTGATGTCAAACTCCAACCGAACAGAAACAGATCCCTGTGGGTCACATATTGACTTAAAAAACACAAACATTGTTTGTTATATTTTTATTTAATTTGCTAAATTTTTCCAAATTACATTTTAATCTGGCTACATTTGGGAGGCTCCATGAGCCATGAGTGTGAGACCTCTGCCCTAGGTGACCAGGAAGCTGGGGTCAATCAGGTCCCAGAAGCAGTTTTGTCCTGTGCTTACTCCATATTTGTTGCGGTGTGGGGAAGCTATGGCCAGTGAGGCCTTGAGGGTTGCTTTATCTTCTTTTAGGTAAAGCCTCCCCATATTGTGGGTGGGAGGGAAAAAACTCCTTCCAGGGAAATATGAGTCCTATCCCACCCCATCCCTTTGTGGCAAGGTCTTAAGAATCTTCTAGTGAAACTTCCACCATTCAGCTGCTTATAGGGCTTTTACCAGATAATCCTCCTGGCACAGGTAGGAGTAAGGGGAAAGGGAAGACAGAATCAAACAAAATAAAATGTGGAAGAAAACAAAACCCAGAAATTCTGAGTCTTTCTCCTTGCCCACCCTACCCCTCCTTTGGAAGGATAGTCTCAAGTCTTTTATTGGAAAGTCTTTCTAGCAAGGACAATACTAAAGGAAAATGCTCTTTGGGAGGCAGGACACAGACTTCTAATCAGGCAGAAGTCCTGGGCTGGGAATTCTGAGATGAAGAGGTGTACATTCCAAGCCTGGAAGAGAGTCAGTGCAAACACAAAGGTGAAGAGAAATGTGAAGCTATGTGTGATTAACAGTAACAAGACAAGTCTAGATTGTAGAGGATGTGAAGGGCAATAATATGTGATGGGAGCCAGGCTGTGAGATGTTTTATATGCCAAAAGAATGCGAAGAGAGAAGGAAATGCAGTCTCCTTGATGCAGGCGCTCATTCCAACTTTTTTATTCTATCAATGCTCTAGGTCTACCACCATGGTAAAAGACTTCTCAATCTTCTATCCTTCCATAGGCACCACTGAAGCACCTCTTTCGCCATACTCTTACTTTATGACCAGTCCACTGCCTTTTCCAGTGATTTATTTTCTGGCTAATCATTGCAAAGAATTTTTCAGTTCATTATCTAGACATTTTTACCAATTTGATTTAAAATTTCAAACAAATCCTCCAAGCTATTTTCCTGGTTCATCACTTTCATTATACCTGAAGATACATAATCTTCTAATATGCTTCAATTGTTCAGTAGATCTGTGTTTTCATCTGTCGGGGTTTTCTGGATTGGTGCAGACTGAACATCATACACACTTTCTCACTTGGTACAATTCTTGTTCATATTTTTCTCGCAGATGCTCCCCACCAAGGATGTAGCCAATGTACTGGAAGCCTTCCTCTGAGATTTTAAACATTCTGTAATTAACCTGCTGCCTTCTGTTATGGCTCCATTGTTTCTGAGTCCTCTGAATTTTAATCATTTAAAGATTGAACTATTTCATGATCGACAATGATACAGGATCACTAGAAGCATAGTACACTACACATTGATACTTCAATGAATCTGTGGTGGGTTTGTTTTGGATACTATTTCCAATGGTGCAAATTTAATTCAATTTAACAAATATTTATGAAACAATATCCATGTAGTGTACTGAGTGTTGGGAACACAAAACTGAAAAAGAAAAGAGTCTCTGTCCTTAAGGAGTTATATTCTACCATAGATGATATTCTATTACAGGTCTCAACCCTCCATGCTTTCTTATCCTGTGAGATTTTTGTTCATGTTCTCCCATAAATTCTCCAGAGGGTGTCTGTAATAGGAGTGCATTTTCCAGACCCTTGAATTCACTTGTCAACTCATCTTGGAAGTCCCGAAGTCCTTAGTATTGGAAATCTCGGTAGGAAGTATTTACAAGCCATCCCTCACTGCCTTCTGGTTCTACTCCTCCCATTGGTGCATTCTTCCCAGAAACTCCATTTAGGAAAGGGTCGCTCATTCCCCAGGCTTAGCCAGCACACCTCAGCTGCCTCCTGACTGTTCCTGTGCATCCTTTCTCCCATTGGTTCACTTCCCAGAACTTCCAGTTTGGGAGTGGCTCCCAGCTCCCCCTTTAGGTGTTCTCCTTCCCCCTTAGACCAGAATCTCAGTGAGGGCAGGGCCGAGCTTTCCTTTTGCTTTTATTTATACTATTCACCTAGTACAATGCCTGGCACCTACTAAGTACTTAATAAATGCTTCTTAACTAATCAAGATTTTTTCTCCTAACCCTCATTATCTTTCCCAAGTCAATCACTGAAGGGGTGGTTTCAGCTGTCTTTTCTTCCCTCTAAGATAATAATTTGAAGGGGAGATTATACCAATTCCACAAGGGACTGCTGTATCATTTGGAAGCCCAAAGATTGCTTAATCTTACCATGAAACAAATAAAGATATTTATTTGTTAGCTAATCAAAAATGCATACTTAAAATGTAATATAAGCCTTTATTAATCCACAATGCTATCTTTATGTATATTAATATTCACATGCATGCATATTATATATACTTATATGTATAGGAATACATAAATATAATTTATACCTATATCTACATATGTAATATAGTTTTACTTTGGTTAAGAATTGTTTTTTTCCTTCTTCTCCCATGGAAAACCATTAAACGCCGTTTATCTCAATTCAATCTGTCCATTAAACTAGGGACTTTCCTTTGGATCTCTTGAGTATGATAGAATGCTGGGGCAGCTAGGTGGTACAGTGGAGAGAGCACCAGTGCAGAAGTCAGGAAGACCTGGGTTCAAATGTCACCTCAGACACTTGACACTCACTAGCTGTGTGATCTTGGGCAAGTCACTTAACCCCAACTGCGTCATCCTGGGTCATCTTCAGTCATCCTGATGAATATCTATCTGGTCACTGGATTCAGATGGCTCTGGAAGAGAAGTGAGACTGGTAACCTGCATAGCCCTCCCTCACTGAAAAAAAAAACCCAAAAAACAAAATCAAGTACAAGTCATGTCATCATACCTCTCATGGCATGGTCTTTTTCAGCAACGAAGTACGAACATACACGATACAATGATGCTCATACTGTAGTAGCACAGGGCTTACCAGGCCAGTCTAATACCTTAGGTTCTATATTAGAATAAAATGAAACACTCACAGAAGATCTGACAATTAACAAAAGGAAATTCACTTGGCTATAGCAATAGAAGAATATTCGGCAAGGACACATAACAAGGGTGCCATATTGATTCAACTAAATTCTGTTGCTGTGTCTCTGTACCTTTCATGGCAGTCCAGAGTTGGTTTTTGTATCAGGCAACCAGGAAGTCTTGTCAACAGTCTGGGTGTTTGTTCCCTGAGCCAATTAAATCTTAATGTCAGTTACTTTTCTAGGAAAAACTAGTCCAACCTGCTAGGACTATGACATTAGGATATGGGTTCACTACAGCTCTCCATGGGTCATCCTTTAGTTTCATTACCATGCCTCCTTTCCCATGCCTCCATTATTTTAATATTCTGGATTCCACATCTCCTTGCATTTCTTCATCGATTTATTACAGTCTACTCATGCCCACTGTGAACCTACCGGGGCTAATTATTATTGCTAAGTAGGTGCTAAGTACAGCCTTTTCTGCCTACTGGAGGGACATGAATGCCAAAATGTACTGTTGTTCAGTCATTTCTGACTCTTCCTGACCCCATTTGGGATTTTCTTGGCAAAGATATTGGAGTGATCTGCAATTTCCTTCTCCAGACCATTTTATAGATGAGGAAATTGAGGCAAACAGGGTTCAGTGACTTGCCCAGGGTCACCCAGCTACTAAGTATTTGAAGTCAGATATGAACTCAGGAAGGTGAGACTTCCCAACTTCAGTCCTGGCATTCTGTCCACTGCACCAATGAATGCCATCAGTGACCATTAAATATTGATACTCCAGTTAAGAACTTGGGGACTGATTTTTTGTTACGTGAAAATCAAATAGAAAAAAATATTTTGAATTTGATATAAAACAAACAAGGGGGAGGAACTAAAGTTAAATATAGCTAAAATTATTTGAAAGTCAAATACTTAAGAGAGTGCTTGGTTTTTCCTAGTATATCATAAGACAAATATAACTTCTTTTTTAAGGGACATTTTTAGCTCTGTTCAGATTTTGCTGGCTTGGACTCTGCAGTTACAGGTTTCTTGAAATTGCTTTGCTTGTTTTGTACTCAAGCAAATTGAGTAACTCCCTGCTATGAGGACATCAAACACCTCAGCCACCCGAAGCAAAGGTGGTTGGACTGGATCTCATCCTGGGAGATAGAAACCATGACACTTCCTCTTGTGGATGGCAGAGTTTATGGAAGATTTGATAATCTTGGGTTCAGGTGAGTGCCCATGTGTTTGAACTAAGCAAGAAGTCCGCAGACCTAACACTCTACAAACAAACTTGACATTTGTAATTAGGAAAGTCCAATCCACACATACAATTGGGGATATTTTCTTAAACTTTTGGCAGAGATCTTTGGATTTCAGTAGACATGAAGGGGTCATAAATGGTGCCACTGACAAAAGTCCATTTCCAAAAGGTTCTAACACAGCCTCTGGACTAGACCCTTCTAAATGAATCTTGGCGGAACAGTTCTCCGCACCTCGGCTTCTCTGGTGACCGTGGTCTTGTCTCCAGGTCTTGCCGGGGGCAGCGCCAGGGGAGCGGGCATTGCCTCTCGGGCTTCTCCTGCCCTCCACCTCACTCAGCCCGCAGGGCTTCTCTGGGCACCGTGGTCGCTCCTTTCTGGAGGTGTTTTTGTTCAGGAGATGCTGATTCCGGTCGTGTCTGACTGTGATCCCACCTGAGGTTCTCATGGCTTCGCCATTCCCTTCTCCAGCTCATCCGGCAGACGACGCCCTGATGCCAGCCGGGTCAGGGACTCGCCCTGGGTCACACAGCGAGGAAGAGTCCGAGCACACTTGAACCCAGGTCCTGCTGCCCTCCAGGCCCAGACCCAGCGCCCCCTTTCTTGTCCCTCAGGGCAGCCGCGAGTGGGCTCTGGGGTCCGCGGGGGCCGAGGCTCGGACGCTGCGGGTGCCAGCCCTCGAGGGCACCGAGGGCCCTTCGGCCCGATGCCCGTCCGTCTCCCGCTACGTCGAAGGAAGTCTTCCTGACTGACCCCAACCGAACCCCCCAAGGCCTGGGGCTAGGCCCCTCCCGTGGCACTGGGGCTGGACAGGAAGGGTGGGCGTCTACATATAAAAGGCTGGCAGCGCTACATTATTTTTCGGCCTCACAGACGAGGGAGCTGCGCTTGGCACCCAGTAAGCGTTTAATAAGCACTCGATGGCTCCTGACGGAGAGCCTAAGGGCTCGTCGGTATGGGGAGGGGGCTGGAAGTCGGACTCTCCAGCCTCGGGGAAGGTGTCACCCCGGCACCCCGGCAGCGCGGCCCCGCCCCCGACGCAGGCCCTGCCTCCCTCCCGTCCGGCTCCCACCCCAACCCCGCCCCCTCCTCGGGCAAGGCCCCGTCTCCTCCCCGACGCAGGCCCTGCCTCCCTCCCGTCCGGCTCCCGCCCCAACCCCGCCCCCTCGTCGGGCGCAGGCCCCGCCTCCTCCCCGACGCAGGCCCTCCCTCCCTCCCGTCCGGCTCCCGCCCTAACCCCGCCCCCTCCTCGGGCGCAGGCCCCGTCTCCTCCCCGACGCAGGCCCTGCCTCCCTCCCGTCCGTCTCCCGCCCCAACCCCGCCCCCTCCTCGGGCGCAGGCTCCGCCCCCGGCCGGCGCTTCGGGGAGGGGCGGGGCTTGCCTCTGCCGCGGCCGCGTCAACGACTGCGTCGCGAGGCTGGCCCCGCCCCTCCGTCCACCTCCACCGGGCTGCCGCGGTCGCCGTCATCCTGGCCTCCTCCGCCCGCCCCCGCGCTGTCAGCGGCGGCCCCGGGCGGGACCAGGAGGGGCCGACGGGGCTGGGGCCGCGCCGTGCCGGGACCGAGGCGGCGGCGGGCACACGCATACCCAGGTGAGGGGGCCGGGCCGGGCTCGGTCAGCGAGCCCACGGACAGCCACGCGCGCCGGGCCGGGCCGGGGGGAACGTTTCGCTGCTCTTCGAGCCCGAGCGTCGGGGGCCGCGGTCGGGAGGCGTCTCCGGGGCCGCGGGGGCGGGGGCGCGGAGATGGGGAGCGTGCGCGTGCGGGGAGGGGGCGCCTGCGCTCCGGGCCTGGTGCGCGTGCGCGCGGGCTGGGCTGGGCCCCGCGGGGCCCCGGCCCCCCGCTGTGCGGAAGCCGCCCCGCGGGCCCTTCCGAGCGCCAGACGAATGAATGGGGGCAGGGAACGACGTTTGTTGAGCGCCTCTCGGCCACACCTGGCACACAGCAGGCGGCTCATTCCGGCAGCACCTGTGGCCGGGTCCCCGCTCCTCGGGGCGATCACCCCTAGAGCGCCGTGGGAACGCGGCTGTGCCCCTCCCTCGGACCGGAGCCCTCCTTCCTGGGGCCGGTGACCCGGGCCGGGACCTCGGACCTCGCCGGGGCGCTCCCGCTCCGTGGCGGGCAGGGGTCTGGGGGCGCCTCCGGACCCACGTGGGGCCCGTCGCAGGCGTCACCCTGGCACCTGCCGCCTTTTCCTAAAGATGACTGCTGTTGTTGCACCCAGCGTCCTCCCCCGGAGAGCCACCCCGCGGAGCAGAGAGCGCTTTAAAAACCTTGTGTTAATTCTGTTTGTCTTCGGTGTTCTGCAGTCACCTATGTTCTGCAGTCATCTATGGCTTAGATTTCTGTTCTCTCCTCGAGTGGACATACAGTTTTATACAGGTTCTACACACACGTTCCTATTAAATACATTTTCACCATAGCCATGCTGTGAGAATTGAAATGAATGGGAGAAACCATGTAACAAACCAAACGTAACACAAACGATCTGCCCCATTCTGCCGTTGAGTTCCGTAGTTCTGGTGTGTAATGAAGACCATTGGGAATGTTTTTAAGTCCTTGCATTGCTATGAAGAGCCAGGTCTACCAGATAAAACTCTCAAGCACTGTGGTTGTGGCTGTGCACAAAGTTCTGGTTCTGCTCCTTTCGCTCAGCATCAGATCATAAAAGTCCTTCCAGGCCTCCTTGAAGTCTTCCTGTTCATCATTTCTTATAGCACAGTAGTACTCCATTACATTCATATACCATAATTTATTCAGCCTTTCCCCAATGGATGGGCATCCCCTTGATTTCCAGTTCTTGATCACCACAAAAAGTGCTGCTATAAATAATTTCGGGCTTGTGGATAATTTCCCCATTTTTATGATCTCTTTAGTATACAGCCCTGGAAGCAATATTGCTGGGCTAAAGGGTATGCACATTTTTATAGCCCGTTAGGCATGGTTCCAAATTGCTCTCCAGAATGGTTGGATCAGCTCACAGCTCCACCAGCAATGAATCAGTGTTCCAATTCTCCCACATCCTCTCCAGCATTTATCATCTTCCTGTTCTGTCATGTTTGCCAATCTTATAGGTGTGATGTGGTACCTCAGAGTTGTTTTGATTAGCATCTCTCTAATCAATAGTGATTTAGGGCATTTTTTTATATGACTATAGATAACTTTAATTTCTTCCTCTGAAAACTGCCTGTTCATGTTATTTGACCACTTATCAATTGGGGAATGACTTGTATTTTTGTACATTTGATTCAGTTCTCTATATATTTTAGAAATGAGGCCTTTGTCGCAGACACTAGCAGCAAAAATTCTTTCCCAGTTTTCTGCTTCCCTCCGAATCTTGGATACATTGGGTTTGGTTGTGCAAAAACTTTCCAGTTTAATGTAATCAAAATTATCCATCTTGTACTTCATAATGTTTTCTATCTTTTCTTTACTCAAAAATTCGTCCCTTTTCCGTAAATCTGATAAATACACTATTCCTTGCTCCACTAATTTGTCCATAGTATCAATCTTTATACCTTGATCATGCACCCATTTGGACTTTATTCTTGTGTATGGTGTCAGGCATTGATCTATGCCTAATTTCCGCCACACTGTTATCCAGTTTTCCCAGCAATTTTTGTCAAACAGTGAGTTCTTACCCATAAGCTGGGGTGAAGAGAGCATTTTTTAAGACTGAAAAAGAAAAGACGACAAAATCCCTGTAACTGATCAATACATGGACAGTCTGAGAGGTACCTGGTACCCCTGCCGGACCTCCAAGAGCAGAGGCGGGACCTCTCCTCCCACCTGTTCCTGGAGCCAGGCCTGGCCTCTGCCAGTTTGCAGCTTTCACTTTGATTTCTGTTGTGGCCTCATTATCTCTCTGCTCCGTCATAGTCATTGCTTGGGTAATCCTTGGGCATCTGCTCTGCTTCCATGTCTTTGCTGCTGTGTTGTCTTAGGCGGGCACCCTAGGGATGGGCAGGTTGGGAGAAGTGGATACAGGATCAATAAGAGAGGTGCCCTGATAGTCAAAATTGAGATTAGCTAAGAAAACAATTTAACATTATCTTTGTTGTATTGCATTTTTATTTTGTTAAACATTCCCTGATTCCCTTTACATTTAGTTCTCCCCCTCACTTGGGAGTTTTGCTTTGCTTTGCTACACCTCTGATCTAGTTCACCCCCCTCTTTGCTAATTGAAGGGAAGAGAATAAGCTTTTATGCAACACCCACAGTGTGCCAGGCACTGTGCCAACTGCTCGGATGCATGCTATCTCATTTGTTCTGCACAACAACTCTTTGAGGTTGGGGCTGTTAGTGTCACCATTTTACAGATGAGGAAACTGAGGCACACTGAAGTTAAGTAACATGCTTAGTGTCACACAGCTATGAAGTATATGAGGCTGGGTTTAATCTCAGGTCTTCCTGACTCCAGGCTCAGACCCAGGATTTGAACCCATGTTGTCTGCCTCTGTATTCAGTGTTTTTCCGCTGTACCACATTGAGGCTATAAGTTCCCAGTGTTTTCACCAAGCAGATCACTTGCGGAAACAGTCTCTTACTTGGGATGAACACAAAATGTTTTGCTTGATGTGATGGTAAAATCCTCAGGATCTTTTCAAGAACCTTTTCTTGAAATTGTACCCTAACCCTCATTTTTGATGTGCTTTAGATTCTGATATACTTCTTGTAGGGAGAGGTGATGGGATGGTCCTAAAAGGTCAACATTGGGTTTTTCAGGGAAGTTGAATGAGTATTTCCTTCTGGAGAACAGTAGAAGTCTTTTGGGCTTGTTTTGACAGTGTGGTCTGGCAGCACAGTGGCACTGGCTTAGTAGATGACTTAAATCTTGTATATTTCCTCTGTAGAGGAAATAGGACACTTTGGGCTGAGCTGCTTCAGCATTACATAAAGCAATCTAGATACAAAGGTTGCCTTAATGTGGGGTTCACAGAGTCCTTTGGTGGTCTGAAACCTGTGGACCCCTTCTCAGATTCATGTTTTCAAATGCATAAAATAAAATACATAGAACTACAAAAGAAGCCAGTTATTTTGAAGTCATTATTAGGTATGTACATATATACATACATATCTATATATCTTTTTTTTAAATTTCTCAAAGTCAGAATAACTTCAACATGTAATGCCAGAGTACAAATAAAAGAATTTAAGTGAGGATAAAAGCAAGTGTTCTTGTTTCCAAGCCCCTTGAATAGTCATAGTTGAGAAAGTCTAGTGGTAGCATAGAGGGGAATTTCCAGTTTGGAGACCAATTGGAAAGGCAATCTAATGGTAAAAATTGAGCATATGTACATGATTTCCCACCATCCCATCAGTTCTGCTTGATTCAAGCTTACTTCATTTGAAAATATAAGAAAATTTCAAAGTAATAACATCTTATGTGACTGATTAAAATTCAGTTCTCCTTTTCAGGCCAGTAAGGATGAAACTTGTAAAAATGACCTGAGAAGAAAAGGAGAAGGAAGAGGTTAGAACACTGCTGACTTTGAAACAACTTGGGTAAATATTTTTTTTTTTAAATACTCTTTCATCTCATTCTCAGTTAAAGTTCTCATAAAGGAAGTGGACCAACCCTGTGAACTTAAAATTTCCTCAGGTTTTGCAGCCCTTCTCAAAATAGCTCTAGTTGTTAGACAAAGATAAAATAGAGACCTCAGATGTCCTTTTGCTCAACCCTTGACTTGATGACATCTGACCCACCTTTGAAAGCTAATTGCCTTGTTCAGCCTATGTAGGGATCAGGATAAAATGGTCAAAAGATGAAGCAGGCTAGGTGGGGGGTGGGTCCCATGTGACCTCCCCTTGGACTCGTCTGTTGTTAATGCTCTGGCCTCTTACCAACCAGTGTCTAGTCTTTCCTGCTTTTCCCTCACTCTGTTCTCTTCAACTCTCGTCTATGATTTTTAAAAAGTCAAATGACAGGCTTTGACCTTTATATAATAATAATAGCCATCAATAACGACAATATTTTAAATTGTAAAGACAATTTCAAAAGAGCTAGGAACTCTGCTCAATGCAGTGTCCATCTACAATTCCAGAGGATGGAGTGAGGAGAAAGCAGGAAAGAATATATGTAGGATGGTAGGAGAGAGCATCCCAGCAAACATCAGACTAGTTCACTTTGTCTTTCAGCTGTTTCATTCTTAGCCATATACAGGCTTTCAACAAGGCAATTAGTGTGCTTAAATTAGTGCTCTTAAACTTTATAAATTTGGGTTTGGGTAAACTCCCAAGTATTTGGTAGAGACTTTTTTTCTCTTTTTTCTCCAGTATGTTTTTATTTTTTTGAATATTTCCCATTTACATGTAAAAAAAAAATATGACTCATTTAAAAAAACTTTTTAGTTCTAAACTCTCTCCCTCCTGCGTGCCCCTCCCCCATCCTTGAGAAGGCAAGCAGTTTGGTATCTTTCATACATGTGAAGTCATGCAAAACATTTCCATATTACCCACAGAGATAAAACGAAAAGAAAGTATAAAAGCCTGCTTCAGTCAGTGTTCAGAGTTCATCAGTTCTCTTTCTGGAAGTGGATAGCATTTTTCATCATGGGTCCTTTGATCTGGTGTGTCAGAGATGCCTGTTAAGGAGGAGTTTGGTGCCAGCAGCATTGGCGGATGTAGAAGGCTGAGGAAAATTTCTCAAAAGTGAACTTTAGTTGTTAGTATTAAATCTTACATGTATGGTAGTTGTAATGTTTCATTAAAAGCTGTGCGCATTTCTCAAATGCCATTTAAGAAATATTTGAAGTTTTAGTTTATAAGAAGTCATGATTGTGAATACTCGTTTTAAAGTATATTTCAAACTGTTTTAGTTAACCAAGGAAGCTATTGTAATAATATATGGGAGAAAATGAAATAAAATGAATATAAGGGCATTTGTAGACTTTAATATGTGATATTTAAGGGAAGGTGATGAAATATTTTGCGGGGCAAATGAGCTGAAATGTCTCAATCCTCCTGTACACTTAAAATACAAATGAAAGAGGTTGAGAGAGAATAAGGAGTCTCATCTTATTAACAGAAAGAAAAAGAAAAAACTGGAACATGGTGAGCATTTTTTAATTGTTTCACATTAGAAGAGAAGAATAGAAATTAGAAGTGAACTGACCTAAATTCTAGGTTACCTCTAAAAATTAATCATCTATGAATGTAATTAGAATTTCCTGAACATCTGATACTTGAATGATGAACAGGTGTTTCATGGAGTCATGCTGTGCACTGAGTACTGCACTAAGCATGGGACACATGCAAAATACACATCAGTTCTTGTCCTCGGGAGGCTGTCATTGTTTTTTTTTTTGATTAATTTTTCTCTTCAGTCCACCTTTTCTCCTTCTTGGTTACCCTCTCCGCTCTTCCCTTGAGGAAGAAAGAAGAAAAATAGTCCTTATTATAGACATGTGTGGTCAGACAAAACCAACTCCTGCATTGGCTTGTCCAAGAAAAAAATATCTGTCTCCACTGCCCTCTGAGGCCTTTACCGCGATAGCATGTTTCATCATCGAGTCCTCTGGAATTGTGGTTGGTTACTGCATCGAGCAGAGTTCCTAAGACTTTCAAAACTGTCTTGACAATTTGCAGTATTGTCATGGCTAGCTATTATTGTAAAAATTGTTCAAAGGACTTACATTCTAATGGTCGAAAAACACTCACAGAGGTGTGGTGACCATGGAGGGCCCTTTGGTCCAGAGTGTGGCTGGGGTGGGGGTTGGGCTCCTAGGGCCATCGTCAGGCATCGTCAGGAGCAGTGGCCAAGTTGAGAGGACCAGTGTTCATGGTTCGAGAGTCAAAGAAGGGAGGGGGCGCACCCTCCCTCTGTGGCATTGTGGGAAGGAGGCTCTGTCCTGGGCCCTCTTCTCACCTGCGCTGTTCTGCTTGGTGATCTCATTAGTTCCCATGGATCAAGTTTTCATCCTAGAGCTTTTTGTCTAGCCCTAACCTCTCTCTGGACTTGAGGTCTTCCACCTCCAGCTCTCCTGAATGTCTGTAACTGGGTGCCCCACAGATCCCTTACGCTCCCCGTGCTCCAAGCTGAGCTCCTTTTCTTTGCCTCTAAGCCCTCCTTTCTCCCTTAGCTTTCCTATTACTGTTGGGGCACCGCCTTCTTCCCAGTCACCCAGGTTTATTCTTAACTTCTTCCTCCAACCCCTCACTTTCTCATCTCTCACGTGCCATAAGTTGTCAGGTGCCATAATTTCTGCCTTTGAAAACATCTCTCAGATACACCCCCTTCTCTCCTCCGATGCTGTGCCCTGCCTGGTGCAGCCCTCATCCCCTCCTGCCTAGACTGTTGTAAGAGCTAATGCTCCATCTGCCTGCCTTGGGGCTGTCCTTGCTCCTTGAACCCTCTGATCATCAGATGACTGAGTGACTGTCCTGAAGCTGAGGCCTGACCACATCGCCTCCCCGGTCAGGAAGCCCCAATGTCTCTCTGTTAACTCAGATCCTCTGTTTGTCATTTAAAGCTAGTTTTCAGGCTTCTTCTACCTAACGCGCTTTCCCCCATTCACCCAAATACTCTGCAGTCCAGTGACCCCAGCCTCCTGACTGTTCTGGCACGTGAAGATTCATGTCCCGCATGTGGGCATTTTCCTGGCTGCCCTCCTTGCCTGAAATGCTCTCCTTCCTCATCTCTGCCTCCTGGCTTCCCTGGATTCCTTCAAGTCTCAACTAAAGTCCCCCCTTCCGCAAGAGGCCTTTCCCAGTCCTTCATCCAAATGACTTTCCTCTGAGACCATTCCCAGTGTATCTTGTGTGTCTCTGTGTATAAGTCCATCTTACTTGCACACACTTGTTTGCATGCTACCTCCTCCATTACAAACTGCGGCTCCACGATGGTAGGCCCTTTCTTTGGTGTTGTTGGTGGCACTCTCTTGGTATCTTCCCAGCGCTTTGCACGGTACCTGGTGCATACTAGGTGTTAATTGTTGACTTGACTGGCCAGAGAAGAAGAGGTAAAGAGATCATGGTCAGGGCCTTCAGGCCCAGAGTGGGGTTCCATGCCATCCCTACCTAGACTAGAGGAGGGTCTTCTCTGGAGTCTGCCTGTCCCAGAAGACTATCACCTTTTTAAAGACCTTCGTTGATGTTTGCTTACTCCCTTCGGAAGCAGTAGGCTGTCGTTGTCCTTATTTTGAATCAAAATTGCTTTCTCTGTAAATTCCACCTGTTGGTTCTATTCTGCCCTCTTGAGCCAAGCAGACTAGGTGAATTTCTTTTTGAAGGGGGAATGGATTGAAAAAATTATTAACTTTTCTTTTTTTAACATGAATTTTCTATTCTCCTTTTATTTCCAGAAATTTTTTTATTATTGCAAACTTGAAAGTTGGCAACAAACGTGAATGTTTCCCCATGCAGTTAAAGGTAGAGAAAGAGGACTAGTTATAAAAGTTATTTTTCACCATTAGCTTTTTGAAGTATTATTTCAGATTTAACCTTCACTGTTGTTAGTTGCAGCATTCCAGTGTTTCTCTATATCCCTTTCTGGTCCCTGCAGCGATTCATTGGCACCCTTTTCTTTTCTTTTCTTCCTTTTTAATAGCATTGTCATTATCTATTTAGTGCTTTGCTTCCCCTCCATTTCTGCCTTGCACACCCCACACATATCCAGTCTCTTGTCAGCTCTTGCGTGCATCTCCTTTGCTTCTCTGACACAGACCTGTGGTCCTTTGGTGGCCCTGGCTCAGCTCACCATCAGGATAGGATGCCTTTCCTTGGAGATTTCCACCCATCTGCCCTCTAGGTTCTGTTTGCACCTGGTCATTTATGTGAGGACCGAGATAGTACGTCTTAACTTGTCTTGTATCCCCTAGAATCCAAGCAGCACCTGGCATGTGGTAAGTGCTTAGTAAATGCTTGTTGACCAACTTAAAAGGTAAAGGCTGACAAGACAGACTCGAGCGTGGCTCTTTCTGAAAATGCACGTCTCCTTTCACACCTCTGGGCCATTGCCTCTGCCTTTTGTGGTCGCTAATGTTCGGTCAGTGAGAGAACTCATGGAAAGCTCTGTCTAAGTCATGGCTCTTAGTAGCCACTGTTATTAAGTCTTTCACGGTGGTTTTCCTCTGCAAAGCTACAGTCATTCGGCAAACCAAGTCTTTATTAGGTGTTGTCTAAATTGTTCGGCTTCTGCTCATTGCGTTCTCCATCCATTCGTACAAGCCCTCCCAGGCTTCTCTGAATCTGCCCTGTTGCCATTTTTTTGGCACAATAATATTCCATTATGCTTAGATGCCATTTTCCATTTCCTGGGCACTTCTTTGTGTTTTCCATTCTTTGCTGTCTCAGAAAGTGCTACTGTGGTCTTGTAAACATGAATCTTTTGTTTCCGACTTTGATAAACTCTTTGAAGGGGAGTTGTGGTTTTGCTAGATCAGAGGGTATGCACGTTGAGTGACTTTCTGGGTATAGTTAGAAATTGTTTTTCACAATGGCTGAACCATTTCACAGCTTCACCAACAGTGTATTAGTGTGCTCTTTCCCCAACCCTTCCATTCATTGTCATTTTCCTATTTTTGTCATCTTTGCCTGTTTGATGAGTGTGAAGTGGAGGCAGAAAGTTGTTTTCTTTTGCTTTTGTCTTATTATTGATGTGGAACATTTTTGTATATGTCTTTATTGCTTCACTCTCTTCTTTTGATATCTTCCTGTTCATATGCTTTGACCATTTATCCACTAGGGAATGATGCTTAATTTTTTTATATTTGTATTAATACTCTGTGTATCTTCTTGTATCACTTCTTTATCAGAAAAATTTGCTGCAAATATTTTTTCTTTTGTTAACTGTTTTCCTCCATTGATTTATTTGTGCAAAAGCTTTCCAATTTTATTGCAATCCAAGTTGTCCAATTTTTCTCCTGTCTTCTCTCTTGCTTATTCAGTAAAGAACTCTTCTTGTATCTATGGTAGTGAGATTTACCACTTTCTTTACTCTCAGTTTATTGGTGATATGACCTCTTGGTCCTCTGTCCATTTGGAGTTTATTGTGGCTATAATGTGAGATTCTGGTCTAAACCAGAGATTCTCAGCTTTGAGTCCATGGACTTAAAGGATCTCTGGTTAGATTTCAGGAGACCTGGGAATGGAAGGAAAAAATTTATGTCTTCATTTTCACTAAAAATTTGTACTTCTTTTATTTTTTTTAAAGATATTCTGAGAAGGGGTCCATAGTGTTCATCAGATTGCTAAAGAGGTCCTGAACACAGCAACAGTTAAGGGCCTTTGGTCTAAATCTAATTTTGACCACACTCCCACTTTTCCCAGAGATTTTGTTTGTTTTTTGCCAAATAGTCCTGATTCCGAGTTTTTTCCTTCTAATCTCTTCCACTGATCAACTTTTTTTTTAAGTGATAGCCAATAGTTTTGATGGTTAATGCTTTGTAATAAAGTTTGGATTCATCTGCTTCCCCAATTTTTTTTTTTCATGATTTCCCTTGAGATTCTTGGCCTTATCTTTTCCACCAGGTGAATTTTGTAATTTTTTTGTTGTTCTATAAAGTAACCCAAGGTAGTTTGATTGGTATGGCATTGAATATATAAATTAAGTAGTAGTATCTTTTTTTAATATAGGCTGTTGGTGTAGCCTAGCCATAAGCAATTAATTTTTACATATAGCACTGATCCTGGAGTCAGGAATACCTGAGTTCAAATTCTGCTTCAGACACTTGTTAGCTATGTGATCCTAGGTGTACTTTAACTTTTGTCTGCGTCAGTTTCCTCAGCTATAAAATGATAATCCCAATGGTAATCATAGCAGCCACATCCCAGAGTTGTGAGGATCCGTGGGATAATATTTATAAAATGCTTATATAGTGTCTGATTCATAACAGATGGTTAATAAATTAATTTATCCATCCTTCCTTCAATTTGGTAAAGAGTAATTCTTATGCTTGTCTTGGTTCTATGTCTAGTTTTTTAGATATTTAATGCATTCTGTCATTGTTTTGAATAGAATTTCTTTTTTCTTTATTTTACTCTTAGTTTTTGTTCATAATGTAGAGAAATGATAATATCCTAATATTATTACAAATAAATAATATAAATTATAAATAAAATAGTGATTTTGAGAGGAAGAGAACAAGCATTTACATAGTGCCTACTATGTGCCAGACCCTTTGTAAAGTGCTTTACAAATATTATCTCTTTGTGGGGGGGGCCTCATTTTTGAAAAGTTACTTTAATTAAGTGATTGTTTCATTTTATTCTTAGGTTGTATCTCTTATAAATTTAGAATTATTGAAGTAAGAAGGGATGAGAGAAGATTGGAAGACCTGTCATGCTTTGGTGAAATTACTCCACAAACATATAGACACATTGGAAATAGCTTTGTTCTACAGAGTCCTTCTTTGTAATGGTATTTTTAAAATGCTGATTATTTTCTGAACACTTGCCTTAATGGAATTTCTGGATGCCTTAATGACCTAGAACTCAAGATTTGTTAAGGCACATCTATTTTTGTTTTAATAATTTTGTCGTCCCCAAACCTGGTCTGTTTTGCCAAGGATTGTGATGGCATTGCTCCCCCCAGACTCTCCATCTCCTGACTGAATGTGATCTGGCTCTCCCCTACATCGGCAGTGCTTTCACTCACCATCACTCCTCCTTGCCTCCCTGGCTCCCCTCAAATCTCAGCTAAAGTCCTCTCTTCTGTGAGGAGCTACTGCCTCTACTTTACCACTCTGTCTTTTATGTGCATGGTTGTTTGCGTGTCAAATCCTTTAGAATGTAAACTGTATATTCCTGGTGCTTGGCATATGTAGTAGGTGCTTAATAAATGTTTGTTGATTAAGCCGTTAAAGATCCAGATTAGGATCCAGAGAGGCATGATGATTTGTTCAGAATTATGAACCTTTCATGGCAAAGCAGGGAATATAATGCAGTCTGCGAGATTCTACTTAGTTAAGAACTCTCTGAGATATCTTTGTTCAGATTTTAAAAAAAACAGCAACCAACTACTGTTTTGTGAATTTACACTCTGAAATTGATGTTAATGTATTTATAATTAAAAATATGTATGAAGGTACAAATTATTAGGGGCTATCCTTATTATGCTTTGAAAGTTCAAAATTCATGTTAATGTTATATATATTTTGAGTTGGTCCCAGATGAAAATTTCAGAGCGATGAATCTACTTTACTAGGTCATCTCTTTGACTGTCGTTTGGCTTTTCTCCTGGGCAGTGGTTGACATCTTTTTATCTTTTTTTAGTATATGGAGTTTAAAAATCTTTGTTACATGCCCCAGAGATTTCCCTTCCTCCCCAGACAAGTTATGCAATCAGTTAATTTGCAGAGTGACCAGATTTTCTAGAAAACCTCATTTGGTTATGCTGCTTTAGGTAAGCTGTCAATTAGTTGGTGTTTATTAAGTGCCTGCTGTGTGCCAGTTACTGGTTTAAATGCGGGGATATAGATACAAAGGAGGACTTCATATAACTCCTGTAATGTTTTTTGAGTCTGCTTTTGACAAATAGTTCTCTGTAACAAATTCCATCACTGTCTGTGTAATGGGCACCACCCTCTGTTCTCAGTTGACTCTTCTCTGTGGAAATGAAATTGTTGGCAATTCATTGAGCTTGTAACTTGTGCTTACATGGTCATACTAGCAAAGCTAAGTTATGTTCCAACTCTGCTTATTGTTTCTTGTCTTGTTTTTCAAAAATTTTTTAAACATTTTTATTTAAAGTTTTGAGTTCCAAATTCTTTCCCTTTTCCCTACTCTTCCCTGTCCCCGATTCAATAAGCAATGATGTAGAAGTTATACATGTGCAGTTATGTAAAGCGCATTTAGGCTTAGTTATTTTGTACACAAAGACTCAAAGAAAAGAAAAAATGAAGGAAAGGAAGTAAAGAATAGCCAGCTTCAGTCTTTATTCAGTCAGTATCAGTTCTATCTCTGGAGGTGGCTAGTCGGCTTCAGGATTGTGTTGCTGAGAAGAGGTAGATCATTCACAATTCTTCATCAAACAAACAGTTTGACTGTTACTACGTACAAGATTCTCCTGGTTCTGTTCATTTTACTACACATCAGTGCATGGAAGTCGTTCCAGGTTTTTCAGAAATCATCTTGCTAGTCATTTCTTAAAGCACAATAATATTCCATTACAATCCTATACCACAGCTTATTTAGCGATTCTCCAACTGATGGACATCGCTTTTATTTCCAATTCTTAGCAACCACAGAAGAGAGCTGCTATGAATATTTTTGTACAAATAGGTCCTGTTCCTTGTTTGAGGGGCATGTCTTTGGGATATCGACCTATCATGCTCATGGTTTCTTAACCTCAAATATCTCAACATCCCTCCACATGTACACCCAAATATAGAGATTTCAAGGAGTGCTAGAATCAGCTTTTATTGCTGTAATTTGATCAGGCAGTAAAATGTATTTAAGCCCAGGAGGGCAGGGACTGTCTTATTTTAAATTATTTTTTAAAGAAACCTGTATCCTCAGGGCCTGGCACATGGGTGTTAAATGCTTATTGATTGATTATTTTTAGACCACTTTTTTTTTTCAGCATAGAGCACATAAACATTAAAAGTTATAAAGTCTTATTTGTATCTATAAACAATGCTAATATATTGAAATCTCATTTTATTTTATTTTTAAAGTTTCAATAACAGCAGTAACCAGAAATAATCTTTATCTGCAGTTCTGGCCTTTTCTAAGATGCAAACTCCCTCACATCTGCCAAGAAAACATCTTCATTTGCGTGTCCATTGGCACCTCAAACTCAACATGTCCAAAATTGTTCTTCCTTATGATTTCATCACTATCTGTGGCTGGTATAAACCTTTCCTCCAGTCTCTTATATTAGAAACTTCAGTGTTCAACCATTTTTTCACCTCTTTTCTCCAATTTGCTACCAGTTTAATTAAATTCAGCAGGGCCCAGTGTGTGGAAGGAAGTGTACTTGGGATGGGGAGTGACAAATACAAAACTGAAATTCCTGCCCTTAAGGAGCTGCCATTTTTAGGGGGCTGTACAGTCTGTCTACAGTTAAGTAAATGCACAATGATTTGAGGAGGAAGACTGCTGATTCAATTAGGCACAAGTGTGTGTGCCAAACACTTTGCTGAATAATCCTGCTCTGAAGGAGTTTATATTCTCAATGGAGAGACAAGAAATACATGTGAAAACATACAAAGAATAAATACAAAATAAATACATAGTGGTTTGGGGGGAGGATACATTCCTTTGGGTGAACCAGGAAAGTCTTTTATATAGAAAGTGGCATTTGAGCAGTGTCTTGAAGGAAAAGAGGGATTCTGTATGTTAGAGGTGAGGAGTAAATGTTCTCTACCTGCACTTCTTAAACTGTGAATGGCCACCCTATATGGGTTTGTTACCCACAGTTTAAGAAGCTCTGAAGGGGTCACGAGTGGAAAAAGTTTAAACCCTGGTCTAGACATGGTGGGCAGCCATTGCAGAGGCACTGGGTGAAGACCTGAGAGGAGGCCAATGTAGCTACACATAAAGGGAGGAAGGGGAATGTCATAGGATGAGGCAAGAACGTTAGGTCGGAGCTGGGGTGTGAGGCTCTGGAGATCCCGATCACAGGAGTCTCTGTTCTGTCCTACAGGCAGTAGTGTCAGAACTTGCTGGACAGCTCCTCAGCTTCCAATTTGGGGCAACCACAAAAAGAAACTAGATGTCCTTTTGTCAATATCGATCTTTTTTCCCCCCTCTTTCCTTTGATTTCTTTGGGGCATCAGACTGGTAGTAGTAGTACATCTGAGTCAAAGAGTCCTAGTTCAGTAACTTTGAGGGCACAGTTCCATATTGTTTTCCACAGTGACAGGACCATTTCACTGCTCCAATAATTTGTCATTTTCCCTTTTGTCATTTTTGCCAGTTTAATGGCAAAGAAACCTGTCATTTTTGGTAGGTTTGAAGTGGAACTTTAAGGTTGCTTTAATTTGCGGTTTTCTAATTATTTATAGCATTTTTTCACGATTTTCATTAAATTTCTTCTTTTGTCCATTTATCTATTGGGATACCATTCACAATGTAATTATTTGGTTTGTGTCCTGTATTTGCCCTTTTATATCAGCATACCATTGCATGTCATATGTACCAATATACACAGAAATCAGAATTCTTTAGAAGCTATAGTGGCAGAAATAATCCTGGTCAGTGACCCTTTGGTGAGTCAGCCATAAAGAGGGAGATACATGGTCACTGAGGGTATTTGCTAGTGTGATGGAGATCCAGTGCAGAGTCTATATTGAGGCAGGATCACCTGCGTGTAGTGGGCTCTTCTAGGATGCTCTTGTTTTGGGGTGGCATTGTGTTCTTTGCACCAAGCCCCAAAAACATTCACAGCCTCTTAGAAAAGATCTATACTTACTCAAAAGGATTTGATGTGTCTCTCCACACAGGAAAGAATCAAGTGGATCAAAACTGTCAGTGTACATTCGAACGGGCCCCTTCTAGTGTTTGTCAGTCTGTAAATCTGTGAGAACATAACAAATGGAAGGGAACTGAGCTCAGGAGTTGGAAGGGAGACAGCAGACGGACTTGTTTTCAGGAAGTTGCAGAGCTCATTTATTGTCCTCAAGCTTCTCATGAAAGCAGCATCCCATCTTTTCAATATGAGCATTTTACTGATTCTGCTGCATGGCAGCAAGATGTAGACACCACTGCCTCCTAATAGCTAAAGTCGCATGTCACAAAGAGACCCATAGAGAACTGTGTGGTGGTGTGAGGAGTGAGGATCTTTGGATAAGAATAGGAGTGAGGTCACTGTCGAAGGATTGTGTGACAGGACAAGAGGATGGATTGGTCTTGTGGCAAAAGGCATGCCAGCTGGACAGTCAGAGTAGTCAGAGTATTTCAGTGTTACCCTTGCAGTGATGGAAGAAATTGAGGAAGGGTTAGCAGGTTTTATCTCCCTAGTAGAATGTCCACTTGAGTGCAAAGAATACATTGTTTTTGTTTGAACCTGGGTGACTAGAAGGACTGTGTGGCTTTCAGTAGAAATTGGGGAATTAGGAAGAGAATAAGCTTTGTAGAAAGTTGAGTTCTGTTTTGAACACTCTGATGTTTCTGTAAGACATCCTGTTGGACATGTTTGATGATGTGGGACTGGATCCAGGAGAGAGGCTGAGGCTGGAGTTGTCTTCATAGGGGTGATGGTTGAATCCTGGGAGATAGGTGAGATGACTGAGAGAATATGGAGAGAAAGAAGACAAGAGGACCTAGGACAGAAGTCGTAAAGGCGGTGACCTGACAGAGGAGACTGAGAAGTGGGGGCGGGATGAGGAGGAAAACAGTCCAAATGGAGCATCATCAAGAAAGCCTTGGGAGGAGAGGGGGTCGTGGTGAACGATGAGGATTCTTAATGAATCCTTAAAAGTGCGTTGTCCATCTGGGAGAGCATAATTTTGAGTGAGAGAGAAAAACCAGACTGTAGGGTTTGAGAATTGAATGGAGGTGCAAAGTGGAGGAAGAGAATGTTGACAGTTGGTGCTTTGTGGTCCGTCTGGCTCGATCTCTGTCTCCTGCTTGTTCATTTGCACTGTCTGGGGTAATGGACATTTTTCATTTGTGTTGTGGGTCATGCTGTTTTTAGTGGTTCTAGATTTCTTGCAGGAAATGGTGCCATATTCCAAGGCTCGATGCCACCCAGAGGAGAATGTGGCGGACCTCACCATTCTCTGCAGGAGCTCTTAGATATCTCTTTTAGTGGTGAACATATGTCTTCTTCCTGTTTTGTGCCTTATTTCTTTTGTTCTATCTTTCAAGGAATCTTGAAGAGCTTTCCTGTTTAGATGTAAGGCATCTGATTGGAAGAGAGCCTTAATGTAGGTATTTTGTTATACTAAATTGAATGCTTTTTCAGAATCAACAAAGAAGCACAGTGGGGTCTTGTATTCTTTACATCTTTAAGTCATTTGTGCAATAGTAAAGATGTGGTCCATTGTTCCCAACTGCTTGCAAAGGCCTCCTTGTTCCCTCTTACATTGTTTGTATAAGCTTCCTTGTTTTCTATTAATACTCAATGAAGACAATCTTACCTTGTATAATGAGAACACATAAAGATTCTATATATGTTGCAAGTATTTATTTAAGTTGATAGTTGATGATGTTCTTGGTTGCCTTTTTTCAGTTTTATTTTCAAAAATGTATGTTGGTTATTTTTTTTAAATATAAATTTATTTATTTAACTTTTTACATTCATTTTCACCAAATTTTGGGTTCCAAATTTGCTTCTCATTTATCCCCTCCCCCCCACCCCAATACACCCAGCATTCTAATTTTCCCTATCACCAATCTGCCTTCTCTTCTATCATCCCTCCCTTCTCTTGTCCCCATCTTCTCTTTTGTCCTGTAGGACCAGATGACTTTCTATTCCCCATTAACTGTATTTCTTATTTCCTAGTAGCAAGAACAATACTCAGCAGTTGTTCCTAAAACTTTGAGTTCCAAATTCTCCCCATCCCTGCCTCCCCACCTGTTCCCTTTGGGAAGGCAGGCAATTCAATATAGGCCCTATCTGTGTAGTTTTGCAAATGACTTCGATAACAGTCGTGTTGTGTAAGACTAACTGTATATCCCTCCATCCTATTCTGCCCCCCATTGTTTCTATTCTGTCTTTCGATCGTGTCCCTCCCCGAGTGTTGACTTCAAATTTCTCCCTTCTCCCATTGCCCTCCCTTCCATCATCCCTCCCTCCCTGCTTATCTCCTTCTCCCCCACTTTCCTGTATTGTAAGATAGGTTTTCATACCAAAATGAGTGTGCATTTTACTCCTTCCTTTAGTCGAATGTGATGAGGGTAAACTTCCTGTTTTTTTCTCAGCTCTCCTCTTTTTCCCTCCACTAAAAAGTCTCCTGCTTGCCTCTTGAATGAGATATAATTTACCCCATTCCATTTCACCATCTCTCCTCCCACTACATTTCTCTCTCACCATTTACCTTAATTTCTTTTAAGATATGGTCCCATCCTATTCAATTCACTCTGTGCTCTCTGTCTCTGAATGTGCGTGCATGTGTGTATGTGTGTGCGTGCACACATGTACGTGTATGTGTGCACACATGTACGTGTGTGTGTATACATCTGTGTGTGGTCCCACCAACTACCCAGATACTGAAAAGTTTTAAGAGTTACAAATATTGTCTTTCCATGTAGGAATGTAAACAGTTCACCTTTGGTAAGTCCCTTGTGACTTTTCTTTGCTGTTTACTTTTTCATGCTTCTTCTCATTCTTGTGCTTGAAAGTCAAATTTTCTTTTCAGCTCTGGTCTTTTCATCAAGAATGCTTGAAAGTCCTCTGTTTCATTGAAAGACCATATTTTCCCCTGAAGTATTATAGTCAGTTTTGCTGGGTAGGTGATTCTTGGTTTGAGTCCTAGTTCCTTTGACTTCTGGAATATCCTATTCCACGCCCTTCTATCCCTTAATATAGAAGCTGCTAGATCTTGTGTTATCCTGATTGTATTTCCACAATACTGGAATTGTTTCTTTCTAGCTGCTTGCAATATTTTCTCCGTGACTTGGGAATTCTGGAATTTGGCCACAGTGTTCCTAGGAGTTTCTCTTTTTGGATCTCTTTCAGGCGGTGATCGATGGATTCCTTCAATACTTATTTTGCCCTCTGGTTCTAGAATCTCATGGCAGTTTTCCTTGATAATTTCATGAAAGATGATGTCTAGGCTCTTTTTTTGATCATGGCTTTCAGGTAGTCCCATAATTTTTAAATTGTCTCTCTTGGATCTATTTTGCAGGTCAGTTGTTTTTCCCATGAGATATTTCACATTCTCTTCCATTTTTTCATTCTTTTGGTTTTGTTTTGTGATTTCTTGGTTTCTCAGAAAGTCATTAGACTCCATCTGTTCCGTTCTAATCTTGAGAGAACTATTTTCTTCAGTGAGCTTTTGAACCTCTTTTTCCATTTGGCTCATTCTGCTTTTGAAAGCATTCTTCTCCTCATTGGCTTTTTGAACCTCTTTTACCAATTGAGTGAGCCTATTTTTCAAGGTGTTATTTTCTTCAGCATTTTTTGGGTCTCCTTTACCAAGGTATTGACCCGTTTTTCATGCTTTTCTTGCATCTCTCTCATTTCTCTTCCCAGTTTTTCCTCCACCTGTCTAGCTTGATTTTCAAAATCCTTTTTTGAGCTCTTCCATGGCCTGAGCCAACCAGACATCCACCTTGGATGTCTGGGATAGAGAGGCCCCCACCTCCACGTCTTTCCCTGATGGCAAGCATTGTCCTTCCTCATCAGAAATGAAAGGAGGAAGGAACATCTCTTCCCCAAGAAAGTAGCTCTCTGTGGTCTTATTTTGCTTCCTTTTTCTGGGCATTTTCCCAGTCAGTTACTTGACTTCTGAGATTCCTCTCCACCCCGCCTAGGTCTGCCCAGCTAGTGCTTGGGGTCTGAGATTTAAATGCTGCTTCCCAGCCTCAGGGCTTTCCGTGGTGGGAGTGGCTGCTATTCAATGTGAGCTTAAGTTCTGGTGCTTGGGTGGGGGCAGGGCCGCCTCCCAGGCTCAGTTCCCCCAGGGGGTTTATGCAGAGACCTTTGGTAATGGAGCTCCTGCCTGCTCCGGGAGTCCCAGGCCACCGCTGCCTCTGCCACTACGTCTGCCGCTGCCTCCCGAGGGGGTCTGAGCCACAGAGACACCCCGCTCCCCTCTCAGCCAGCCCAGAAGTTTCTCTCACTGACCTGTAGCACCTGTGGGTAGAGGGACCTTCGTGGCCGCTGGAGATTCCGTCCCTGAAGCCTGCTCGGATCTGCTCCTCTGGGGCCGTGCAGCCAGGGCAGCGCAGGGGTGGGCTCCGCTGTCCGGAGCGCGATGGACCCCTGGGGTGGCTTTCCAGGGCTCTCTGTAATGGAAATCTCTTCCATTGTGTTTCTGCGCGGCTTTCAGTGCTCCAGAATTTGTGGGGAGTTCTTTTTACTGGAAATTTATGGGCTGTGGATTTGGAGCTAGCATACGTGAGTCTTTCTACTCCGCCATCTTGGCTCCTCCTGTATGTTGGTTATTGCCTGGTAAAATACTTAGGCATTGATTTATTGATGGATTATTGGTTCGGCCTTTTAAGAATTTACTTTTTCAGTTTCTGTGTAATTCTGTATAGTCCTTTAACAATAGAATTTTAGACTTGGAAGACAATCAAATCCCTTGTTTTCTGGATGAGGCAGTGATGTGCATAGTCATGCCACACCAGAGGCCTGGTTTGCTTGAGTCTCAGTCTAGTGCTGTTATTCCATGCCCTTTCTTCTGTTTATACTTTGCCTGAATGGCCCCCTGCATTTCCTCTTCCTCTACCTCTCTCAGTCATTCCTTTTAACAAACAATGTTTTTTAAAGGGGATTGAGGAGAAAAAGGTCAGCAAATCCAATTAGTATATTACATAGCTCTGGTGTCCTGTTTAACTTTCCGTATCCGTGTGCCTCCACACGTACATGGAAGCTGAGGAAAGCATCTTTTTGGGGGGGTCAGACTAATGCTTAATTTCATAGTGTTCAATTTCAGTTATTTTGTGGTTTTTCTGTTTACATGGTGGTAGTCATTTTATGTATGGTTTTCCTGACTATTTATTTTATTTTGAATCCATTCATGAGTCTCTTCGTGCTCCCCTGTATTCTTCATGCTCATTTTTTTCTTACAGAGCCATCATTTTGCATTACATTCTTGTACCATGATTTATTTAGATGGAAATGGCTTCTGCTTTGTTTGCAGTTTTGCAATCACAAAAAATGCTGTTCTGAGTATTTTAGTGTATGTTGAGCCTTTATTTTTTATCATTGACTTTTACTGGAGTAGATAGCAATGAAATCTGTGGGTCCAAAGAGTATGGACATTTGGGTCACTTTGTTTGCATAATCCCAGATTGCTTTCTAGCTAGTACCTGTTTGTAGCTTTGTCAGAAATGTGTTTAAATATGCCTGTCTTTCCACAACCCCTCCAGCACTGACCGCTGTCTTTTGCCTTCTTGCCAGTTGGCAGAGCCTGAGGTAGAACTAAAGTGTTTTGATTTGCATTTCTCTTATTATTAGTGATTTGGAGCATTCTTTCAAATGGTCCTTAATAACTTGTCATTTTTCTTTTGAGAACTCCGTTCAAACCCTTTGACAGCGTCTTTACGCTGGGTCTTGGCTCTGGGTCTTAAATATTGTTTGCTTGTTGTCCCTGTTCGGTCTCAGACCCTTATCAAAGATATCTGATACATTTTCTTCACAGTTGGTTATGTTTTTCCTTATCCTAGATGCATCAATTTTGTGGGTAGAAACTTTTCAATTTAATAGAATCAGAATTACATATTTATTCTTCTGTAATTGCCTTATTTGATTAAGAATTCTTCCTGTCCCTATAGATGTGAAGGGGATGATCTTCAGATACCACATCGTATATCAATTTTGAATTGATTGTGAAGTTGGAGGTTAATCTAAGCCTAACTTCTTTCAGGCTGCTTTGTGGTTTTCTCAGCAGCTTGTATCACACAAGGAGTTCTCTCTTAGATAATTCATCTTTGTTAATTGAACACTGAGTTGCTGAGCTCATTTTTTTTTTTATTCTTCCTTGTCTTCACGGTTTCCTGGACTTTCTTTACTCATTTTTAGCCAGTACATAGTTTTCATGATTGCTGCTTTATAACATCATTTGGGGCCTGGAAGTACTATTTCCCTTTCCTTCCTACCATATTTTTTAATTATTTCCCTTGATAATCTAAATATTTGGTCTAGCTTTGTAAAGGATTCTTTGGGTTTTTGATTGGTAAAGCATTAACTCTATAAATTAACTTTAGTATTGACGTTTTTTTTAATTGACAGGGCCTAATGATAAGCACTGAATATTTCTCCAGCTATTTAAGTTAGTCAGCCAACAGCAAGCTTTTATTAAATGCTTGCTATGTGCCAGGCACTGTGCTAAAAACTGGGGATATAAAGAAAGGCAAAAAAAACAAACAAAAAAAAAAAAACCCAACCCAGTTTCTGCTCTTGGAGTTCACAGTCTAATGGTAGGGACAATATTCAAACAGCTACATAGAAATAAAATACAACATATGAGAAATTGGACATAATCAGCCAAGGTAAGGCATTAGAATTTAGGGAGGTTGGGAAAAGCTTCTTGTACAATGTCTGATTTTAGGTGATACCAGATCACAGAATACATAGTGGGGAGGATGGTATAGGAAAACTGGAAAGGTAGGAGGGAGTCAGGTTTTGAAGGACTTAGAATGCAGAACAGAGGATTTTCCATTTCCACGGGAGCTTAATGAATAGAAGACTAGCCTAGTCAGACCTGTGCTGGCAGGCCACTGCTGTCCAGGTGTGAGAGGCAGAAGTGGGGGATGAGAGCAGCAGGAAGAAGGGCCACTGAGCTCCTTTAACACAGTCCCACAAAGATCTGGAAAATATGTTCAACTGACTCTTGATTGGGAAATCCAAGGGGGAAAAATCCTGGTGAATTAATTTTCTAGCCCAGGTCAGTCAGCATAGAGAGAAAGAGAGGTCTACAGATGCTCCTAGGGCTAGGGGCTGGTCAGGAGCACACTGTGCCAAGCACCGAACATTACATTGCACAGGGACCGAAAGAGGACCAGATTGTACATCAAGGTAATCCCCAGGGCCATGAGGCAGGAAGAGGTCTTGGGGGTGGGGTCCCTGAACTAAGACAGCAACCAGGTTTCAGCAGAGGGTGCCATCTGGCAGCCCTGTTACTCACTACAGAGTTCTAGATTACAGGATCAGAGCATACCAAGCAGGGCATCTGTGCCTAGGCAGGGCAGAGAGCAGTGGTCACAGTACATGTGGTCACATGTACTGAGGAACAAAAGCATATAGCACCTGTGTGACTCTGATGCTGTATCAGAGCAGCAGCTCAGTTCTAGCCTCCAGTTCAGGCTGAAGCTTGTAGTGGAACCATGACAGGAATCCCATATCAAAGGAGAGCTTGTGGTTTGGTTCTCTGAATCAACAGAGCTTCCCAGGTGACTAGTAGTGGCTAAGTCTAGCAACAGTTGACTGAAACATCCAACCAAGGACAGAATGACCCGAACTTAGGTTTAGGAACTTGTAGAGCATGGACTGGGAGGGCAGGCGGCAGGCTTTGCCCAGATCATACAACTTTGGGAACCCGAACCCTGAAAGCTTGCAGGTCCCTCATCCTGAGCTGATCCTGAGATCCTGGAATAGCACAAAGCTCAGCACCCCAAGAAAGCAGCAGCAGGACTGAAGCAGCCCAGCCCAGGCAGAGTCCAGCCCTGACTTAAAGTCTAGGTTCAAGAAGCAGGCTGGAAGAAAGAGCAAACCAACCAAAAGAGCTGTCATGGCAACTGGGATGCAAAGCAGGGTAAAAAACAGAACAAAAAATCCAGCCCCAAACATAAACCCTGAAGAAGAAAATGATTCCAAAATATCTATAAGCAAGGCCATAAAGGAAAATGCAGTTTGGGTCCAAACCTAACCAGAATTCCCAGAAGAGATATAAAGCAAGAGTTTAAAAAAAACGACAACCTTAAAAACCAAAAAATGGGAAAAGAAATGAGAGCCATGAAAGAAAGCTATGGCAAGAGATCTGACAGCTTGAAGCAAAAGATATGAGAGCTTACTCAGGACTCTGAAATAGAATTGAGCAAATAGAAGCCAGTAACTCCATGAGACATCAGAATTTTAAAAGTCAATTTAAAAAGTCAAAAGTTTAAAAATAGAAGAAAATGTAAAATATCTCATAGCAAAAAATAATTGACCTGGAAACCATAAAGGGAAGATAATTTAAGAATCATTGTATTATCTGAGACCTTATGACTAACCAAAGAGCCTAGACATCATATTTCAAGAAATTATGAGAGAAAACTGCCCAGATATATTAGAACTAGAGGGCAAAGTAAAAATGGAAAGAATCTACACACTATCCTCTTGAAAAATTCTTAAATGAAAATTCCCAATGATATTGTAGCCCAAATTCAGATCTTCTTGATAGTATAACCTGAATTCAGAGCTCCCAGATCAAAGCAAAAATCCTACAACCCAGAAAGAATCAGGATCACACAAGATTTAGTAGCCGTGGAGAGCTTGAATGATATGCTCCTACAAAAGGCAAAAAGATGTAGGTTCACAACCAAGAGGAATTTATCCAACAAAACACTATAATTTTGCAGGGGAAAAAAATGGAAATATGAAACATATGAAAGAGAAGACTTCTAAGCATTACTGATGAAAAGATTAGAGCTAAGTAGGAAATCTGACATGAACACAGGAGCCAAGAGAAGTATAAAATGCATAAAAATATATATATGAAGAAATGATAGATGTGGACCCCTCAAACTTTATCATCATTAGGTATTATAGAGGTAATCTAATTAGAGAGAGGACTTGGAAATAATTCTCTTATTTTGATAATCTTTCTTTTTTCTTTTTAAAAATGATTTGTTTTCAGTTTTCTACAATCACTTCCATATATCTTAGATTTTTTCCCCTTTCCCTCCCCCTTCCTTCTCCAGGACGGCGTGCAATCTTATATAGGTTCTACGCTTATATTCTTATTAAATACATTTTCACCTTAGTCATGTTGCCTAGATGAATTAAAATGAGTGAGAGAAACCATCAAAACAAAACAAAACATAACACAAAAGAAAATGGTCTGCTTCATTCTGCGACCCAATTCCATAGTTCTTTCTGTGGATGGGGAAGGCATTTTGCCTCAAGAGTCCATTGGGAATTTTTGAGGTCCTTGCATTGCTGTGAAGGGCTAAGTATACCAGAAAAATTCCTTCCACATTGTGGTTGTTGAAGTGTACAAGGTTCTCCTCCTTTCACTCAGCATCATTTCATATAAGTCTTTCTAGGCCTCTCTGAAGTCTTCCTGTTCATCATTTCTTATAGCACAACAGTATTCCATTACATTCATATACTACAACTTGTTCAGCCATTCCTCAATTGATGGGTGTTCCCTTGATTTCCAGTTCTTGGGCACCACAAAGAGAGCTGCTATAAATATTTTTGTACATGTGGGACCCTTTCCCATTTCTATGATCTCTTTCAGATTTTTTGATAATCTTAAAAGAAGAATGGAAATGGAGGAGTGGGGAAGAGAGTATTCTGTGTGATAAAATTATCTCACATAAACATAGTACAAGTAGAAGTCTATACAATGTTAGGAGGGCTCGAGAGAGTCTCATCTGAACCTCATTCTTGTCTGAACTGGTCAAAGGAGGGAAGAATACATAGGCACACAGTTGAATACAGAATGGATTTGGCTCAACAGGAACACAGGAGGGAAAGGGGGATAAGAAGAGTAGGGTGGATTAAAGAAAGGATTAGTCAGAAACAAAAGAAACTGTTCAAGAAGGGCCAGGAAACAGAGTAGAAAAAAGACAAGAGAATAGGATGGACAAATGCACAGTAATGATGGTGAATGTGAACTGGACTGAACTCACCCATAAGACAAGAAGATGGTCAAATGGATGAGGAACCAGAATCCAACCATTTGTTGTTTACAAGAAATAAACTTTAAACAAAAAAAATTCGCAGAGTAGAACAGAACATATATTATGCTTCAGCTGAAGTAAAATAGGCAAGGTGGTAATCATGGTCTCAGACAAAGCAACCGCAAAATCACCTAATTAAAATAAAACTATATTTTGCTGAATAGATAGTGAATTAATATAAAGTCTCTGCATATATGGGACATCTAAATTCTTAAAGGAAAAATAAAATGAGTAACAGGGAGAAAGAGTAAAACTGTAATAATGGGGAATCTCACTTTACCGCTTCAGACTTAGATCAATCTCACAACAATAGAAAGGTAAACAAAAAAAGAAATTAAGGATCTGAATAGAATTTACAAAATTAGGTACCATAGGCCTTTAGAGAATATTGAATGGTGGAGTATCTCTGTTTCTCAACTCTGCATGTCACTTTTACAAAAATTGACCATATATCAAGGGCTTTTAAAATCTCACAAATGCAGAAAAGCAGAACTATAAATGTACCTTTTACTGATCATGATACAATGAAAATTTATTTAACAAAGGGTCTTTGAAGGAAAGATTAAAAATTAATTGAAAACTAAATCATAAAGAATGGGTGGGTCAAAATCATGGAAATAGTAATTTCGCTAAAAATAATGACAACTATAAGACAACATACCAGAATTTTGGGATGCAGCCAAAGTACTGCTTTGGAGAAGTTATATCTCTAAATGTTGCCATCAATAAAAAAGAGAAAGCAGATTTATTGGACATGCATTAAAAACAACAAAATCTAGAAAAGGTTACCAAATGCTATTGTGCTGTAAGAAATGATGAAAGGGATTGTTTCAGAAAAATCTAGGAAAACGTGCATGAATTGAGGCAAAGTGAAATGAGCAGAACAAGTACATTTTATATAGCAACAGCAATATTGAGACAGTAGCGACAATATCAAGACAATTTTGAAAAACTTAGGAATTCTGATGAGCAAACTAAGTCAACACAATTGCAGAGGACTCATGCTGAAACATGGTGCTCAACTGCAGATAGAAGGCTGATGGATTGACAGTGCAGATTGAAGTATACACTTTCATTTTTGGATGTGGCTAATATGGGAATTTTCTTTTTGCTTGACTATACGTATTTGTAACATGAATCTTATTTTTCAGTAAATGGAAGAGGGGGAGAAATAATATTTGTAGTGGGAAATAACAGAATTGCATTTTGAAAAATAAAAAGAATGAAATTTTGTTTTAAAAAATAGCCCAGGCTTGAAGTGATAAGACCGTGCTCCAGGATGGTGGCATTGTTAGAGGAAAGAATGGTGCTGTGGATGTGAGAGTTGTTTTCAAGGGTAGAAATGACAGGATGTGACAACTGATTGGATATTGGAAGTGAAAGAGGTTGAGAACATGACACATAGGTTGTAAACTGGGATGAGGGAAGTGCCTTAGAAAGCGATAGAAAATTTAGAAAGAAGAGTGTTTTTTTGGGGGAAAGATGATGATATAGTTTTGGATACGTTTAGTTTAAGATGTCAGTTGGGCATTTAGTTAGAGATATCACAAAACTAGAGATTAAGAGACAGGTTAGGGCTGGATAAGTAGATCTGAGAATCATCTGCATAGAGATGATAATCAATTCCATAGGTTCTAGTGAGATCTCCAAGCAAAATATGACATCACTTGCTTTTCATCACCATGATACATCCGACTGCAACATCAGAGTTCTGTCCTTTATAAGCATTTGAAAGTGCCACTAGCAATTATCCCATTCACTCAGACTTTTAATCACCCACAGGTACAGACCTGAAACAAAGTGAGAAAAGAAACAAAAGACTTCTGACTTGAATTAAGCAGAAAGGGGGTGCCCCCACCAAAGAGACCCCTGACTTCAGAGCAGATGGTAGCAATCTCTACCCTAGAGGGTAAAACAAGAAAGCTCAGTCGGTAGTCATTGCACATCACATAGACCCCAGTGAGCTAGTGGTTGTCCTACCTGCCTTGAGCTGAAAAATGAGGTTCCTTATTATGTTGTCAAAGGTAATAATTATCAAAAGTTAAGCTAGACTGGTTCATATAGTTCATAGAAAGACCTGCTTAAGTTTGTCTTCATCGGAACCAATTATGATGACAGATAGGATAAATACATCGTCACCGGAATGACAGCATCGTGCGTCATAAATCTGAGACTTGCGTTGCCAAGCTGGAAAGGGTAGAAGCTAAGCAGCTTACTACTAGACTGAGCTAGATATGTAGGGGCAGAAGAAGAGGCCCAAGCAGAGAACACTGTGATTACTGGTTGTGACCTAAATGAAGAGGATTCTGTAAAGGAGGCTGAGGAATGGGAGAGGAGACATAGCGAAGACAGTGTCAGGCTACAGAGTCAAGTGTGATGAGGGCTGAGAGAGCCGTGTGATGGTTGAGGGGCCACTCAAGCTGTTCTTCACTTCTTTAAGGAGCGTTTTGTAATTGAATCTTCACAAGTATTGAGTGTGCTTGTACATTGATTCCCAGCAACTTTTTCGTAATGAATTTTTAGTTATTTTCATTGAAAATTTTCTTTCTAGTATTTCCTTCTAGATTTTGTTACTATTACATAGATACGATGTTGTTTTCTGGGTTTATTTTGTAGCCTGCAACTTTACCGAAGCTATTCATTGTTTCAATTATTGCATTTTGTGATTTCTTAGATTTTTCTAATTAAGTCATCTGTCATCAACAAATAGGAATAAATTTGACTCCTCTTTACCTTTTACCTTTAATTTATTTTCCTCATTGCTATTGGTAGCATTTCTAGAACTATGTAAAAAAAAAGCCATCAGTGGAAAAATTATACACCAGAAGTATAATTAACCTGCTAGCAGAGAGGATTAACAAACTGAAAAGGGCTTTTAAAAATTATAAAGCCAACAAATAAACGCCAAATAGATGCAAAAGAGGTAATCTGGAAAATGAGAGAGATAGATAAAAACCAAAAAGACTAGAAAACTTATCAGCAAACCTATAAGCGATTGATAAACCTTTAGGTAATTTGGTTTAAAAAAAGAGGTCAGAAAATCAACAAAATAAGGTGAATTCATAGCAAAAGTGGAAGAATTAAAAAGAATTACCAGAACATCTTGTATATAAGTATATGTCAACAAAACTTGGAACAGGAAAGAAATAGAAGTTTACCTTGAAAATATACAACATTCCACCTAACAGAATACTAAATAAAAATCTTAATCTAACCTCAATAAAGGAAATAAAAATACCTGTAAAGGAACTACCAAAGGAAGGAAGGGAACATGGCCAGATGTATTTACAAGAGAGTTTTATCAACTTTTAAAGAACAATCTAACACCTGTAGTATGCAAATTCTCAGCAATTAATAAAGTACTCATATGAGATCTAGTTTTAAGAACCAAGCTAGGGAAGGGTAAAACAATGATTGAGAACTTTAAGCCAAAATCATTAATGAGTAGTGATTCAAAAATTTTAAATAAAATCTTGGCAAAAGAATATGGTAGTCATTTTTTTAAAAATGATTTATTATGACCAAGTTGGATTTATACCAGTGATGTGAGGATGTTTTATTTTGAGAAAATAGCCAACCTAATCATGTTAAAAAGAACATCCCAAACTATATATGATTATCCAAATAAATGCAGAAAAGAGCCTTTGACAAAGCACAATAGTCATTGATATTAAAAACTCTTTTAAGTATAGGAACTTATCAAGCCTTTTCTGTGTACAGAACACTGTTCTAGGAGCCGGAAAGGTACAGAATTTAATAAAGATGGCAAACTTGCCCTGATAGGACTTGTATCGAACTAGGTACATCAGGTCCCAACAAAGATAACATAATAATACAAGATAACTACGCTAGAGAATTATAAAATAGAAGTGCTCTGGAGGTTTAATGGGGAATGCCATTACTTAGAGGCTTTGGAATTGGAATGTGGCCAGACTGGCTAGAAGGGGTGACATTTGAGTTGACCTTTAAAAGATGGGTGGGAATTCAGCAAGTAAAGGAAGGGTAGGGAGTGGGAGAACATTTCAGGCATGGCAAACACTGGAAGCCTAAGTGTAATAGCATGAAAACCTGTTTGGGTGGCAGGGGGTTAGTCCTTTTAGTTAGAGGTTGGAATGTATGAAGGAGAGTAGTAATGGATAAGGCTAGAATAGCTTTTAATAAGCTGTTACTATGATGAATATTAATAACATTATATTCGTGATAGTAACAGTCATACAGGGCTTTATAAAGTACCATCATCAGATCGTCACAACAGTCCTGTCCGGTAGCTAGTATAATTGTCATTATTTCTGTTTTATAGGTTAAAGATGTTCTAAGGCTCAGAGACATTCAGTAACTTGTCCCAGGTCACAGATCTAGCATCTGATGGAGCCAAGACTCCCCCCAGAATTCGGACACCAAGGCCAGTGTTTTTCCCACCACATTAATCTTCCTCTCAAAGATACTAAAAACAAGTATTTTGAATTCTGTATCTTGACCCACCACTAGTTTAACTAGCTAATCCATGTTGTCACATGACTACTGTTTGTCACAGATTACATCAGAATCCCTTTTTGCCCAAAGATCTCAAAGCACCCTTTACATTTCTTCCCAAGCAGTCGTTTCTATTTGGCAGCTGTTCTTGGATTGAATTTAATTTTATTACTAATTAACAAAACTGGGTGGTTTGTTTTATTAGCTATTTTGGTTCACCTAGCATAGTACTTTACTTGTAGTAGCCTTAGTAACTTACATGTTTTTTGAATTGCTTTTAGTAGGATTAAAAATACTTAACTGTATTAAGCATTCTGTGACAATTTCTTAATGCTGCTGATCACATTGTCATCTAACTTGTCATCCTGCTTTGTGGCTTTGTAAGAGAGTAGTCTTAATGACTGAACAGAAAATATTTTGTGGAAGTTGACACATCATTAGCCTAAGGCTATATTTAAACTAAGATTGTGTTTTTGGGTTTAGCAGTAGTAATACTGTCTCTGTATAGACAGTCTACTTTCTTTTCTTTCATTTAGAATCTTTCTAATATTCACATAGTATTCATTGAGAAAAACAAAATGTGATCCAATATAATTTAGTCTGTTTTTTTCTTACATGACTTCACTGACAATTTTAGTCATTATGTGTTATTAAATTGTAAAACTTTGAAATCCTTTAGCCCTATAGATGCTGATTCTCACAATGGATCAAAGGAAGAATGATAGCTTTGTCCCAAGTATCACTCAGTTGGAAGATTTTCTAACAGAGCATAACTCCAATGTAGTATGGCTTCTTGTTGGTAAGTGAAACTTACTCTGTTTTGCCATGTTTTCGGTGCATTGTTAAATGCAGGAAACACATATATTAAGGTGTTGTAATTTTTTTCTTAGCTAAATCATTGCTTGAGGAAATATATTTTAATTCTTTTTTTCATTATGCCTCTTCTGAGCAGACTGGCTGACTCCAGGAGTGCTTACGGGTTGTTCTGAGAGAGGGGGTGGAAGGGACTCTACCAGGTTCTGTCTTACTGCCCCCATTAAACTGTGAAGGTAGATTGACAATAGCAGAAAGTTACACAAGTTTTTCTTTGCAATCCACACTCCAATCCACAAATAAAATTCATGGAAGACTAATTAGTAGTTCTTCATGATTGTTTCTTTAGAGCAAGAAGTGAATATGGCAGATATCTGACTGACTTTTAATTTGGGAAAAATTTACATTAGATTTGGATTTGGGGCTAAAAACATTGAAATAAAACCTTCTAGATTAGTGACTACAATAGCTGACATTTAAATAGTATTTTCCGTGACATAGGACCTGGCTAGGTCAAAAATTGATACTGGGTATCTGTAGATACAGTAATGTGCTTATCTCTGATGATGTATAATGTACTACTCACTGTCCCCATTTAAGGCATTCACACAATGTTTATGTACCACACACAGATGCGTGTAGTTAGTATGACACTTCAGGTTATCGTACCTGCCAGTATATCTGTCATGATAATCCCATATTGGTTCTATAAAAGCATAATTTTAGGCTATACAGTGTCATAGGAGCCATAAATGTTATTAATGTGATAACATTCAATAGACTGATAATCAAATCAGCATCACCATTGCTGTTGTGAGGGATGTGACAGTCTGCCACCCTTTGGCTCTAATGGTAATCCCTGTGAATCATTTGCTGAAGCATGATGTGCTGGCCACTCCTCTCCCTCATACTTCAGTCAGTCAATCAGTCAGTAAACATTAAGCACCTACTATGTTCTGGGCACTGTGGCTGTAAAAACAGACATCCCCTTCCCTCAGGGAGCTTAGAGTCTAATGGAGTAAAGACAGTACAAAAAAGGAGGCTTAAAAGGTGGAGGTGAGGGTAAGGCAGGGGTATGAGAGTTCCAGAGATATCCAGAACCCATGCAGCTGGTGGGAAATGGGGAGAAAAACCCTCCAGGAACAGGGGCAGAGGGGACTGAGGACATAGGAACATCAGACAGACTCAATCTCACAGGATAATGAGATTTTCCTAGGGAAGGAAGACTTGCTGCAGAAGTTGAAAGAAGTGTTAAAGCAGCTTGGCCTGTGGGAAACGGGGAGAAAAATCCTCATCAGTCAGTCAGTAAATATTTAAAAAGTACCTACTGTCTGGCAGGCACTATGCAAACTGCTGGAGATACAAAGAAAGTAAATAAAAAATGGTCCCTGACCTCAAAGAGCTCATAATTTAATAATGTAAATAATAATGATAGTAAAATTATCATCATAATAATGTAAAATTTTGCATGAATTTTACATTAAGATGTAAAAACCATCCTTAGTTTGTGAGCCAAAATAAAAAATGGCAGGCAAATTCGTCCTTCGTTGCCAGGGAAGACCTTGCCATCAGAGAAATGATGACATGACTTGCACTTGACTTTGTTTTGAGTGAGGGAGGGCTGTGCAAGGTCACCAGCCTCACCTCTCCTCCAGAGCCATCTGGATCCAGTGACCAGATATTAATCAGGATGACTGGAGATGACCCAGGATGAGGCAGTTTTGGTTAAGTGACTTGCCCAAGGTCACACAGCTAGTGAATGTCAAGTGTTCTGAGGTGAGATTTGAACTCAGGTCCTCCTGACTCCTGCACTGGTGCTCTATCCACTGCCCCACCTAGCTGCCCTCACCCTGGCCTAGATGGCTGCTGAAATCCCTCTCCAGTGATAAAATTCTATGTTGTGTTTCTAGATGTCATAAATAAGAGTATGAACTGTATTTTCATTGAAGTAGTAGTCACATTAGAACCTCACTTTCACTGCCTTGTTCTATGACATTTCATTAAAAGTAGGTTATTAGCTAATTAGTTACAAAACTTAAAGTACAAGGCAACCTCTATTTAATATAGGTAAGTTTTTAATTAGGCTGAAGTTGCTCTTGTTTCTGGCCATTTGGTGGTACAGCCTGTTGATTAAATATCATGAGAAGTTTCTTTTTTTGTTTAACCGTGACAGCCTGCTTGGGAGAAAGTGTTTGGGATTTAGGTGTGTGACTGCACGGAGGTGGCCAGGGCAGAAACAGCTGGGCAAGAAAAGGAAAGTGAGGCTGGGAGAAGAGCAGCGGGGCTGCTCTCAGCCTGTTGTTTTTCCTGAGTAATCTGAAGGAAAGGGAAAGAAAAATAGAAGCCAGAGTCACCATGTGGTTCGGATGTCCAAGTTATTAATTGAATTCCCATTCTTTTAAATAGCTTCTTTTTAAGTAACTCTTTAATTGCCATGTACAATTGAAGGTAATTTAAACCAAAACTCATGAAAATCTTGTGCATTTTTTCTTCACAGCTACAATTTTATCCTGTGGATGGATTATATATCTCACTTACTACAATTCCCGGAATGTTGGACTTATTTTAACATTAGTTCTTAACAGATGGTACAAGAATGGCTACATCCACATTGGTAAGTTCTTGAATTGTCCTCTACTTCTCTGACTCTCCACAAGTCAGTTACCTTCCATGGCCCCCCTTTTCTCATCTGTAGAGTGAAGGGCTTGGCCTCGGCTGCCCTGTCTCACTTTAAATCTTTGATTCCTCGGTCTATTCCTTCTACTCTTTCCCCAACTCAAAGTATATTTGATAAAACCATACGTTTTTCTGTTTGTTTTGAAATTATACTTACATTTCATAGGGGTCGGACTACTTCTGTGGACTTATTCATACACAGCACACTTTTTAGTGGTAGTCATACGTTCCTCAGCTTCTAGATAATTCACTGGAGTAGAGCCACTTATAGTTCATCCCTCCTCCTATTATTATGATTTGTTATCCTTGAGAGAATGATAGAGAAGCAGGCAGTGGGACCACTAGACATGGCAGGCTAAGGCCGTGAGCAAATAGCGTCTAGTAGAAGAGATTAGGCTGGATGTTTGTTTTTAAATTGAGAGAATCTCTGGATGATTGTGAAAGTGGTCCAAGTAGGTCTTCAGGATGTAACGATTGAAAGCCTGCTTTCTGGGTACTGATTAACAAGGAAAAAGCTGCTCATTCTGTGGCTAATACAACTAAAAAACTTCCAAATTGTGTTTTAGAACAGAGAAGCCAGGACTGAGTCTAGGTTTGATTAGAGAATAAAGAGCCCCTATCGAGAATCAGCAAAAACATCACCTGTCAGAGCTGTTTTCTTGAAAATTTAAGTCTTTTATCCCTTGGAAAAACTTTTTTTTTAAAAATTGCTCTTTTAGATCTAGAAATTAAAATGGTCATGACTGAGTCAGTTTTTCATTTTTTAAAAATACTTTTAGTTCATACATTTTATTATAAAGATTTTCTGTTTTAATGACAACTTGAGAAAAATTAAACCTCTCTATACTATATTCACAGTGTAGTAAAAATTATTTTAATCCATTCTTTAAAGTTTTTATGGGAGGAGGGGATGGTTCTTCACAGCTCTGTTTTTTCCTACTTAAAATCTTGGGTCACCTTTTCTTTTCCGTGTAACTCAGAGTCCTAATCTGGTGCCTCTGGTGTGGTGATACCCCCACTCAGAGTCCATGCCAGTGGAGCTCAGGTTCTCAGCAGCTGCTGCCATGCTGGAAAGGTTTGTGTGGACCTCTTACCCTTCAAGAATCAGCCTAGTTAGGAAAGATTGCTCAGCAGGTCAGTTGCTGTTGAATGAAGGCCGCTCTCCCAGACCAGATCTGAGCTGTAGAGGGGCTGAGATCTTTGGTGCTCTGAATACTCACACCAAAGAAATCATGGATGGATGAGGCATGAAAGTTAGTGACGGTCTCTGTCTTAAGGGAAAAAATGTGGAAGCATATCCTAAGTCCTAAACGATTGACTTGGCAAGTCTCAATGAGGTTTTGCTAATTCTGAATTTGAAATAATTCTAGTCTCCACTGTAATTTCCTGTGCATAATTTGTATAGAAAATAAAGGTGGTGATGATTATGAGCAGCAGTTGGAAGTGACGAGAAGCAGCCCGAGGGAATGACACGTCCTCACCATCATTTTGGAAATAGACATGAGTGCGCAGCGCTGTGCTGTAATGGGGAAGGGCACTGTTATTTGACTGGTACAACTCAAGAGCACAGAAGGACGTTAGGAATCATCTTGTCCGACTCTGCATCTGCATTACAGTTGTAGAAACTGAGGTTCCAGGAATGACGTCCAGTCATTCATGGAGTTAATGGGAGAGCAGGAACGGAGCCTGCTTTGGGTCCGTTATTTCCCCTTTGGTGTGCCTTCCTCTTACCAGCCACTTAAGCAGTTTGGTTTTAAAGGATTTTTATGAAAGGACATTCTTAACTAGTTTAAATTTTAATTTCTATACATGCTTAAGAAAGTAATAGATCTGAATCTCTTTGAAAACATGAAGTAACTTTGTCTTTGCAGTAATTTGGATTTGCATTTCCAATTACTCTAAGTTAGTGAAATTTTTACTGCTTTTAAAACTTTAGTAAAATAGGAAAGAAGATGAAGTAATATAAAAAATAAAGAATTTATTTGGAAAGTTTTTAATGTATTTTTTTGGGGGGAATCATGATGAAGTTACATCCAAAAGATGACTTTTTAAGTTGGCCCTTTTCCTTCCAACAGGTTCATTTTCTTTCTCTGTCCTTTCTGGAAAAGTGATGGTCCGAGAAATCTATTACATCACAGAGGATATGTCTGTTAGGTGAGAACCTTTCTTTTGAGGCAAAAATAAGAGTTTTTAGCTTGTGCAAATGAATGATAACTTGACATAAGTCCCTAGCTGATACGTTTGTTTCCTTGTTCCATTGTTGTATTAATAATGATATCTCATTGGACAAACTGATTTGCTTCATCATATTCTTGACTAACTCTCTGAGACTTCAATATCCAGATCTTTCACTCTTTAGTAAGCTGCAGCTTGGAGGGTTATTAATTCTCTGTCAACAAAGGTAATTTTAATGTAAGAAGTAAAATGTTACTGATACATTTCTGAAAATAACAATTAATACATATTTGGGGAATCTCCCTTCTTTTTAAAAGCTTAGACTCACAGCATTCCCCTTGGAGAAAGTATCGTGGAGTTCAGTTAGTTCCCACTATAGCAGGACAAGAATGCTCCAGAGCAGGACTGTTCCTTTTAACCTCCTGAAGCAGTCTGTTTTGCTCTGGACAGCTCTGAGAGTCACAAAACACCATGTCTTCTGTTCTCCAGCAACTCTCAAAACATGGACATTCAGCATTCTCATTGACCTCCTGTGGAATCCCCATTCTGTTTCAGAAAAAAACCTAATAAAAACTTTCCTTTGTTTTACAATTCTTATCCTCCTGCTTCCATTTTCTTGTAATGACAGAAACCTGTCTCTTCCTGGATGACCCTGCAGTCCAAACCATGGTTTAAAGGCCGTCACCTTCCTCCGTCCCCTTGACTCACTGGGCCCAGAGGAGTGAGTGAGCTTCTGGGGCTTCATGCTTACTCCCAGGGCCTCTCTCTTTTGAGGGTCACTGGTCTAGCTGTCTCAGGCTGCTTAAAGAGCAAAGACCAAAGTGAGATAGTGAGACCTGTACATAATATGAAGAGATGGAAAAGAATCAGGCAAGGAGTGTGTATTCAACCCTTCCTTTGTACCAGACAGTGGAGATTAGAAATACATTGAATGAAGCAATCCCTGCCTGCTAAGAGCTTATATTGCAAGGACTGATGCATGGTAATTTTTGGAGAAGAGCTCTGAAGTCTCAGGGGATCAGGAAAGCTTTCATCTGATAACACTTGAACTGAGCTTTGAAGTAAATTAGAAATTCTAAGCTAGGGAGGTGAGGAGAATGTGCATTCCAGGCATGGCATATAGCCAGGACAAAGACCTAATGACTGGAAATAGAATGTTGTATGTGGAAGACCAGCTTGGTGGGCCAGAGTGAACTGAACGGAAATAATTAACATGTAGTGACACTGGAAAGGTAGACCACAGCCAGATGGTGAAGATTTTTAAATGCCAAACAAAGGAGTTTATATTTCATCCTAGACATAATGGGTATTGCATCCCTGCCTGCCTGTCCTAATATTAAGTGCAACGTACTCTCTTCCCGCCACCCTCCATTCCCTTGAGGACTTGAGGGAGGGGTGTGTCAGGCATGCTTCTTGTAAGTCCTTGCTGCCTCCTCTGGGTCAGTGAGCAATCTTCAGGGAGTGCTGGAGTTCACTGTGACATGGCCCCAAACATGATTGACCACTCAGCTGGTAGAGGTACTTTGGGAGCTCTTGCAAGAGGCCAGGTGGGGAGAGCCAAGGGCCCCAGGGCAGGAGATGTGGTACACCAGACAGAATCCCAGAGATTAAGGAAGGTCTTTACTTCTGTGGGCTCTGGACACTCTCTTCACAACAACCCAGCCCTAAGGAATAAGGAGAATCTTGGAACATCTCCTGGTGCCTAGAGAGGTGATACAACTTTGTGAGGGTCACATGACAAGCATGACACCAGGGTTGGGTCCAACCAGAAGCTTGTTTGGGAGTTGTAAGGCATTTTCTTCAAAAGTATTTTTATTCTGATTAGGTTCTCAGTCAGTGGGGCAAAATAGCCTATTGAACCTATGATGTGTTTTAATTATGGTATTAATTAATTAGGCTGTAGAATATAGCCACCATGTGTACCAGTGTTTCTTTGGAAAAATTCTTTCAGACTTGCCATTTTGTATCCTAGGAACATATTATGTCTCTTTTCACATCGTTATGCCATTGTAGCTTTAGTAATAGGGTCACAGGTTCTTCCTTCCCTTCCGGGCATTGGATGTGGGGCCACTTGCACATGTAAAGGTCTCTGGCAGAGATGAGGTGTTTGGTGAGGGTGGAGATGAAGGCTTTGGAGGATTAGAAGCTGGGGTTTGGCCTTCTAGTAGATGAATTAAGGGCAGAGAAGGTAGCAAGATGAGAAAGGGTCTGGGGGTTGTAGGGAATGAGTTTGTCATCTCTCCTTTCTCTTTTCACCTCTCTTTCCCCTCAGAATGCCCCCCCCCCCCCAATCCCTTTTCCTCACCTCTTATTGCCTGCTCTAGATGCCAAGGCTGCGGGAGGAGAAGCCACAGGCATTAGTAAAACAGGAATGTCCCATCCTTCTCCCTGCCTTTCAGCCTCCTTCTCCTGTAACATTTGCCAAACCCCTGTTCACTCTAGGACAGAGTGAAGAGCAGGGCTGACACGTGGGGTGGTGAGGCTGGCCATGATTGGAGGAAGAGCAGGGCTAATTGAACAAGGGATGGCAGGACCTGCAGGTGGGTAGGTGTAGTGGCGAGGAGGAGGGACCTCCCAGTGGTAGATTGTTTGTAAGGGCCTTATGTAGTTTAGATGTGTCTTAGGTCAGTATTGCCTGTTGGCACAGTTAATTGTGGATTGTATTTAGGTAGACAGCTTCCCAAATGTTTGTATGTATATAAACATCTATATTTATATATTTGTCATTGATATTATTTAGAATTCAAGATGGATTTATCATTTTTCGGTGGTGGAAAATGTATAACCCCAAGCAGAAGCAACATGGTAAGTCTTATTGTTTTCTAACTCTTCAGTTCTATTCCATGGCATGTTTTGAATTATCAGATTTTATTTTTTATTGAAGAATGTGGAAGTATTTCAGATTGGGTTAGGGATAGCAATGTTAATTCAAAAAACAGATGCAGGGCATTTTGAGTAAATTAATGTACATTCTTCACTGTTTTTAAGAACTCTCTAATGAAGCATTTAAGGAGAAATGTAATGTGCCTTGCTTTTTCTTTCCATTTTAAAACCACATAGAATAATTTTTCTCTTTTTTTGAGAATATATACATATATTTCTATGTTTACTGACTAGCTGAGCATTAAGAAAATTGAGAAAGGCCACGAGAAGTGAAGGAGCCTCGCAGGGCAGTCAGAATGCTTGGCAATTAGCCTGGCAGGGCCACCAGTGACTGGAGCAGACCCTTGCAGGGGACTTCTGGGGGACACAGGCCTGGGATACACTTCAGGGAGAACTCCCAGAGATCCATTTGAATATAATTATCATAAAATTGCAAAGAATGTTAACATTAATGTATGTTTTTAAGATCACATTTACATTGCGTGTTTTTTCAAAATAAGTTTATTTTAGTTAAGGGGAATGAGCATTTATATGGTCCCTGCTTTGTGCCAGGTGCTGCACTAAAGCTAAACACTTTGCAAATATTGTCTCGTTTGAGCCTCGCACATCCCTGTGTGGTAGATGCTGTTGTCATCCTCGGTTTTACATTTAAGGAAATGCAGGCAGACAGGCTAATGGCTTGACCAGGGTTACACAACTAGGAAGTGCATGAGCCTGCATCTGAGGATTTAATGACATCACTTGTTTGCTTTATGGAACCGGAGTTCCTGAAAAAGTAGATTGGGAATTCTGTAGATCATAGTGCAAGTTGCTGCCCTTCTACTCTCCAGATTCCCAAGCAGGAGAGTAACGCAGCTATGGGCAACCCTGATTCTTTCAGATTGGATTAGCCTTCAAAGCCCAACTTTGTTCTCTGCTTTGGAGCAGGGCTGCCTCCTCCATGGTCTTTGCCGATGCCTGGAGCTGCTCCTGCTGCCTCCTGCAAATCACCAGCCATCCCAGACATGTCATGATCTCCCCTTCTCCCATCTCATTACCTGTAATTACACTCACTGAGCCACACCTCCAGGAACTCTGCTCCTCCTTCAGTTCCCACCTTTGCCCTCCCATCTTACAGAATAGATTGACTCAGGCACAGTGATGGAGCCCTGGGCCTGGAGCCAGGAGGCCTGAGTTCAGATCCAAACGCTGATGCTACTTTTGTGATGTTGCTGTGTGGCTTGGAGGGGAGCACAGTAGCGCCTGTCTTCTAGTGTTATTATGAAGGTCCAGTGAGATAGTAGCGGGAGTAGAGCGATAAATGCCGTTAACTTTAAAATGGGCGTTGAGTCAGATACTTACAAGTTGTTTTCCCCTCTGATTTCTATTTGCTGTCAGTTGCAGTTTCTTGACTGAACAAAATAAAATTTTTCTTTTTATTTTACTACTTGGCGTTTTCCTGAGTTCAAATCTGACCTCAGACACTTACTAGCTGTGTGACCCTGGGCAAGTCAGTCGCCCTGTGTGCCTCAGTTTCCTCACCTGTAAAATGAGCTGGAGAAGGAAATGGCAGACCACTCTGGTATCTTTGCCAAGAGAACCCCCAAAAGGGTTTGTGAAGAGTTGGACTGAAAAATGACCAAATAGCAAAAATGTCCTGTTGTCTTCCACATCAACCTAAGAAGATTTTGAATGATTGGTCAGAAACTGATAGGCTCTTAAAGGGGGGATGTCATGATAAATACCTCTTTGATTTTTATGCTATGGTGGCAAACAGGGCAGTGCATGATATTTTCTAATGAACATATCTTTAGTGTCATTGGATGTCAGTGAATTCTGACAGGTGGATAGAAGTTATAGAGATAGGGCACAAAAGAAAGTAAACCTACTTATGTAAAACAAGGTGAGCACATTTCAGAAAGCACTACTACTCAGAAAAAACCAACCATGTTTGTTTATGTATCCATGATTTTCATTTTTTGAAATGTATAGCTCTTCAACTTATAAAGCTATTGTACATTCCATTGAAAAAAAGAAAAAAGCATGACCCTTGCTCTAAATTTGAGTAGTCAAGCAAAACAAATCCCCAATAGGTCATGCCTCTAAATCTCTATCTCATTTCTGCATCCTGAATCTTTTTCCTCTCTGTCAGGAGGTGAGTGACCCGTATCATAGTCTTCTCCATTTGTGGTTGGGCATGCCATCGCTCAGAGTTCTTAAGTCTTGCACAGTGGTTTGTCTTTGCAGTGTTGTTCTAAACATAAGTTATACAGTTATCTAGAGTGGTGTGTACTTTGGGATAAAAAGTATTGTTTCGCAGGAAACGTATTGGTGTTTTCAGATTGATTAATTTTCTACACGCACACTCACACGCGCACACACACACACGCACACACACATGCACACGCACACACACACATGCACACACACACGCACACACTTGTACCAAGACCTGTCACTACTTCATGTCAGAACCCTATCTGTAACTTAAGAATCCTAGAGAGTTGCTGTTGTGTTCATCCTTTGCTGCTGAAGAAGACCCTGCCATCAGAGAAATGATGACATGACTTACACTTGACTTTGTTTTGAGTGAGGGAGGGCTGTGCAGGTCACCAGCCTCACTTCTCCTCCAGAGCCATCTGAATCCAGTGACCAGATATTCTTCAGGATGGCTGGAGATGACCCAGGATACAATGGGAGACCTTGGCCTTTTAGGCTAAGGCCTTGTCAGGTACTCGCTCAAAGTGAGGTAATGCCCACTCAGTGAATAGGCCTTCTTAAAAAGTAATCAGGAGGCTGCTGGCCCCTTTAACCTGGGACACTGAAAGGTAAAGAGACTTGTCTACACCATCAGTAATGCCTGAGACTAGACTTCAAATCATCTGACTCTTTTCATTATTACCATTAACTTGATTAAATGCAATGGGGCCTTTCTTTAAAACATGAGGTGGTTCTGGAGTTTACAGGCTCAGATATGAGGCTTCACCTTGTTCTGTACAAGTTAGCAAAGTTGAAAAAAATTTAGGAAGAGTCAGTGTTGGAAAGACAGGCACATCACACTGATGTGCTGTTGATAGATCTGTGAAGTAGTTTACCCTTTTTGGATAGAATTTTCAAATAATACGGGAAAGGTGATTGAACTGTCCATACTTTTGTGGTAGCATAGAACTGGAAATTTGGTGGATTTCCTTTGATTACAGAATGGCTGAAAATACTGATACATGAATATAATGGAATATTACTGTGTTTTAATAAGAGGATCTTGGAGAAACTTGGAAGATGGGTACAAATTGATGCAGAATCAGGAGAACAATGCATATTGTTCACAATGTACATAGTGTAAAAGAAGAGATCATCAAAAGGAGGTTGAATGCTGAATAATGGGAAAGCTAGGCAAAGTCGTAGGAAGATGATAAGCGTATCTCTTTCCCCATGGCAGTGAGGTTGGGGGAGTACTGTGTGAAATGTGTCACAAAGGAAGGCACGGACAGTGACAGAAGATTGTGTGTGTGTGTGTGTTTTTAATGAAAGGAAGTTAATCCTGATATAATGCAGCTACACGGTGGGGAGTGCAGACCACTTTGTGTTAGTGTATGAATCTTAATGTGCTTTAATAAGAAAGAAGTCTGTCTTTGGTTAATGTTGTTATTTTGCAAATTCAGTAGATGCAGCTTAATTGTTTTTGTTTTAATATAAATTCATGACTAGACCAGGGAAACTAGACCAGGGAAAATGCATTTAAAATATTTCATAGTTTTGCATGCCAGTATTTAATGATGATACCTATTTTCTTTCTTGCTGACTTTTTAGAAACTTATTTGCAAATGTGAACAAATATTTTTTATCTTAAAGTTAGAAGTACTGGCTTTGAGTCCTAGCTCTACAGACTGGTCAAGGGGCATGGGCAAGTCACTCAACTCCTTGAGAATCAATTTTATTTTCTCATCTTTAAAATGGGAATAATGTTTACACAGTCCCCCTTACAGGGTTATGAGGGAAATGCTTTGTAAACCCTAAAACACAGGAGAAATGTGGGTTATTCTTGTGTAAGGGTGTGGATGTGCAGTTTTTGTTTAATTCATCTCTTTGTAATTTCACTGAATTCCTTGTGAGGAAGCTCCTTTTACCAATGCATATTGACAACTTTTAGAATTTATAGTCCTAGAGAGTCTGGGGTGGGTAAGTGGTTAAGTTCTATGTTCTTACAACCCATATGTCAGATGTGGGATTTGAACTCAGGGCTTCTGAATCTGAGGCCAGTTTTCCAGCCATACTACCTTTGAACCCAAGTGTTAAATAAAATAGAAAAAAGGCACTTAATTGAAAACTTAATTCAAATATATTTTTGTGCTCCTTATAGATCCAAAGGCAGAGACTAGATTGTACATCACAGTGAATGACTTTGAATTTCACGTCTACAATCGTTCTGATCTTTACGGACAACTTCAAGAATTGTTTGGTTTGGAGCCAACCATAATTCCATCCAAAAAAGATAGCGAAAGAGTGCTGGAGAATGGGAGAGAGAGGACAAGGTCCAACATTGAAAGGTTCGAGGCCACACATTCAATTTGACTGATCCTCCAATGCCTTTATCACAGAATATCATTGAGTTTTCATTTTATTTGTTTCTATTTAATTTATACTTTGTGTTTTAAATTGCCTCTAGGTAATGTGCTCTGAAACTAGGTTATATATAGATTGAATATAATGTGATGTGGCTTAAGTAAAACCACAATGTCAGTTTTCAAGTTCCTTGTAAATTTGTTCTTAGCATCTTTACATTTTAACTTTTAATTTTTTCTTTTCCTTTTTCTCTTTTCACCCCTCCCTGCAATTCTTTGTGATTCTACATGAAGTTTGAGTGAATTTCTAAGGGTTTAAAGCTGTCCAGTAATTGGGGTCCATGACATTGCCCTGTGTTCAGAATCTTAAAATGTGGTTGGGGTTGCTGAATGATTGGTACTGGAAATAAGACAAGTAAGGACTATAAGAGTTCACAATAATAAGAGAGCTCTTGGATTGGAGAAGACTTAGAGGAGTAGAACTAGGTTGGTAGAAATGAAAATGGACAGGAAGAGGTAGATAAAATAAATGTTAGGGAGGAAAAGTAAAAACCTAGGCCACCAATTGGATAGATATCTGGAAAGGTAAAAAATGAGAGCAATAAGGTATAATTTACAAAAATAGGGAAGTCCAGGTGTGAGTCAGTTTTGGTGAAAGAGAGCCCAAGTGCTGTAGGTTTAAGAGTCATTTGTGTAAAAGTGATAGTTGAGTGAATGATAACTTTTAGGAAAAGTTATAGAGGTGTCGAAGGTCAGACCTTATAGGATGCTTACATTTTGGGGGCGAATGAGAGAAATAAGACCAACGGAAGATTGAAGAAGTGTGACAGGATGGTGAAGCTAAGGGAGAGATTTCAAGAAGGCAGAGGGGAGGAGGCGGTCTGGAGAGGCAGAGCAGAGCCTGGGCTTTGGCAGGTACGAGGGCTTCCTGGTGACCTTAAGGAGAATGGTTTGGTAGGTATAAGCCCTATTACGCAGGGTTTAAGATGTGAGTAGGTACTTGAAGTGTTATTTTGGCATTAAAAGGGAAAAGAGAAGTTTCAGGTAATCATTTTTTTAATTTTAGGAAGCATTTTTCTAAGCAAAAGGGAAAAAACATTGTGAAGGGAAAGATTAAATATGTAGTAGAGGGGAAGCCCTGAAGGCAGGTCAAAGTACTGCTTGAGAAGTTAGCAGAAAAAGTTTTCCTCTGAAAAAGAAGAGGGAGGATAGAGGATAAATGTAAGAACACTGTTTAATGAAGGGGATTTTGTATGTACAGAGAAGAACTGAGATAGAAAATTATTGACTGCCCATGTTTTGTTGTGTGGTGTGTGCAGTAGTTCAGTAATTTCATTGATAGGACCTGTTTATTTCTCAGCCTTTCTTGTGTGCATAGAAGAGTATATCTAAGTATACACATAAATGTTAAAAAAAGAATCCAAAGCACTGCCTACATTGAAATTTATGTACAAGGGCTTGCTGTAATGAAAATAATAGTAAGTATTTCCTAACTTCTTCAAAGACTCTCTTGATTGAATTGTAGAAATAAAACAAGGTGAGTTTATGCTGAAGGCCTAACGTTTTGAGTTTTAATATTTAGATTTCAACTATCTGAAGAGTCAGAGCTTGTTAATTTGAACATCAGTATCATTATTGAGGTTACTGAGAGTTTACATGTGAGTAGAATCTGTCCTGCATTTCATCTTGACATTTGACCTTCTTTGAATTCTAGATTTTGCTTTTAAAAACGTCATGTGGATGCTGTACACTTTTATTTCTCCTCTCCTGTTTTGTTTTCATTGTACTGGAGAAAACCTATCTTAGCATGAGGTGCTTCTGTAGCTCATTAATGGCTCTGAGCTGTGCTTTAGGATATCAGTTTTTCTTTTTTTTTTTAGGTTCTACACATACATTCCTATTGAATACATTTTTACTATAGTCATGCTATGTAGATGAACTAAAATAAATGGAAGAAATCATATAACAAATCAAAACATAATACACTAACACATACACACACAAACATGCTCTGCTACATCCTGCAAATGAATTCCATAGTTCTTTCTCTGAGTGTGGAAGGCATTTTGCCTTAGAAAACCATTGGGATTTTTTCTTTTTTTTTTTCTTTTTTTTTTTTTTGATACCAGTTTTTCTTGCTGATCATTTGCATTAGGTAATTTGTGTCCTTATCATTCATTACTTAATAATTTGGGCACTCTTACTACAGACTCTTCTGTAGTAATGGGCGTAATGGTAGGTTTAATGAGTAGTATTTATTTCCTTGATGCATACATACATTTGCGTGAATTTTTCTTCTGAAAAATTTAAAAGAATAGATTAAATCAACATATTTCTTCTCTTTTTCTTTCTTTTGGTCAGAGGAGAGGAGAAAACAGGTGCACAGCTATTTACGTTAGCCTTATTTTGTTTCCTGTTGCTTTCTTACAGCTAGGTTTGTTTGTGAAAATATAACTGGTTTTCAGAGTACCCAAGTCTGTCTGAACACCTTTGTGACTGAAATATGCAACTGGAATGCCTTTATTCAGTCTCTCTCCTTTTTTTCTCAGAAGCTATTTTGACTTAGTCTAATATTTCTCCTTCTCAGAGTTAAAGTAAGAGCAGAGTCTCAGGATCCCTCATCCTCCTGGAGGTCTCTTATTCCAGTCATAAAGGTCAATGTGAGCACCGTAAGTGAAATATAATATAAAACACGTGTTAATAAGGCAGGATTGTTACTTGTGATGTTTGCAGCCACAGTTTTCACTTAGAAAATTACAGTAATTTCATCTAAGTGGTAAAGTGTGAAAGGGAGTTTTAAAGTAGCTGTCTATTTTCAGCACAGATTTATCAGCTCTTACTGATCAGATATTCACAAGTATTTAAGGGACTGTAATTTAATACTTTACCATCACTGTCTGACAGATAGGATCATTTGAATACAGTATCATTAAAGTTTGTTTTACATTCCAGAATAATTTCCTTAAATAACAGAATAAAAGCTGCTTAGTAATTTGGTTTTCAGAGTGGATTGTTTTGGACAAATCTGAGGAAATAAGATGGATAGTTCATTGACAGATCAGACTTTGAACATTAATGTTAAGACTTTTTTGGTCCCTCTCTTTAGGGTCGTTTGGCATTTGGGAACCATTACCAACCACAGACTCTCTGTATTAACTTCGATGATGCTTTCTTAACGTACACTACAAAGCCACCATCCAGCCACCTTGACCAGTTTATGCACATCGTGAAGGGAAAACTGGAAAATGTTAGAGTCATGCTTGTTCCCAGTCCCCGTTATGTTGGTCTTCAAAATGATGAGTAAGAGTCTTTTTAATATTTTGTTGGTATTTTTGCCCTAATGTAGGCTACCATCTTTCTGAGGCTAGGAGTTCTTCTTTTGTTGGACAAGTCATCTGGGCAAATCACGTGACTACTGTGTTATCTTAAAAACCAGAACAGCACTGCTCTGCCTTGCTGGGTTGTTGTGAGTGGTCCCATTGTGCTCCTGGGCCCTGGCTTGGGACTCTGAAGCTGTTTTGGTCTAAGAAAATGGAGCGGTTCCCGTTGTCCACCTTTCCACTATATTCCTACTCCTTGCCAGGTCCTCTGCAGCTCCTCATTATATCTCATCTGAGCTGTGGTAGTAGAGTGTAGATGAGTATCCTTGCCTCCCTTGCCAAGTCAATATTCACTAGTTGTTGAACTGTTTTCCTGATAGTATACATGACTCAAATACCTTCAGCCATTTACCATTGCTGATAGCCTGGCTTCAGCTGACTTTCATTGCTGTATTTTACCAAGAAGAACAAAATAGGAAAAATGGTGATGGAAGAAGAAAAAGTAGAGGCAGATTTCAGTTCACTTTGAGGAAAAACTTTCTAGCTGAGCCATCCAGAAACTGGGCAAGCTGCATCAGGAGGCAGAAAGGAACTTGCCACTGGAGGATTTCCAGCAGAGAGCAGATGATCTTCTTTTGGCGAAATGCAGTGTCTCTCCAAAAATAATTCCTGCTTAAGAACGAGCAGGACTTGATTTATTCCAGGGCCCGTTGCAACTCTGTTAACATGAATCTGTTTCAGAGACAGTATATTTTGGCCCATCCTGTTCTTTACTACCTCTATACATTTGCACATGCCATGCCTCATTTTTCTGCCTTTTGGAATCATCACCTGTTAAAGTCCAGAAGTCCAGCATAAGTTCTTCTTCTTAGATAAAGCGTTTCCTTGTCCTTGCCGCTAGAAGAAATCTAACCCTCCTTGAGTCTGTCTGGCCATGAGACTGATCACAGACTCACTTGTCAATGGAATTTGCAGAACTTCAGAGCTGGAAGGGACCTCTGTGACTGTGACCCAAATGGTTCCTGTCTGTCACATGCTGCACAAGTAGCTTTTCAAGGGGAGCATCTGCTGAGTCCTGGGGCCAGCCTGCTCTGCCTGTTTCCTTAATTTACTCTTTCCAGCATCCACTTGTCATGCTTAATTCTGCCCTCAAGAGCCAAGTGGGCATTCCTAGGGCACCTTCCATGTCATTAACCTCTAAGCATCCAGAAGAGCCATTGTGTCTTCCTAAATTTTTTCTTCTACAGGCCAAATATCCTATGTTACTTTGCCTTGGACTTTAGTCCCATCACCATTCTGTGTTCTCTGCTTGAAGCTTCCCACCTTATCAGTTACCTTCCTGTAAACTGGTGCTTAAAGCAGAATGTAGGATTGCAGCTGAGGTCTGGCCAGGTCAGGGGGCAGTGCGCCACCAACCCCTTCTCTCTAGAGTCTGTGCCTGTCTTGGGGCAAGCCCAGGATTGCACATGCTCTCTTGGCTGCTTGTTATATCCCAGCATATTGTTGGCTCATTGAGGTTATGGTTCACTGTCATCCCAGATCTCTTTCAGACAAATTTTTAACTAACCAGGTCTCTGCTGTCTTGTTTTTATAAAGTCAGTTTTTAAAATTCAAGTGGAAAGGATTTATTTTTGTAGTTATTAAATTTGTGTTATTCAATTTATTCCAGTATTACAGCTTGTCAGGATCTTGTTGGATCCTAACTCTCTCATTTAGAGTGTTAGCTTTTCTTCCTAGCTTTGTTTCATCTGCAGATTTGATAAATATGCTGTCTGTATATTTATCCAAGTTATCGATAAAAATAGCTCTTGATTCATTGATTGACTTCGAACTGGTATAGAGCCAAGCACTGATCCTTGGGATCAATCGCAGTGATTACTCTGTAAATCCAGCCATTCCACTGGTTTCAATTCCAGCTAATGGTGTTGTCCTCTAGGCCACATCTAAAACTTTTTAAAAATTTAGGAACGTTGCATTTTGTTTATCAACACTTTACATGATTGCTTTTAGCATTTTCTTCCCAGTTCCATTCTGAGATCTCTTCAGTTTTTCCACACAAGTAGCTTGAGATATTTTGTCAGATCCTTTGCTAAAATCTAGCATACAAATCCAGGGCAACTTGGTGGCATTGCAGTGGGTAGAGCACCAGGCCTAGAATCAGGAAGATTCATCTTCCTGAATTCAAATCTGGTCTAGCTGAATGACCCTGGGCAAGTCACTTCACCCTCTTTGCCTCAGTTTCCTCATCTGCAAAATGAGCTGGAGAAGGAAATGGCAAACTGCTCTAGTATCCTGGCCAAGGAAACCCCACATGGGGTCACAGAGAAGCAGACCTGACTGAAATGACCGAACAGCAACAAAAGCACATGAGTACGGGCATTCCTCTGATCTGCTAATTCAGAAACTTTTATCAAAAATCAAAATTAACTTAGTCTTAGTATTCTTTCAGAAGCCTGCTGGTTCTTTGTGATCTTTCTTTTTTAGAAGTTCACTCTTTATCTCTTGAATAATATATTCCAGAATTTACTTGGAAGAAATTAGAGTTGTCAAACTCAGTGGCCTATAATTCGCTAAATCTTTTCATTTCTTGAAAAATTGGGGTATTTCCTGTTTTTTGGTCCCATGGCACCTCCTTGGTTCTTCAGTATCTTTTCATCTGTCACTGGCAGAGGCTCGTTTTTTCATAACTTAGGAATGTAGTTCCTTCTGGACCAGATTCCTTGAGTTTATCAAGAATCTGGTGAGATGCTCACTTACTGTCTCTTTACTTAGCTTGGTTAGATGTTTTGTCCTTTACAGGTCAACAGTTATTTTCCTTGTCAGAGAAGTCAAAAGCAGAATAAAACTTGAGCCTCTCTGCCCATTTCTGTCATTGCCTTTGTGACCTCCAGCCAGTCTGTGGATCTCTCTCGTCTCATCTGTAGAGCAGTGGGGAGAGACTCGAGGCCCTCTGAGGCCCCTTTTAGCCCTAGTCTGATCTCATGGCCTTTCTCTGTTACAGATAGCATTGTTCCATCTACCTCCAGCAGTGGCTCTACCTTTGATCTCCCCCGATAGCTGAAAATAAAGTGAGCCTCCTTTTGGTCTCATCCTTAGCATTCCTTATTCAGCCTTTCCTGAGCGTTTAGCTCTCTTGACCCCATTCTTATAGCATCATATCATACTTTTATATTCATTTTTTTACCTTTCCTTGCTCCCATCTCCTGTGTACACCTTTTAAAAATGTAAGCTGAGAGGTTGGTTGCTCATGTCTCTGTGATTCCACCATGGTCTCTTTAGATAATTTCTTGACACACACACCCCCACCCTCACGTTGGAACTCACTGTGTTCTAAGGTGGTCTGTTTCTTCTCAGTGGAATTAATGTAATCTTGCTACTCCAGTTTGTGTCATCGTTAGCCTCAAATCTGGGAAGTGGCAGGGGACAAGGACATTTGTGGGAAATCCATTAACTAGTTCACTTCATCCATGTATTAGGAACTGCCATGTTGGTTCATAAATTGATTGTCCTGGCCTCTCAAACCCACAGGTGGCCAGATAGGACACAGTTGAGATGTTGAAGAAGTTGAGTATACTCTTTAATTCTCTTTAATAATTGATCTTTTTAATTAAAATTTTCAGTATCATTTTTTATTGCTAGTATCATTGTGGAATTATTTATTGAAGTGAGAAATATTTTTCCCATAAATTATTTTTTAAGGAGTGTATCTTTTTTTAAAAATTAATTTATTTGTTTTCAGTTTTCTACAATCACTTCCATAAGTCTTAAATTTTCTCTCTCTTCCACTTACCTCGCCAAGACAGCACGCAATCTTATATGGGTTCTACACATATATTCTTATTAAATACATTTTCACATTAGTCTTGTTGCATAGAAGAATTAAAATGAATGGAAGAAACCATGAGAAAAACCAAAACAAAATATAACACAAGAGAAAATAGTCTACTTCATTCTGCATTTCAGTTCCATAGTTCTTTCTCTGGATGTGGATGGCATTTTACCTGGAGTTCTTTGGTGATGTTTTAGGTCCTTGCATTGCTGTGAAGGGCTAAGTCTACCAGAAACAACCCTTGCTCACTGTGGCTGTTACTGTGTATAATGTTCTCCTGGTTTTGCTCATTCCACTCAGCATCAGTTCATATAAGTATTTCCAGGTTTTTCTGAAGTCCACCTGTTCATCATTTCTTATAGCACAATAGTATTCCATTACATTCGTATACCACAACTTGTTCTGCCATTCCCCAGTTGATGGGCATTTACTTGATTTCCAGGTGTTGGCTACCACAAAGAGAGCTGCTATAAATATTTTTGTATATGTGGGATTAAGGCGTGTATCTTGCAGCACTTGAAATGTCTTTTTGAATTGTTCTCACTTAGAAGTTAACAGAAAATTAATGCTTTCCTTTTACAAAGATTTACATGTTTTGTACTTTTCCTTCCCTTTTTTTAGGCCACCAAGATTAATGGGAGAAGGTTTTGTTGTGATGCAATCCAATGATGTTGACATTTACTACTATATGGATGAACCAGGTAGATTGCTACATGTGAAAAATGAGGAAGAGTGGGAAAAGGGGATGCTTCGGGAGGGGTGTCTGATGCTGCGATTTCATTGTTTTATTATGTTCTAGGGAATTCCTGCTGATAAATTCCATTGCAGGCCATTTTTCTGGGCGATACTGCCACTATAGTGCAAATGAGATTGGAGTCCTAGAGAGTCATGCCTAGTCTTAGAGCTTAAGTGATTTGTGCGGTCCTAGAGTCCATATGTATTAGAAACAAAACTTGAGTGCGTGCACATTGACCTCCCTCTGGCCCTGGTTGTCTACACTGTGCTAATGTCCTGTAGAAGAATTTTGCATCCACTTTAGGAGTTTTACATGTATTGTTATTTATCTTCTGTAGAAATTTTTTTAAAGTCTGTTTTTTTTTTTAGAATTTCAAAATCTATAACCAGTTCAATAAAACTTGTTTGATACCTGTAGACTAGCCCCTTGCCGTTTGAGTAAATGTCTTCTCATTGGTAGATTAAAAAAGACAAGACGAAAATTTCTTTCGGATGTGCCATGTTCTAACAAGTACCCCAAAATATCTTGACACTTTAATTTGGTGGAAGTGAGTGTTCCTATACGGTGAAGCTATTCAGCACTGCCCAGGCATCAGTTTTAGAAAAATCTGCTTTTTGCTGTTTTTGAGCCTTGGAAAGGCTTGAAAGTTTAGTGGTCAGCTTCCATACAAAAGAGTCATTTTTTATTTCTCTGTTCTTAATATTTTGATTCAAGATAAAGGATGTTAGGCCAAGTACTATATGTTTATAATTTCTAAATAGCTATGGGGAAAAATTTCTATAACTATTCTAAGTAACTTCTTTTTTATTGCATTCTCCAACATAGGCCTGGTCCCAGAAGAAACTGAGGAAACTATCGAGGGAGAAATGAGCAGTGAGAATAGTAAATTGCAAGATTTGCCTCCATGTTGGGGATTGGATATAGTTTGTGGTAAAGGAACGGATTTCAATTATGGACCCTGGGCTGACCGACAGAGGTACTTTTAAGCCAAACATTGCCAGTATACCATTTTGTTTGTGCAGATTGTGGTGGCCCCCTCTGCCTTTGTGGACCCCCCACATTTCCTTCCCCTTTACTCTTTTGTCTTCCTTTGTGGGATGTCAGGTCCTTGCAGACAAGGACTGTCTTTGCCTCCCCAGTACTTGGGACAGCATCAGTGCTTGATGAGCACTGTTTTTCTTGGGTCCCTTAGTCCATGTAGAGAGTCAAACCCAGGCTGCTAGAGACTGAGCTGCGACCACTGAGAGTCGTAGGCCCCAGAACTCCAGTTTCCCAGCCCTAGGTTCAGTGTCATGAACAGCTTTTTCATTTTGTTTAAAGGTATTAAGAGTTCCTTCCTTAGATTTTCTCCATTAACCGGAATTTGGCATACGTCCTCTTTTGTGCTTTCCAACAAATAAACAGCTGGCATAAAATTGTGTCCTTGCTTTCTCTAAGTCTCTTCAGTGGTTTGTTTCTCTAACCCTAAATGCTTTGGACAAGTCTTCTACATTTAGAATGCAAGTTGAAAATAAATAGAGTACAATGAAGCATGTTAAAGTGTTCTGAATGAAAAAAATGGCTGTCTTTGCATATTTGAATCTGTCTGTGCTAAGCTGTGATTTTTTTGACAATAGTCTTTCCCATACTGACCTGTCTCATGTTATAGCACATCCACTGTTCCCTGTGTGTTAAACATTTTTTTGTTTTGTGTAAATGTAAACATTTGAAAGAAAGATTCTTTGGTGCCAATGGGAAGGATTAGTGTGATATAATGGGTACAACATGAATATTTCTATTGGATGTCTGATAGGTTAATGGGTTATGAACCATTTTGAGAAATCAAGGAATCTGGCAGATTTTACCCTATGTTCAATTTCTTTTGAGTAATAATTTATTATTCCTTTTATTTTATAGAGACTGTTTGTGGAAGTTTTTTTTCCCACCTGATTACCAAGTTATGAAAATATCTGAAATTGCTCAGCCAGGGAAACCGAGGCAAATCCTTGCTTTTGAGCTGCGGATGAACATCATTGCAGATGCCACGATTGATTTGTTGTTCACAAAAAATAGGGTAAATAATGGAATGATAGCTAGTAATATTCATGTTGCATGAGAAATTGTTTGTAAAATGTTTTATCATATTTACCAGTAGTATTTGACCATATCAAAACAAGCCATTTTCATTTGTACAGTTTCAGTTGTTTCATAATAGGAAAATGCATGCTTTTTCCTTCTCCATATGTTTTGTGAAATGGCAGTTGACCGGAAGAGATGAAACAGTTTGGCATAAGGATTTCTCATCTCTTCCTCCAGTTAACGTCTTTTACACGTGACTTCTGTGTTTGGGGTTTCGTCTTCATCTGACTTTTTCCAGAATTTCTCATAGGTCTATTGTGAATTTGCATTGTTCCAGCTTGCATTTTTGGCATCTTGGAACAGGTTTTTATTTTAACTTACCTTTTTATTCATATATCTACTTTCTTGTGTGTTACTGAACTTTGAAAAACTTAAGACTTTGTTATAAATAATGTTTTATTCTCCCCACCCCCCCCTTTTTTTTGGTAGGAAACAAATGCTGTACATGTAAATGTGGGAGCTGGGTCATATTTAGAAATCAACATTCCTATGATAGTTGGGGAAAATGGTAAGCTGAAATTTTATTTTTATCTTTAAATTAGTGTACAAATGGTAGAGTAATTTTTGCTATAGAATGTTCATCAAAGAAATTTTCATTTTATGCATTTAAGATATTTTAATATTAGCATCAATAGTTATAAGTGTTTTGACACTGTTATTTTAACATAATTATTTTGGCCCTATTCATCATTTCCTTTTGGATACTTGATCTTTCTTCGATTTTTGTGATCTTACTTTGTCTTATCTAAATGTCCTTTTCTCAGGTTTTTTTAGCTGGACTATTATCCTAACTGGGTGTTTCCCAAGTCTCTGTCCTGGCCCCTTTTCTCTTTTCTATAACTTCCTGATGATTTCATCACCCTCCCTGTACAGATTCAGTTATTATCTCTATGCAGATGGTCCCCAGATCTCTGCTTCCTGGCTTCCAGCCCTGCAGTACTGCCTTTGCACATCTCCCCTTGGATATCCTGTAAGAATTCCTGGTTCTGCATGTCTGTCCCACATAGAACTCAGCATCTTCATCCCGGAGCCTGACCCTCCTCTAAACTTCCTATTTACACTGAGAGTCACTGAAGTTCACAGCCTCTGCTCTTGATTCATTCTTTACTTTCCCATATATAATCAGTTGTCATGACAGTCTGGTTTTTCCGCTTCAGCAGCAGCTCACCCTACTGACTTTTCCTTCTCACCTGATGATTGCCTCAGCCTCCTCACTGCATTGGCTTCTAGACTTGGCTCTCTCTGGTCCAGACTGTCAAACTGCCCGAATCATGTTCTTCCAACGTGGGGGTTGTGTTGTTGGTTACTGTTGTTGGTTTGTTCCCTGATCAGGGATCTACTACAGTTTCTTTTTGCCTTTGGGATTAGTTACAGATTCCTCCTCTTGGTGTTTAACCTCTTCCATCCGTTGACTCTAGGCCTACCTTTCCAGGCTCATGGTCCTGGTCCATGACTTCTCACAGATTCCAGGTTCCTCCCAGACTGGCCTTCTGGTTTGTTCCCTGATCAGGGATATACTACAGTTTCTTTTTGCCTTTGGGATTAATTACAGATTCCTCCTCTTGGTGTTTAACCTCTTCCATCCGTTGACTCTAGGCCTACCTTTCCAGGCTCATGGTCCTGGTCCATGACTTCTCAGATTCCAGGTTCCTCCCAGACTGGCCTTCTAGCTCTTGATCTTCTTGGACAACCCCTAGCTGTCCCTCTATGCCCTGGATACATTTCTTCCTTATCACTTTCTGCCACAAGGAATCTTCTGAATCTCAGTGTTAGAAGTGACAACTTAAGCGTCTTATCTGTGTGTGAGATGTCGTACCCTCACAGTGGCATGTAAACTCCTCAAGGTTCAGCAGCACTGTTTTTTATGGTTGTCTCTCTTCCCAGAGCCTAATTCCCCTTCCCTTCCACCTACTGAAGGCTTTCTCTGAGTGCCTAGCAGGGTTGTACTATTTTTTAAACCCTTGGTGAGACTACTGAAGAGTTGTAAACAGTATTTGCTAATATATGAACAAGGGTAAGAATTCCTAAGCATTATTATATTTCACTTATAATTCATTGTATGTGTATTAAAATACTAAGCCAGATTTACCCTTGTCAGTAAGATGTACACTTGAGGAAGCCCAACTTTCAGGCCATCAGCGTACCTTTTTAACATGGTATTCTGTTATATACTAAGCAGTGTCTAAATTGACTTTAATTCTGTCTGAACCAGTATTATCTCCTGGTTTTTATATATGTGAAGTCTCTATTAGTTGGTACCTATTAAATATTTTCTCTTATTAAATTTAGGTGACTTTCGGTCTCTTTGCTTCATTTTTCTTTGTTTTTACCTCTTACTGCATTTATATTGAGAAAAAATATTATTGAAATTCAGCACTGTTATGATGAAAATGGAGTCCCATGCTCTCATTTTTTGTATTGCAAGGCAGTTTTTTGAATCTAGCATAATACAGTGGCAGCTTGTATTTTGAAGTTGGATTTTCTTTGAAGTGGTCCTGACTTTCAGGGCCTTTAACACTGGTTAAGTCATATACATAGGGTAAAGTGATTAGAACAGCTAAATTCACATGTAAGGTGATGAGTTCTTTTTTGGTCAGGTTGAGTTTAAGATGCCTCCAGGAGAGTTAATTTGAGGTACCCAAGAGGTAGTTGTTGATGTGTGAATAGAGCCCAGGAGAGAGATTAGGACTTTATATAGGTATCTGGGGATAGATTTGCAGAGAGATAATAGTTGATTTCATAGGAGATGATGAGATAGATCACCAAATGAGATGGCATAAAGGGGCAAAAGAAGAGGTTCATGAAGAGATTCTTAGGGGGCACCCAGGTGGGTCCTATGACTTGGATGAAGATACAGCAGAGATGAGCAGCAGACTATTAATCTGCCCTGGTTACAGACTTGGGTTGTACTCCAGATTTAATTTCCCCAGGTTGATGCTTTAGTATGGTAAGCTAAAATAGGGACAACTTGAATTCTTGGTAATTATTGTCTTTCATCTAATAGGTTATACCCCTGCAATTAAAGGACAACTTTTACACGTTGATGCTACCAGCAGTATGCAATACCGGACCCTTTTAGAAGCAGAAATGTTAGCAGTAAGTCCTTAGTACACAATACCGTGCATGCATGTGTGATATACAGAATTTGCTTTAGGGCTAGGGTTCTAAACATTTGTCCTGGACCGTTTTGACAGTCTGATGAAGCCTGTGGTCGTCCCCTTCCCTTCACAGAATAATGTTTTTAAGTGCATAAAATAAAATGCATAGGATTATAGAGGAAACCATTTTATATTGAAATACAGTTATCAAAATATTTTTTAGATTAAGATTAAGAATCTGATTGAGATTATCTTGTAGAAGTCAGAGCAAGAAGGCAGTAATCCTCCATTAAGGGATTACTATTTGCTAGGCTCTGTGCTAAGCACTCAGCAAAGAAATACAAGCCAAAAAGAAAGATCATTCCTTCCCTTGAGGGGCTTACATTCTAATGGGCATAATACATAAAAAGGAGGTGAAAAGTTGGGGGGAAGTGAGGTGAAAGGAGAAATCATACCAAAGTTTGGAGAGTCAGAAGCACTGCTGGGAGAGGCACAAAACTTGCCAGACCAGGCCTGGGCCTGGTCCTAAAGCACAATCTTTGAGTGTGCCAGTGGAAGCCAGCTTGTTAGAGGCATGTTTCAGAGTCCTTATGGGAAAGCTGGCTTGGATGGGGAGAAAAGGCTTTATGAATTCCTATTAATTCCAGATATAAGGAGTGTTACTGGGGGCTAGTACCTGTCCGTGAACCTGTAGACCTGGCCGTTATCCTCTTCGGTAGAAGAAATGGAATCCTTGTGCACTGGTTCAGTCACAAGCACACAACTGTTTCTCATTGGGATAGAACATAGATAATCACCTGAAGGCCATTAATGTTATTATTATTATTTATTTTTTTGCTTATAAGGATTTAAGTTACTTTATGGGACCAGACCAAACTCTGATGTGATGATGAAATTATATTTTTTTTATTTTTGTTTTTTTGTAGTTTAAAGAAATGAACAGTATTGTAGAATTTTTTTGTTTGCTTTGTAAAAATCCTTGTGAGACACTTAATTCAAATAGATTCTAGAAAAAATACCACTACATAGATAAAATACTACTTACCCAGAAACAAGATATTGTCATGTAAAGGTATTAAGAATTTTGTGGTGCTCAGCTGTGTGTCATGATCAAATGATAGTAGGTCCGGAAGGTAAATGTTTAGAGTTGGGCATATTATAAATATATCTTGTAGCCATAATTGGCAGCCCATGTGGACAGCCGGTGCCATGAGAGAACAGACCCTTACCCTGTGGGGAGGCAGCCTTTTGTCTTTGCGCGGTTGCCATTCTTCAACAGTTAGCTTCGTGTCCTGTGAGGCTGCTGTGACAATGTCAAGTGGGATCCCAGGTGTTGCTGCTCTGCCTTCTTCCATCCCGGTGGGGACTGAGGTCTCTGGAGGAGGCTGCGAGCTCCGCTACCACTCCAGATGATCTCCCTTTGTTCTCCCAGTTTTTGGAGTACACCAGAACTCAGCGTTAGAAGTGAATAATTAGCATCAGTAAGCTTCCTGAATAAAGCAGCAAGTTTGGACCTTCAGCCACAGAAAGTCCAAGAAGGTGCCTAAAGTCTTAGAGGTGCCTTCTGCTCAGCTTAGCAGGAAAATAAGTTTTAATTACTCACCATTATACATGATTGACTCTTCATTTCTGATGCTGTTAACACATTGTCGCATTTTAAGCTCTTACTTGGTTCACAGTTCCATGTCAATGCCAGCTATCCCCGAATATGGAATATGCCCCAGACCTGGCAGTGCGAGCTGGAAGTGTATAAAGCAACTTATCACTTCATCTTCGCCCAGAAAAACTTCTTTACAGGTAATTTATTTGTCTCAGAATGAAATAGAAATAAATAAACATGACTGTATTTGGCAGGTTTTGTTCATTGTAGTTTATTTGCTTTTGGTTTTATGTGTTCTTACCCCAAAGAGAAAAGTCTTTTAAAGATCCTTTTCTTCCTTAACCCAAGAAAAAGAAAGAAGGTTTAAAATAAAGGAACAGCTTCACTTTGGTTGGTACTTTGTTTCAATAGGAGAAGGAATCTGTGCTATCTCCATTGTGGAGATAGCAATAAGAGTCCCCAGTTTCCAGTGGTATTCTATATCATTCAGTAAACGTTTATGAAGGGCCTCCTGTGTGCTGGAAATACAGATGCATAAAAAGAAAAATAGTCCCTGTCCTCAAAAGAGCTAAAATCTAATGGGAGATGATAACACACAAACTTACCAACATGGAGGCATAGTGGGTAAGTCAGAGAACTCCCCAAATAGTGCTGCCAGGTGAGAAATGAGGATTTGTCTAACCAGGGCTCCCTCCTTAAGTGAAGCTTTTGGAGTCCATGATTCCCCATTCCAATCGGAGGCACAGAGGGTGCCAAAGGGGTAGAGTCCCAAAACTGATGGGATCTTGCAAGATAGTGGGAATTTTCCCCAATAATGAGCTTCCTAGAGCCTGGTGGAGAAGAGGAGGCACTGTCAGTTTACAGGGAAAGAAAAGTGCCAGCATCTGGGGTGGGTAAAGCTTGGACATTCCATCTCATTTGTGTAGTTCACTAGGAGTCTTTATTAATTTGAACCAATTTATTATGGAATGTGAACCCCAAGGTTAAATGTCAGAAAACGAAACACAGTCTAAATCGAAGCAAACGATTTGTATTATCTGTTTTTAAACTTGATTATCTGAGTCATTTTCCATTCCTTTCACTTAAATAATTGAGTTGATGCTTTTTGGGAAAAATACTTTATTTTTCCAGGTATATTATAAATGTTTCATAGTTCATGAATATAGTACCATTGAGTGCTTAAAAAACACAAAAGAGAGTATTTCTTTTATTCTATATTGTTAGAGAAGCAAAGCATTTTTTCATTTCCAGTAGTACTTTTTAGAATGCATAATGTACAAGCTTAGAATTATAGTGAAACCTAAGAACATTTTGAACTTAGTCAGTAATTCACCTCAGTATGTTATGAATAATGATTTTTTTTAGGCCAAAGGAAGCCCAAATTTTACAAGCTGTTTTGCCCTGTTTGTGTGGTTTCTTGGGGCTAGTCTAGATTCACTCTTCCTCCATTTGTGTGCCAATTGTGTGGCTTCCATCCATTTGTATGACTTTTTTTCTATCATATGTTAAACAGTTTCTGATCTAAATTTAGGCTAGGAATCTTAGGAAAACTATCAGTCCTAATGGTATCACTGATCCTAGGTCATTAGACTTTGTAGGATTGTGAATAGCTTAAATCCAGTTTCATTTTGGGAGCTGAAGGGTGCCAGAAGATTAAGATGTGTCAAAGTGGGAGGAGTCATTAATAAGGTTGAAAGAATGAGGCTTAAGAAAGGTGTGTACAGGTAGAGGTGAAAGTTTATTAGAGCATTAAGGGTTTTTTTAAAATTTATTTACTTATTTTAAGTTTTCAGCATTCATTTCCAGAAAATTTTGGGTTCGAAATTTTCTCCCCATCTCTCCCCTCCCCTCTTCCCAAAAGGCCGAGCATTCTGATTACCCCTATCACCAATCTGCCTTCCCTTCTAACATCCCTCCCTTCCCTTATCACCATCTTCTCTTTTGTCCTGTAGGGCAAGATAAATTTCTATACCCCATTACCTTTATTTCTTGTTTCCTAGTTGTATGTAAAAATGATACTCAACAGTTGTTCTAAAACTTTGAATTCCAACTTCTCTCCCTTCCTCCCTCCCCACCCATCGCTATTGGGAAGGCAAACAATTCAATATAGGCCACATGTGTAGTTTTGCAAATGACTTCCATAATAAACGTGTTGTAAGACTATTTTTCCCATCCTATCCTGCCCCCCGTTTCTTCTATTCTCTCTTTTGACCTTGTCCCTCCCCAAGAGTGTTGACTTGTAATTGCTCCTTCTTCCCACTGCCCTCCCTCTTTTGCCAATTGAGTGAGCCTATTTTTCAAGGTGTTAATTTCCTCAGCATTTTTTTGGGTCTCCTTTACCAAGGTATTGACCCATTTTTCATACTTTTCTTGCATCTCTGTCATTTCTCTTCCCAGTTTTTCCTCCACCTGTCTAACTTGCTTTTCAAAATCCTTTTTGAGCTCTTCCAAGGCCTGAGCCCACCCGACACCCCCCTGGGGTGTCTGGGGTACTGAGGCCCCGCCCTCCACGTCTTTCCCTGATGGCAAGAATACGTCCTCATCTTCGTCAGATCCGAAGGTCGGGATCATTTGCATTTGTTGGAAAAAACTCTCTATAGTCTTATTTTACTTCCTTTTTCTGGGCATTTTCCCAGCCAGTTACTTGACTTCTGAGATTCCTTTCCACCCCCACCTGGATCCACCCAGCTGGTGTTTGGGGTCTGAGATTCAAATGGGCTTTCCTCCTGCCGGCTGTCAATCAGTGAGCTTTAGTTCAGGTGCTGGGGTCGGGGCAGGGCCGCCTCCCAGGCTCAGTTCCCTCAGGGGCTTTATGCAGAGACTTTCAGGAATGGAGTGGGTGGGGGCGGGGTGGGGGGGCCCGCCTCCCAGGCTCAGTTCCCTCAGAGGCTTTATGCAGAAGCCTTCAGTAATAGAGCGGGGTGGGGGCAGGGCCATCTCCCAGGCTCAGCTCTGTCAGGTTTTATGCAGAAACCTTCCGTAATGAAGATCCTTCCTGCTGCTGGGGGATTCCTGAGTCCCAGGCCACTGCCGCCTCAGCCGCAGCCCACCCCTCTGCCTCCGCCGCTTCCTGCCCCTGTCTCTGCCGCCGCCGCTTCCTCCCGATGGGGCCCGAGCCACGGAGACACTCCGCTCCCCTCCTCCAGCCCAGCCTCTCTCACTGACCTGTAGCTTCTGTGGGCGAAGGGACTTTCCCGGCTGCCGGAGTTTCTGTCCCTGAAGCCTGCTCAGGTCAACTTCTCTGGGGCCGTGGCCAGGGCAGCGTTGGGGTGGGGTCCGCTTTTCGGGGTGCAACGGACCCTGGGGACGGGTCTTCAGGGCTCTCTGGCACGGAAATCTCTTCCACTCCGTTTCTGCACACCTTGTATTGACCCAGAAGTTATGGGGGTCTCTTTTTACATTAATTCTATGGGCTTTGGTTTCAGAGCTCGTAAACGTGCATCCTTCTACTCCGCCATCTTGGCTCCGCCCCCCTGAGAAGGGATTTTTTGGGGAAAATAATGAGTTCTGTTTTGGGTATGTTGAGGTGAATAAGTCTATAGGACACGGGGAGGGAGAAACCAACCTGGCAGAGTGAAATGAGCATTTTTGCCTAGTTCTCACAACATTAAAAAGCATGTCAGGCTAGATTCTGAGCAGAATAACGAGCAGAATGTTATACACTTAGTCATTTTTCCAGCCTCGGGCAACTTAGGAGGACAGATAGAGTCTCACAGATGGCGAAGTATGAGGAAGCATGATGAAGTGGAAGCCTTGGTGGTGGCAGCGGTAATGACAGTGCCAGGAGTGAGTAGTGCGTAGGGTCGGTAGAGGGTCTGAACACCACGTCAGGAAGAGGTTCAAGAGCAACCCATGTGCTAGTACTAGACCTGTGACCAGGTGCCATTTGGAAGCCCTGTTACCATCCATTTCTCAGTTCTGGGTCATCGTTCCAGAGCAGTGAGCAGCAGCTGAGATTGTGAGAGAACACCTTTCCTGACCGAGTGGAGAAAGTTTCAGGACATAACAGTTAGATCAGGCCAAACACCTTGCCCAGAGGTGAGCAGAGCCCCACTCTTTACGTAATGTCCAGAGTAAAGAAATAGCCTGGAAAAGTCAGGAAGCAGCAGCATAAAAAGAACCTTACCATAAAAAGCTACTATGATGACAGGGAAGTTCAAGTCAGACTTAGAAAACAACAGTGAAAGCATCCACAGGCAAAGCTTTGAAGAAAAGGATGTAAACTGGACAGAATCCCAAGAAGATTTCTTAGAGTAGGGTGGTGGAGCCAAGATGGCAGAGTAGAAGCACATACTTGCACGTGCTGTCCCCTCAAAACCCGTAAAATACCTGTAAAAATGACAACACAAATTCTAGAGGTCAGAGGAGATAGGATTAAAACCAAGAATCACCTACTCAACAAAACTGAGTATAAGACTTCAGGGGAAAAAGTGGAATTTCAATGAAATAGAGGACTTCGAAGCATTTTTGTTGAGAAGACCAGAGCTAAATAGAAAATTTGACTTTCAAATGCAAGAATCAAGAGAAGCATAAAAGGTAAACAGAAAAGAGAAGCCTTAAGGAACTCCTCAAAGTTGAACTGTTTACATTCCTACATGGAAAGATGTTATTTGTCACTCATGAGACCTTTTTCAGTATTAGGTAGTTAGAGGGGAATGTGTGTGTGTGCGTGTGCATGTGCGTGCGTGTGTGTGTGTGTGTGGATAGATAGCTAGACAGACATATAGATACAGATATATATATATATATATATATATATATATATATATATATATATATAGGTGTGTATAGGTATGTATGTATATATTGTATATGTGTAGGTATGTATATGTACATAGAGGGCACAGGGTGAGCTGAATATGAAGGGAGAACCTAATAAATAAAATTTATTGTTAAGTGAAATGTACTAGGAGTAAGAGTTTGGGAGAGGTGGAATGTAGCAAATCATTTCACGTAAAAGTGGCAAAAAAACTTTTACAATGGAGGGGAAGAGGGGCAAGATGAAAGAAGAAGTGAGCCTTTTCTCTCCTGAGTTTGATTTAAGGAGGGAATAACGCACTCTGTTGGATATGAAGATCTATTTTACCCTGCAGGAAGGCAGGGGGAAGGGGGTAGGACAGGGAAGATAATAGAAGGGGCAGCAAAGTGGGGAAGGGGACAGTCAGAAGCAAACACTATTGTGGGAGGACAGGTCAAGAGATGGAACGGAATAAATGGAGTGCAGCACAGAGGGAAACGTGGTTAGTCTTTTACACCATAATTATTATGGAAGTGCTTTGCATTGTTACACACATGTGACCTATAGTGAATTGCTTGTTTTCTCAGTGAGGGTAGGTGGGAAGAGAGGGAGAGAACATGAAACTCAAAGCTTAAGTAATGAATGTCAAAAATTGTTTTAGGGTGCAACTGGAAAATAAGATATACAGTCAATGGGTTGTAGAAATCTATTTTGCCCTATGTGAAAATAGACGGGGAGGATGGAAGAGGGGAAGGAATAAAAGGGAGGACAGACTGAAGGAAGGGCTGGGTGGGGTGCATGTTGTCCTGGGGTGGGGTGGGGAGAGATGGGGAGAAAAATTTTAATTCAAATTCTTGTGAAAGTGAATGTTGAGAACTGAAAAGTAAACAAATTATATATTAAAAAAATTTTTTTTAAAAAGCAATTTTAGTTGATTGACAGTGTTAGAAGCCAGATTGCAGATTTATAAGAGTAAGAGAAGAAACAGAGAAAAGTGTGTAAACATCTTTTTATAGTAGTTTGAGAAAGGAGATAGGGCCATCACTTTAGGGGATTGTTGAATCTAGTAGAGGCTTATTAAGATTCACAGGAAGCTGGATACCTTTGTAGCCAACAAGCAAGGAACCTGTAGATTAGGAGAGAAGGAAGATTGGGGATTTGGGGATGATTATTTGGACAGTCTGCGGAAGAGATAGGATCGGAAATATGTATGGAGGGGTCGGTTGGCTTGGATGTAAAGAAGGACTGTGTGTTTAGAACCTGGAATAAAGAATTTCTAGAACAGAGGATGATGTCACCGGCTTCAGTACGAAAAGGGAAGAAGAGGACATTTACAGCCAGTAGCCTCTTTTCTCAGTACAGTGAGGGAGGGAGGAAGGAGGTCTACACTGCGAGGGTTCTGTAAGGAGTCGGTGTGGGAGGGCAGGAGAAGTTTGTCGGAGTCGCTGCAGGGAGCGGATGCTGAACTGAGAAGGAGTAAAAGATGGCCTTATTGGAGGGAGGGGCCAGTGTGAGCGCTTCTTCCAGAGGGTCACATGGAAGTCCTGGCCATGCCTGGCAAATCCTCTGCATAGGCTTTCTTTCATGTTCTCAGCGTTATTTTGTGCCGTTCTCTGGCATGCCTACTCATTCATGCTGTTATATTTCTGGTTTATTCATAAAACGATGTGGCCACAGTAATTGCTTTCATAAAGCTTTCTAGTAGATGCTCTTGGTATGGGTGGTTTTCTCCCCCTCTTCTGTGTTCAAATAATGGCAGAAAATTGTAGATTAGACAGTTGTAGCTTAGGTAGCTTGAGGGAATACCTAATATTTCTAGCTTTTCTTTCAGCAACTGTTTGATATTGAATTATATTAAATGAGTCCAGAGGGACTCCAGATTGACCCAAAGATAGATTCTTAATAATGTAAGACGTCTCAGGGGTAAAATGCTCTGTGTTTAGGCAGAAGTGATGAGCTGTTCAGGTAGTAAGTGACTAGCCTCGAATTAGCATGACGAAAGAATCAGAAAAAAGAATAACGCAACAGTAAGAGAATGCTCTAGCTACTGCTGAGTAGTGATTTAGGTGTAAGTTAAATTCTCATTGTATCATTTAGAAGTAAGTTTAAGTATGTCTACAGTATCTTTTTAATTACTTTAAAGGCAGTAATCCAGGAAAACCCTTGTTCTCATGTTTAAGACTTTTTGTTGTTTCTGTATCCAGAGGTAAGGGAAATTGCATTTTTTGTTTTGAGGAAAAGTAACAGAAGCGTTCGTAGAAATTGGTTTACAAAGTACCTTCCTCTTAGCATGTGTTGTTGGTTGTTCGCCTCTGTTACCTAGGAGGAAACAGACTCGGTCACATGATTTGCTGCGATAAGCATGGAAACGTCTTTTGATTCACCATTCCAGTGTTCTTTCTACTACTACAAAATAAAGACGTTTTAAAAATCATTTGGTAATCAAATGATCATTTATTTTCTTGTGATAGACTGTTTTGACTTTTTGGAATTATTGTAATTTGATTACATCATAGAACTTTGTACCTTCCTCAAGCCAGATTAAGTTACACTGCATTTTTAATCGTCTGAGTAATTGTTATCTAGATTCTTTTGACATGTACTTACATTATAGATATTGCAGTTATGTCTTAGAAAAGAACATTTGGAATGTAATGTGAGGTTATGTAACCTCTGTATTAAAGACATTATATTCCAAAGTTAATTGACATTCTCTCTTTCCCTGACCAGTAACAAAACCCCCTATTTTATTTGATTTTTTTTTTAAACCCCCTATTTTAAAAAAGATTAATTGGAAAATGTGCTCTGGATATGAGGAGGCTTGTTTCAAAGGTGTGTGGAAACATTTAGACAGTATGTTAATTATCTAAGTATCTCAGATTGAAGACTCATCATTGTTGGAAAATTCATTTATTTGTGTGAATCTTATTTTTTGATCTGAATCTCAAAAAACGTTTCCGTTTTAAAAATCATTCCAGATTTAATTCAGGACTGGTCGAGTGATAGTGCCCCCGATATTTTTTCATTTGTTCCATATACATGGAATTTTAAAGTGATGTTTCATCAATTTGAAATGATTTGGGCAGCGAATCAGCATAATTGGATTGACTGTTCAACCAAGCAGCAGGAAAATGGTGAGAATTTTTAAAAGTAAAATTTTAGTATTTTTCCCATTAAAAACAATATTGCAAGGAAAATTTGTCTTGATCTTTATTTCTTGGGTACTAGAATTAATTTTTTTTCATTTTCTATTATGATTGATAAAAGCTGTCTAAAAATGTTTCAGTTTTTGTTGGATTAAAGTATTTTTTAAATTTTATTTTATTTGGGCATTTGTATTAGGAAAACTTTTTAATTGACCCATATTGAACTAAATTTTTAAAAGAAATCCTCTTCTTTTGTAGTTTATCTGGCAGCCTGTGGCGAAACATTAAATCTTGATTTTTCTTTGCCTTTTACTGACTTTGTTCCTACTACATGCAATACAAGATTCACCTTAAGGGTATGTATTATTAATTACATAATTTACAGCAAAATTTCCACTAGGTTATCTAATTGAAACAAATGTTAGCTTTATTTTCGAATATTTGCCTTCCTGTTGTCCAGCCTCACCTGGCATAGGGCTTCAGGAATGTGTGCCAGTACATCTTGGAGTCAGAACAACTGAGTTTGAGCTGTGGCTCTGACACTTCGGAGTTTCAGCTTTCTTTCCTGTACCATGGGAAATTAAAACTTTCTACACTGACTTCCTCACTGGGTAGTTGTTAGGAAAGGACTCGGTAAACTTGAAAGTGCTTTATGAAAGTGAGTTGCTATTATTTTGATTTAATCGAGGTAGCAGTTTGCGGCTTTGTACTGGCCTTGTTTTTATCATTTGTGATAGTTCAGCATTATCTTCTGCCCCTTACTAAAGTGCTTAGTACGTGTGAGGTCTGCTGAATTCCAGATTCCTTATTGGCAAAGGGGTCATGTTAGATCACGGGTGGGAATTACAGCGGGGATCAAGGAAGGTTTCATGTTGAATGGGAAGCTAAAGCAGAGTTTTAAGGAAACAGGTGCTTCTGAGAGATTGAGGTGAGGTGAAAGTGCGTTCTTGGTGCATGGGGCAGCCAGTTCAAAGGCTCCGAGTTGGACTGTGGAGGGTCCTGTGTGGAGGTCAGAAAGAATGTAGTGTGTAGGAAGGGGCTTCGTGTGGGCTAAGGTTGGGGCTGGGATGTGGACTTTCAGGACTTGAAGAGCTTCTGCTTGATCCTCGAGGCAGTAGAGAGCCAGAGGAGTTTACTGACAAAGGCAGTCTTGTCAGATTTGTCCTTTTGGAAAAATCACTTTGGTGGCTTGGAGACGGTGCAGAGTTGAGTCCAGGAGATGATTAGAAGGTTCTCATGTTAGTCCAGGAAAAAGGTGGAAAGAGACCAAAGGTATCAATTATACAAATAGAGAGAGGAAGACAGAGGTAAGAGAGACTGTGGAGGGAGAAATGACAAGATTTAGCAAAGGATTGGATGGCATTGGATAAGGAACAGTGAGGAGTCAGGAACGCTTCTGATTTTGCAAACCAGGGTGACTAGAAGAGTGGCAGTGCTTTCAGCAGAAATGAGGAAGCCATGTTTCCAAAGGTTGAGAAACGCATGACAGGAGGAAACTGGGAGGCAGCACGTGTGCTGAGGCAAATTTTTTAGGAGTTTGGCTGTGGAAGTCGGTGGGTGTTTCAGACCGTAGGAAGTTCAGGTGACGGGTGGGTTTGGGGAGAAGGAAATGAGTTCTGTGTCAGACATTGTGAGTTTTGAGTTGCCTCTGGGTTATGCACTGAGATTAGGCAGCTGCAGGAGTGTAACTAGACGTCAGGATAGAGACTAGGGCTGGACGTTACAGGTGTTAGATTTACTGACCTGAAGCTATGTGTTATTCAGAGCCATAAGAACTGATGAGATCACCGAACGAGACAGTGTGAAGAGGGAGTAGATGAGGGCCCAGGCCCGAGCCTTGGGGTCTGCCTATAGTTAAAAGGTATGATATGGACGATGCATCAGCAAAATTAACTGAAAAAAGGGTCGGACACATAGGAGAGAGCCAAGACAGAATGATGTCATTCAAACTTAGGAGGCTTTGAGATGGACAGAAAGGGAGAAGAGGATTCTCTTCAAATAAATCCCTTTAATGTTAGCCTATTTTATGAGCTTTAAAATTGAGGTCCTTAAAGATCTTGGAGGTTTATTTTTATGGTTTTTCTTATGTGTAGGGAAGTTTTTGAATTATGACATTTTTGTATTAATTTCATATTTCAATATGGCCGATTGACTTTTTCTGGTGACTAATTTTAAAATGTTAATTTAGGGAGAAGATGTCGATCTTCATTTGTTTCTACCAGATTGCCACCCTAGTAAATACTCATTATTCTTATTGGTGAAAAATTGTCACCCGAACAAAATGACTCCTGATTCTTGTATCCCTCCTGAGTGTCAGAGTGCCCAGAAAACAGTGAAACCCAAATGGCGAAACATCACCCAAGAAAAGTGAGTCTGTGAGAACGTTTTAGTCGTGCCTCCATCCCCTGCAGAGGCGAGGCCGGTGGGCTGAGAAGCACGTGCACCTGAATGAAACAGAAAACCATTTCTCTCACTTGAACAGGGCTGGCTGGGTTGAATGCTGGACTGTCCCGAGCGTGGTGCTCACCATTGACTACACCTGGCATCCCATTTACCCCCAGAAGGCAGACGAGCAGTTGAAGCAGTCGTGTAAGTGTTTTCGTGCTGTATCTTAAGCCTTTGGGTGCCGTTGATTCTTTCCCCAGAAGTCAGAGAAGAGTACAAGACAGTATCGGGCCCTCATCAGGCACTTATTGAACTCTTACACCATCCCTGCACTTGATGCTGGGCATACAAAAGCAAAAGGGAAAGACATAGTACATGCCCTTTATCTGGAGACAACTTGCATATCAAGTGGCTCGAAGGTAGATTTGGAGGCATATTGGGGCATCAGGAAAGGCTTCATGAATTAGACAACTTGGGAGCAGGGTTTTGAAGGAAGCCAGGCACTCTGGGCTACAAGTGAGACAGCAGTGCGATCCACAGGGGACACAACCAGTGCAGAGCTTTGGGACGGGAACCAGCAAGAAGGTCGGTGTGGCCATATGCTAGGTGCAGAAAAGGAGGAGTGTGATAGTTCATGAGGTTGGGAAGGTAAGTTGAGACCAGAAGTGAAGGACTTCAAAAGCTACTCAAAAGAGCTTCTGTTTGATCCTCTAGGTAGTAGGGAGACTGACACGATCAGATCTGAACTTGGGCAGCCCAGTGCAGGATGGAATTGGAGTGGGACCAGGGTGGAGGTGGGGAAGCATCTGTATTGTAATATTATTGGCAAGAGTTGATTAGGGCCTGTCTGTGGATAGAAAGAAGGAGGGAGCTGGTTAGGGTAGAGGTAGAATTGCAGGGTCAGGGAGAGGAAGGAGTTGAGATAATTCCAGGTTTGCAAACGTGGATGACTGGAAGGATTGTGGTACCCCCAACAGAAAAAGCAGTAGGGGGAGTGTGGGTAGGTTTGGGGGAGAAGTAGAATGAACTCTGTGTTGGACGTAATTGAGTTTTGAGCTATCTATAGGCTGGAAATGTCCCCTAAGTATGTGGAGATGTGGGACTGGAGTCTACATTTGGGAATTATCTGGGTACAGCTGCTAAGATCACCAGGGAGAGAGTGGGAGAGAGAAGAGAAAGAGCCTTGTCTACACAGCTCTGATTCAGGCCCTGATGTAAACATGAACCAAGAAAAAATGTGCTCTTATGGCTTAAAACAAGTATAAAATCTTTGCAAAGGATTTTGATGCAAATATAAATTGTATTTGTATTTTATATATAATATATATAAATGTATATATTTATCACATTGAGAGAATTTGTTCACAATCTTGTAGAGGTTTGTAACTTTCTTAGAGAGGCTAGGTCTACAAATTTTAGTGAAATATAGATTGGAGAGTATTGGTTATTCCTATTCAATACAAACATACATTTATTTAGCTCATGTCACGCACAGGCCGGGTGCCCCTACTTACATCTACACTCTGAACCTGTCATCCCATCAGATTCTTGGGGTTCCCTTTACATGTAAAATACCTACTATAGTGACATCAAACAGCCCTTTCAGGACACTGTGATACTGTTTGCAATTAAGTGTGTTCCAAAATTTATTCACACAGTTTTACCTTGAAATAATTTAGTTAGGGTAAATTTAAGTTATCAATTTGTTTGTTGTGAACAAGTCAGAAATCCTTGACTTCGACATGCATGGTAACATTAATAATGTATTTGAATAGCCCATGGTAAGGGACTCCTCTTAACGTTAATTATCCATGATTTGTATACAGGTAATTTTTCCTCACTTTTTAAATTTGACTAATATCTTTGAGTATCTTCTGAATAGTCAATTAAAATATTGCAGTGAGCTTCTGTAGTTATTTCCTTTTGCTGTTTTACTGTCTCTAGAAATGTCATTGGATTTAGTTGCTACCTTAGTTACAAAATGACTTATTTTCAGTGATTGTTTTAATGAAGTCAACATGTATTTTTCATTGACCACATTATTTCTTACTTGTTCTGAAGTGTCAGAAATGGAAGAAACCATGTTATCTGTCCTAAGACCATCTCAGAAAGCATCAGAGAGAGTTGTTTCTTCTCCCACAACCTCTTCCCGTCCTCCTATTGATCCGTCAGAGCTGCCACCCGATAAGCTTCACGTAGAAATGGAGCTGTCTCCCGATTCTCAGATCACCCTCTATGGACCTCTGTTGAATGCCTTTCTGTCTGTAAAGGTACGATTGAAGGAAGATATACTTTCACAGTAGGGGGTGAAATATTTAAAATGTGATCAAAAGTTGAAAGCAGTTGCACTCCATTTCATGACCACTTACAAATTCTTAGCTTAGGGTTTTTTTCCCAATAATTTATAGAATGTTTTGACAAGACTTGTAAGTAGATTTAATGAAAATGTTTTATTGCAAAGGTTGTTTTTATGCCTTTTGGTTTACAGACTTTGAGACACCAAGTCAGCAGATCTTATTAATCTTACTCAGAGTGGTGGGGAGATGTTTTAATAGGGATCAACTGAACCTGTTGCCAAACCATGAATTCCTTTGCTTTAAAATGTCATTTTAGCACAAGCTTTTTTGATTGCAGAGAACCGAGAGTGCTTCCGTAGGAGTCAGACTTTTAATTGGACATTTTTAGTGTTCAAACTGGTCAGGGAGTAAGAATTTTTCATTCTCACTTCTCAGGGACTCCAGTTAGTGCTCGTTTCTTGTTTGACCTTTTGTTGATGGTCTCTTTTCCCTCTGTGGGCACAGCATGTGTAGACTCCCTCAGACTTACTGAATTCTTTGTGTCGAGAGCAGTGAATAGGGCACAGCAGAGAGGTAAAAATGCACGAACATGAACCTGCTACTAGGCAGTTACTTGTCTTTAATGGGGCAGTAATGCACATCTCTTTGGGAGAGATTTCATCAATATAGGAAATTGTCTCTAGTTCTGTAGACAGACTCCCTTTGAGCTACTTAGAGTCTTAGAGTGCACTGAGTGCTTAGCCACTTTGCCCCACATGTGTCAGAGACAGAACTTGAAAACAGATCTCCCTGGCTTGGAGACCAGCTTTCAGTCTGTTACGCATTGCTGCCTCTCCAGTATCTTGAGGGACTCAGCAGTTTAGAGACCTCAGGTGAACCAAAGCTTATAGGTTGTCTACCATAAAAATGGTAAGTAGTAACATAAGGGAATGATTCTTAGGATTAGTTTGGAGATTTATTTTGATGCATGACAAGCACACAAATTAGAACTAGCATAAATAACAAGGTAATTTTTATCTTCCTGTTGCATTTGGTAGGTGGTGTGTTTGTGTGTGTGAATTCTTAACTCCTTAGAGCAGGGGTGGGGAACCTACGGCCTTTAGGCTAAATGTGGCCTAAGAGCTTAGATCTTTACTCATACAATTCTGTATTCTGTGAATTTGCTATGAAAGAAATTACTCTAGGACGTGAAAGATTGGGTCCTTCAGTACTCGACCTTCCTTGATGATGTGTAGAAAAAACTCGTCTGATTTTTACTATTTCCTAACCATTGGTTTCAAAGGAAATTTCTACTGTAATTCCAGATTTTACTGGCAAACTTGTTTATTTAAGGAGCTCTAATTTTGAAAGTACATTTTCTTTGCAAATTTAAGGAGAAAGTAGCAAATAAATTACTTACAATACTTGTTGATTTTGAAAAGTTATTTTTAAAGATACTTAATTGACACATAAAAAGACTAAAAATGTCCTTTTTGGTGTTGGCCATCCCCAGTTCCCTTAGGAGTTTGGCACAAGTTATTTTTGTGTTAGATAATTTAGTAGAAATTGGTTGAGTAGGAAAAATGAATATTATGGACTTGTGATCCTGTACAGCTATAACAGAGAATGTCTCAAAAAAGTATTTTGGAATGTCTTGTATTTAATTTTGCAATTTGAAATTTAAAGAGTACTTTTGGTCAAATAATTTCAAAACATAGTTTTTTCACAATATTTATTATGAGGTCCTGTAGAATATATTAAAATTTGAAATTATATAGAATTGTCCAGTTAATTATTTTTTAAAAATAAGTGCTTCTTTGGGTAGGAGAAAGCAGCAGTAGAACCAAAAAAAAAATATTACCCAAAAGGTATGATTAAGAGAATATCATTGTGTGTATATGCACACACACACACACACACGTGTTTGAATGAGCTTACGTATACATTTAAGTTATCTGCTGCAAATACAAGGAAATAGGTTGGTTTTCTTTAATTTTTTGTAGCATACCATTTCTTTATAGTCACTAGACTGAAAGGAGTAAAGGAAAGATCTTTCGGTATCTATTGTTTATTGGTTACAAATTTAAAAATGGACTCAGAACAAAAAACAGCTGTATTGTGATCATGTCAGTTCTGTCCTTGGGACTGTTATGACAACCAGAGTTCTATTTGTCTTCTTCCATTTCCACAGGAGAATTACTTTGGAGAAGATGACATGTATATGGACTTTGAAGAAGTTATTTCCAGCCCTGTCTTATCACTCTCCACCTCGTCCAGCTCTGGCTGGACTGCTGTTGGAATGGAACATGATAAAAAAGACAGTGAGGCATCAGCCAAGCCAGTCCATCCCCTGACCTTGCGTCCTTGGGACATCACAGTGCTTGTGAACTTGTACAAGGTTCACGGGCGCCTTCCTGTTGTAAGTCACATGACATGGCACTATTTCCAAGGTGTTCTCTGAATCAAACTTTCTTCAACTTTTTCCACTCATTACCTCGTCACCCCCAGCTTCTTTATGTATCTCATAAAAAGTTTCCTGTTGTAAAGTGAGGGAATGATTTTTCTCTGTAATGGGTGTGTTTGATTTTGTCATATATTCATTGCTTTACTGTATGCTAAGGATTGTGTGGGGCACAAAAGTAAGATAAATGGGACATGATCCCCATCCTTTAGGAACTTCATAGTCTAAATGGCAAAAATTATACAAATAAAGAGCTACTGTATAAGATATAGATGGATAAAACTCATCAAAGAATTAGAAATAAAATACTGTGTAGGAGTTAAGAGGAAGGAAGCATTACTTCTGAAACATTAATAGTTTTTTGAATTTAGTAGTAGTTTTTTATGTATATTCCAGTATATCTACTTTATTTTGTTCCTGGGAGGTTGTAGAACATTTTATCTCTGTATTTAGTATATTTTAGATACTAAAATTTTCTTGGTCTTTGTTCATCTATAAAATGAAGGAATTATATTAGACAACCTGTAGCTCCAAATCCGATAATCTTAGATTTGATTTTAAACCCCGTACCAAGTTAAGTCATGAACAGCTTACTCCTTCTCTTTAGGTACGTCTTGTAGGTCCTCTAGAGGCTGACTGGGGGATGGGATTTTGTCAGAATTTCTGTTCCATGATAGTTCACTTGATATAGGGGTGTCTTAGGATTTGTAAGATTGGCTAAGAATTGGTTCAGATGGTTCCAGGGTCTAGGACTAGTCATTGAGGCCTCAAGCACTCAGAGGCCTGATGTTCTCCATGGTGACTCAATGCAAGGAAACAAGGTGAGACTATATATGGAAATTTAATTCTGTGAGGTCAGCATTGCTCAATAAATTTAATTCCACCTTGATTTGCAAGGTAGTTCTTGCAGACCTCAGGAAAACACAAATAAATTCCATTTTTATAGTATCTACAAAATAGTACTGTTTTTTTCTTTATTTGGCCGCAGAAATAGCCATACTGTGTTTTTCAGGCACACGAATTTGTTTGCATTCTGATCATGTGGCTCTGTTCTGACTTGTTTATCTTTCAGCATGGAAGCGCTGATGGTCCTGAATGTCCAACTGCTTTCTTGGAAAGATTATGTTTTGAAATGAAAAAAGGATTTAGAGAAACCATGCTGCAACTTGTCTTGTCCCCACTAAATGTATTTGTGAATGACAGCTATCAGGTAATATGCAATGAGGGCAGGGACAGCCAAAAAAATCTATTGATTTATCAGTTAATATTCTTAGAATCCTTGTGATGTGATAGGCCCAGTGTATGGCTGTACTAGTAATGTGATCTCTCAATTGAATGCATTTAATCTATTGAATTTTAACTATTGAGAAGAGATGCATTTCTGCAAGAGAGGGTGTGTTTGTAAATAATGATCTTTTTTAGTAATTTACATATATATATATATATGATGTGTTAAAATTTATGATGTGCTTTCCTTGCAATAGTTTTTTGAGGCAAGTAGCGTTTTGCCAATTTATAAATGAGAAAACTGAGATGCAGAAAGAGAGTAACTTGGCTGTGGTCACAAAGGGGCTTAGAATCCAAGTGTCCCATACAGGTCTCCAGTTGTCTTTCCACCAGACCATGTTACTTCTTTTATCAGGGGTCATTTTCAGAGGTAGATGAATAACATTTTTCTGTCATTGAAAGTCATATCAGTTAACAGTATGAAATAATGCTTTACAGATTCTAATCCTAGAAGAAAGGCAGACCATTAATATATTAACCACTTTTGAATGATGACTGGAATTGGTCACCTCCAGATAGGCAGTTGCGCTAATTTTTGGATGAGTATATAGTTTACTTAGAGGATATTTGTGTAGTTTTCTTTAAAGATTTATTTACTGCCTTTTGAGCTAGTTTTTGAATAACAACGAGCCTCGTTAGATAGTCAATATTGTCCATTCATTCATTTGCTGGTTAGATTCTATTTGAAGAAATGCCTTTACCCTAGGCTGCCTTTTTTTTTGTTCAGAACGCTATATTGGGACACTCAGATACCAGCAAAAGTCATTTTAAGATCAGATTAAGTAAAACATAAGAAAAATTTTAATTCTAGAAAAATTATAACTGTACATATACATAATATACACACACATAGGTTTTGGATGGTTTTGGATCATTTCTTAGAGACTGTCTGTAGCACTACTCCTCGGTCTGTTTCTGTGCTGTGAAAAATCAAGAGTTAACTATATGTTGGAAAAAGCTATTCTTCAAGAGACAGTAAGATAATCTTTGTTACATGACGCATAAATCGTAACTAAATAACTAGATGAACTATTGTAGTTGTTTTACATGAGTCACTATTATTGAGGAATAGGGAAGCCACTATTACTGAGAATAAAAGAAGCTTGGGGAAAGATGTGGGAAAGAAAATTCCTCTTGAAATACTGGAGTAGACGAGTGAAAGGTGCACCAAACTCATTGTAACTATTAGGAGAGATGTTCCCTCCCTCTGCCATCACGGGGCCTGTGCTCTCTCTGCTCTCCCGGCCTCCACTGTTTCACTCTTTACTCAGCCTTTGGCAGTCTGACTCCTGATTTCACCATGACTCACACTATTCTCTGTAAAGTTGCAAAGATTCTTTTAATTGCCAAGTTTGACAGTCTTTTCTCAGCCTCTTCCTTCTTTACCAGTCTTCTGATTACCTTTTTCTTCTCTAGATTCTGTCCTCCCCACACTCTCATGACAGTGCCCTCCCCTGGTTCTTCTCTGCACACCTAGCTGCTCCTTGTTCTGCTGGGCTGAAGAGCACGTATCATGCCTCCATGATAGAAGTCCTTTGGGTACCCCCAAATGTCTGTCCTGGGCTTACTCCTCTCTCAGCCCTTTTTCCTGTGGTGACCTCCTCTTCTTCAGTGGGTATAACCAACCCTGCTTATTCTGATTGCAGCCAGCTCTAAACACCCAGCAACAGTCTCTCCCCAGGCCTTTATTTTTGCATAACCAGTGCTCTATTAGACATGTCAGATCGAATGTTCTAGAGACATCTCAAAAGAACTCATTCTCTTTCCACCCCGATTCACCCCTCTTTCAGAAGTCCTTATTTTATAAATGTACTGCCATTCTTCTAGTCCCTTGACTCTCTATTTCCTACTTCTGGGCCTGTGCACTGGCTACCACTGCCTGGAGCACGCTCCTTATCACCTTTACTTCAGAGAATGCTTTGTTTTGTTCAGGCTTGAAATCTTGTTGAAATCTTTCCTGAGCCCCTCGGCTACTAACACTTTCTCTTTCAAATGGCCTTGTATTTAGTTATATTGCCCTTACTTGTGTTTTTTCTCTTCATACTTTATATGTCCTTATTTATTTGTTCATCCAGATGTACATTTCTGTTAGGTAGGGATTATTTCATCTGTTGTGTTTCTCTCTCAAGCACCAACCTAGTTCTTGGCACATAGGCATACCCATCTTAATAAATGTATCACTGATTAGAAAACACTTTAATAGATCTAGAGGAGAAAAGCTCCTCAACCAAACCTCATCAGACCTGTCTATGGATATTTGCTTCCACTTTGGTTTATTCACTGAGTTGTAGCTAGTGCAGCTTCAGTAAAGAGGACCATCGAACCATTTATTTATTTAGACCTGGAAGAGACCGTAGGGGCCACCTTAATCTAATGGAGTATTACTGTGCTCTAAAAAGGTTCAGGATGAAGAATTCAGGGCTCACATGAACTAGTAGAGTTTTGAGTAAGCAGAACCAAGGAAGTAATACACACCACACAAGAACCATTGATAAGGATTCTCTACCACCTCTATAGGGCTCAACGCTCCATCTCTAAGGCAATACAGACAACTTTTGGACACCTCATTTTTAAGATTTTCTGACTTCAGTGAGTCAGTATTTCTTAAGCACCTAAGATATCCCTGGCCCTGTGCTTGGTGTTGGGAATGTGGTCCCTACCTGAATTTACAATCTAATAGGGAAAAATAACCCACAGAAGGAAGCTGAAAAGCAAAGGTGAAGGAGTTAAGTTGGCTTTTTTGGAGTCAGAGAAAACAAGTGTAATCTGTTTTCCTCACCCTACCCATTTAAGTACTTTCATGTTAGCTCTGGAATCTTCTTTTCTCCACGCTACATTTCCCATTCCTTTCAACCAATATTCATGTGGTTTTAAGGTGTTTCACTCATATTTGACCTCCCTTAAATACATTCTAGTGCAAGGCTCTTGTGCCTCATAAAATGTTCATTCATTTTCCTTTGTTTTGTAATATTCAGAGATATCAGGACTCATTTAGATGATATGGAAACTATCGTCCCTTCTGTTCAGTTTAACTGCTTTTACTTAAGGTTCTTAACTCATTTTTCTTCCTCTTGTGATCTTTGATAATTTCTGCATTTTTTCCTTATGTTCCCCTATTGCTCTCTCCCTGACTCCTTCCCTTTTACATGAGATCCCCTGATGGCTTGACCTCAGAGCTCTGTTAGCCGCTTCACTTTTAACTGACCATAGTCTCCACCCTCATGTGACTTCTAGAGGTACAGAAGTGGCCTTAGCTGATGCAAGTCCTACCTTGTGGCCTGGTGAACCACCACTGCCTCAGTTCCTTCTGTTCTTTAGATCTCTAGCTGAGCATGCTTTCAGTGCAAGGAAACCATGCCTTCCCAGGCAGAGCAAACTTCTCTCCTGTACCTCCACCTCCAAATTGTGTGGATGTTGGAGGGATGCGGGGGCGTTGAGCTCTCTTAACTTGCTGCCACAGAACATTGGGATGAGGGCTGATGTGGGGGTGCTGCTGGCAGAAACTTAGCAACAACAGGGAGCTTTTTGAGTGGATCTCAGAGCACCAGTCCGTGAGTCCATTTTTGTAGCATTGCCTAGGGGTGGAAAGAGCTGTTGAATGAGCAGGTCAGGGATTAGGGATTAGGCTTCTCTCCTTTTAATTTAACGAATTGTTACCTCAGAAACTGTTGGTGTTTTAACCAGTGGAAACAATTGCAGCTAATTTACTGCTTGGGCATAATTGTTATTTGTGGGGGTGGCTTGAGAGGCCATGAAAATCAGAGAAAATGTCCAGTCCTCCTTGGTCATAGAGTCTGTAAGCCTGGAGGTGTGTTTGGACATGGAGGCGATGTAAACACAAAAGATCACATTTTCATTGGTGTTTTTGTGGGTTCCTGTTGGTTTGTGATGGGTGCTCACGGGTTCTCTTCTAATCACTTCTCTCAGGGTCAGGGTCGTTCCAGAGAGGACAGTTTAATTGCATATCTCTTTCGATAGTTTTCGGTTATAATGATATACAATCTTTTAGTCCTCATTGTAATCTCACTGTTGTTATCAGCAGCGACCTCCTGTGGATGAAGTTCTTCGAGAGGGCCACATCAGCTTGTCCGGGCTACAGCTCCGAGCACATGCCATGTTTTCAGCGGAAGGTCTCCCTCTGGGAAGTGATTCCTTAGAATATGCATGGCTAATCGACATCCAGGCTGGGTGTCTAACAGCTAAGGTTACAGCACCACAGGTATGTGTTCAGTGTGGTCTTCATATTAACTCAGCCAGTCTTTTCTTTTATTGAAGCCACTACTTAAAATGGCTGGAATAATGGGAAAGGGCCTGCTGTTGTCCAGTTGTTAAAAATATTGATTCCCTGGTATTGACTTTCTGTAGCTGTTGATAAGTGGCTAGATTACCCCCTAAGTCCCTTTTATAGATGCTAGAACCAGTTTAGAACTTGATTAACAGATGGCAAAACAGAGAAAGACTTCCCTTTTTGAGATACAGCTGGCCCATAAGGGGTGTGATATATTGTTCTATTTGATGCCATCCGGAATCTGAAACTGCCTTTGTTACAAAATTCATGACATCAGCCTGACGTGTAAAGCTGAGGTGATAGAGATTATATCTGAATACATACTAAAGAAACGGAAGCATCACTTCACACGATAATTCTGGTGCTTTTCCCATAATGGGTACATAGCATGGATGTCTCTGACAGCTGGACATTCTGGCTAGATGTGTCTGTGGGGTGCAAAGCCAGAGAGCAGGGTCTGTCAGCTCTTAAAGGTGGGCGAGCAAGTTGAGGGGAAGGGGCAGTTTTAAGTCATACAGAAGCTATGATCCACAACACTTTGTGGACCACCAGTACGACTCTTCTTTAAAAAATTCAGTGTAGGATGGGCTAGGCAGCTAGCTGCCTATCTTAGAGGAAAGTATCCCAGAAGAGGGCCGAAGAACACAACACCTGTTTGAGGACGGTCCTGTCCTTGTTTATTTTTCTTCTAAAGGAGTGAAATACTTAGGAGATAGTAGTGATCTTTGGCATTCTGTCATATAACTGTAGCATTAAAGAGAAATGGTGGAGAGATGACAGAAGATCACGTCTCCAGAGTGGGAGGGGATGTTAGCAACCATTTGGCCCAGTGGTCCCATCTTGTAGGTGAGGATGCTGAGGCCCACAGAGGTTAAGGAGCGCAGGCATCCTGTGGGAGAGCCAAGAAATGCGTGTGGAGCCTCAGGCTCACAGTCTAGCATTCTGTGCAGTCCACAATCGCTCAGTGATCTGTGAGGTTAGCTCTGATACATGTTGTGGCCCTGGTCCTTCAGGACCGTCCACTTCAGGTAGGTCACATTGCCTTCGAGTATGTATGGGTAGCAAGCCGACATTATTCTCAACTGCTCAGAGATCATGAGCAAAATAAAGGAATTCATGTTAGTTTAATTAGGCTCCTGTTAAATTATGAAGCCGTTTTCTCTCGTTATTGTCTTACTTAAATATGGGAGTTAGGTATTGTATGAAGATAGGAAATCATAGCTTGGCCTGTTAGGAGATGCAGACTGCTGTGTACTTTTGAGCTCAAAGAATTCAGTTACCAAAAAGGAAAGTTCTGCCATGAAAAGAAATTATTGCTTTAGAAATTGCTGAAGTGGATTGGTTTAAAATTAAGATACTTTTCATTTTTTTTACATCACTTTGTCACTCATAAATGAAAAGCTGAAGAAGCAAAACAAATGATGTCAAGATGTGAAAATAATTGTTGACTGATGGCAAGTAGGTTATTTGGTGGCGAGGAAATAGCACTTTCTCTTATTATTTCAAGCTACGCTCACCTTTTTAGTTATCTAACTGTGCTGTCAATCTGTCACTGTTTGCCCTGTAGCTGGCTTGTCTATTGGAATGGGGACAGACATTTGTTTTTCATGTGGTGTGTCGGGAGTTTGAGCTGGAAAGACCCAAATCTGTAATATTATGTCAGCATGGAATTGATCGTCGCTTCTGTGAATCGAAGGTATTTCATTAGTTATACTGATCATGCTGTGAGTATATAGGCTTCTTAAATGGGGCTAACTTTAAATTGAATGTCCTTTTCAAAGAAGGTAGACTCTAAATTCTGGCCTTTTTCTCTGTTATTTTTTAATCTGGAAAACTTTCTGTTGGCCTGATATTATTGTTTCTAAATGCTGAGAATATAAAATAGAAAATAAAATATTCAAAAGTCTTAGAGCAAATTTATAAAGCATAAATAGCATGCTGTACATGGGTATGGTATTTTTTTACCTTTCACCTGTGTAGCTTATTATTAGGTCCTTAAAATGACCTTGTAGGGCAGATTATTCCTATTTGATGGATGAAACAGAGGCAAAGATAAGTTAAACATAATTTAAAACTTTCCCTATAAAAATAGCTATTCTCCTATTAATGCAATAAAAATAATTTATATTGCATGTAGTTCATATGCAAATACAAATATATAAGTATCTACATCTGTATTTTATATATATATATATATGTATGTATACGTACACGTAATGAATAAATAATTGGAATAAACAGTCTACAAGGTCACTTCCCTTTCTGTGTGTGTATATATCTACTTGTGTAGATATATAGATTCCTTGTAAAACATATTTTTCCCCTAAGCATCATTAAAACTCTTCCATTCCAAACATGAGATAAACTTTCTTGGGTTCACTGTTGCCAACTCTTACTTAGTCACATTAATGGAATGTTTCACTAAGATAAAGAAAAGTTTTACTTCCATGCCCAAATACCCTAACCCTTTCCATATTCAAAGATGATTCATATTCTTATTTCTAGAGCAGAAATGTAAAACCCCGGCCTCCCAGATTAAAACATAATTGTGAAATGTTTGACAAAATAAATACAAATACAAGACAACCTAGATGATGTGGATTTGTGCTTTTCTAAGTCAGTGTATGGCTACAGGAATCCATTTCTATTTGAGGCTGATGCCTCTGCTGTAGAGGAGCTAAGTGACATATGAGGAAGGGCTAGGGGTGAGGGCAGAGCAGAAGAGTGAAAAGACAAGTAGGTAGGAAGAAAAATTTTTATATTGTGATTTTCTGTTGTTCCATTGCCTAGCAATAGAAACCATTAGGAAAGCCCAAGGAGCAATGTGCTTGCTTCAGAGATAAGAAGGGGAGAGAGAAACTGCTTCCAGGCAAGGAGAGATCCCTTGACTGAATAGGTACGGACAATGGAGAGGCAGACAAAGACCTATCCTGGCTCTGTGATGTAGAACCAACATTGAGCAAACCACATCCCTTCTTGGGGGCTCATTTTTTTTTACTTGTAAAATGAAGGAATTGGACTGGTAGTAGGCACATAGTAGACACTTAATCAGTGTTTATTGAATTGACCAGATGGTGTGTAAGACCCTATGATCCTATGCACAAATCCTGAATTACAGTAATGAGCCTTAATAATTTTCTAAATAAAATGTTATATATTCAGCCACTTAAGTTTTCTCTTAAGTAGGGAGACCCTTTTGTAGGTAAAATACTGACTGTTGGTAACCTTTTGTCACTCTAGATGAGCTGTGTTCCCGGACCTTGTTCAACCTCAGACGACTTGAAGTACACTATGACCCGCTTAGCGGTGGATGGTGCAGACCTTTACGTCGTGGAGCATGGCTGCGCCACAAACATACGGGTAACCGCCTCTGGTTGTTGCGTTACGAATTGAGGGGCCTTCTCATCTCTGGAAATGGAGACATGAGCCGAGTCCTGTGTGTTCTCAGTGCTGGCAGCGTGCGTCTGTGTCTGACATTTCTTTAGGACACCGCTGGTCTTTCCGAGGTGGCTTTCTGAAAGTCAGTCTGCAGTGTCTCTTTTGCCCCACAGGATTCCTGCCTGTCCCTCCTGCCCCATTTTGTTTTCTTTTCCATGCCTTATGCTCCTTTCCTTGTCTCTGGATTACATTTGATGCTGCGTATTTTTGTTCCTCTTTTGGTTTCATTGCTTCTCTGGTCCTTATTTTCCATATCTTTCTTGTTTTGCTTGTTCTTTTGACCTGTTTTTTGCATTACTTTCTTTGCTCTGTCCCCAACTTTATTGAGGCCCCTTCCTCTTCTACCTTTCTTCCTTTTCTTTTTTTTCAAGCTCTTCTTCCTCCCTGCCCCCCTTTTAAGTCCTTACTTTCCTTAGGAATTGTATGAGCGATATTTCGAGTAACTCTGCATGAGTGGTGAGTGATGGTCAGGTGGACATCTGTCAGAACATAACCTTTGGGCTTGTAATCAGTACTGTCATCCTAACATGCAATAGATCCCATTAAATATCACTGCATAATTTTTTTAATGCTTTAAAATATTTATATAAGAAAGGTGATTTAAATGAGAGGCAAAAGAGGTCAGAAGCTCAGAATAAAGTTGGGCAGAGGAGGCAGAATTCCAAAAATAGGTGAAAAGAAAATGAAAGGAGCACTGATCACAAAATGAAAATGGTAAATAAGGACAAAGGAAGCAACTGAACCAGAATGAAGAAATGTAAGGTAACAACAAGCAAGATACAAGGAAAAAGACTTAGAGAATGAGAAAAGGAGGCAGGGTAAAATAGGCAGTAGAAGGCCCACCACTGGATCACCGATTATTTATCTGTGTCCAGCTTTGGATAATGTAAGCACAGTAAGCCAGGGACCATATCTTTTGCTCCTTTGTTCACTAACCCAGTCAGTCCAACACATTGATTCAGAAATGGTCGTTGAGGTTATGGCTGAGTAAGCATGACCTTGTGGCAAGAGGGCCAGATTTGGAGTCTGATGACCTTACCTCCAATCTTGGCTCTTCTCCCACTTCTGGCCTGTGTGAGCCTTGGGCAAGTCCATTTGCTTATCTGTAAAATAGAGGGGTGAACCTAGAGGACCTCTCACTTCCCTTCCAGCTTGTAAACTGGCCTGCTCTGCTGTGGATCTTTAGTTAAAGGAGGTACCATGAGAGTTGGATGGGGAGCAGCAGCAGACATTGTTAAAGCAGTGGGGGAGTGTGTTTGAAGGAGGAGGCTCTTTTTGGGATTAGTGCACATTCTGTTCCATGTCTGATAAGTAGATATGGATGGTACCATTCAAATGGACTTAGCAAAGCTGAGTCTACTGCCCAAGCATTCCAAGACCATCCCTTCTCTTGCTGTAGCCACACAATACAATTCCTAGGTTTCATCCCATAATTCACACAGTTTAATAGTCAAGTTCCTGATCTGTCATATATACAGGTGGATTGACCAAAAACATTATGATGCTTTCCACATCTGTGGCTGTGACTTTCAAGGACTTGCTTTGGAGTGCAAGCCTTGGTAATCTGACAGTGGACAGAGCAGTTTGGAGCTGAAAAGTAAAGTCTCTGTGTCTGTTAAGCCTAGAGAGGCGTTGACTTGCCACTTGATGTACTGGTTCACCTTTGCTCGTAAAAACACATGCTTTATAATGAGTTTCTTAGTGTGTATGGAGAATTTTTTCCTTCAGGTGAACTGAGAAATCTAGATCCTTTTTTAAGTAAACCCACTATTTTCTAATTCATTGTAACTTATCCAATTTTGGTTTAATGATTTTTAAAATTAGTTCATTTTCTTTTCCATTGCATTCTTTAGATGGGTGCCATCCGAGTTGCCAACTGTAATCTCCACAATCAGTCAGTTGGGGAAGGGATAAGTGCTGCAATCCAAGATTTTCAAGTGAGACAGTACATCGAACAGTTGAGTAATTGCAGGATTGGCCTTCAGCCTGCACTGCTGCGGAGGGCTTACTGGCTCGAGGCGGGGTCCGTCAGCGTCGGGCTCATCACTGTGGACGTGGCGCTGGCTGCCGATCACCATTCCAAACATGAAGTGCAAAGACGTTTCTTAGAAACTCACGACAGGAGAACCAGGAGGTGAGTAAAAATATTGGGAAGAACACATTCCCACGGTAGACAGCGCCCTTATTTGCTGTTTACAATTCACATGGCTGCAGTGGTGGGGGTCTTCTGTTTTGTTTCTTCAGTTATTTCTTTGCTAATCACTAGTGTAGCAAGTGTCAGCCGTGCAGTAGAATGCCTCTGGCCAGTTAGAGTCAGTTGTTAATGAAGGCGTTAATAGTAAGTGTGATCACAGGCAGCCTTTTCCACCACTGGAAAAATCAACTAAAAGTGTGTGCTCTACCTGGAACAGCTCATACTATAATTTATTTTTTAAAATTTAATACTATTTTATTTTTCCCAATTACGTGTAAAGACAATTTTCAGCGTACATTTTTTGAAAGATTTTGAGTTCCAAATTTTTCTTCCGCTTCCCAAGACAGTAAGCAGTCTGATATAGGTAATGCATGTGCAGTCATGTAAAACACATTTCCCCATTAGTCATGTTGTGAAAAAAGAAACAGAACACAAGGGAAAAAACCAAGAAGGAGTGAAAATAGCCTGCTTTGATCGGTGTTCAGACTCCATTGCTCGTCTTGGAACTCTATTGCTGAGAAGAGCTAAGTCAGCCATAGTTGATCATTGCTATCATTTCTCATACTGTCATCTAGATCCACAAAAGACAGTGTAAGGTAGTGAGACTTGAGTGGCTGAATCTGTCCACGGGGGAGAGCTTGAAATCAGTAACGTCTCCTTAGTCCATCTAAAGTCTTTGAGATAAGTGGGCGTCTCCGGGCAGGACTGTGGGCTGACTAAAGCAGAGGCTGAAGAGCCGACTTCTACTTGTGGCTCCTCTGACACTGTACGAGCATTTTGAAGAACGCTGTGAATGACGGTGCTCGCTCTGATTGTGGGACATCCTTATATTTTGTGCCCTTAAGTTTTTTACAATGCATTTCATTTTTGATATTAATACGTCAACTACCATCTGTTATACCAGGCACTGCGCCAGATAACAGGGAACACACATACATAAAGCTTAACAGCCCTTGCTCTAAAGGAGTTTGTGTTCTTTCAGGTTCATAATTAAATATACATGGAAAAAACATATAAAGAATGGGTCCAAAATAAGCTCCAAGTAGCAAAATGAAGGTACTTAGGTGAGGGAAAGGGATGAAGAGTAGAGGGAGTGGAGGGCATGGTAGGAAAGGCTTCATGGTGTTTGAGAGTGACTCTGAAACAGAGAGTAGGAGCAAGTGTCCTTCAAGAATGGGAGACGGCCATTGCCCCAGAGGCCCCAAGGGAGGAAATGGGGCAGGGAGAAGGCCGTCTTGTCTGGATCCCAGCGTGTGCAGGAAGGAATTCGGTACAACAAAGCTCCAGTTACAGCTGGGGGCCGACTTGTTAGGGGCTTTAGGAGACAGTCAGGAGTTTCTGTTTCATCCTAGAGTCAGGAAAGAGTCACTAGAATTTACTGTAGAGGGAGATGTGTGACATGGTCTGCCTGTACAAAGGCAGATTATAGGAGGGGAGAGAGTGAGGAATTGAGGGTGGCCCTTAGGTTGTGAGCCTGGGGACCTGGGAGGATGGTGGGGCCCTTGGCAGTAACAGGGAGGTTTGGAAGCAGGGGGGCAGTGGAGGAAGGGGCGGAAATTTTGAGCTCAGTTATGGCCCGTGTGTTCAGGTAAAGGTGTCTTTTGGACATCCAGGTTGAGAGATCCAATAGGCATTTGGCATCAGTTGGCATTGATGCACATCTGGCACTTAAATTTTCCTAGCTAGCCTTGGCAGGGCTAGATACGTAGACTGGAGAATCATCAGCATAGAAATGATAATTGACTCCATGGGAACGGACGAGTTCACCCTGTCCAGAGCCTTGGGGAAGGCCTCTTTGGAAGGCATGGCCTGGAGAAGGCCCCACCAAGGAGGCTGAGAAGGCTCACAGTCCAGGCCAAGAGGTTGCTGGACAGATGAGGAAAGTTCAGTGTATAGAGTAAGGAGCGCTGGAAATGGAGTTGGAAGCCACAACTTCTTGTTCTGGTCCCTCCTCTTACTAGACTTCTTATCCTGTCTGAGTTTAACAGGATTGCCTGTTACCCACCACTCACGCCTTTTGGAAGCCTATTAAGTAGTGACACAGAATAACAGGTAGCATTTACATATTGGTGTCAGGTTTGCAAAGTATTGTATATAGATGTACTCATTCAGTCCTCACTCAGTGACCCTCTAGCATCAATGCGTTTATTCCTCAATTTAGAAATGAGAAAAATGGGGCTCAGACATAGGAAGTAACTTGCCCCGGGTCACCCATCATCCTTACTGAGATTGGAACCTGGCATCACGCAGAAAGGTTGACAATGAGTATTTTACAATTGTAGGTGAATGTTCTTGGGATTTGTCTTTACTCCCCAGGTTGTGGTTTTTGTGGCCAGATGACGGAGTAAAGAATAAAAGGACTCGGAACAAGTGTGGCTGTTTAGGGGGCTGCAGGTTCTTTGGGGGTGTGGCCACTGGCCTGGACTTCTTCAAGCTGGAAGAGCTCACTCCCTCCAGCAGTTCGGCCTTTTCTAGCACAAGTGCGGAGTCTGACAGGTGTTATGGGCAGTCCCTCCTGCAGCCTGGAGAATGGATCGTCACCAAAGAAATACCCAAAATTATTGATGGTAAGAGCATGGATTGTTCTGTCATGTGTAGTATTGATGTGATCTGCAAGTGTGTCTCCTGGGAGCTGAGAGGGAAATGTTGTTATCCAAACTCCATTTCTGTTCAGGTTCAGTAAATCACTTCATTCTGCTGGGAAGAGGGCAGAGAAATAATCAAGTCAAGAGTAAAGCCTGACACAGTAAGGCAAAAACCAGCTTGTCATGCAGAGACAGGCATGCTGTATATTTTTGACATAATCTATTTGATCAAACCACAATGTGATTTTGAGGCACAACTTTGAAGTATTTTTGATTTAATGTAAAAACAACTTTCATGACTTCTGTGAGAGGGGTGGGGGGAGATAAAATCCACTATGATGGTTTTTTACATCATTTCTTTGAAAATGCATTTCAGTGTACATTGCCCCACATCATCATAACCTTGGTGGTTCAGTTTTACGTTGCCAAATGAATTTGAACCATTGACTCCAGAAACATTAGATCAGAATTGTCTGCAGTAGAAATTTGGGCCTCTTAGAAGAGAGTCCCTACTTTCCTTGGCACTTTGGGATAACCCACTATAAGGACCACCTATCACTTCCACTTCCTCTAGGGAGGGAAATACATTGCAAGCCATGAAACTGTACAAGTGTTGGCAATTATCCTTATCAGTCATGCTGGTAACAGTGGTGATTCTTACGATGGATAAATGCCTTTCCTATGAAGGTCTTCAGGAGGAGCGGAGAATTGGAATCTTACTTAATTTTCTTAGATTTGTGCTATTATACAGAAGAATACATTTAATAAACATTGTCCACTTGTTTTGGACATACTCTCTTTTTTGTCCACAGAGTTTTCTAATGTCCAGTCTGGCTTAAGAGAAGAAATTGAGTATTTCTAAGAGGCTTGTGTGAAAACAAGCTTTTAGCTAACCTTTTTACCCGGTGTTAAAATTGTTCAATATGTACTTTAAGGAGCTTAGATTTCTGTTGAAGGGAAGCAGTTTGCACAAAGAGAAATAAATGCACCATATATGCAAGGACTTCTCCTAGGACAGGGTACGGAGCATGAACTGCTTGGGGGGATTAGGATGGACCTGACAGAAGGGAGGAAAGAAGGCATGCTGTGGGGGCTTGGCATGGGGAGAGAGTGGCACACAGGTGGCCAAGGAGAGGAGGCAGTGGTACCTGCTGATGCCGTAAAGGGAGCACAAAAGGACCCATGTGGAGAATGGACACAAGAGTCAGGGACAGTCAGGATAACCAATCACTGTAGTTGGTTGTTTGGCGCGGATGAGGAAATAGTCCCCCAAAAGTAGTCACAGAACCCCACACCAAACTGGCTCACCTAAACCTAAAGAAAGGGGCAGAACTGTAGATACTGCACACCTGGTGGGGAGGGGGTGTTCTTCTGAAGAATTAGTAACATCTTAACTGAAAGCCATTTCTTATCTGTACCTCTGCTGGGGAGAAGAGCTTGCTCTTAGAAAAGACTTCACTCCTGAGTGCTTAGTAAATCCAAGTAACTTGCTACAAAAGGCAGTGGAGTTCATTTTTCCCTTTGACTTTTCTGATCTTTATATTGAGTAAATTCAGGCCACTATAAGGAGCCTTCAGTTCTTCTCTGTATTCATGGCTCTCTATCTGGATCTTGGCATTGTGTGAGATTCTTGTTCATGTCCTTTAAATTCTCCATAGATAGGAATATGCTGGAGGCCTTCCTGTGGGTCACAGACCCTTAGTCTTTTTTGTTTCATAGGTTGCTAGAGCAGTCTCAGAATAGTGTGTTTAAAGGCATAGGATTACAAAGGAAACTAATTACATGGAAAAAAGGATGTAATCTTTTTTCCTTATGTAAATTCATGGGCTCTCTGAAGTCTATCGGTGGGGTCCTTGGAGGTCTTTAAATCTCAGGTTAGTAGTCCTCCTCTAGAGGGTGTCCGAGGGTACCAGTACTACACTTGGCTGTCTGTCTGAAGCCCCAGGCTCTTCCTCTTATCACCAGCCCTTATTTTCCAAGTGTACCTTTTATGCCACTTTTGATACACAAATCATCACTGGAAACATCATGCAGCCCGTTTATACCCACCATCTGTTCTTCTGTTGTCCTCTGGTCACCTATAATTCTGATTCTTTGGCAGCTAGGTGATGCAGCAGATAGAGCACCAGTGCAGGAGTCAGGAGGACCTGAGTTCAAATATCACCTCAGATACTTGACACTCAGTAGCTATATGACCTTGGGCAAGTCACTTAACCCCAATTGCCTCATCCTGGATGCAAATGGCTCTGGAGGAGAAGTGAGGCTGGTGACCTGCACAGCCCTCCCTCACTTAAAGCAAAACAAAGTCAAGAGCAAGTCATGTCACCATTTGTCTGATGGCAACGAAGGACGAACACATTCTGATTCTACAGAATTATCTTGTTTCAAGGTTTGCAGCCGTATGACATTGCTAGAAATGTATTGATGACAGAGAGAGAAGATTTTTCTTTCATGATGCCCTTTGGGATCATTGAATGTGAGGCATAATTTCCACATTTAGTCTGCTCTACTGCTCACTTCTGGCCTTGGCTGGTCTTCCGTCTGTAGTTAATGCCCAAATTCATGTACAGACAAACTCACCTCAGTGTATTTTCCATTTGACTTTGACGTTGTTTGGACAATGGACATTCTTCATGTTGGATTTTTCCTGTAGATTGTTTTTGAGTGATTGTGGATGTCCTTCGGGAGGCTCTGTGATATTCTGGGGTGTAAGGTGGGCAGCATGTTTGCATCAGCAGCAGGAGCGTCTGGGGGTCTTCAGTGTCAGTAAAGAATCCCATGACTCACATGATGAGTACTTGGAAGCACCCACCCCCAAAGAAGCTTATATGGTATCAGTGTATGCATGGGGGATTGAAAAAGAACCTTTCTAGCTGCTCTCCGTATCATGCCTTCTAACCCAGGCTATGCCCCCCGGCTCTGAAGGGGCCCTCTTTGCTCCCTCTCTTGGCTCACTTGGTGATCTCCTCATCACCCAGAGGTTCAGTTCTGTCTGTTCACATGATTTTGCAGCCCGCTCATTAAGCTCAGATCTCTCTGGACCCCATCTCACACCTGTAGCTGCCTCTTAGCCATCTTGAACCACGTGGCCCTTAGTCATCTGAGACTTCCCTCCAATCCCTTCCTTCTTCTGAAGTTCCCTCAGCTCATGGCCGAGGTGCCCAATATCATCTCCTCACTCTTTGCCCGTTAGTTCAGTCTTGCCCAGTCCCATCATGCGCACCTTCACACTGTCAACTCCTCCTCTGTGTCACTCCTGCCACCCTTGTGCATGACCTTGGCCTGCACACCTGGACCTGTTGCAAGCACCCTCCAGGCTTCAGGTCTCTCCCCACTCTGGTCCATCCTCCACTTGGCTACCTATAATCAAGGTCTGACCATGTCACTCCAGTGACTCCCTTCTGCCTCCAACATCACTTAGAGAATCATCCAGCCTATCAAGCCCTTCTTCCTGCCTGGTCCCTTCCTGTCCTCCCCCCTCTACATTCTAGGCTGCAGCTGCTCTGGCCACCATGTGCCCACATGACTCTCTCTGTCCCCTTCTCCTGACTGTGCCTTTTCCCTGGCTATCTTCCATGCCTGGGATGCCCTCCTTCCTCAGATCCGTCTCTTAGCATCCTTCAAGACTCAGCCAGAAGAAGTTTCCATCCTCTGCCTGACCCCCTCCCTTCCTGCCAATCTAGTACCTTCCCATGAGGGCTTCTCCAGTGGAGTGGGCACACCTGGACCCCAGCACATTACACTTGTACCTTTCTTTGTGTCGCTAGGACTTAGCACCTGCCATAGATATCCCAGACATATAGTAGGTGCTTAATTAATGCTTGTTGACTTGTCTACATGCTTTTTTGTAAAAAGTCAGGACAGTGGGAGCTTGTATTCTCACTTAGTTGTTTGACTCTGAAGACGACCCGACTGCAGAAGATCTGTCGTGACAGCCTTGCGTGCCTGCTCAAATATTTTTCAAGAAGACTCTTGCCATGTGGACAGGCATTCTCATGAAGGGTTTGTGCACACAAAGACTAGAGGCATGAGGAGGATGTCTTTTATAGACTCTTGATGGTCCTTTCCATCGTTTTTCTAAGTAATAACTCTATCGGGGCTTTGTTGGTGTTGCTTACCGTCTCCTCTGTCAGCTCCTTTGATAAGTGATCACTCCATGCTCTGCTCTCTTGTAGCGCCTGCTTGGTCTGTGACAGCCACTCTTCCCCTCCTTGTCCTTCGAGTAGCTATTTCCTTTTCCTCCTGTAAGCGCTGAAGGGTCTATAAGTGGAAAGCATTCGGATAGACTAGCTCGTTGGCAGTGCGGAAAGGCAGCCTTTTCCTGTTACTGTTCTTTCCGTTTCATCTATAAATCCTCTTAGCAGTTGCAGCCAGCAAGCATTTATTAAGCGACAGCTGTATGGGAAGCACTTTACAAGATACTGAAAGTACAGATACAAAAGGGAGGTAACATTGGCATAGTTAGAGGCTTCAGTAAATAGGGCCCGGCTTAATTGAGTCTCACGCCAAGGAAATAAGTCACCAGCCACTTTCTGTCTGGTCAAGTGTAATCATTTTCATCTTTACTGTATTGTTTAGTGCTTACCATGTACAGCATCTCTGACTTTTCTTCTTCAAGGAAATCTTCATGCTGTCAAGGGGTGGAGAGTCTGAGCATCGTAGTGAACAGGCCTTGGGTGTCGTCTTTCATTTCTTAACCCTAGATAATATTTCCCCAACACATTTTTTACTGCCATCCCCTTGCCTGTCTTTAAATTGAAGTCTCAGAGTGTTAATATATGCATATGCTTGTTGACTGCTTTCACTTAAATAGTCATTTCCAGGAGCAGCTAGATGGCAGAGTAAATAGAGCCTTGGAGTCAGGAAAATCTGAGTTCAAATCCAGCCTCAGACACTTATTAGCTGTGTGACTCCAGCCGAGTTACTTAACCATTTCCTGCTTCACTTTCCTCATCTGTAAAATGGAGATCAAGCCTAGCACCTCCCTCCTCTAGCTGTTGTGAGAATCCAATGAGATAATATTTGGAAAGTGCTTAGTAAGTGCTGGGCACACAGTAACCTCTATCTAACTGTTAGCCATCATCATTATCTTTATTACCAAGTAATACTAAAATCTGAATTAGGAAAACATGGGTCCGTACAGCTGTCACCAACACAGTAGACGGCTTGGTTTCCTTTTGTGACACACTCTGCTCTATGCCTTTCTACCTCTTCTAGCCTCCCTCTGGCTTCCACGTTTTACAGTGACGTAGCTTTGTACTGGGTAGTTCTCCACATTGGCCCCAAAACCTCCTGGCTCCTTATAGTTCTCCTAACTGGTGGGGAGCAGTCGGTCAGCAAGTATTTGTGAAAGGCAGAAATCAAGATTTTGTGGTTTGATTTTTAAGATATTAAGATTTTTAATATTGTCCTTTTAAAATACTAATCTTTTTACGTTCAGGTAAAATAAATGGCACAAAAAGGAAAGACTGGGAAAACAAGTCTGTAGGGATCGAAGTGGAGAGAAAAGCTCCCTCCCTGAGCCTTCAAGTGCCTCTGCGTTCCCATAGCTCATCCTCTTCCTCCGAGGAGAACAGCAGTTCCAGTGCAGCACAGCCCTTGTTAGCTGGGGACAAAGAGAGTCCTTCTTCTGGTGCAGAAGAGCCCATGGTTCAGAAGGATGCCTTGCTTACTTCCAAAAGAGAAGACGGCCAAGGAAGGTGAGGGCTTTTCTAATAACGTGTTCCTTTTGTAGCTCATTAATGTGTCAACTAGTGGAAACAGGCCTTTTAAAATATAGCTCTCATCCAAGTTAGAGCAGGTCTTACCTGAGAAACAGCCTTCTTTGTGGTGAAATCCCTTTCATGTGAGGGCATTTACTTTATTTGAGAAATGGATAATAGAAAATGACCAGCAGCTTTTTCAAAGCCACATCTATCTTCCATAGTTCTAATTGCAGCTTTGTTTTCTGTCTTAGTGTTCCTACAGAAGTTTCAGGAAATAGTCCTGTTTCTCCAAATACTCAGGACAAGTCCGGAGTTCAGTCTCCCCTCAGGTCACCCTTAAAACGACAAGCATCTGTGTGTTCCACCCGCCTTGGGAGCACCAAGAGCCTGACTGCGGCTTTCTATGGTGACAAGCAGCCTGTGACAGTTGGAGTTCAGTTCAGTAGTGATGTCTCCCGAAGTGATGAGAATGTGCTGGATTCCCCCAAACAGAGAAGGAGCTTTGGCTCCTTCCCATACACGCCATCAGCAGACTCGAATTCATTCCATCAGTACCGTTCCATGGATTCCAGCATGTCCATGGCTGACAGTGAAGCCTATTTTTCTGCTGCTGAAGAATTTGAACCAATAAGCAGTGATGAAGGCCCAGGAACCTATCCTGGACGGAAAAAAAAGAAAAAACAGGCACAGCAAATTGACTATAGCAGGGGCTCCATCTACCACAGTGTTGAAGGACCCCTCTCAGGCCATGGAGAAAGCATTCAGGACACACAGACTCTGCCGATGAAAGCGCATCCTTCGCAGGCTTCCTTTGTTTCAGCCCTCGGAGGGGACGATGAGCTTGGAGAACACCTGTATGTAACAGAAGGCGAGAAAACCGAGAGGGAGCAGGTCACTTCTCAGCAGCCTGTCTTGAGCTGTTACCAGACTTACCTTACTCAATTCCAGGTGATTAATTGGTTAGTTAAACACCCCACAAACAAAAGAACTTCCAAATCCTCTTTGCACCGGCCGTTGGATCTGGATACACCAACCAGTGAAGAAAGCTCATCCTCTTTTGAACACCTGTCCGTCCCAACTTTCAAGGTATGCCATGGGATAGACATTTTATTGGGGGAAGGAGGGTGGCAGCAACTTGATTTTTATATTGAATATCTGAACATCAGAATATCTGTAGACAGTGGTACAATTTAAACATACAGTTGTGGAGAAACGAAAGATGTTAAGACGTATCTTTTTGAGACAAGTGAACTCACCAGAGTGGGGGCAGTGTCAGAGGAGAGAAGGGGACAAACCACCCTGGTATCTTTGCCAAGAAAACCCCAAATGAGGTCACAAAGAATCGGACCTGACTGCTGAAATGGCTCAACAGCAAGAAGCTGGGGCAAAATTAAATGACTTGTCCAGGGTCACGTGGACCCCGGGAGTCTGAGGTGGAACTTGGCCTTGGCTCTTCTGGCATCGTCAGCCAGTTCTCTTTCCAGTGTCTTTCACTGTTTGCCTGTGTGTAGATTTTTGAGCTCGAAGGGTCCTTCCTTGCCATTTAGTCTGGCCAGTGGGAGGAAGGAAATTGAGCAGCATTGAGGTTCTTTGACTTGTCTTACACAATAACTAGTAGGGACATGCTAGAGCCACTTTGTGAGAGCCAACTGTAACATGTACACGTTGGGCAGCAGCCGATACTGCAGCTCAGAGCTCACTGTATTCTTTTGATGATTGTTTAGAGCCAGCTTCAAATCCTAACTCTGCTCCAAATCTAGCATGTGCTCTACTACAGCATTCTGTTTTAAGATACCATGAAGAGCTTTTAATATTCACTTAAGTATAAAACATGAAAAAAGATGCATTTGTCAGACAAAGATAACTTAAAGTATTTATGCAGCATATGTGTCATCTTTATGTTATCTACTAGTTAGACTTTTCCTTGGGATCATTTTTCTGTAGCTGCAGGGGACCTCAGAGGCAATAGAATCTAGTCTTCTGTTCTAGCACATTTTTCTCCACTCACATGAGTCATAGAGAACGAACATAAAGTCATAAGAGACTTCAAGAAAGATTTCATGATAAACTTTTAAGAATTGTTTTGTACTGTTCTAGGTCATCAAACAAGGCCTCACAGCTAATTCTTTACTAGACAGAGGCATGCAACTCACAGGCACAACTTCAAAGTGAGTAAAAATGATCTAACCTCCTTTTAACATAAAACTTGGTTTTATTCATAAAATTTGTCTTTCTGAGTTCAGTTCTATTTACTTAATTAAAGAGCACAGGTTGATGCTCAGGCAGCAGTGTTGGAATCACCAGCCTCTTTTGTTTACACCTTTTCTTCAATCAAAGCTAAAAGCATTAATAGCAGAATTTTTATTACACACATTGTGAGACAGTAGTGTTAGTAAACAATTATATAGCTCTTTAAGGTTTGTGTACATCATCTTATTTGATGATTTATGATTTGATAGAAAGTTTTATGTTGGACAGTTTAGCATTGTGAGTTTAGTGTTTGACAGTAGTAAAATAAGATGTTAATGGTGTCTTGGAAGGATTCCTATCTAGTCTCGTTTTGCTTCTTACTCTTCATGTTCAGTTTGCCAACCATTTGTAATTGATTTTGTAACCTAGTCGTGAAAAGCATTGGTCATTGTGATATCTGCTTAATTGCGTGAACTAACTTAGGTGAATTTTGGACTCATAGGGTCATACTGTGTCTTTCTATAGATTTTTAGAATCAGTAAAACATTGCTCTTCCGAAAATATATTGCTATCTGAATGACTCTAGATCCTGTTTCAGAATTTGAAAAAAGTTAAGTGCTTACTTGGTTTGACTTCCACAGTACACCGTACACCCCCTTGGAAAAGAAAGTCCTGGATAATGCAGATGATGAAACATTAACAGAAGAGTGGACCTTGGATCAGCCAGTCTCTCAGACCAGGACCACGGCCATCATAGAAGTGAAGGGAACTGTAGATGTTGTCTTGACTCCTCTGGTAGCTGAAGCTGTAGACAGGTATTTTCTTTTAAAGCACATCACTTCAGTGATAATTCTGTAAGTGAACATTTATAATAGTTTTTAAATGACCTAAATAACAGAATCATAGTATGCATAGAAAATTCAGATTCCACAAATATTTGCCCAGCAGCTACCATGTGCAAGGAGCTGAGAATACAGTGCAGAAAAAGCTCAGTTCTTCCCCTCCAAGACCTTACTGTCTACTAGAACAGCTCTAACCTAGACACAGATAAGGATGATGCAAAGTAGAATGTGATGAGGGCAAAAGAGAAATTCAGACAAAGGCTGTGAAAATTAGAGGAGTGAAAGAAAGGGTGGGGATATATTCTGGTTAGCGTCTGCAGTTATCCCTTCCACATCACAGCTTTCTACTTTGTGGTTTCAGTATGTCACATGTTGGCATAAGAAATTAAATGGGAATTTTGGGAGAAGTTTTGTAGAACTCCCAGATGGCACACAAAGGCCAGTAGACAACACAGAAAGTTCAAAAACTCAGAAATGCATAAAAGACATACACATATACATACACACCCATATACATATATGTGTGTGTGTGTATATATATATATCATATTGTATAATATCAACATATTTTATCTGTTAATACCATGGTAATTCAGACTTCTTTTCTGGTACAAAAGGAGAGACAAAAAATTTTATCTGGATTTTCCAGATCGTGGGGACTCTTATGTTCCTAACCATGCAATGTGGAAGGGATAACTGTATTTATTTAGTTTCCACAGACTTCCAAAAATGAATTACAAAGCGTAGCTCACATTATTCCTAAACCTTTTTTCATGGTGTATCCACTATGTAGTCATTCCTGTGCTACACATTGTGTCCATCTTTCTAGAGAAAACAGATAAGAAAATTTTATGTGTTGTGTGTATACATATATATTTATATATACATATATATGTATATACATATATAAAATATATGTACATATATACATATATATAAAACATACATATATAAACATACATACATATGTGTGTGTGTATAAACCACATGCAGTTAAGAAAATTATATGCATAATTTGTGGATAATAGTAAAAATGAGGAGGTAAGAGACTAGGGAATTCTGCGAGTGGTGTAAGTGGGAAGGAGACAATCTGCCCATGAGTTCTTGTGGAAACAAGAACCTTGTCTGATTATGAGTCCCGTGTTTCAGAATTGTTGCACGTGCTCTCTTAATGGTTCTCTCCTGCATTGGCTTCAATTCCTCCAGTCACAGGGTTCTGTAAGCTTCGCGTTGGTCTCTTTGGCTCCACATGTCTGTTTTCCTTCCCACAGATATATTGAGGCGATGGTTCACTGGGCCAGTACCCGGCATCCAGCTTCAATTGTGGATCATCTTCATGCCAAGGTCCTGAGAGAAGCTGTACAGAACAGCAAGACAACCTTTTCTGAAAATGTAAGATTGTCTCTCTCCTAGTCAGTCAGCAAACATTAACAAGCATCTACTGTGTCCCAAGCCTTGGGCTAAGTGCTGAGGACACAAAGAAAGGTGAAAGACAGTGCCTGCCCTCAAGGAGCTTACAGGAAAAGGTGTCAGTAAGGGATGACTGACAGGAGGAGGAGATGAGACAGTGAGACTAGAGCAGGGACTTGGAGGAAACCCAAGAGGTCATTAGGTGATGAGGGAGGGCGTCTGAGGCCTGGGGACAGCCAGGGAAGAGACTTGGAGCCAAGAGTAACAAGGAGGCCCACGTTACTTTACCGGGGATTTGGTTGGAGGGAAGGATATTCCAGAAATGGAAATAATGTTCAGACAGTAATATTGACATGATATTATTTAATTTGGTGTTTGTGCAACTTTGCTGTTATCTGGTATGAAATTGTTTTACCCTGTATTCCTCATAAAAGAAGATGTGCATAATTAGTATTGAGGATTGATAGAGGCAACCAAACATATTTAAAACCATGAAACTATAATTCCAAGTCCTTCATCAAAACCATGCATTTCTGAGAGTGGTCCTCTGCCTTTCTTTAGCCCCTTTTTATTTAAAAAGAGGTGACAAGTCCCTACCTATAGAATAGATGCCTTAATTTTTGTGACAAGTCAAGTTGGTGGGGGTAGGGTGAGGTTTAATTACTTGAATCTAACATTAAATAGTTTGGCTTATCTTTTAGAAGAAAATATGTGATTTCCTTAGTGGTTCCAGCCATGTGATCCATAGTATAAATCTGAAGTTAGAGACTAGATTTCTATAGAGATCCTTATTCTAGATCTCAGGTTCATTTCCAGAACTTCTTAATCTAGTTGGAGTGAGAACCTTGGTTGATAGTGCAGTTGTACTGGGGAACAGAGAAGGGGAGGGTTTCCTTTAACTGGAATCACCTGAAGATGCTTTCTGGATGGTTCCTATTTTCTTACCTCCAGATCACAGGATGATAGAGTCAGAGTGGATGGAGTCCTGGAGGCACTGACTCCTAGGGACTGTCATGGCAAGTGGGCAGCATAGCTTCATGTCATGCCCCCTGACTTTCTAGCGAGGCCAAGTCACTTCACCTAGACCACAGTGTCTGTAGTCCAGACAGTAGGAATGATAGAGTGCTGAAATGAGCTTTTTGTGTAGTCTAGAAATGGGTGCTATGATTAGGGGAGAAGGGATTGGCCAGAATTTTCACAGTGCCTATGGCAGCCATGAATATCTAGATGCAACTCCAAATCATAAAATATAATAGATTCTCCACCTGGAAGACAGAAATAAAACTTTTATTCAGACACCAGAAAGTCAAATCAGTCTGTAGACAATAACAATGCAGAGCACACCACCAGCCCCAAGCCTCCCCTAGGCTAGGCTTCCCACTAACCAGCTCCATTGAACAGATCATAAACAAGCTCCCTCACTTACACTCACCAGCTGCCTGCTTCCTGCCTAGCTCTGACTGCTCTCAGACCAGTTTCCTCTCAGCCTCTGTTCTAAATCCATGTCTTCCTGTTCCACCCTTCCTGCTCCACTTCTCCTGCTCCATGTGACTTACTCATGTGACTCAAGCTTCCATGTGACCCTTGTCAGGTCACATGGGCCTATTAATGAATGGGAAAGATCTTCCCATTTAAATTGCCATTATAGATGGGTTAGAGTTTTGTGACCTTAAAGAGGGGTGGGACTGTTGGTTAGTAGTATGTTTGCAGGCACGACACTGTAACCTTCTGTGAGCTTTGGTTTTTTTTTTTTTTTTGTACAATCAATATAGAGTGATGATACTGTATGAGAGGCAGGATGCAGAGTGGAGGGGTGGGGACGGAAGCATGAGTGAGTGGGAGCCCAGAGGACCTGTCTCTGTCCCTGGTAATCTAGTCAGTTCTCTAAGACTGGAAAAGGTGCTGACCTGCATTGGGAGAAAGAGCATCCTTATTCCACTTATTAGCACACTGCTGGTATATAGTAGATACCTGAATGCCAGTTGATTGACTGAAAACCCTCTACATCAGTAATCCACAGGTCCAGTCTCTATCCTTGTTCCTAACTCAAGTGCAGAGCTATCCCCCATACCTAGAATGCTTTCTCTCCTTTTATCTCAGAATCCACCTCTCGCTCTCTTTCATGGTCAGCTCAAGTTTCATCTTCTTCAAGAGATCTTTGATACACTTGTGTAACTCTATGACTCGCACAGCTCTCCAGATCTGTACAGTATAGGTGCTTTGGATCTGCCTTGGTGAATCTGCCAGGGGTGCAGTTCTTAAACCAATAAAATCACAGTTTCTGAGTCTGTTTCTGTAAAAGAGAGATAATAATAGCACCTGCCTTAGAGAGCTTTTTGAAGTGAATTCACACATGGAAAGCACTTGACAAATCTTAAAGTACTGTATCAATGTTAGTTGTTCTGAATTATCATCGTTTTGATCTTTGATCTTAAAAACATATGATAGATAAATGAGAGAGCAAGTGGACCACTCAGGTGGGCCATTTTTACTGTTCCAAAAAAGAGGAAGAAGGCCTCTAGCACTTTGGGTGAATCCTTTGTGGGGTCTTATATCTTAATCGTTCCAAGTGCACAGGGATATGTGACAATTTCAGTGAGTCATTCAGCTAAAGAACATTTATTAAGTGCGTGTTCCTGTTGTTCAGTCGTGTCCAATTCTTCTTGACCCCATCTTGGCAAAGATACTTGCCACTTGGCAAAGATAAGTTTGCCATTTTTTTCCTCCATCTCATTTCACAGATGAGGCAAACAGGGTTAAGTGACTTGCCCAGAGTCACACAGCCAGGAAGTGTTTGAGAGTAAATCTGAACTTGGGGCTTCCAGACTCCAGACCCAGTGTTCTATGCACTGTACCAGCTAACTGCCCATTAAAAGCTAGAATATACCAAATACTTTGTTTCATGTGCTTCATAAAGTGGATATCAGAAAATCTCTTGGCCCTTCTCCAGAGTTAACTCTGTTTTCCTAGAGGCAGTATAATTATTATTCTAAAAGTTGTTTGTGTATCCATCCATCCATCTATCCATCTGTCCGTCTGCTGTCTGTGTACGTGACAGTTACATAGCCATTGAGCTCCTTGCTCTTCAGATCACTTGATTAGTTTCCCATCCAACAGACTAAACTTGAACATTAAGGCTCCAGATCTAGGTCACCAGCTAGAGATTCTGAGCCTCGGAAGCTGAGTTGCTTGGGTGTTGAGCTTAAATGAACTTGCAGACATGCTTAAAAAGGAGATGTTGATAGTTCTGTTAACAATGTGAATATTGGTAAAAGAGTCCTCACCATTCCTTCTTTTCAGTTGTCCTCCAAGCAGGATATCAGAGGAACAAAAACTGAGCACCCAACCACCGGGCATGTCAACCAAGGACAAGCACAGACAAATCTTATGTCCAAGCAAGATAACGTAACCATCAAAGGTCTTCAGGCCAATGTCAGCGTACCCAAGGTAATCACTTTAGCGGCATTTGAGGGAGAATCTTCTGAAGAAGAAATTCAGTGTTTTATCTACTCGGCTTCCCAAATTGTTGCAGTTGATGGATGATAGGGATTTTTTTTACTTAATGCTAAATTTTACACAACTGATTAAGGGCACGGTGGGAATGTAAAATCGGACTAAAATGGCTCTGGCATTATAATGGCATTGTCTAGCCAAGTGCTCAGATCAAGGCTGCTGACATTTTTAATTGGATCGTATGATTATTTTACTTCTGAAATATTGCATTTTCATACTTGTTACTTAGCACTACATCAGATACACAAACTATTAATCTTATACACTTGGAAGCTTAAGGATAAATGTTGGGTTTTTGTCAGAAATTTTAAAAAATTATAATAATATTTTAGTTTTACTTTAATTCAACTGATGTTACTAACATTTCTTTGAAACACTTTGTATTTTAGGTAAACTTATGTTTATTGCAAGCATCAGTAGAAGAATCTCCTACAGCTTCTGGGAGAAGTGTGACTCATGTTTCCCTGGTGGCATTGTGTTTTGATAGAATTGCTACACAAGTTCGTATGAATAGGTATGAAGCATGTTTTCTTTCTTCAACAAGAATGTCCTATTTTCATCCTGCAATTTCATTCAATAAAATGAACCTTTAAAAAGTGAAAAAGAATAAATGAACTCTCATATTCCTGGAAAATTAAAGTCATGTTTCATAATATCTAGCACAGTGTCAGGGCATTCCTGAGAGCATGTAAGAGTAAATTAATTGTTAGGGTAAGGAGCCAGAAGTCTATTTTTTTTATGAACAAAATGTAAAAATTGGTTAGTTATATTCATAATAAAAGTTATTGAGTTTTTTAAATTTAGAAATTGTTTATCACAGTCAATCTTAGTTTTAATATAATATAGAAATGTCCTCTTCAGCCTTAGGGAGAGTGATAATCGAATGGTTCACATGTTTATAGTAAAACTGCTTTTACTTCTCTTGGTAAGAGGTGTGGTTGAAGACACACCAAGCAGTACAGAACCTGGCAAGACGTCAAACTGGGAAAGATACGTCCAAGCCAGCAAAATGCAGCCTCAGTCTTCCGGCTCCCTGCGATCGAATGCTGGAGCAGAAAAAGGCAAAGAAATTGCTGCCAAGCTCAACATCCATAGAGTACACGGGCAGCTTCGGGGCCTTGATACAACAGGTAGGACTATGGCACCAAATCATTTTTCTTTGACTTGAAAAATTATCTTAAGAAAAAGTGTTCCCTGACCTGCCCTGGCTGTGCAGTCCTGGACCAATCCTGGAACCTCCTGGGGTGCCAGGCTGCTCTCCAAGACTGTAAGTTACAGGTCAGTGACTGATTGGCCTTAGTAGAGAGAATGTTCCTTTTGGGATTTCCCCAGTCTGAATCACAGCTTTGGTCAGAAGACAGAGGTAGTTTTGTTTCACCTGTACAGTATGACTACTTGAATCAGTTCACAGGAGAGAGTCCTGGGTTAATGTATTTAACTCTCTGTTGTTTATATTGCAGTAAGATTCAAAAAAGGACCAGAAACAAGACTTGGTTTACTGACCTCTTGATTGTCTTTTGATATTAAGTATTTGCTCTCTCTAGAACGGGCAGGAGCATAAAGTTGACCATTTGTGTTTTCTGTTCCCTCATTTTGAATACATTGGAGTCATAGTCAAAGTATAGAAGTAGCCACAAGTTTCTGAAGAGGAGCAGAGGTCACAGGAGAAGCTGCTGGTGGTCTTTCCTTAGGAAGTTAAGTGCATTTGAGGGTTTTTGAAGGCTTCTGCCCTTCTTCAGGAAGTGGCCCGAAATAGCAGAGAATTTAGGAGTCAGATGTTGACTGGGCTCTGAACCCCAGTTTACTTCTCAATAAAAGAGAGAGCAGTGCTTATGTAGTTTAATTCCAGAATTTTTTTGTAAACAAAGTGAGAATATGCATGTACAGCCAATACTAATGATAGAATTCTATGTATGAACTTTAGGTCTTGTTACCATCTTGTCTGTGGAGCGAGGACTGATTGTACAGTGTGGAGGGGAAGGGATATCCAGGTAGGCTAGAAAGACAGATTGGAGCCAGCGGGGGAAGAGCTTTAAAAGACAAACAAAGGCATTGGTATCTGATCCCAGAGGTCATAGGAAAGCACTGGACTTGGGTGAAGAGGGGGATGACATGAGTACATCTGTATAGCTGATGTGCCTTGAAAAGAAGGGTTATCTCTTGGTCAGAGACTTCGAGGATGTGGGAGATGAGACAAAGAATGACCTGAGTTTTCTCTGAAACTTCGGAGGTATGAAATCAGATAAGAGATGGAGAAGGGAGTATAGGGAGCTTTAGGAAGGGAGAAAATATTCAGAGGAGTTTTTGTAGGGAGTGAAACAGTAGTGCACTTATGGAGGCAAAAAAGGACTTCCTTGTTGCAGGGAGGCACCAGTGAGGTTAGATGACATGGAGATAACACGAAGGAGATGATGGCAGTCATCCAAAGCTGAGGTTTGGCAAGACCAGGGGGGAGGGCTTCCAGAGCAAAGGTCAGTTTAGGATTGAGGAGGACTTAAGATCCTACTATGCTTACTGTTAGTTGATAGAGCACAACCTCCCATGCATGCGTAGAGCTCATTCATGAGTCCTTAATGGTTACAGAGAGACCTTTTTAATGAACCATCAAGCAAGACATGAAACAAGGACCCAGAGATGTTTACCATTCTGTCCGTTCATTGAAGAGCCCACTTCCGATGCTTTTGTTTTTGCATCACTTGAAGTTCCCCCTGTACCAATCAACACATCAAAAAAAAAATCTGAAAATAGATGCAAAATTCGCATCTGTGACCCTCCCACCTATCTCTGCAAAAGAGCTGGGGGGAGGGGATGGAGAGGCTTCTTCTCCCATTTCCTCTTTGGGACCAGGCTTCTTCTTTATAATTTTGCAACATTCACTTCTATTTGTATTGTGGTCGGTTTTTCCATTTCTTTTGCTGTTGTCATGGTATATATTGTTTTCTGTCTCTGCCGACTTCCCTGCCTCAGTGCCTATGGGTTTCTCCATGGCTCTCCATCATTTCTTACAACACAGTAAGATTCCATCATCTTCTGCTCTGATTGGTTTTGCCTTTCCAACTGATGGACATCTGCTTCTCAATCTAGATATGTTTATTTTGTTCATGAGGAAGTTACCTCAGTTTCATGCAGGAATCCAAACGATGTGTTTTATCTTTGGTAGTGTTCTCTGTGCTTTGTGTGGGGTGTGCAACATGTAGTTTTCTCCTGCTTATTTGCTTTTGGGTGCCATGGAAAGTGCTGCTGATTTTAAAAAAGAAAATTCTAAATGATTTGTGCCCGAATTACCTTTAAAAATCTTTTACATCATAACAAGACAGAGCCCTAATCATCTACAGGGTATTTAGAGGCAGATAACTTTCTCAGAAGGATCTTTATTTATGTACATCAGTTTACTATGAAGATTTTCTGGTCTAGCCCAAGAATATTTTTTTTTCTTTTCTTCACAAGTGAGAAAGTTGAGTGGTAAATGGATTTTGTTTTGCTTTGTTTTGTCTGCATGATGATGAGTAAGTGGAATATTCATGGTGGACGTCTCCCAGGGTAAAATTACAACTATCTTTGGTTTTTTTCCCCATCAGTTTTTATTCTAGATTTTTGGGATAGTCTTTCTTCTAGAGCTGAATTCAGTCAAATGACCTCTGAAGAGTTACATCCTATTTCTCAGACTTTCCCCTTAAAAAAAAAGTAAACAAAAGGTATATGTTAACTAAAGAATATTTGGGAATTTTAAAAGGTTATGTGCTGATAAAATACACATTGCTGTTTTTTATGGTTTCACTGTGTCCATAGTTAAACTCGTTCATAACAACTACAGCATCTATGACAGAGCTGTTGTCATTTACCCTCTTTTGGAAATAGATAATGGGACCTGTGCCATCACTGCTATTCCTTTTGAGAAGTCAAAGGTTTTATTTACTCTTGAAGAAATGGATGAATTTGCTTTTGTGGATGAGACTGACCCTCAAGCCATTCCCGATGTCACTCGAGTGGGTCCTAGCCAAGAAAAGTGGGGCTGGATCATGTTTGAGTGTGGCCTGGAAAACTTGACCATCAAAGGTGAGCATTACATGGGCAGGTGGGAATGTTACTGCAAAACTCAAGAAGAGCTTTGGAACGGTGGTGTCGCTCCCTTCTGAGGGTGACGACTGGAGCACAGCCACAGCCAGACCGCTGTGAAGCATCCATCGTGTGCCACCACACCCAAGTCCTAGAGGAGTGCTTGGTATCTCCCAGGCACTCTGTCATACTCTTCTGTTTGGTGGGGGTAGAGAGCCAGAGCCAGGAGGGGCTTTTCATGGAGAAAGTGGAGTTTGAGCTGAGATTTTAGGGAACAAGGTGGAGAGTTTGGGGCACAAAACAGAAACTTGTGCCATCAAGGGAGCTTGCACTGTGTCAGAGGAAATGACAAAGAGCCCCCTAGCAGGAGTTGGCACACTGTAACCCGAGGGTCAGATCCAGCTGTCACCTGCTTCTTATAGCCAAGAAGGACTTTTAGACTTCTAAATAAAGGTTTATTGTATTGCAGGCAGAATTTGGCACATGACCATAGTTTTCTGACCCCTTGATCTATAGGTTCACACAATTTATATAAAATAAATACAAGGCACTTTGGGGAAGGTGGGCGTTAGCAGTGGCCTCCTGTTGAAGCTGGCTCTAGAGCTAATTTTTAAAAGGAACCAAGGATTCGAAAGGAGATGAAGAGGGAGTGCACTGAAGGCTGGGGGTTTCCCTGAGAGAAGGCATAAAGGCTACAGGATACAAGTGTGAGGGGAGTGGATGTGTGTGTGTGTGTGTGTGTGTGTGTGTGTGTGTGTGTGTGTGTGTGTGTGTTTAAAAAGAGCAAAGTTTAATCTTCATGAAACGGTCTGTTTTAGTTATATAATAATAATATTGTGAACAGAAGCTCTGATTTCTTCCGATAGCAGCAGCTCCTACAGATTTTTATGTAAACATGTCTCTTTTTGTAGAGAAAATGATTTAACAATTCCCTTTATTCAGGACTTTATATAAATGCTTCATAGACTAGCATTCAGACATTTTTCTGTTCCTGGCTTGATAAATGAACGTCTGTCTTTGTAGGAGGAAGACAGTCTGGTGCTGTTTTATACAATGCTATTGGAATTATGGGTAAATCTAATGCCACAGAGAGGGGTGGACTGCTGACATCCAATAATTCTTCTGATTCCCCAACTGGCAGTGGTTACAACACTGATATATCAGATGATAATCTTCCCTGTGACCGAATAAGCCCTTCCTCAGATATAAATGGAAATTCTATTTCAGATGAACAGGTTGGTGACTCAGCGGATTTCTGAAGCACAGTTGCTCGCTTTACTTTAAAAGTTTATCATATCTAATTAAATTGTTGATGTCAATGTTTTTTGAAGAAACGTTCATTTTTCTACTTCATAGGTGATACTGTGTCTTTTCCGACTTTGAATTTCCCTCATCTTAAATGTAGTAAGCACTCAGTTACTGAACAAAGGGACTGAGATGAGAAGCAAAGGGCAATTAAGCTTTTTTAATAGTGGAATAAAAGGCTTTTGTGAGATTTAGATTTCATGAAATCTAATCTCAAATTATGTCATTTAAGCTCTGAATCTGTTTTAGTCAAATTTTAGTTAATGTGTTTTGAGTAGTTAAAATGATGTTAAAATAAACTACAGGTTGTGCATCTTTTTTTTTCCTGCGTAGAATTAAAATATTTTGTTACTAAACATTCAGTTCACAAGAACAAATAAACGTTTGCAAAATGAGGAGTAGAGTTGTCCACACATGCTTTAATATGTCACAGTATTTCAACAAGGTCAAACCAAACAATCAGATAACATCTGTGATTTTTTTAATGAAGTCCTTTTAAAACAATTCTGATTTTTAATTTTTTATTGATAGGCTTTGATGCATTATTACATTCATTATCTATAGTTCCCAACATATTATTCCTTGCCCCCTTTTGAAAACTGTTCCTTATAATAAAGAATGGAAAAGGAGGGGAAAAAAATAAAATTCAGCAAAACCAACATGTAGAAAAATTTGGATTGTGTGTGTGCTGCCTAGTGCCCACAGTGCCCGATGTGCATGAAAGAGGAAGGGGTGGGAGGGAAGGAGGTGGCTTCTTTTTCTTCCCTGTGGCCAAGCTTGGTCATTACTATTTGACAACTTTCAGTTCTGATTGTTTTGTGGTTGTTATCATTTATATTATTACAATTTTGTATTGCACAGTTCATTTTGTGAATTGTGTAATTTCTTTTTATTTCATTTTGCATTCATTCATAGAAATCTTTCCATACTTCTTTGTATTCAAATTGATTTCTCCTTTTTGGCCAATAGTATTTACTTGCATTTGTGTACCAGTTTGTTTAGTCACTTCCCAAATGATTGGCATCTACTTTTTTTTTAATTCATTTATTATTTTTAGTTTTCACCAGCTTCTACAAGCTTTTGAGTTTTAAATTTGGTCCCCCTTCTTCCCTTCCCCTCTCCCCAAGAATGTATGCTGTCTGATATGGGCTGTATATATACATTCATATTAAACATATTTTCACATTAGTCATGTTGTAAAGAAGAATTATAACCAATGGAAAGAAATATGAGAAAGAAGAAAACAAAATTAAAAAGGGAGAGTGCAAATAGTATGCTTTGATCTTCTTTCAGACTGCGTGGTTCTTTCTCTGGGTGTGGATAGAGGGCTTCCACTTTTGAAGAAACATTTATTAGTAATGGAACAAACAAAAAGTACCGTTTCTCCATGTCCCCTTTTAATTCCATCCAAAGTTCCGTTACCTTTGGCATTCTTTAAGAGTATGTACACATGTGTGCATGCACTCACATATACACACAGAGATATGTACACGCATACACACAGTACATGCACACAACACATACACAGTCACAGGTGCACATATTCGTACACGTATGCACATACATACATGCTCACATACACACAGGGGCACACACATGCACAGATACACGAATTCACTAAATCCCTCATTGTTGCAGTGATTTCATCTGTTTGGTTAAAATTTGTTCCCCCTTTTTCTTCTCATCTTAAAAATGATGTTAAAAGTCTTTAGTAAAATGCCTCAGTTATTTCATTTTATAATGTTTTTGAGAAATAGGTTTTTTACCCATCTTTTATTCATTGAATGATATATCTGGGTTCTCTATTCTGTTCCATAATTGTCCACGTGACCTTGGGTAAATGACTTCACCTTTCTGGGAACCTTTTTTCTTCAGAACCTGAGGGTTGAGAACATGGGGAAGAGCTCTTGCAGGATCCTACATGGAAGAAAAGATCTCTTCTGCTTCCATATTTTGAAGGATTTAACTACCCAAATGAACAAAGTACCCTTGGTAGAGGCTGTGGAACTTTGAGCCACAAGTTAGGACTTTGAGACGTCTTGGTTGTAGATAATGTTTTATTGTCACAGCGAAGAGCCCCGTGCTGTGGTCCTTGTGCCCTCACTCACCCTCTGAGTGACCCTGGGCTTCACTTGACTCATTGGTAAAATAAGTATGAAAATAATGCCTCGGATACCCGAGGCAGAGGAGAGCAGAGTGATTTCTGAAGGGCCTGCAGAATTTTACAGTAATGAATGTCTGTTGGTTTGTGTCTTTGTGTGTGTGTGTAGGATGAAGGAGTTGAATCAGATGATTTAAAGAAAGATCTTCCTCTCATGCCTCCCCCACCTGATTCTTGCAGCATGAAGTTGACAATCAAAGAAATTTGGTTTAGTTTTGCTGCTCCGACCAATGTGAGATCACCTGCACACACCTTCTCTCGGTGAGGCTCTAAAAGTTCAGGCATTTGATGTTTGAGTTTTGTTTCATCCTTTGTCGAATCCTTCTTCCATTTTACTTGTTTCTTGAAATGTATGTTCTTGCGATAGTCTGGGTACCTCCTCATGATGTAGAGGTGACCTTGGATTTCAGAAGGTGGTACGTGCCAACAGAGTTCAGGTCCTGACAGGTCCTACCCAGTGCGAAAGGTTTTTCAGGTCATGGACGCAGGGACGAACTGTTCAAAGGTCACCTTAGCAAAGGTCAAAAGAATGATTGTCCAGTTGGCCACAGGAGAATGAAATGGTTTTTTCCTACCACCACTTGTCTCAGAAACCATCCACTAAGTTATTGATCTCCACTAAGGAAACCACCATCCACTGAAGTATGGGAAGAAAGTGTTAGAACTTGAATCTATATTGTTTTTCTAAAAAAATAAGAAAAAATGGAACTTTCTTAATATTTAATATATGGATTGACATGGCTTCTGTCATTGGTCTGAATTTAAGTAATCAGGGTCTTCTGCTACCAAAGTCTTATGAAAGACTCGTGCAGCCCTAGATCTAGAACAAGATCTAGGGGAGCATCTAGCCCAACTCGCTCATTTTAGGAAATTGTATAATTATTATTAGTTTTTATTGAGCAAAAATATTTCTATGCCACTTATAAAATAAAACTATACGAAAATGATTTTATCTTCCATCTCATTTTTAATTTCTATTTTTGTATTTTGATAAGCACACTACATAATAGTTCAGTAGTAGACGCATATAACATAAATGAAAAGACATGTTTTGGTAGTGCATGCCCCAAACTTCCTACTGATGGGAATGCACAATTGAAACTATTTTGAGACCACTGTGCTAAAGCATGGAGAACGTTTTAAGTTGCGTCATTTCAATGCCTAAATGAATATCAAGGAGCCTTGATGTGTGTTCCACTGTGAGTCTTGAGAGAATTTTCATGGTAGAAAAAGGCACCAGGGCTCCTAGAATCACCTGCAACTAGGTTTCTTAACCATCAGATCTGTTTGTCTCTCTGTATAATGAATATCAAACTGCCTTCTTGACTGTAGTGTTGAGGGTTAGTAATTTCAGTTATATTTATGTGACATAAGAATTTTGGACTTATTGTAAAAAGTACTTTGAGAGTTTCATTAACATCTGTATTGCTACAACTTTTTGTAGATATTTATAAAAATGTGCTTTAAACAGCTGAATTCCTGTTCCATGGATATCACTAACTGAAACACATTTGATTGCCCACAATTATTTCTTTTAAAGTTCCTTCTGTCTGGTGAGTGAGGTTGTGAAACAAGAGAATGTATTCTTTTAAACATCTTGATAAAATCACCTTTACCATTAATGCATAGAGATTTGCTTAATTGTGTATACATTTAGCTTTTATAATTTGTTTTTAAATAATGGACTCTGCATTTTTTAACCATTGTAAACATGTTCTCTTAGCCTAAATGTGTATCAGTCAACTAGCATTGCTTAAGCTCCTACTGTGTGCCAGGTGTGGTGCCAGGGACTGGGAAAATAAAGACAAAATTGAAACAGATGCTGTCCTCGGACAGTGTACATGTAGAAGGAGACACCAGATAGACTGGACCTCTGCCCTATGCAAATGGGTGGAATGGGAGAGTCATCTTAGATCTCTTTTTTGGTTCTTTATCGTTTTGCAACTTTCCTACATATCTGAAGTGTGGCCCCTCATCTCTGCTTTACTCTGAATCCTCCTCTTCTTCAGAGCTCAGTCTGGCTGCCACATCCTGCAAGGGATCTTAGACACCTTCAAGTTCAGCCTTCTCATTTTACACGCAAGGAAACTGAGGCCCAGAGAGGTTACATAGTTAGTGGGTATTTGAAGTGAGACTTGAACCCAAGTCTTCCTTACTACATGTCCAGCACCTTATTCACTCTACCTTGAAGCCTTCTTCCTATGGAAAGAGAATGAACCACCCTTTCATTTATCAAATTTCCTTATATTATACTCTCAGTTTTATCTTTGTGCATCCAGCATGGTCATATTTTTACATTCGCCTTACGAAGGAAATGTCCGTTAAGACACTTTGTAAGCTATATGGTAGGTCATTCAGCTCAATAGCATCACTTCTGTTCTCCAATGAGGATAAGTCATTGAAATGTAAATCCAGTCTGATGAGTCTTGTTTCTTGTGACTAGGCAGCTGAACCTTTTGAGCACGGCTACTCCTGCTGTAGGTGCTTGGCTTGTTCCCATTGATCAACTCAAGTCATCTTTAAACAAATTAGAAACTGAAGGAACCTTAAGAATTTGTGCTGTGATGGGATGTATAATGACAGAAGCCTTGGAGGTATATACATGCTGATTTTTTTTAACAATGAAAAATGTAAAGCCCATTTTATTTTGCTTACATTTTACCAGTAATACATTAGCCCACATAATATTTAATTACCAATAAATTCTTATGTATAGGAGGATCTTTAATTGTATCCACATGCATTTTCTAATATTTGCTATTTGTTTCAGAATAAAAGTATGCACTTTCCTCTGCGAAGCAAATACAACAGACTTACTAAACTTGCTCGTTTTCTCCAAGAAAACCCTTCATGTTTACTTTGCAATATCCTACACCACTACCTCCACCAGGCAAATTATTCCATCATTGATGATGCTACAATGGTGAGTTACTGAAAACAAGAATTAGCTTCCAGCCTGGGGAAACCTTAATCCTCTTGAGGGCCTTTGAACCTCAGGAAAAAAAATTAAGTCCCAAAGACCAACCTTCAACTTAGATTTGGCATCCATATTTTAAATTTCAAAATTATGTGTACAGCATGTTCTTTAATGGGTACACCTTTATTAGTTTACAAAATACTGCGTTTCCACATTCTGTCCAGTCCAGGGGGCCTGGAGTAGCAAAAGAAAGCAGGGATGATGGAAAAGTATATGTGAATAGAAGTAGAATAAAAAGGGCTAGAAAAGGCTCAGTAGATTTAGGGTATCGCTGTGAGGTAAGTTTTATGTTTGCCAGCTGTTCCTTTAGACTTTCTCCAAAGGACCGGGCCTGCTTCAGGACAGCCCTCTGTTGGAGGTTTGACGTGAGAACACAAAGCATCCTATCCCTAGCTTATTCAGCAGCCAACACCACGCCAGGAACCCCTGAGGGAAGCAGCTTCAGGGCTGACACTTTGCTGTGCTCTCCAAGCCTCTGAGGCAAGGCCAGGGCTCCCCCATGATGATCTTGTACCAGATGATTAGGAAGTGAGGTCGCAGCCAAAGCCAGGCACATCTGCCTTCTAACATAAGCTTGACTCAGCTTGCACGGGGCAGGGATCCACCGAGGCTCCTGCTCCCTGCCCCGACCACCATGGCATCATGGCAGACGACAGTATCAGTGGCCTCGAGGTTGGCCCACTTTCCATGGTTCTTTGCTCTTATTGGTGAAGCTGTTAGAAGTTCTCAGTGGGTTGTTCTGGTGAGGTGGGGCTGGAGTCTGCAATGCAGTGACATCATCTAGAGTGAACTGTTCTGACTGAAAGGATTCCACATTGATATGGTCCAGTGAGGTCTTTGACACAGAAGGCCAGACTGGCCAGTTTTTTAAATACATGCCTCTTGTTTGACTGAAGGAGTAGTTAAATAGATAAACGCAAATGAAATTGGTCATTATTTCTGCAAGGGCATTTTTGAAGAAAATCAATTCTAACAATACATAGAGCAAAGGATTTTTTTTTATATTAAATTGGAAATCTGTTCTATTGACTTCCCAAACCTCAATATTAAATTTTGCTGCAAATACTTGTAATCCTCCAGAAAATTTGCTCGTTTATTTGCATTCTACTTGACCACAGAACATCTGTCATTTTTCTGGAAGTGTCACATTTTCCTCACATGTTTAAAACAAAACTAGAATACTTCCAAGGTCTTTGAAGTTATGACATTGGTTATTACTTGACTTTTGTATGATGGGATACTTCCATTTACTCCCTCATTCATTACTTGAATTTCCCAGGTCATTTTGAATAGTACTAAGGGCAGGAATAGAAGGGCTGCTTCCACCCGAACTTCATTTGTCATTTTATACATTCATTTACCCCAAGCTGGTCCATCATTTCCACTTCGCTTTTGGAAGGCTGTTTTAAACTATCTTATTGTTTCAGAGTGATGGACTGCCTGCCTTAGTAACTTTAAAAAAAGGTCTCGTTGCACTTGCAAGGCAATGGATGAAATTCATTGTAGTCACGCCAGCTTTTAAAGGTGTCAGCTTACACAGGCCAGCTCAGGCCTTGAAAGCCCAGGCTGTGGTGAGCCATGACCATGAGGATGGACTAGGACTGGACAGTGCTGGTGGTCTTCAGAGTGATACCAGTGCTGATGGTGCCGAATTTGAATTCGATGCAGGTATTTTGTAATCTGAGTTTTTGTCTTATGAAGAATAATTACTCTTTATGGGATATTTTCTCACAATATTGAGGAAACTAATATTGGTCGCATTTGAATTGGATGGAGAACCAAATTTAATGTGTAGGCCAGAGGTTCCCCAACCTTTCTTAGTGATGGATCTATATTTTCCTAAAAGTTTAATATTACAGCAGAGGGAGAGTAATGATACAATCACAGATGGTGTTGAGTTAGAGTTGGTGGCAGTGACCCACATGCTATTGATCCAGTCATCTAGATTCATTTTTACTCATGATTCTGCTATATTAAATAATTAGAAATAAATTAGAGAAGAGAAGCTAAACGACTCTTGTAATAAATATGAATAAGGGAGTGAAGATGAATGTCTTAATTTAATCCCGATTGCGTGGTGTACCACTTCGTCATTTCCCTGTTGAGGAAGCTTTAAAAATGATTATTTAACTACCCTCAAAAACATAGCCTGATGCATATGAAAATATTATGCTTCTTAAACATCAGTACAGGTTTCTTAGGTTCGTGATTTGTATATGGATTCAAAAACTTGAATAAAAGATATTCCTTTCCTGATATTGAGGGAAGACATAGTCATATTAGTGGAGAATGAAGTGATTTTGAAAAGGAAAGTTAGCATTTAACATGGATCATTTGCCATAGGAACATGGAAATCTGCCTACAGTTGTCCTTGTCTGTACCTGGATTTGTGATCAAAGGCAGATCAATTTATAGTTAATTCATTGATTTTTCATTGTTCCAGCTACCGTCAGTGAACACACAATGCTTTTGGAGGGAACAGCCAGCCGGCCTCCCCAAGGTGGCGTTTCTTCAGGGCCTGTAAGTGGAGCTGAGATTATGAGGAAACTGTCAAAGACGCACACCCACAGTGACTCTGCTTTAAAAATAAAGGTATGGTGCAGCAGTTTGGGGGTTCTGAGAGGCTTTTTTCGCCTTGTTTTTCATCACCATGTTCATTGAAATGAAGAGATCATGCTTTGTAAAAACCATTTGGCATTTCCTACTAATACCTTTTGTTAGGCCAGATAATTTTGAATTTAATGTCAGTAGAAATTATAAGCATATTGTTCTGAATACATGTAAGCATTATCAAATAATAGTGCTCAGTGCTCAAGGCTGGGCAGCAAGTACCAAATGATAATACAAAATTTAATTTGCACTTCTAAGGCTATACCAATCAAACTACCAAAAGAATAACTTATGAAACTTGATAAAATAATGATAGTAACATCCATTTAAATAATTTTTTTGGTGGTGGTTACTTCCATCTACATTGTTGTAATGATTCTGCTGCTTCACTTTTCATCAGTTCATGTAACTGTTCCCATGATCCTCCGCGTTCATGTTCATTGTTTCTTCTATCGAAGTTGTGTCCATGTACCACAGTTTGTTTGGTCATTCCCCAGCTGGTTGGCATCTGCTTGGTTTCTAGCTCTTTGTTGCTAAGAAAAGCATTGCTATAAATATTTGGGCATACAAAGAACCTTTTTGTTTTTGACTTCCCTCAAATACATGTTTAAGAGTGGCATCTCAGAGTCAAAGGATATGGGCCTTTTAGCCACTCTTGTCCTTTCCAGAATGATTGCACTAATTCACAGCTCCGCTCACAGCCTTGGTATGCTCGTCTTTGCCCCTGCAACAGTGACCGTTCCTATCCTTTGTCATCTTGTGCTGAGTGTGAATTAAAAGCTCAAAGTTTTGATTTCTATTTCTTTTGGCATGTTCTTTCATGTGATTGTTGACAGTTTACAGTTTTTCTTTGGAGAATTGTTTATTACTTTGACCATCCATCTATTGGGAAGTAAAATCTCTACTTTTCATTAAGTCCCTTCAGAGGACTCTGGGAATTGGGAAGCATTGTAAGCCTGGGTTGCCTCTATGAGTAGGAATCTATTCTTTCTGTATAGAACTTCACCTGACTCCCCATGAGCTACCTAACTAACTTGGTCAGTGCCCTTTGACATCACTAGGGGAAGCCTCTTGGAACATCTGTTGCAGCCCTTTATAACAACAAGAATCTGGAATCTGTCTTTCCATTGAGTAGTGTGAATATGTTCTTTATTTTCTGTTTGGGTTGACTTTGTTCAGCACTTTTGGTTTTATAAAGGAACAAACAGTATAATGAATGAAAAAGTAGTTATTAAGTACACCCTTTGTCATAAGTACCATAGATAGAAATAGAAAAGGAGGAGACTCCCTTCTGCCAGGGTGTTCCCATGGGAGAGGCAGCATACAGGGAAAGTTTCACCTGCAAGTCTAATGGAAAGTGCCAGTGGTCCTTAGGGATGCTGGTTCAATTCATAAAGTCTCATCAGTTTCTGATATTGAAGCATTTGATGGTGCCCAAGGACTTGGGCCTCCAAAAGGCTGTTCTGGCCCTTAGTTACTGGGACTGTGGAGGAGGCAGGAGCCATAGTACCTCCAGAGGCAGTTGCTAGGTCTTGTCTCTACAAACATCTTTTTTTCATAAATGATAACTGATGGCCAGCGTTCAGGCAGGACCAGTAGACTGGGGGTTGCATCTATTCCTGGGGTTCTTGGCCTTATTTTCCTCTAGGTGACATTGTCCTTGGTGATGGTGCAGAAGGCATTCTCCACTGGCATTTGTTGTTGCTGATACTGTGCAATGTGTTTAAAATCTTCAGTATGTTTAAAATGGCTTCTTTCTTCAAGTGTTTTAGTAGGGACGAGGTTGATAGGGCTGGCTTTCCTGGTTTTGCTTCCTTACATTAAGACATGCAAGTTACCACAGTGCAGTGACAAAATGACGAGGCTCAGCAGCCTATAGTGTCGACAGCATGTGTGCCCCTTGGCAAATGACTTTGCTTCTCTGGACATCTGGTGTACGCCCTTGAAGAAGTCAGCATAAACCATGCAAGTGGCTAGCTGACGGCTCTTGTCATCTCTAATCATTGTTAGTAGTTCTCTTGTCAATGGATAAGGGCTAGGACCTGAGTTTGAGTTCTGGTGCAGACATTGGGTGCCCCTGGGCACATTACTGATAAATGAATTTAGATGATCAGGCATTTTTTTTTAAATTTTTATTTATTTTTTTTAATGTTCTACAATCACTACCATAAAATTAAGATTTTAACCCCACCACACACACCTACCCCCCCCCCCCCCCCCGCTACCTCCCTCCCTCCCCAAGACGGCATACAGTTCTGTATAGGTTCTACATATACTTTCCTATTGAATACGTTTTCACTATATAGTCATGTGTATGTAGACAAACTAAAATATATGAAAGAAATCATATAACAAATCAGAACATAATACAGAAACACCCACACACACAAACATGATCTGCTACATTCTGCAAATGAATTCTATAGTTCTTTCTCTGAGTGTGGAAGGCATTTTGCCTTAGAAAACCATTGGGATTTTTTTTTTTTTCTAAGTTCTTACGTTATTACGAAGCTCCACATCTACCAGACAAAACTCTCACACACTGTGGTCGTTGCTGTGCACAAAGTTCTCCTGGTTCTGCTCCTTTCGCTCAGCATCAGATCATATAAGTCCTTTCAGGCCTCCTTGAAGGCTTCTTGTTCATCATTTCTTATGGCACAATAGTACTCCATTATATTCATATACCATAATTTATTCAGCCATTCTCCAATTGATGGGCATCCACTTGACTTCCAGTTTTTGGCAACTACAAAGAGTGCTGCTATAAATATTTTTGTACATGTGGGACCATTTCCCATTTTTATGATCTCTTGGGGATACAGTCCTAGTAGCAATATTGCTGGATCAAAGGGTATGCACATTTTTGTAGCCCTTTGGGCATAGTTCCAAACCATTCTCCAGAAGGGTTGGATGATCTCACAGCTCCACCAACAATGAATTAGTGTTCCAACTCTCCCACATCCTCTCCAGCATTTATCATTTTCTTGTTCTGTCATGTTTGCCAATCTTATAGGTGTGATGTGGTACCTCAGAGTTGTTTTGATTTGCATCTCTCTAATCAATAGTGATTTAGAGCATTTTTTCATATGATTATAGATATCTTTAATTTCTTCCTCTGAAAATTGCCTGTTCATATCCTTTGACCATTTATCAAATGGGGAATGATTTGTATAGTTATACATTTGAGTCAGTTCTCTATATATTCTAGAAATGAGGCCTTTTTTCCCGAGCTTAGTCGTAAAAATTCTTTCCCACTTTACTGCATCCCTCCAAATTTTGGTTGCATTGGGTTTGGTTGTGCAAAAACTTTTCAGTTTAATGTAATCAGAATTATCCATCTTGCATTTCATAATGCTTTCTATCTCTTCTTTAGTAAAAAATTCTTCCCTTCTCCCTAAATCTGATAAATATACTATTCTTTTCCTCCAATTTGTCCATAGTATCGATCTTTACACCTAGATCATGTACCCATTTGGACTTTATTCTTGGGTATGGTGTCAGGCATTGGTCTATGCCTAGTTTCCGCCACACTGTTATCCAGTTTTCCCAGCATTTTTTGAGAGACAGTGAATTCTTATTCCAGAAGCTGGGGTCCTTGGGTTGATCAAACAGTAGATTGCTACATTCATTGCCTACTGTGTCTTGAGTGCCAAGTCTACTCCACTTGTCTACCCCTCTGTTTCTTAGCTAATACCAAGTGGTTTTGATAATTGCTGCTTTATAATACAATTTGAGGTCTGGTAGCGCTAGGCCACCTTCCCAAGCATTTCTTTTCTTTAGTCCCTTTGATATTCTGGACCTTTTGTTCTTCCAAATGAATTCTGATATTATTTTATCCAGCTCTAGAAAATAATTATCTGATAGTTTAATTGGTATGGTACTAAGTAAATTAATTTAGGTAGAATTGTCATTTTTATTATATTGGCTCGGCCTACCCATGAACAACTGATGTTTTTCCACTTACTTAAATCTGACTTTATATGTGCAAAAAATGTCTTGTAATTGTGTTCAAATAATCCCTGGGTTTGTTTTGGCGGGTAAACCCCCAAGTATTTTATGGTGTCTACCCTAGCTTTAAATGGGATTTCTCTTTCTATTGCTTGCTGTTGAACTTTGTTACTAATATATAGAAATGCAGATTTGTGTGGGTTTATTTTGTAACCTGCAACTTTGCCAGATTGTTTATTATTTCAAGTAGTTTTTTACTTGAATCTCTGGGATTCTCTAAGTATATCACCATATCATCTGTAAAGAGTGATAGCTTAGTTTCTTCTTTGCCTATTCTTATTCCTTCAATTTCTTTATCTTGTCTGATTTCTACAGCTAACACTTCTAGTACCATATTGAATAATAGTGGTGATAATGGACATCCTTTTTCACCCCTGATCGTATTGGAAATGCATCTAGCTTATCCCCATTGCATATAATGCTTGCTGAAGGTTTTAGGTAGATATTGCTTATTATTTTATGGAAAGTTCCCTTTATTCCTATGTTCTCCAGTGTTTTTAGTAGGAATGGGTGCTGCCTTTTGTTGAAAGCTTTTTCTGCATCTATTGAGATAATCATGTGGTTTTTGTTAGTTTTGTTGTTGATGATCAGACATTTCTTAAGGGCCAGCCTCTCTGTTCAGCATGAAGCCTCTCTTGATTCTAATAATAGGATTCTTGTGAGGATTAAATGTAAGAGTAGTTAGGATACCTTAAAATGCTCTATCATTGTTAATGTGCAGATGTTAGCTAAGAGGGTGTCATGACTGTCAGCCACTAAGGTCACCAGCCAGAGTGACCAGCATTAAGCCAGATCCTCAACGATCCAGCAGCAGTAACTCGTCTGTGCGACTGAGAGAGAGACGGTAAAGAGGCATCCAGGCCAGGGAGGATGGGTGAGGGATAGAATCCAGAAATGGAAATGGTGACTGAGAATCCCATTTGTGCTGCCTAGGGAAGACTGAGCTGGAACATTAGAAGCAACCATCGATTGTCTTTTGGTGACTGTTTTTATTATTTCTCTTTTCTGTCGTTAGTGGATCTAATTCAAGCCTACTTTTTATGCATTTATTGAAGTTAGGGGCCAGATGAAAATGGCTGCCAAGGTCCCTTATAACTCTCAAATTCCATAATTCTTTCTGTGTGTTTCTTCTTCAGGGCATACATCCATATCATTCTCTGAGCTACACCAGCGGAGACACAGCCACTGATTCACCAGTGCATGTGGGTCGTTCCGGGATGCCCGTCAAAGAAAGTCCAAGAAAGGAGAGTCTGCTCAGCTATTTGACTGGGAGTTTTCCAAGCTTGCATAATCTCCTGGAAGGGACTCCTCAGAGAAGTGCTGCAACAGTTAAAAGTAGTTCTCTGACAAGAACAGGTATTCCCTTCAGGTTAATCAAGCAAGTGTTGATTGACACCCACTGTATCAAGGAAGTGTGCTAGGCACTTGAGATGCAGAGAGAAAGCAGAAGAGTCCCTATACCCAAGGAGTTTATATTCTTGGTTTGAAAATGAGAAGGTGCTCTTAAACAAAAGTGTGAATTTGGATTTTTTCTTAAGTGAAACTAGTGTTTATAGTGTAAATAATATTTTTTTCCCTAAGTCAATCAATATTTATTTTTTAAACGTTTTATTTATTTTTATTATTTATTTAACATCAGTATTATGCAGTGTGGTTTTATAAGAAAGACTGCAAAATACTTCTCAACTACTGAGGAATCATTTCATAATAAGCACTGTCTGGCACTTTGCAGATAATACAGTTAAAAATACTGTACTCCAGAAAATTGTATTTACAGGAAACACGGTAGCCACAGACATGTTGTCTGAACATCCTTTGCTATCTGAGCCTTCCTCCGTCAGCTTCTATAATTGGATGTCAAATGCAGTGGGCAATCGAGGAAGTGTGGTACAGGAATCTCCTGCCCCAAAGTCAGGACACAATAGTCTTCCAACAGGTATTGTGGAGTTAAGCTATTCCTCATGTACTTGGAATTTTTTTACTTTTCTTATTTTCATAGAGTTCTGCTTTTGAAATATGACAGATATGAAATTCTGTGAAATGTTTGCCTGTTCACAAACTAGTTAAGAATTTGTGGGCTTTGCAGCGCATTAAATTTTGTAGAAATTGATGTCATCAGTTTGTGAAATATATATCACTGCATTAAATAAAAGGATTTATATCAAACTGTATAGCTTTGGGAAGGGAAATTTACCCAAATACATAGCCCTATATAAATGAAGTCATTTAAGACTTCATTTGTAGTGTGTGTTTGAAGATTAACTTCAAAACAGAAAAGAGAAAAAGAAAAAATGCAAGACAAAATTATGGTATTTTATACATACAGAGTATGAATCTTCTTTTTAATATTGAGATTTCTCTGAGGCATAATATTCAGAACTAGCATTCATTTATTCAAGAAATATATAATAAGTCCTTGTGGAGCCTGCAATTAAGAAGGAAAGGCCATGTCCTTCCATAGATAGTGAGGATTTTTTTTACTCAAAACTCACTCTCTGGTCATTGGGGGAAAAAAATCAGTTATTAACAACTTTGAAGGAGCCCATCTGTGAGTAATAGTTTGTGCCAGGAGCAAAATTGAATGTTAGGTCCTTTAACCTGACTCTCCCATTTGTGTGATGTAACAGCATCATAAATATTGTTATCTAAACATTATTTAGTAGACTCAGAAAAATTATATGATTTGCCTAACATTATACAGGGAAGAACTAGATGAAGGGGAATGTAAGCCTTGATTTCCCTATTCCAGATCCCATGTCCATTGCACAGAACCACAAACGGGGATATGTTGCTTCTTCTCTGCTCTCTCTGCCTTTGAAAGGCTGTCATCCAGATGCAAAATGAATTTCCTCCTTACCTCTACTTCCTTCAAAAGGCTTCTTCTAATTTCCCCAAATTGTAGGACCTTCCCCCATCCCACAAAACCTGCATAATCATGTTGTATTTATACTGTATTTATCCTGTATGTGCTTACCCGTGACCATGTTGGATCCTCCCTCATACAGTGTAAGCATCAAGCATTTGTGCTTTGTCATACCCAGTACCTGGCATGTCATAGACATGTAATAGGTGCTTATTGATTGGATGATTATCACACATGTATGTATGTGTGTATGCATAGCTGTAAATACATGTCTATATATCTACATAGATATGGATGTCTATATCTGTAGACACACACACAGACACCCATTGTTATTATTTGTAGGTGTTGCCCCCAACCTTCCTACAATACCCTCCGCTTCAGATTTCAATACAGTTTTGTCAAGTGACCAGAATACCTTGGATGGAACCCATTCTCAGCACAGCACAAGTCAGGATGATGTCGCAGGGGTAGAAGAAGCTAACCAGGGATTTCCTGCTGTCCAGCTTGCAGATGCCCAGGTGAGTGGTGCTTGTTGTGGTTGTATGTGATGAAGGCTTTTCCTGAGCTCTAGTCATTGTTAGCCAACTCCCAGACAGCTGCCATCTTCAGGCGTCCAACACCTTGGGATATGGGGACAAAAGTTGTCCAGGTAAAGCCAAATAAATAAAAGTTCTAAAAAAGCTTCTAAAATGTTTTATTATTGTGCATTAAAAACCAACTATACCATGATGCTGTTGGGTCAGCTGCCTATTTCTAACTGTACTGACATATTTTAGGCTCAATGCTGCCTATATATGGATTACAGATACTGAAAATCCTGAAGCAGAAGTCTCTCTGGATACTCTGTCACTTGAGGACCTCATCACTTGCTTTGGGTTTAGTGATAATTTCTGCAGATGAGTCTCACATCTCTGTCTCCATTTTTACTGTCTCTCCTGAGCTCCATTTCCACGTGTCCAGCTGCTTATTGGCTCTTTCAAGCTAGATGTTCTGTAGGCCTTTCACATGCAACTTGTTTAAAGCAGGATTCATTAACATTTTCCCCCAAAAGTATTCCTTTTCAAAAATTCTCAATTTCTGTTGAGACCAGCACCATCTTTCCACCTTGTCTTTCCTGACTGCTCACTCTTCCTTACCCAGCATATTCAGTCAGTTGCCAAATTTTTTCTTCTCTAGCTCCATAACATTTCTTTCACTCCTCACCTCCTTTCCTCTACTCACGTGGCCACTGTATCGATGAGGTTAGGTGCTCATCGCTTCTCTTTTGGACAGCTGTTAATGGCCATCTCCAGCATAGCCACCAAAGCAGTTTTCCTAAAGCTCAGGTCTGACCTCACTCACCATTCGTAAATTCAGATCTCCCTGCTATCTCTAGGATTACACACAAGCGTGTCTGTTTACCTTTAAAGCACTTCACAACCTGCCTTTCTAGTACCGAAGTATATGATGTCCTCATCTTAGCTATAGTTGAAGTGGCAAGGCACCTTAAGGGACAGAATAAATAGCGTCTCTGCTACCCTACCCATGCAAACTACCAATGAGCACAGCCTCTGTAGCCACCATTATGGGCATAAAGAAAACAGAAGAAAACCTCAAGTCATCTCTGCCCCTCCCTGCCCTGTGCTCCCCCTACCCTCACAGGACAGAACAAAGGGATGGCCAGAAGTCAGAAGGTACTGGGGAGGGCCCCACAGAGAATCCAGCATCACCTCTAGTAAGTTTGCCTGAAGTGTGAGGCCACTGCTGGTATTAGAGCTTGAAGGTAGCAAGACATCACTCCCAGCCTGTTATAGCAGAGCTACCTGCAGCTCCTGGGCACACACTGAGAGGCCTGAAGCCAACGTGATCTGGGGCCTGTCAGGGTCACAAGAGGGGAAGGAGCCCACTCCTGACGGGGCAATGTGCAAGAGAGACAGGGACAGACCAATTCCAGGATCCACACTTCAGGAAACTGGCATAGAAATCAGCAGCTGAGACAGGATGGGCAGCAGAGTCTGCTGGGCCCACACAAGAGGACTGGTGTATACTGTGGGCTAAGATGGAAGCATTAACTGTGGAAGCCTGAGGCCCTGGATTCAGATCCCCTCTCTGTTACTACTTGTGACCTCAAACAAGTCCCATGACCTCCTTGAATCTCAGTTTCCTTGTCTCTAAAATGAGGAGATTGAGCCCAATTGCCTCTCAGATCCCTTCATCCATCTCTACAGTTATGACCTCAACAAACCAAGAAGCAAAGTCAGGGGAAATGAATAACCACAGAAAGTACAGGGAAAGCCTCCAAGGCCAAAAATAAGTATCTTTTATGAGTTATAGCCTGCCCCATTCCATTTCTCCCTTTCTCTTCCCAGAATTTTCCTCCTTCACCCCTTAATTTTTATTTTATTTTGTTTTTTGTGTGGATATCATCTTTTCTGATATAACACACCCTGTACTCTCTCTCTATGTGTATGTATGTATGTGTGTGTGTGTTTGTATGTACAATCTCTCCATCTACCCAAATACTGAGAAAATATTGAAGAGTTACAAATATTTTCTTTCCATGTAGTAATGTAAACAGTTCAGCTTTAGAGAGTCTTTTATGATTTTTTCTTTCCAGCTTACTTTTTCATGCTTCTCTTGATTCTTGTCTTGGGAAGTCAAATTTTTCTATACAGATCTGGTCTTTTCCTCAGCATGAATGATTGAAAGTCGTCTATATCATTGAATGACCATCTCTTCCCTTGAAGTATTATACTCAGATTTGCTGGGTAGGTGATTCTTGGTTTCAATCCCAGTTCCTTTGACCTCTGAAATATCCCATTTCAAGCCCTTTGATCCCTTAATGTTGAAGCTGCCAGATCCTGTGTTATCCTGGTTGTATTTCCACAGTACTCAAATTGTTTCTTTCTAGATGCTTGCAGTATGTTCTCCTAGGAACTTTGAAATTTGGCCACAATATTCCTAGGAGTTTCTCTGTTCAGGTCTCTTTCAGGATGTGATCGGTGGATTCTTTCAATATTTATTTTGCCCTCTGATTCTAGAACATCAGGGCAGTTTTCCTGGATAATTTCATGGAAGATAATGTCTAGGCTCTTTTTTGATCATGACTTTCAGGTAGTCCCGTAATTTTTAAATTATTTCTCCTGGATCTGTTTTCCAGGTCGGTTGTTTCTCCACTGAGATATGTTTCACATTATCTTCTATTTTTTCAAAGTTTTGGTTTTGTTTACTCACTGCTTGGTTTAACTCAAAGTCGTTCGTTTCCCTGGACTCAATTCTTTCTTTCAGCAAGTTATTTTGTTCATTGAGTTTTTGAACCTTCTCCTCTATTTGACTAATTCTACTTTTTAAAACCTCCTCCTTCTCATTGGCTTTTTGGACCTCTTTTTCCAATTGAGTTAGCCTCTTTTTAAAGCTGGTATTTTCCTCAGCATTTTTTTGGTTCTCCTTTAGTAAGCTGCTAACTTGTTTTTTAAGGTCTTCTATTGCCTGAGCCCAATTTCAGTTCCCTTTGGAGGCCCTGGAGGCAGGGACCTTGACTTCCTCTGACAGTATGCCTTGTTATTCCTCACCTGAAAGGATGGGAGCAGACACCTGTTCCCCAAGAAAGTCACCTACTGTGGTCTTTTTTTTTCCCCCATTTTTGGGCATTTTCCCAGCCAGTTACTTGACTTCTGAGTTTCCTCTCCACACCCACCTCACCTCCAGTTCTGCCCAGCCAGCACTGGGGGCTGAGATTCAGATGAGCTGCTCCAAAGCCTCAGGGGGTTTAGGTGGGGGCAGGGCTGCTATTCAATGTGAGATTAAGATCAGCTGCTCTGGAGGAGCAGGGCCGCGCCACACAGGACTTAGTTCCCTCAGGGGATTTTACAGTGGATGTGGGCTACTGCCTGCTTTGGGAGCCCTGTCACTGCTGCCTCTACTGCTGCCTCCTGAGGAGGCCTGAGTTGTGGGGACACCCCACACTGCTCTCAGCCAGCAGAAAGGACCCTCTCACTGACCTTTGCCGCCTGTGGGTTGAGGGATCTGCACTGCCACTGGAGATTCTATCCCTGAAGCCTCCTCGGATCTGCTCCTTTCAGTGCCACATGGCCAAGGCAGGGCTGGGCTCTACTCCCTGTCCGGTGTGTGACAAACCTTTCCTGTAGGTCTTTCAGGTCTGTCTGGGGTAGAAATCTCCTCCACTCTGTTGTTCTGTGGCTTCTGCTGCTCTAGAATTTGTTGAGAGTTCTTCTTCACAGGCATTTTTTGGGTTGTGGGGTAAGAACTAAGCGTATGTGTATCTTTCATCTTGTCTCCTCCCCCAAAAAATAGGTATCTTGACCACAAGGACAGGTAACACTGGAGAAATGGAGACAAAAGTGAAAACTGAATTGAAATAAGATCCCTGGAGGGAAAGTACTTTAAGCAAGATAAATAGCTTAGAACAGAAGGTTGAGGCCTTATCCAAGTAGGGACATCCCGAAAACTGGGCTGGGGCAGACCAAAGATGGAGATAGAGAGGAGAAGGTGTGTGCTGCCCTGGAAACACAGGAAGAGCACTTCATTGGTATTTATGCGTGGATAGGAAGTGAACCTGCAAGAAGCCTTAGGAAATAGAATGGAAGCCGCAGGGTTTTTGTATGGGGTTTCTTGTTTTGTAACAGCTGTATTTAACCTTCTGATAAACATGCTGAGTGGATCCCAAAAGTGAGAATTTTGATGAATTTGTTAGTGAGTACAGTCAGGCACAAAGTTAATGACAGTATTTTGTATGTTGTAGGTTGTCTTCAGACCACTTCTGAGCCATATAGGGATTCAGTCCCAGGATGCAATGCCACTCTGCTACCGAATGTACTTTGGAGAGCATCTTTCCTTCTCAGGGACGTTAGATTGCCTCCGAGCGGATATTGTGGATTCAGACACAGCCAAGGAAAGAAGAGGCAAACGAGCCCGACGGTGTGTTTAACTTTTTGTTTTTTTAATATTTTTTCTCCAAGCCAATAAGGTAGAAATTAGTTTCCTATTTTTAGATTTTCATTAGGAACCATGACTTATCTTGATAGAACAATCTACCCTCCTCAGTTCAGCAGGTCTAACCGAGGTCCACATTTGATCACTTAATGAAACAACTACATTTTATCCTTAAAAGGTATTAAGAAAAGGCATGTTTTCCTGACACAGGAATGTTTGAGACTTAATGTACATATTAATACATATAATAATACATATTATTATATGTATATACATACATATTATAATTACAGTAATTATTATACAATATTATAATTACAATAATACATACATATTATACATACATATAATAATACATATTATTACTAATAACTGGGGTACATGGTTAATCATGGAAGGGTCTGTTTTTTAAGCATTCTAGCAGTGGCCTTTGTGGATGTTCGGTTGTTTTTCAGTCATTTCCAACTCTTAGTGACTCCATTTGGAGTTTTCTTTAGCAAAGATACTGGAGTAATTGGTCATTTCCTTCTCCAGCTCATTTTACAGTTGAGGAGCTAAAGCAGACGAGTTAAGTGAGTTGCCCAAGGTCAGACAACTAGTAAGCATCTGAGGCTAGATTTGAATTGGTGAAGAACAGTCTTCCTGACTTCAGACCCCGCACTCTGGGCCCTATGGTGCTGCCTAGCTATCCCAGCAGTAGCCTACCAAAATCAGAATAGGTCTAAGTAGAACACTGCTGGTGCAGAAACCCAAGAGCCAACCTCAGTGGCCACCATAGTTATATGGTTTGTGTTATTGTGTATGAGAATCTGCACTCATATTACAAGGGCTGGACTTTGCCTTGCCCCCACCCCAATAATCCACCCCAGATATTTTGCTTAGGGGACTTATCTTCCACCCACAGCCTCTGCCATGTCTACTTTTCTGTCATGGTGGCTTAAAGTGGGATGATCGTTTATCTCAATTGTAATCAAGTAAAAATACTCTGACCCCAGGAAAGTATTTGATATGCAGAGTCTGAATCAACTTTTTGATTGGGATTTGCCTTTCTATGTAGATTTGCGTATTTTCATTGAGAGGGATAACCCTGTTTAGTGTCCTGTGGTACCGTCTGCCTAACGTGTAGGATACTAGAAACATAGAAAGTTAGAACTGGAAGGGGGCGTGCTGCAGATAAAGACACTGAGTCCCAGGAAGGCACAGTAGTTTTCCAAAGCAATAAAATGAGGATTTCAGCCCAGTGCACTTCCCCTTAGACTGCGGCATAGCAAGATAGAAATTACATCTGATTTATTCCAGATATAAAAGACTGGCATCAGACTGATGGAGGAGCTTGGAAAATGTAGTTTTTCCTTTGTTGTGGTAAAAGAAGAGGCCGGGAGCTAGAAGGAGAGGGGCTAAATTTGTGATTTCAGTCATAATAGGAAATCTTGGGCGAGGAAACTCCCTCTGTATAACTCAGTGCCCTTTCTGTGTTGAAGCAGACCATTCCCCTTCCCACTTCACTTCCCCTTGAAAAATGTTAAGAAAACATTTTACCCAATATGCTAGTCTAAAGCCTGTGAGTTAGTCTTAATCAGAAAATTGATCATTCATTCTTGAATTATCCATTCAGACATTGTCCTGCACTGAATCCTTTCACCCCCTTATCAAAGGCCTAACCACTTTCTCTGAAGAATCTGGGAGAAATTCTGTTGTCTCTTTTGACCCCCAGGCAAAGGGTCCCAGAGCCCACCATAAGAGACTAGTCCTCTCTTTCCCCATCCTTTGATTGGATTAGGTTAATGACCAAACTAATAGAGGAAAAATCTCTGCTTCCTTCAGTTATTGCAGATTTCTCTTATGTGAACCTTTGAACAACTAGAAAGGAGAGTCCTTAAGAGTAAATGTTTGAACAATTTTAGGAATATGCATCTCTAAGTTTAACCAGAGGTTAAGAGGTTAAGCATTCTCTTTGGAGGCAGACTGCCGCTCCATCTGGACTGTGCCACGTAAGCTCATGTCTGGGAATGCTCAGCACTGGCAGTCCCGAGTGACTCTGGGAGAAGCATCCAAGGGCCTCCAGCTTTAATCTCCCTCTAAGCCAAAAAATGCTTAGATTAAAATAATTTTAATTAATAAAATTGCCTTTGTCATACTTCTGCCTAAAACACAGAGTAGAAAATTTCCTTCCACATGTGCATGTCTGGTCTTGAGGGATGACCAAAGCTCTCAGAAGTGCCATAACTAGTACCCAGTCACACAGACACAGAACTTGAACCCTGGTCTTTGTGGCTCTGGAGGAAACTCTCTAGCTGTGTCCTAGCAGTGGGAGTATTGGGGGAAGAGAGGGGAAATCTAGCAGCAAGAAGTGGTTGCTGTTGAGCAATTATTTATTTATTCTCGGTTCTCATGGGCCTTAAAAGCTTGAGATCACTGAAGTGTAGCATGTGTCCAGATGTGCATCTCTCTAGTGCACACATGTGTGCATGTGTAGATTTTACTGTCATTTGGCATAATGAATATGGAAACACTGTTAGGGAAAATCTGTTGGTGCCTGATCTTGGGTAGTGGTACCTGATCTTGGGTAGCCCTGCCTGCCCATAGTTGCTAAGAGATAGCTTGATCTAAGAGATAATTTGCTCATTGTATTTCATTTTAAATCAGTAACATGATAAAAATGCTTCTTAAAATTTTTTTTAGGAAAAAAATCAAGCAAGAGACTTGCTCATTCAACTGATTATGATGCAGGATAGAAAAACAAACAAAAAGTTGATTCAGATGCTTGGGATGGGAGACAGTGCAAAGGTGTACCCAAGCTGTGGGCTGGGACACTGAGGCAATGTACTCCTAATGGGATTTAGGACTGCGAGGTAGATGTCCAAAAGTGGCAGAGAGGAACAGGAGAATGTAGGCCCAGGGAGCCCTCTGTTCAACGCCTGCGTGTGTTGTCAACCTAAACCAACACTCTAATCTGGTGTGGGGCAAGGCCTGCAAGGAGAGCCATTCAGTGACAGAGAACACAGATCAGAGATGGAGATGGGAAGAGGTTTACCGAAAATCACCCCCACTGTGAGGGGAGCAAAGGGCTCAAGGAGGAGAGCTGCATTCATGTATTGACTCCAGGCCTAGTACTTTATCTGAAAATATAACAAAACAAAGAAACTTTTCCACCAGGTATTGACTAGCCACTGACTTCAGGAAGGTCACTCAGCCTCCTCTGTTTCCATTTCCCTCTTTATTAGTAGTAATAATTTCACCTTTTTATAGTTATGTATGTCTAGACCCTTGATTTCGTTGATGGAGTGAACTCCATGCGTGGAAAGCTCCCTTCACTGATGCAGGGACAGCATCTCTGCTCCTTAGTATCTTGGAGAGGTTCTAAGGTCCTAAGAATTGAAGTGAGAAATTGAGGGATTTGTCTGTGCTCAGTCACACAGCTTATGTGTGTCAGTCAGGAGCTGAACCCACAGCTTTCAGTCTCCAAAGCCAGTCCTCTATCTGTTGGGTCAAGTTGGTCCCCAGTAAGAAGAAAAGAATTTTGTTTAACACTTTAAGCTTACAGAGCACTTTGCATCCACTAGTGCTACTTGTCACCTTAAGGATGTTGTGACTTTAAAAGCAGTCATAGGTGTGAAAGCACTTAGAAGAATGAGAATGTATGATCTAGCTTCCCACAATGTATTATGACCTGCCAGATTATCTTCCTCTGCATTCCAGAAGGATGAAGAAAACAATTTTCCCCCTATTTCAAGTAAGTTATTTTCTTAAATAATAAATTCATTTTGAAATATACTGTGACTGAAAGAGGGTGGAGCAGGTCCAAAAATGACAACTGTGATGGACTGGAGACACTGATTTTAATTGCCCAAAGGGGAGGAAATATACCTTGCACCATATTTGATAGGTTTAATAAGGGATATCACTTCACCAAGCAAAAATAATGACAAACTCACACCTAGAACTAATAATTCACCTATTGCCCAGCTTGCGTTGCCTCTTATGTAGAGAATTTGGTTGTGAATTGATAAAAATTGAACTCCTTTGTATTGCTTGCCTTCTCAAATGGGTAGGGGAGTGAGGACTGGAGGAGGGGAGAGGATCTGGAACTCAAAATTTGAAAATGAACAGTAAAATAAATATGCTTCTGATGAATGGAAGGATAGGCAAACAGACTGACCTTGCTTGGAACTTTTAACTCTTTCCCTTAATTTTCAGGCAAGGACATGTCAACCTTCCTCCACTTGAGTTCAAACCAGCATTAATGCTGGAAACCTTCAGCATCAGTGCTGTCGTAATGGAGAAGTCAACATGCACACCTCAGAACTCAGCCAATGCTTTTTCATTTCATGACCTCAACAAACGTTATTTCAACACCTTTCACTGTAATTTTACCATTTCTTGTCAGTCAATAAGCCAGCATGTGGACATGGCTTTGGTTCGTCTAATTCACCAATTCAGTACGATGATAGATGACATAAAAGCCACCCAGACAGACATCAAACTTAACAGATACACGGCAGGCTCCGCGTCCCCCACACCTACCTTCAAAACCCACAAACATCGAGACTTCCGCTCCTCCGACTTCAGCCGGAGCTCCCGGGGGAGTCTGAATGGTGGAGGGAGAGTGAGCAACACCAAGAACAAACGAGCCGGCAACGAGAACAACAAGAAGGAAGCTCGGAACAAGAACTCTTTGGGGCGGTCTGAGAGAAGAACCTCCAAAGTGTCAAGGAAGGGTTCCAAGGAGGTGGTCGATCACATGACTGTCCACATGGACGACTCTGACTCCATCACAGTGTCCGAACAGAGTGAGCCCTCAGCAGAGTGCTGGCAGAATATGTACAAGCTGCTTAACTTCTATTCGCTCATCTCTGACCCGACAGGCATACTGGAGAAATCTTCAGAAACTTTTGGTCCGACCGGTAAGGCACCATCCTTGGATTTGCAGGTTAAATGTTCTGCTTCTGTTTGTCGTAAATAATATCAGGACTTACCTTAAGTTTACAAACGAGTTCTTCGAGAGGAGGCTGTGATGAAGCTGAGCTCTCGGGTCCTCTACCATTAGGGGTTTTCATCTCCTTTTGACCATCTGTCTCTTGCATTGGTATTGAAAACGACTGGTAAATCCTGAGGGCTGTGCAATTCGGAGTTGGGGCTGTGCTCAGCTCCGCTCCTGAAATTTGTATTGTTGGTGGGGCAGGCTCAGTCTTTGCAGAATACAAGATAAATTAACATTCAAGAACTATATATTTCCTTATATTTTTCCTAAATTCTTAACAGCTACAGATTTTTCAGATGGAATTAATCAGAAAACTTTCTATTAATATGCACATTTTGCAATCTAAGAATGGATATTTTGGTTTCAGCATCTATATACATTATAGTGCTAATGATACATTATACACACATTGCAATACTAGTAATGAATTTCACCTGTTTGGGTGAGATTTAAGAATTGCAAATTAAAATTAGATTCATCTTTCAAACCAGAAAATCCTCATTTTTAGGAAGTATCTTCATGTGAGCCAGAGAAGTTACAAAAAAGGATGTGTCCAATACCCTTGTCTTATTCCTGTTTTCCATTGCTTAACTTTGGATACGTCAATTTGCCCACATAGGAGTTCGGAGCCCTACAGAGCCTCCATGTAAAGTTGTGTTTGAGAATGAACAGGATAATAACAGCTTAACCAAAACACAGAGGAAACGAAGCTTGGTCACTTCAGAACCTCAGAATGTTACTCTGATAGTTTTTGGCATTGGCATGGTGAACCGTACGCACCTTGAGGCAGACATTGGTGGACTCACGATGGAATCAGAGTTGAAAAGGATTCATGGCAGTTTTACCCTTAAGGAAAAAATGAAAGGTGAGATTTTTTTAATACTGTAATGCAACTTTACCAATAAAATTGTTTTAATTCCATGGTTCCAAAATTTCTGCTTTGTAATTTCTTCTCTCAGGGCTCTGTCAGCAGGTGGGAAATCATGTTGGGCTGGCATATTTTGGGGTCACTTAGTGAAAGGACTTCATAGGACGTGTGTAAATATAACATGCCCTTGTGTGTGATTTCTGGCTGACATCCAGCAGCTCTTTAACTGTACTCTCTGGGCCTGATTTTCTTCATCTGTGAAATGGGGATAATGATGATTAGATGTTCTCCTTCGTGGGGTTTCTGTGGAACTGACACCTTGTTATCCTAAATGTTTTAGACACATTTAGATACAAGCTTCGGTCACTACGAGCAGTGATGCCCCAGGAAATAGAGCATTTTAACTGGAAACAAATGGAGATCGCACTGTAACTGCGGCATGTGGTAGTGAGGTTTCTTTAATTAAACTGACATTTCCTAAATTGACCAACAGCTTACAGAATTTTTGGAATATGTCAATGAAAAGCTACTTCACAAGGGCTGTCTTTTTAAACTTGTATTGTTTTTTTTTATGAGGCATTAGGTAAAGATGGGACATGGAATGACAAAGAAGCTGCTAGAAGTCTGAGCCCTAAAGCCACAGCAACACCTCCTACCTGGGGATTTACAGCAGAGGTGTCAAATCCTTCAAACACAATTTTAATATAATTGGAAAATGTGTAACAAAATAAGTAAAATACCAGCCAACGTAGGTAATGAGAATTTGTGGTTTTCTAAGGCAGTGTTGCCAGTGGCCAGGGTTTGGTTCTATCTGAGTTTGACAGCACTGATTTCAAGGCCGGGAATCTCAGAATAGACATTGCATGTCCTGCTTGGTATTAGCCACGAGGCTTGTGAAGAGAAGACTGGTTTACATTGTTCCAGGTCTTCATCCTTTGTATAGTGCGTCGTGCACAGCAGCGTGGCGAGGGAGTTTGCTGCAAGGATTATTTCACCCTTTTTTACTCAGGAGAAAACTCAGAGTCAGAGAGTGACGTAAACTGTCCAGGTCACAGCTAGCTAGCCAATCAGAGGGATAGAACTGAACCCAAATTTTCTGACAGTGAGACCAGCAGTTTTTCTCCTGTACCATGATATATAGGCGATGTAATCCAGGAGATGGCTACAGTGTAATGCCTGTATTGTACTTACAAAAACTGTTGTGAATGAAGTCAACATATAACTGACCTTTGAAGCACAGTTAACACTTGGTTTTGCATACTGCGCAAAGTTAATTCCAATCATTTTCCTCCTTGTTTTTAAAGATGTTTTACATCAAAAGATGACTGAGACTTGTGCCACCGCTCATATTGGTGGGGTTAATATTGTGCTTCTTGAGGGGATTACACCAAATATACAGTAAGTAGCAGGGTTTTTTCTTCATTCTTCTTACCATTATGTGGTTTTTTTAGAAAAAAATTAACATTCAAGATCTATATATGTCCTGTTTCCTCTCATTCACATTTTATATGCCATATTAAGTTACTAAATTGTTTAAAAGTTTTGGAAAATGTGATTGTTTTAGGCAAGACTTCTTTCCTTTGCAAAAAGAAACAACCCTAGAATTTGGTGCCATTTCTATCAGATTCCAAGAAGTATCATTGCCACAAGAAGACTTCTTAGCCCCCATCTTATAACCCACTAAATTCAGAAGGCAATGCCAGCAAGAACACAAGAATGGCGACATTCTCTTGCAGCAGAATCTGACCTAGGTTTATGTAGAATTGTCAATAATTTTTAAAATCAATTTTTTTCAGTTTATCATAGAGGCCAAGATTAACACACTGAGAATTAAGAGCTATAACATTAGGGCAGGGTAATAGTGACCTGAATTATAAATAAGTAAGGGCTTATGTGTGAATATATCCCTAAAAAAGTCATTTTGAAAGAGACAAGAAATAAAAAAATGCTCCATATGTTGCCTATGAAGAAGGAAAAATAAGTAAACATACCATCATTGATCAGATGACTTACGTACCCTCAGTAAGGATCATCACTGTCAAAATTGTTGTGTCTAGTAGTAGACTTGAAGAAAAAATAAGTCAGGCACCATGAAGACACCCAGTCATGCTTCATAAACTAGGAGAGAGATCATAGGCTACTGTTGAATGTGCCCTCCTCCCAAATGCCAGCATTTCAAATTATTATCTGTTTGTTGTAGATTCAGCTTTTTGCCACGTAGTATAGTGAAACAGAAACAAAAAACCAGTCCCATGTTCTTGGATGGGGAGGTAGAGTGAAGGTCATCTGCATGGCCTCTGTGCCCTGCACACAACTTTGACTCCCATGGCCGCTCAGCTGTTCAGGCCAAGATGATAGACGAGGAGCTGGGCAGTCAGGAGGGCAGGGGCCGTGCGTCCACACCTCAGTTTGGCGATAGCCAAAGAAGGTGCCTTCAAGGAATTTTATTGGAAAAATCTGAGTGAATGTTCATGAGTCCCCAAGGCCATCAGCATCTCTCTTTTGTATTGGGCCTTGCTTCTCTTTGGACCTTGTACGTCTGATCTCTTGTGAAAGAGAAGGGAACAAGAACTTAATATCAAACTTCTTGGGAAGCTAGATTAATGTGGTTATGTTAAAAAGAGTTTTTCAGATTACTTGGCATGCTGTAACTAATGTTTGCATGAATGTTCTTTATTTGCTTTCTTTTTCTCTCCTTTTTCTTCCATCTTCATCTATAGACTGGAAGATTTCCCTACATCTCCTACAAGCACGGCCAAACAAGAATTTCTGTATGTCATTCTGCTTACTTGGCTTTCAGTTGATGTGAGAGTGTGTGATTTAGAGACAGAATGTGTTATTCCTGTTGCCTTGTTACTGCTTTATTACTGTAATAGAACTTCTCTTACATTGTATGCTTTCATTACTATATCAATACATACCTTCCTTATGAATCAGTGCTAATTTATCCTTGGGGAATGATCAGTCCTTATAGGACTGTGGTCATATGGAATTGATGGTTCCCTGACTTGTTAATTGTTGATATGTGTCTCACCTTAAAGGATGTTATCTCAAGCTTAGAACAGAAGACATAAAGTTCTCTTTTATTATAGTCAATATATTTTATCATATCAATATCAATTATTTTTTCATATTTTATCGTCATATCAATATCAATTATTATAATTTCAAGTAGAATTATTAAAGCACTAATACCTAAGAGGTGATATTCTCTTTAAATTTTTTCTTTCTTTTAAAATTAACTAGAGTAGAACTTCTAATGTTGGTGCCAGGAGGATGGAACTTTTGGTTATTCTGTCCTCAAACCATATTACATTTTACTTATGTTTTGAGGGATTTGATTTTTATCTGAATCTGTTTAATAATGAGTCATGCTGTAAATTTAAGATATTTATTGTACAATAATCTTTAAAAATTTTAAGCAGTTAAGTTAGCATTAATAATCAAACATACTTTATATGCATTTTATTCCTTGATTTTAAAAGGCTTGATATTATAATATGATATTGAACTTATTTAAAAGTCTTTTTTAGAATGTAGCCCTGGCCATAGGTAATTGAAACTGGAAATAGAGTAAACCCAAGTCCTTTGGTGTACAAATGGTATAAATAGGCCATATGTCAGACAGTTTGTGAAAGTGAACTGGTTCAGGAGCAGGACAGTGCTAGGGATCAAGAGGGAAAATGAAGTAGAAAGTACTAGGCCTAGGTCTTAAAATGTGAGTGTTAGCTGGTGCTATATTTCTTCCTAGTGACTCCTAGATAGATATCTTTTTTCCCCTCATGGCCACTCTGATCCTTTCCAAGAGGCGACAAAGTCAGTGAAGCCTTAGTAACTGAGAGCCCTGTCATTATCTGTTTGACTTTTATAGTACTATTGTCATTTTCTTCCTATTCATTGTAGAAGTGATAAAAGCTAAAAAGAAGTTTCAGAATTTTAAAAAAAATTTCTTCTTTTCTGTCGTTTCTTATTTATTTTTCCCCAGTGTTTTGTTTCTTGGTTTGTTTAATGCTTTAGTAGAGTTCAACATAGTTTCTTGTTTCATAACACCATTGGGGGATCTTTTTTTTGTTCTTAAATGTTAATTTAGTGCATGTGATTTTACTATGTGTTTGTCCAGTAGTTAGAGATGACAAGAGTTAGAAAATGAAAGATCCATAGAGGTTTAATGTCTGCATGCTTTTTGAATATCGATGTTTTCTTGCACATATATGTTCATATTAATACCCTCTTAGAAATCCCAGACACATCATTAAAATTGCAATACATTTTTTTTGCTTATCATGAATTGAGTAGATTACTTTAAAAGCACACGTTGCTTCCATGTTGTATCCCATGTATGTATGCAAGGTCTGAAGACACATATAGTTTCTTAAAGTCTGATATGCATGCTCCACACATGCTTATATTATGTATAGAACTTCACTTTTCAAAGGTATTGGAAAGTATCTTCTAGCAGTATATTTCTTCTCTCTTGCTAGAACTGTAGTGAAGTGCAGCATTGCCAAGTCCCAAGCCCTCTACAGTGCACAGAGAGGGCTGAAAACCAACAATGCTGCTGTATTCAAGGTGGGAGCAATCAGCATCAACATTCCCCAGCACCCAGCCACCTTGCACAGCATGATGGTCCGCAGCTCGCACCAGCTTTCCAAGCAGATCTCAGATCTCATCCGACAGCCATCGGCAGCGTAAGTCCTTTCTTCGTTGGCGGTGGTGTTGTGCGCCTCTTTGAAGCTATACAAGTGTAAACTAAGAAAGATGGGTCATGAGGAGACAGATTTTTTCTGACCAACTTTGGAGAAAGGATGCAGATCAGAATAATATCCTCGGATTTGAAGTTGGTATCCTGGCATCAGTGGAATAACATCCCCTGTCCTACAGAAGTGTGACCCTGGAGAGTGGTGGGCTTTGTGAAAGGTCATTTAGGTATTAATTCCAGTGACTTGTACTTTCGAGTGTTTTAGAACTATATGTATCCCAAAGATCTATTAACTGTAAATACAGTAAAAAAAAATTAGCCCCCTCTGCATGATCAGATCTATTTTAAGACAGAAATTGATTATCCCAAGGGACCATGTCAGATGGTAGTATACTATGACCTTATCTTTTGCCATCCATCTCTCTCCAGAAAGACAACACTGTTTGCGAGTCTAGCTCCAATGTCAAGATGATAATATGTTTTAGAGTTGGAAGAAACCTTAGACATCCTCTAGTCTAACTACCTCACTGTATAGATGAGGAAACTGAGGCCCAGAGTGGTTAAGTGATTCATTCATCTAAAATCACATGTGTTTAGTAGTAGAATTAGGATTTCCATGTAAATCAAAACATGTAGAAATGCAAAACAAAATTTACGTTTTTTTTCCTTTGCAGTGGGGTATCTTTCATTTGTTTCTTAGGGTTTTAGAACCCTTCTGTTAGATATTTTTTAAGCCCTAGAGCTCAGACTTCTCGGAGTGCTCCTAGTCATGCGTTGGGAGGAGGAGTGGTGAGCATGCTGCCTTTGGAGTCAGCAGCCCCAGATTTCTCAGGATTTCCTCCAGCTCTGTGTGTTCGATCTTACAAGGAGAGGGCACAGATACACACTGCATTTCCTTTTATTGTGGTATTTTAAAGAACTCCTCAGAGTGTCTCAAGGATTTCTGAATGACTGAGGACAGAACTTGAAAGCATAGCTTTAAAGAAGCTTTGCCATTTTTAAAGTAAAATGAGATTTAAAGGTGTGAAATAAAAAATCTTGATTCCCTGACTTTTTGTAACCCAAGGCAGATGTTGGGGAGCAGAGTGACGAGGAATAGATGTGAGGGCCATGGTGAATTGAATGAAGGAGCTCAGACTGTCTCCAAAGGCATTTATTGGGGTGATGTTCCTTATGGGAGGCCAGAGTGCCCAGAGGTTCCTACTCCCTGTGAGAGACCTGGAGGAGGGGGAAAAGCATGGCTTATGCCTGGAACGTCAGGTGATCCAGAGTGTCTTTGTAAATGCATTTAGATAAGCAGGGGGAACAGAAAAAGGGAAGGGAGGAGCTGTTCTGGAATGTCCAGTAGTCCCAGGTGCTTTGGGAATGCATGCACATAAGCCCACAGTTGTGATCTTAACAGAGTATGTATCTTGTTGAAAACTTAAATAAATTTAAATTTTAAAAAAAAAGAATATATATCTTTTGCGGGGGAGTGACTGTGATTTCATTAGTATAAGGAACTTTGGGGTGAGGGAAAGTCCTTCCCCCAGGACTGATCAGTGACTCTTTTCTGCAACTACAAGTCTTCGAGGGTGCTGGGCATTGTGAGTGGTCAAGTCACGTATCCAGAGTCACAAAGCTGAGGCTTAAACCCCGGCTTCCTGACTCCTTACATGCATCTAGATGTCTCTGTTTATTACATGCCTGCTATTGAGAACGCATTCTTAAAGTAAAAATTGAAACTTCTTACCATGATTCTTTTTATTAAACCAACAGCCCACAGTCTACGAAAGAAGATATTGCGACCCCCTTGCCTTCGGAAAAAACTCCAAGTGTTAATCAGACTCCTATTGAAACCAATGAATTTCCACAGCTGCCTGAAGGCTTGGAAAAGAAGCCTATTGTTCTTAAGTTCAGTGCCATGTTGGATGGAATAGCGATTGGAGCAGCGCTCTTACCATCTCTAAAAGCAGAGTATAAGATGGGAAGAATGAGGAGTCACGGGATGACAGGTGTGGAGATGCCTCTGCATTTCTGGTCCATTTCAAGGCCTCCTTCCAGGCAGTGGCTGACCGTGTCATCTGAGGGTGGAGATACTTTGGGTCTTGTTATTTGCAGATGGACTCAGAGGATCTTAGGCCAAGACCCACAGGCTGGCCGTAGCAGTTTGGGGTGCTTGTGGTGTACACGTCACTCTTTATATCACAAACTGCTACAGAAGCAGTAGATATGCTTCCTGGGCCTGAGAAAGTTGAGATTTCGCCGGGAAGCTGGAGGCTCCAAACCATGAGCACTATATGTGATTTCATTGTCAAGCTTTCATAAATTTAATTCACATAACAATATTTGGGATAATGAAAGGTTAAATGATTTTATGTGCTAGCTCCCTCAAGAAAGAACTTCAGCAAATGAACTCAGATTATTGAGGTTTCAGTAAAGGCCATATTTTTTTTCAAACCCTTTTCACAGTTGTTAAATTGTTTGAAGCACTAACTCACTGGAGGCTGAGAAAAAGAGTAGTTGGAGGAGATGAGACGTGGGAGAGAAAACTTTATTCTTCACATCCATTTAGCTTCTGGCTTCCTGTCTAGCTCTTTGTTTTAACTTCTTTCAAAAAGATCTGAGTTGATGTCTAAGGCCTGCAGTGTGATGATCTTATTTTCTCTCCACAGAGGCTCTTTAATTGGGATAAGGGTTTTTGGTTCTATGGAATTGGTTGTCCTACAGCTTAAAAAAAAAAAAGTTTGATACCTTTAAGTTACTTTATTAAGTATGGTTCATTTGACTTAAATCCCTGCACGTTCATTAGGTCCTGTAGGAATTTCTGAGGGTACAAAGACAAAACCAAAACAGCGTTGCCCTAGAGGAAATTCGTATTCTGTGAGAGAGAACAACCTGCTGACGTACAGCGTGCACACAAGTGTGCGGGCTCTGTAGTGAATGGAAGATAATTTGGAGGTGGGGGAAAGTGCTGTAGCCTGATAGGGTTAGGAGGGTGTCTTCTATTCATTAAAGATTTGTTTTTCCTCCTGTAGGATTAGGCTTAATTTACCTTACTAAAGTATTTTTCATTTTAAGTCTTGATCTTTTGCTTTCTGGAATGTCACATTCCAAGCATCTTTACAGAGGTGGCTGCTAAATCTTACATGATCCTGACTGTGGCTCCTTATTACTTAAATTCTTTCTGGGTGCTTGCAGTATTTTTTTCTTTCCCCTTGATTTTGGCTAAAGTACTCATGGAATTTTTCTTTGGGGAGTATCTTTCAGGAGGCGATTGGCAAATTCTGTTTTCACTTTGTCCTCTGATTCTAAGGGATCTGGAGAGGGGGTTTTTTGTGATTTTTTTTTTTTTTTTTGAAATGTGATGTCTAGGCCCTTTTTTACTTTTTCCTGTCACTGCTTTCAGGTAATCTCACAGTTCTTAAATTATCTCTTCTCAATCTGTTTTCCAGGCCCTTTGTTTTTTATATGAAGTATCTTACCTTTTTTTCCAGTCTCTTTACTTTGTTTTAATATTTCTTGTTGTCTCATAGAGTTGTTATCTTCTGTTTGTTCCATTATAATTTTGAAGGAGTTTTTTACATAGATAAAGTTTTGTGTCTGTTGAATCAGGCTTATTAATTTTCTTTCCAATTCTGCCATAGGTTTCGTTTCTTTCAGTCTTCTCCCTCCCCTCCTACCCAGCACTCAATTCTTTTCCAGTCATAAACTACAATTCTCATTTCATTTATAAAAATGATTTTAGCTCCTTTAAAAAAAAACTCTTCATCTTTTCCTAGAATTCTACTTCAACTTGTGCCTAAAGCTGTGTTCTATGATTTTCTTTGTGACTTTAGATATTGTAGATATTTTAGAGTCATCCTCTTCTTTTGGGTTTATGTTGTAAGTATCTCTGACATCATAGTAGCTTTTTGTGGTAGAGTTCTTTTTTATTGTTATCTCGTTCTTCCAATCTACTTCCTAACTTCAGACTAGATGTTAGGGCTATTCTCTTTGCACTTCTGGAGAGCCGGGCTTGGTCCTTTTATGTATTTGGATTCTGTTGCTTTTTCTTCCTTAGGTATTAAGTGTTGTGTTCTTCCAGGAAACGTCTTGAACTGGGAAGCCACAGGGTTCCAATGTGTCCAGAGCAGTCCACTTCAGGGTGAAATGTGAACCCCACCTCCTGATCTGAGCTCTGTGAAGTTCCTGATTTTGGTCTGTGTCTGAGGAAGACAACTGTGGGCTTGTTCTTGGTTTGAGCTTTAGTAGATGACTACTACACTCAGTCATGATCAGCTCACTGAAAAGCTCTGCAGGCTCAAGTTGATGGAACTGTAGGCCCATCAGTCTGGGCTCCTTGCCCTCGTTAAGACACTGCAGGCTTCAGACTGGGCTGAATCTGGGATCCTAGTGCCCTTCCAGGGTTAGATCCCATTTACTTTTCCCTTAGTGCCCAGATTGGTACAGTTCTCCTTGCGTGTACGCTGTACATTGGTGCAGGAGCATTCCACTGTCCCCACTGTGTAGTGACAGAAATACCACTTGCCTCTTAGTCCTTTCTCACAGTGTAGGGGCAGGCCCCCTCCTCTGTACCTGTTCTGGGAGAAAGCTGGAGAGGATTCTCTCTCTTTAAATTAGTCTTTTTGAGGAAAGTTAGTAGGGAGCACAGACAAGCAGGGCAGCTCTGAAAATAACTTGGATTTGTTGTATCCTTGGAGGGAGAAGCAAGTTATACATGATGGGGATTCATGGCAGCATGTGCAATCCTCTGGTTCAGTTTTGCTTTGTATGTAGTAATATAATTTATATTATATTATATATATATATATATATATTTGTGTGTGTGTGTGTGTATGTACAGATACACTCACACACACACACACATATAAAACCATCTCATATGGTTAAGTTCAGAATTTGTGTAGAAGGGGGAGAGTTATATCCTGAAATGCATGTGATATAAAAACAGAAAGCTTCAGTAAAAACCGAACATAAAAGTAGCATACCTATTTCTAGCCATTTCTATTTATCAAATCATTACTGAGTTCATTACAAATAAGTCTTTTTTCAGTCGAACAAAATCTCCTAATTATTTTATTAGCTATAAATTATGTTTCACAGTTTTGATACTGTTTCTTTTTTTCCTCTTCTTTGTTTTCAGGTGCACAAACAAGATTTACATTTGAACTGCCAAATCACCGACTACGCTTTACTTCAAAAGTTTCAGCCACCGATATGTCCACTATTCCTCCCTCTGCCAGTCTTAACCTTCCTCCTGTCACCATGTCCGGGAAGTACATAATGGAAGAACATGACACCTGTTCAGATCAAGTGTGGAGTCTAGATGAGCTTCCCTCTAAACAAGGGTACTACTTACAGGGAAACTACTTGCGCTGTGTGGCAGAGGTAATGCTGTTACTTTATTTCTAAAATTGAAGTTTAATACGAAATTCTAAAATTTCTAAATTCATTGTCTTAAATTATTGTACGTACTAAGTGCACATTATAGGGTTTACATGGGTCTAAATATATGTGGATACATGTAGGTGTTTACTTACACCATGTTTTTATAGTTCACACATTCAAAATTCACAAATTTGGACTCACTGGGAAGAAACCTAAGTAGTAGAATTCTGCTGTTAGCAGTTATTTTTAGAGAAGTGTAGTTTTACTGGTTTCAAGTAGATGTTATAATATTAATTATAGCTAATAAAGTAATTAGGAGGTTTTGCATGACTGAAAAATAACTTAATTTGTAATGAACGTAGTAATTATTGATAAGCATATGTGTAGCATTTAACTGGCTTTAAAATAGTCTTTTATCAAGTAAACTAAATAATTCCATTGTGGTTTTCCAAAAATCACACACACATGCGTGCACACACACACACACACACACACACACACACACACACACTAAGACAAAAAAAGCTAAAGATTGTCTGTTCCCAGAAATCCTTCATTTGGGAGGAGTTATGGGGATGTGGTGAGATGAAATATGTACTTGTCTGCTTGTGTAATATGGGCACAGATAAGTAATTCAGGGAAGTTTTGAAGTAATTGGCCTGTTGGCATAGAGGCCAGGAGAAAGGCAGATTGTTGAATGGCCTTAGCATCCAGGAAAAGCCTTCTAATTAGTTTGGTCATGCTTCGTTAAAGGCTAAAGATTTTATGAACCGTTTCCTCTTTCATTCATTCTCTTTGTGTTTGACAGTCAGTTCATGAATATGTATTTTTTAAAATAGGTATGTCATATAGCTGTAGTAAAAGTATAAACCTAGTTACTCTCACAAAATTCATCGTTTTTGTGAATAAATACTTGTCACCTTGAGAAAGGCATCTGAACATTATGCATACCACTAAAAATGTTGTTAGCACCTCTGAAGATTATTTTTCACTTTTTTGCAGGATTACCGTTTACCTTTTCAAGTAACATGTATGCAATTAATTTTACTTTTAATGTAACATTGTCTGTTATGGATGTCTGTTATGTAAAAGATGTATTAAAATCTAATGTGATCACAATGGTTTAAAATTAATGTTGTTTAAATTTGTTGTGCAGGTCGGTTCATTTGAGCATAATCTTACAACTGATCTTCTAAACCATTTGGTGTTTGTGCAGAAAGTCTTTATGAAGGAAGTGAATGAAGTTATACAGAAAGTTTCTGGTAAGAAGAGCTGACATTTTGAGTGTAAAACCTAATTGGTTTTTTTTTTTTTGTTCCAACCTCAAAAAGAATAATTTTCTTTTATCTATCCAACAAATATCGATTGAACCAGTTACATACACAAAATTAGATACACACATTCAGATTGGAGATGCTGCTGGGGAGGGAGAACATATCCATAGAATGCTTTCTTCTGTGCTGGAGATTCTGGTTCTGACTTTCCCTGACGGCTTCAGCTTTTGTTTTTCTGTATATCTAAGAGGCCACTGAAATGTCAATAAAGTTCAGAGAGCTGTGGGCTGTGAAACATGTGACTATAAAGGAGTGACACCTCACCTCCAAAGCCTGTAGGACATGATTGCTTTCTTGTCCTGCCTGTATTCTTTAGTCAGATAAGAAGGCTTGCCTAATATTGACCAGGAGATGGCAGTCAGGAAAATAAATGATGCCCAGAAAATTGCTTTATTGACCTAGGTCATTTTAGGGTCATTCTAGGAACCAGAGTTTTGGTGACAGCTTCTCTGCCTTTTAACTTCATACTATAGCTAGTGGACTACATATTAAACAAACCCCATTATTATAGATTTGTGTTCTTTCTGCCCCCCCCAGCTAACTCTCTTAAGCCTCTAGCAAAATCCTATTAATGATTTAGTGGGATATATGAAGTCATGATTAAGCTTTGATTACTATATTGCTCATAGACGAGAGCCTTCGAGGGTCTTAGAATACTCCTATAAGATATTGTCTGTGGGCAGGTACTTTAATAATTAGTATAAATATATACTCCAAGTCACATGTAGAGTGTACCCTTGCAACAGGGGTGGACTTGTGTTGATGGAAGACGAGTGCGTACCCATGGACAAAGCCTGGCGGCAGGCCATTTTTCCTTAATTCCATGAGATAGAAGGCTTTCTAGCGTTGTTGAGTATGGTTCAGAAACATCAGACAGTTGGGAAGTCATCTCCGTGAGAATGTGAAGAACCCTACTTGAGTTGTAGAATTCCCGTATTGAGTGAAAAAAATAACTGTTGTTGGTAGGCCTGAGGTTTTCTACAGAAGTTGGCTAAAGTTCTTTCTAACTGCTTGCTCCAGATTTTGCCCTGACTAGCTTGCTGTGTCATTAACATCAAAATATAACCTGTTTCGTGGAAACCGGTCAAAATATTTCAAGGTTATAAATTTGTTTTGTTTCAAACACAATATATATCTTGAAGGCTGATTTACTTATAATGTCATATTGAATGTACTTTTAAAAATGCTACTGTATTTTTCTCACCAGGTGAGAAATTAACATTTTAGTAAAGAAACTGGTGTTATTTATGTTGGCCTGTCATCATAAACTGAAAAGATGCTATCGTGGTTTGAAGCAACCTTTTTCATTGCTGGTAATCCTCATGGAGATCAGCAGGAATGTGTTGAATCTTTGTAGAGTGTGAGTGAGGTGAGACAGATCAGTGTAAGATCTAGTGCTGGTGAGAGGATGCCTGACCCCTGGCACACACTCAGGAGCACCTGAAATGTGAGCAGTGGGGACCTGCAGCCCCTCACTGTAGAGAAGAGATGCTCCCTTCCTCTGGTTCCCCTGCTGCCTCCTTTTCTTCCCCAGCCTTCTGAGATCTTTTCAGGCCCTTTTGTCACCTCTTTGTTTCATGCTCTCTTCCTTCTGACATTCCTTCATGCCATAGTCAGCCATGGGCTGGTCTCTGTTTCTGTGAGGCTGGTGTCAGAAAGGCAGAACAAGCATCTGCTTTACTGCCACAGGGGTTTTTGAGGAGTAGAATGTTATGACCTTTGTGAGGTAGAGGGTCATGGGCTGTGGATGGAAGGCTTGGCAAGCCCTGCTTCCAGCATGAGTCTCCTGCTGCCATCCCCTGAGTCCTGAGGCAGGGATAGTGGTGTATACTTGAGGAAAACTCTTGAGAGTAATATTTTTTGTAACTAAAAATGTAGTGGAATGTGTGTCTTAAGTGATGTTTTGATTTGAGATGTTAAGATACTCAGGAGACAAAAGGTCTAGAGTTGGACAGGTCCCCTAACTCCATCGAATCTAACCCCCTCATTTTACACAAGGAAACTGAGTCCTGGAGAGGCTGGGGGACCTGCCCAGCCTGCCTCAGGAAATGGCAAAGCTGTGATTGGAACTTGGGTGCGTGAGATTGTCTAAGGGCACCAGACATGCATGTACCACACATACACTCACGTGAGGATGCTGTCACCGTAGATGGAGGACACTTTTCACAAGCAGATTCTGTTATTTTACACATGTTCAAAGCGTAGTCTGTAAAACCAGCAAGGCCACAGCATTTGTAAGTACACTGGGTCTTGGCTGGTCTCGTCTCTCTCTGATTTCATCCCTCCAGTTGACTTCAGCGTACCGATGACCTCTTTTTTGATTCTCTGTGTTTGTGTCCTCGTCATTCATTATGTGTGTGTGTTTACCTGCCTCCCCTCCTTCTCCTTTCTTTCTCAGATTTGAAAACTGGGAGAGGGAGGGGTTTAATACTCGGGACCTTATATTTCTTGTTCTTAGTTTCCAGTCAAGTGAGTAAGATTTATATTTCTCTTTTTCAGACCAAGTAAAACATTTTATACATACATACATAGGGAAAAGCTTTCTGATCCCTAACATACAATATCCCCACATAAAGTAATAGCATATCTTAAAAATATCAGATGTAAATAATATATTTGAAAAGTCATACCATTCATAGAAAGTTTTCTCCTCAGAGGGTAAAGAATGAAAATTCAAACATGCTACTGGATTGTTACAACACCCTGTAAATTCATAGTCAGGTTTGATTTAGGCTGTCAGATCCTATCCTGTGGCATTCAACTGCAAATGGTAAAGGAATACAAAAACTACATATATTTATTTTTATTTTCCTATACAGGATGAGTTTTTCTTGCTCTGCCCCTATCAGTGTCTTATTTTTCCTGTCTTTTTTTTCCTTTCCATATTCATTTGTGTTTCTATTAACACTGATGTATACATATATATACACATATATATATGCATATATATGTGTATATATATGTATATGCATAGGAATCATTTTTACACAAATAGTATTTCTATGTAAGAGTGCTAAATCTGAACTTCTGAACTCAGTTCTTAATTACTTAAATAATATTCTTTATTTTTTAAAAAGAAATTAATACATGAAAAATTATTCCTGTTTTACATTCTTCTTGAAGATTTAGGTTGAGCTCTAAATTAGAGAAAGCTTTCATTTATGTATGACACAGTGAAAAATAATTTGTCTGAGGAAGGGTAAGAAGATGAACATGTTAAATGGAATTTGAGTTGAATAGTTGAATTGAAAAACCTGCAAGCCCTCATTTGGTTACTTAACATCTTATAGGTGGGGAGCAGCCCATCCCTCTCTGGAATGAGCATGATGGGACAGCAGATGGAGATAAGCCCAAAATTCTCCTCTATTCCTTGAATCTGCAGTTTAAGGTAACATAAGAAATATTTTTAATTTACCAGATCTCTGTTTCTCAGATAGGAAGGTATGAATTGAATTTAAAGAAAAAGTCTATAGTTTGAAACATTCAGGTGGAAATTATTTGTGTTGGCTTACTTTCTTTAATTTTATCTCAAATTCATTAAATGAAAGACATATATATATAAAATTTTGAATTCTATCCTGAAATCTCATATTTGTTAAGATTCAGAAAACATGAGTAATTCTTTGGGGCTTCTCAGATAGTGCTTGGCTGACTTTAGAGTGGAATCCTTTTCTTTGATACACATTGAGAGATTGCTCTTTGGTGGGTGCTGTAAAGGAGTAAAAGCTGACTTCCTCTTTTTCACCTTCTCTCAGGGCATTCAGGTAACAGCCACAACTCCATCGATGCGTGCTGTGAGGTTTGAAACTGGATTGATTGAACTGGAGCTCTCGAACCGACTCCAAACTAAAACCTTGCCAGGAGGCAGCAGCTATCTGAAGCTGTTCGGAAAATGCCAAGTTGACTTAAATCTGGCTTTAGGACAAATTGTCAAACATCAGGTAAGTTCAGGTTGGTGTCCTCTCTATGACGCTGGCCTCCTTTTATTGTCTTTGCAAAAATACTTTACTGGGTTTTTTTTAGTTCTTCAGATTTCCCATTGTAAATCTCAGTGGTGCTACCAGTGCTCCCATGCTTCTCCTGGACAGTCCTGCCTTCCTCTTTTTTTTTTTATTATAAGAAAGATTTTATTAATGTAGAATAAGCACAACGAAGTAGAAATACATGGGATACAGGTTCAGGAATCTGGGTTCCAGAAAATTCTGGTGCAGAAACTTATACTATCTAAGACCTGGAAATGACCGAAGAGATCTACGTCAGCCCCTTCTTTCTGCATAAAAGAAAGTTAGGTGATTTGCCCAAAGTCACCCAGGGGAGAAGCAGAGGTAGAATGTGAGTTAATATGCTATAACCCAATTCACCATCCCCACAGAAAGGGGGAGAAGGGAGGCAATAGTCATTTATTAAGCACCTACTGTGTGCTAAAGCATCATGCTGGGGACCTTACAAATATTACCTCATTTGGTCCTCACAATAATCCTGCGATGTTGGGACTGTTAATGTCCGCATCTTACAGCTGAGAGAACGGTGGTGGAGCAAAGCTAAATGAGGACTGAATCTGATTTTCTTCTTCTGTACTTTAAAAGAAATGGATAATAGAAAATGAAAGGACTGTTCATGGCCATTCAGTGGTGTAGAAGTCTGTTCTACTAAGAGAGATCAGCCCACGTAGTTACACAGGGCACTCAGAATCTAAATGGCTTACCCCAAATCACAAAGCCAGTGAGTGCCAAAAGCCTGGTTTTCACTGCTGTCTTCTTAACTCAGTGCCACACTCTCTCTCTCTTGTCCAACACAACTCAAAGGATTTTTTTGGGAATATAATAATTAGAATGGCTTGACCCCAAGGGCTGTGATTATGTGCTTTCTCTGGGGCCATTCTCTCTGGACTCATTCTGGTGGTCTAGTTGGGTTCTGTGCTGGGGGGAAGCCTATCATCTAGAGACAGTGGGTAGGAGCCTTTCCTTTACACCTGGTGTTGTGCTTAAAGCACCTTCTATTCGTGTGGCTGTACCCACCATGTATTTTTTAGAAGAATAAATCCTCCTTGTATTCAGAACCTGTGCTTTGTCACTCCCATAATGCCTTCACAATGCTTTAGATCGATTATTGCCTTCCTCCTCTTCTTCAGTAATTCCCTATCCTCTGGCCAGTCTCTTCTCCACCTTCATCAGTACCTTCTGATGTTCTCTTTAAAAACCACAGCAGCAGCCAGTAAGCAGGAGCTGCCTGACAGATTTGATGGTGCTTTGTACACTCAGGCGCTTGTTTTCTGGCGGCTTCTACTTTAGTAAGCATTGCCACATGTATTTGACCATTTTGTTCATTTTTTCAGTCATGACTCAGCTGTGAGGATGTCTTTTAATCAATCGAGAAGCACTGATTAAACACCTCTTGTATGTTCCAAGCTGAACCCCTGGGCACTAGGGAGAGAGGGAGGGACTGCACCTGCATTTTTATTAATATAAGAACCTCCCAAGTGAAGAAGAAACCTCCTCTGCCCTTGCAGATGGCATCTTGTATGCACCTTAGGGTTGCCTCAAGCAGTGAGACATGAGGTGACAGAACTGTGGGAGTTGAGGCATCATGTGTCGGAGGTGGGCCCCACCTTTGAGGACATTATTGAATGATTTTCTCAGTAGTGTTCATTGATGACAGAGGGCTTAGTGGGCAGAGTCAGATCCAGCCCCAGACACTTCTCCTCTGTTTGCCTCAGTTTCTTTGTCTGTAAGATGGGGGTAATGATTGTACCTACCTTCCAGGGTTGTTATCAGGAGCAGAGGAGATGGTAATTGCAGAGCACTTAGCATAGCACCTGGTGCAGAGTAAGAACCATGTAAATGTTTGCTGCAGTTATTTGTTACTATTATTATTATGGAGATTAATTTCTCTTACAGCTGTGTGGTGCAGAATTTCAAAGGAGCTTTGACAATTGTGAAATTCTAAAAGATTTTTATTTCAGTATTCAGTTTATTTATATCTTTTAGTGGATTATACCATAGTGTTGTTAAAGATATCAGAACAATTGTCCTCTGACTTGGATTTATTTTGTCTTAAAATGTGTTTTAGGTTTATGAAGAAGCTGGCTCTGACTTTCATCAAGTTGCCTATTTTAAAACCAGAATTGGGCTAAGAAATGCCCTCCGAGAAGAAATCAGTGCTTCTTCAGACAGGGAAGCCGTGCTCATTACTTTGAATAGACCAATTGTTTATGCTCAGCCTGTGGCCTTCGACAGAGGTACTATGACTTCCATTCTTATTCTAATTGAATTTTTTTATTTTCAAAATTCTGCCAGCATTCTAAGAAATATTTCTGTTTTGCTCTGTTGGCTCTGACGTACCCAGGGTCTGAAATGTATGTACGCCCACATTTCCTTGCATGTTCTCTATACTATTTTTTGCTCCTCTGCTTTTTGTAGAGGTCCCTACGGTATTCTCCCTCCTCCCTGCTGCCTTGGCTCTATGTCCTCCTTCACACACAGCCAGCATGCTACAGGTGGCATTTCTTGTTGCTCCAGAGATAAGCACTCTGTTCTTCTGGTAATTCCTGTGTCTATATCTGAATTTACTCATTTGTGTGTTTTCTCTGTCCATCCGGCACAATGAATCGGCAATCAGTAAGCATTCTTTTTTGTCAAGTTAGCAAACATTTAAACAGAACACTGTTATAAACACCAGGGATTGAGAGAGAGCCAAGAAGTGCTGAGAGAGTGATGGAAGCAACAAAAGAGGATTGGACATTTGATCCTAGAAGTGATAGGGAACCACTGGAGGCTCTTGCATATGAGAGTGATATGGTCACACCTGCCTTTAGGAACGTTAGTTTAGCAGCTGAGTGGAGGCTAGCCTGGAGAAACAGAGGCTGGCAGACCTACCCCCAGGCTGTCACACTGGTGCCCATGTGAGGTGGTGAGGTCCTGCACCAGGACAGGATTAGTGTCTGATGAGAGGAGGACACACATATCAGAGATGTTACAAAGGTGTAATCACCAGAACTTGGCCAGTGATTGGATGGGGAAGTGAGAGAATAAGGAATCATGGATGATTTCTAGGTTGTGAGATGGATGACTGAAAAGGGTCAAGATGGTGATCCCTTCCCCAGGAATGGTTAGAAGAGGAAAAGACTTGGGAGAGAGGGAGGGACATGAGAGGGAAGAAGAGAATAAGCTCTGTTTTGGACACGTTGACTTCCAGATGCCAGTGGGACATCCAGTATCTGATGGGCAGTTGGAAGTGAGAGGCTGGAGGTTAGGAGAGAGGTTAGAGTTGGGTCACAAAAATCTAGATAATAACAGAATCCATAGGGAGTTGCTGAGCTCACCTAACAAACAGCACCTTCCTTAGCCCGATCTTTGGGGAGCACCCATGGTAAATGGGCATGACTTAGGGTGTGTTTGCCCTATATCAGGCCCTGTGCTTTGTGCTGGGGATGTAAGAGAAAATGGAAACCACCCCCTGCCTGCCAGGACCTACTCACTTAATGAAGAAAATGAACACACTGATGCTGTCTTATTTTGTAATGTTCTTCCTTCCTTTTCAACAGCTGTGCTGTTTTGGCTCAATTACAAGGCTGCCTATGACAACTGGAACGAGCAGCGCATGGCTCTGCACAAGGACATTCACATGGCCACCAAGGAGGTGGTCGACATGCTGCCAGGCATCCAGCAGACGTCTGCTCAGGCTTTTGGGACGCTTTTCCTCCAACTTACTGTTAATGATTTGGGAATCTGTCTGCCCATCACAAACACTGCTCAGGTACAAAGTCCCATCAGACCCGGAGTTTGTTGGAGGAGCGTTACGGTGTCCTTGGCTGTACTTGTTAGGTCAGCTTCACACACCAGTGTAGAGGCACAGATCTAGAGCAGATGAAATCAAGCCTTGAGTATAACTTGACCATCAAGCCTTTTGAGACTGTGGAATAACTCCTTGAAGTCTGAGAAAATTAGATATAATAAGTGAATTTATTTCAAGTGACTTAATTTTAAAACATAGTGACTTCCCAGTTTAAAGCTACTTTGAAGTTAATATTCTTGTGCTTAGGCCTTTCCAGAGTTTATTTCTTTCAGTATCTCAGGAGCAGAAATAAAAATGGTGCTGCCTTCTTGCCATGAGGGCTGAATTTGTAAGTTATCTTTCTTTTCTCTTTTGCATCCTCCTATTTTGCAGTCCAATCACACTGGTGACCTCGATACTGGTTCTGCTTTGGTATTGACCATCGAGAGTACTCTCATCACTGCCTGTTCATCAGAGTCCCTTGTTAGTAAAGGTCACTTCAAAAATTTCTGTATCCGATTTGCTGATGGCTTTGAGACAACTTGGGATGACTGGAAGCCAGAAATTCGTGGGGATCTTGTCATGAATGCCTGTAAGTGCCTTACTTTTCAGAAGGGGTTTGAACTTGAAGAAAATGAGTCCATCATGTGGAAACCAGATAGTCATGGAGATAGAGGCTCATATTAACATTCTCTGCTGAAAAGGAGCTCTTGACCATATTGGGAGAGGTTTTTAAGGCTTTTAAAATGCAAATTAAGCATGTGGAATTGCATATGAGGACACCATATATTCCTAAGAACAGTATTCATACCTCTTCCTTCATTATCCTGTAACAGTTGAAAAAAAAAATCTATGATTAATTAGCATTTGGAAGGTTCAGCACTCAGCACACAGTCATATGGACACTGAGTCTGTTGCCCTGCTTAATATTACTTTAGATTTGTATAGTTGTACATTTGAGTCAGTTCTCTATATATTCTAGAAATGAGGCCTTTATCCCCGAGCTTAGCCGTAAAAATTTTTTCCCAATTTACTACATCCCTCTGAATTTTGGTTGCATTGGGTTTGGTTGTGCAAAAACTTTTCAGTTTAATGTAATCAAAATTATCCATCTTGCATTTCATAATGCTTTCTATCGCTTCTTTAGTGAAAAATTCTTCCCCTCTCCATAAATAAAAAAAAAATCCCAGTGGTAGTATTCTAACACAAAATGTCTTCCACACTCAGAGAAAGAAATATGGAAGTCATTCGCAAAATGTAGCAGATCATGTTTGTACGTGTGTGGGTTTTAGTGTATTTTGTTTTGATTTGTTATATGATTTCTTCCACTTATTTTAGTTCTACTACATAACATAACTATTGTGAAAATGTACTCAATAGGAAAGTATATGTGGAACCTATACAGAATTGTATGCTGTCGCGGAGAGGGAGGGGGGGTAGTGGGGGAAAGGTGGGGGTTCGGGGGGGGATAAAATCTTAATTTTAAGGAAGTGATTGTAGAACACCAAAAAAATAAAAATAAATAAATAAAAAATATTACTTTAGATTTGAACACAGACCTTCCCAGTTTGTGATTTCAGTGGCATCTTAAGTATGACTTGGAGGGATTCTCATATTTCTACAGTATTTCCCAGGAGGAGGAGAGCAGGAATGAAATTCTTGCAATCAGAATTTTGTAAGTGCTAAAAGAAACCATAAAGATCACCTAGTTAAACACCTTCATTTTTACACTTTAGAAAAATGAAACCCAGAAAGGAGAAGTGATTTGCATGAGGCTGCCCAGCATCCACTTGTCAGGGCTCTTGTAGAGATCAAATGAGGTCATTTCTGTAAGTGCTAAGCAGACCTTAACACACTAAATGAATGCTAAGTGTCAGTGTCATTATTATTTTTAGATAGTGGTTTGTTTGGGTTTTAGACAGTCATCTTTCTAGTGAGAGTCTAAGCAAAACATCTGACCACAAGGTTAGTCTTGGTGTCAAAAAAGGCTCACGTAATGTGGTTTTGTTTTTTCAAGGTGTGGTGCCTGATGGGACTTACGAAGTTTGCTCCAGGACCACTGGGCAGGCAGCAGCTGGTAAGGTCACATATTTTTTGTCACGCACACTATTTGTAGAATTTTGCCTGTGTCTCATCTTTGTGCTTAATTAGTTTAACTCACGTTACTGATGTTGCTTTTTCCACTGGACTATTCTGTTATAACATGAATACCTTTCCAGATTTTGCTTCCTTCAGTAAATACTTACTGAGAACCTAGTCCAGTTCTGGGTCAAGTGCTGGAGATTAAAAAAATGAATAAACTTATTCCCTGTTCTCAGACAGTTTACAATCAAATAAGGGAACTAAAACACAGACAAAATCCAATAATAGAAGATCATAGTGATAAATGCCAAATAGAAAATTCTGTGGGAGTTTAGAGGGAGGAAGAATGACTTACTGGGGATACCAGGGAAGGCTTCATGGAAGAGGTGGCATCTGTGCTGTGCTCCTAATGATAATTCTGATTATTGTATAGGAAGAGAGAGGTAACAGGAGAAAGATGGAAATGAGAATGCAGAACGCATGGTGAATGATCAGGAAGTAATCTGATCATTTGTACATGCCCATAATACACGTGCACATGTAAATACATGTGTGTATGTACACATCTGTGAATCTGCGTGTATACATTTACACACAGTTACTTAGTTTGCTGCTTAATGTCTTCATTCATAGTTGTAAATAAGTGCGTATATCGTTGTTTTAGTTCTGCTTTCTTCCTGTTGCTTATACCTCTTAAAACTTTTCTCATTTCTTTGAATTCATCATGTCTTATTAGGTAAAAATATTTCCATTACATTCATATAACTATAATTTATTCAGCCATCTGTGAATTATTGGGCACTGACTGTGCATTTCATTATTACCCATCGTGCTGCTAGAAATATTAGCATACCAGCATACCAGCATACCAAATAAATTAGGCTTTTATTTCTTTTCATTGTTCTTAAGAAGGAAATCTAAAAGTGGAATCATGAGGTCAAAAGTCTAAACATTTTTATAACTCTAATGCCTAATTCCATATTGCTTTCCAGAAATTCACAACTCAACCAGTAGCTTAATAGGATTATAATTTTTCTACCAGCTTACTCACCCTGAATTTTATAACGTTCCAAACATGTTTGCCAGTGGAATGGGCCTGTGGCAGTGTATTGAATAGTATTAATTTATAGTTCTGTGACCACCAGCACTGAGTACTTTTTCAAGTAGCCGTTGGATAGTTGTCATTTTCTTCTTAGCAGAACTATCGGCACACATTCTTTGATCACTTGTCTATGGTAGAATGGCTTCTTTCCAAATTCGTTTCAAATTCCTAAAGATTTTATTTCAGCCTTTTGTCAGAAATGTTTCGTACCATGATTATTTCTCAGCGTATGTCTTTGTTATTCTGGATGCATTGCTTTTAGGTAATGTAACCTATTCTGGCTTGTTTATTGATTACCAAAAAACAAAAATTTTCTGTTTGGTAAAGTAAAATGCTGTCATAAAGACTTTCTTCTAACAAGGAGTCTCTTCTCATCTCTAATATCATAATTGATCAAGTCCTTGAAAGATAAACCAACAGATAAAACCTTGCTTAACAAAACTCTCATTTATTAACATTAGAGAGGCATAAAGCTGGGAGATGTAAACTCACCAGAGATTCCACCCTACAGTCCAAGTTAAGAGAGATGCCCTTTGGCTAGAGAGCTCTTCCACATAATTCTGGTTGGCAGATATCATTGTTCTGGTGGCATCAGCCCCCAGCATCACAGAGCCCCCATAACCTTGCAGAAGGTTTTATTCTGACCAAGCGTACTACTGGAAAAACCAAGTGGGGGGAGAGTGTCTGCTGATGTTATAGGTGTCTGACAGGCTAGAAATATCTTCAAGAGATGATTAAAAACAGGCATCTTATTGGGACTAGAAGTGAGGAGGAGGAGAAGGGATTGGATTATCTTCAGAAATATATTACTCCCAAAACAAAGGACCATTTTCCCCTCCAATATTCCTTTAGAGATAATGTGTGGTTATGCACCACTGAAAATGAGTATCATGCAGGGCAGCTAGGAGGCGTCATGGTGCTAGACCTGTTCAAGAAGACTCATCTTCCCAAGTTCACATCTGGCCCCAGACCCATACTAGCTGGGACATCCTGGGCAACTTTATGCCGTTTACTTCAGTTTCCTCATTTGTAAAATGAGCTGGAGATGAAAATGAGAAACCACTCCAGTATTCTTTGCCACAAAAACCCCAAATGAGATCATGAAGAGTTGGACACAACTGAAATGACTGAACACCAACAAAATTTCTCCCACTATCCTTTTACTTCCTTGATGACCAAGACGTTTAAGAAATACTATTTTTAAGGAAGAAAAAAAGTCATCAGAACCAATCAATACTTGAAAAAAAAATCTGATAATGGATAGCGTACCATACCTTTGGACTTCCTGTAAAGTAATGACATGGAACTGTCTTTTATCTTTCAGGGCCTTGCTTGATCTGTGTAGTTTTATAATATTCACTTAATTATCGTATAGTGGCTCTTTCCACATCCATTGCTAGCTGTTATGCACGTCATCTTATTTTCTTTGTTCACTTCACCATGTGTCAGATCTTTCCATGTTCTTTGTCTTTTTATTTGTCATGCTTATTTTTTTCTCACAGCTGTATTTGTGTGCCACAGTTTGTTTGGCCATTTCCCAGCCGAAGGCTGTCACCCCAAGTGCTGCCATAAATGCTTTGGTGTATAGAAGGACTTTCTTCTCTTTAAGGGCCTCCATGAAATAAGCCAAGCGGCAGGCTATCTGGGTCAGACAGCACGAACATGCACTTTTGTTTTCATATTGTTTTCCAAGATGATTATACTGGTTGACAGCTTGGCCATCCATGCACTAGTGTACCTATCTTCACCTAACTCATCCAGCGTTGACTGTTTCCGGGTTTTTTTCTCATTTTGCCAGGGATATGAGGTGAAAACCCGGGTTACCTTAATTTACATTTCATATCAACAATTTAGATAATTCTTTCAAATGGTTATTATGGTTGCACTTCTTTTGAGAATGTTTACTCATGGTTTTTGACCACTGATCTATTGAGTCATTTTACTTAACTGAGAAAAAAGAAAAGAGGGGAATAATCAGATAAACTAGGTAAGAGCAGGAAAGAAAAAGCAATTAATTAGTGATACTCCAAAACAAAGGGGAAAGGGTGACAGGCTGGAAGGGCGACTGAGAGTGAGGGAAAGGGAGCCTATGGGAATTAGGATTGCTTTAAAGTAAATTAAGGAAAAATAACTGAAAAAGAAGGTGTTGTCTTTGAAGAGGAAAAAAGATGACAAAAAAAGCCCTAATTTAGGAAGGGAAATCAACAATAGAAACAAATGGAGGAAAATTACAAGCTAACTCATAATTTTAATGTGAATGGATTAAACAAATAAAAAATTTAAGAAGCAGCAACAAAAAAGGCAAACATGAAATAAAAAAATCAAGGCAGTCTAAAAAAGCAGGCATCTCAGTCATTATCAGAGATAAGGCAAAAGGAAAAATCCACAACATAAGAGGAGGTAAATGAGGAAACTGTATTGTGCTGGATGGAGCCATGGACAACAAAGGAACGTTAGCATTAAATGTATGTGTTCTGAATGCTTTTGGATCTAAATTCATAAAGGAAAAGATAACAATAACAAGAAGACATGGACAGTGCAATAATAGCTGGAGACTTGAATGTCCCTCTCTCAGTTCTGGACAAATCCAAAGAAGATAAAAGGGAAATTATTGAATTGAACATATTTCTAGAGAAACTGAAGCATCTTCTAGATTGAACTGCTAAAGAGTGTCTATATATCTCAGCATCACATAGTAGGGCACAAAGATATTACAAATCAATATAAAAAGACAGAAATATTAAACATCCTTTTTACAGACAATAGCAGTAAAAATAGTCATCAGTTCAGAGAGTACAGACAGAAGACAAACATAAATGGAGACTTACCAATGAAAGCCTATTGAGTAGATCAAAGAATAAATCATAAATGCAATTAATAATTTTGTCAGAGAAAATGATAATGCAACAACCCAAAATTTCTTGGATTCAGCTCAAGCAATCCTTAGAGCAAAAATAATACATTAAGAAAATAGAAAAAAAGTGGATTAATGAACTGAATATGCATTTAAAAGAATTAGAAAGCCAACAGAAATAACAAATCTAAAGGCAGGCACAAAAGAGGAGCTATTCAAAATAAGAGAAATACATAAACTGGAAACCAAGACTAGAAATGATCAAGAAAACTAAGAAGTTTTTTCTTTGAAAAGACTAATCACATTAGTAAATTAATAGCCAACTTGATTAAAAAAGAAGGCATCAAAGCAAGCAAAAGCAAATGAAGGAGGAATCATTACAAAAGCAGAAGAAATTTTTTAAATTATTAAAAACTACTACGCATAGTTAGTAAGTGAAGAAAATGAAAACACACTAAAAAGAGAAATACCTTCAAAAATTTAAGTCTCTAAACTAACAGAAGGCCATATGAAAGAGTTTAATAAGTAGAAACTGCTATAAAAGAATTAGCAAAAGAAAACCCCCCTGAAAATTATTTTAAAGAGTGTTAAAGCCAGAGGTAGTGTAATCCCTGTTAGGACATGCAGGTGTAAGCACACACCTGAACTCCCTGCCAGCAGTAAAAGGGAGGCCGGTCAGTCCAGCTTGACACAGTGCAGGCACTGAAGAGAGGGATGTTGATCTGAACTGTGACTTTGCAGCAATTGACCCAAGTTGTTAATCACTGTGTGTGTGTTCTTTGCTAATTTAACCCCCCCCTTTATTTATTTTAGTTTTTTATTTCTTTTGGTGAAGTTATTATCTATATTCAGTTATCCTACGGTAAGCACCTTCTGATTTTGGGGACTTTTTCTCATGTTATTTTTTTCTTGGGTCTTATTCCTCTGACTCTTTAGTATATATTTAGTCTTCATTCCTGGAACCTTTTTATAGCTCCCTCATTTCCTTAATCTTTTTCTCTAAGGTGATTTTTCTTGATTGTGTTCTTGCTTTACTTGACATAGTTGTTGGCTGTTTGAGAGCCAACTTCCCTTTGGACTTTGCGTCTCCTGTTCTGTCCTATCTCTGAACAGTCTGGAGCTGCTGAGTTGGTTCAAACATCTATAATAATGAGAGCAAAAAGACAATTTGCAGCTAGATTTTGAACTGACTTTAGTCATTCTAAGGAAAGATAAAATGTGGTATTTGTGAAATGTTTTGCAAACCTTAAAGAGCTATGTAAACAATAGCTAAATCTAGTAAGCAGTGTGGTATTGAGGCTTCATAAAGCAGAAAGTGTTTTGAGAAAATTCACCTGTTCAGGATCTCTGATATGAACAAGGGAGTGGAGTCAGGAAATCCACTGGGAGTGATCCAGGTTTGAGGTGATGACAACCGGAACCAGGTAGAACCATAATACAATTATGTGGTTCTTGGGAGGGTGTGCAGAGAGTTGACCTCAGAGCCAGAAAGATCTGGGTTGAACTTCTGCCTTGGACACAGCCTGTCTCTCTAACTGCTCCATGCTTTAGGCAACTCTAAGACTATTTTTTGCCAAAAACGTGTCAACCTGCAGTTGGCAGATGGCATCAGAGAGATACAAAAGTACTTACATTGGAGACTGTTTGCATTTGAAGCTTTAAGACAGTCCAAATTTGTATGTGTAGTTTTCAAAGACAACACAAAATGCAGGACATAATGTTGATTTTTCCCAATCAGTATGGCCAGTAAACTGTGGTGCATATCTATCATGTCTTTTTTTATCCATCCTATTATTATGTATATGTATGTTGATATAACCTGAAAAAACTGCATCTCCCCTCTTTGAACAGAAAGTAGCAGTGCTGGGACCTGGACACTCAATGTATTGTGGAAAATGTGTGGAATTGACGTCCACATGGATCCTAATATTGGGAAGAGGCTGAACGCTCTAGGGAACACCCTGACCACCTTGACGGGAGAGGAGGACGTGGATGACATTGCTGATCTCAGCTCAGTGAATATCGCCGATCTGTCGGATGAAGATGAAACGGACACAATGTCCCCCACTGTGCATGCTGTAAGTCACTGCCATGGGTTCTGGGCCTTGTGCCAAGGACAGTGCTGACTCTGTGTCATTGGCTGTGACACACTCAGTACCATGGAGGCCCTGAGCTCCAAGGGCATTTGAGCCGTCTTTTTACTTAGGCTTTCTGCTTCCTGAGGACCCTGGGCCTCCTGGTACTTTAACAAGCAGCTGAAAACCTGGAGTCAAAAATTAAGTTTATATCTGTAGTATGAAATTATTAGCATCCATTAGCTAAATCAAAAAAAAATCATTGTTTTCATTCTGGTTTTAACCAAATGAATTTTAGAATAGTTACTGTTGTACCGTGAAATTGCTTCTGTTTTCAGGAAAAAAAAAGAAGAAACTAATTGTGCTGTTCATCATTTAGAATTCAGATGGAAGCTCAGGATGTGGAGATGGCGACAAGCTGACCTTTGGGCAGCGACTTGTAAATCACCTGCTGGGGTTGACACCCCAGAATCATCATTCTTCTGTTCCTGCAGAATATCTGCTTGGATCAGAGAGGGGTGCTGCCTCTCAGTCCAGCAAGACGCATAGGAGAGCATGCAGGGCTCACTCGTGGGGACATGTAGGTGGTAACTAAAGAGAGTCTGGGTGAACATGATCAGACACAGATCACAAATGAATCTTTAATCCACTTCCTCAGCAGATTCCCCTGATTTTGGCATGCTTTTTGATGATTTGAGTGTTAATTTTGTGTTAGTCTAGATACACTTTTTCGTAATGGGTGAGATGTTCCAAACATGTGTTTGATTTCTCAGGAAGTTATAGATTATCGAAGGCAAGGAGCCTCTTGTACCCAGCCAGGAGAACTGAGAGGGAGGAAAATCATGAAACGCATTGTGGACATCAGAGAACTGAACGAACAGGCCAAAGTAATTGATGATCTCAAGTACGTGTGTCTGGTTGGCATTGTTTTAATTGATTATTCCTGATTCTGGTAAGAGTAGACTCAGTCTCTCTGACATGGAAAGAACTTTAAACATGCAATTGCTAATTCCCTTTCTTTTCCAAATGAATAAACCAGTGAAGGTGCCAAGAGGTTAAGAGACTTGCCCAGAATAACACTATGGTAAATTAAGATCCAGGGATTAGAACACAGGTTTCTGATTCTTCCACCAAATTACTTAGTTGAAGACATTACCTCTCTCTCTTTTTTCCCAATATATATTTCTTTACTTCATTAAATGTTTCTCAGTTATATGTAAAAAAATTTTAACATTCATTATTTTTTAATTTTGGGTTCTAAATTCCCTCCCCCTCTCCTCTCTTCTTGAGAAGGCAAGCAGTTTGATATAGATTATACATGTGAAGTCATGCAAAACATATTTCCATGTCAGCCCTGTTGCAAAAGAAAGCACATACAAAAACAAAGGAAGAAAAATAAAGAAAATGAAAAAAGGATGCTTTGGTTTGCATTCAGACTCCTTCAGTTCTCTCTCTGGTGGTGAACAGCATTTTTCATCATAAGACCATCAGAATTGTCTTGGGTCATTGCATCGCTGAGAACAGTTAAGTCATTCACAATTGGTCATTGTATAATGTTGCTCTTACTGTGTACAGCGTTCTCCTGGTCCTGCTCACTTCAGTTTGCATCAGTTCATATAAATCTTTCCAAGCTTTTCTGAAGCCATCCTGCTTAGCATTGCTTATAGCACAGCAGTATCCCATTACATTCATATCATAATTTGTTCGGCCATTCCCCCCATTTGATGGGCGTTCTCTTGATTTTCATTTCTTTCTCGCAATAATGATTAGTAATTATGTTAAAGTTTACAGAACTTTGTGTTTGTGTATAAACATACACATTGTATAAACTTACAGATGCATACATACATGCATATATATGAGGTCAGAGCTATTATCATTCCCATTTTCTAGATGAAGAAACTGAAATATACGGAGACTAACTGACTTGGTCAAATTTGAACTCAGGACTCCCTTACTTCAAGTCTAGCACTTTATATAGATGCATACCTCTTGTTACTGTTATCATCTAAATTTGTTGAATGCGACTTTTGCATTTCCCATTATCATACAGTTTTCTTGTAAGATAAAATTCTCGAGCCCTTAAGACAACAATTGCCCAAGAATGGGGTACAAAAAAGTGAGCCTAATTTCTTATACTTCTAATGCCTATTTAATGGGCTCCTGTATTGGAACTCTCAGTCTTTCAGGAACAGAGAGAAATTATCACTCGGAAAAATGTACACTTGTGCAGATGAGGGTGCCATTCATCTCCATGCACTGGAAATATATTAACTGCCTGGCAACTTAAAGACTGTTCAGAAAACTCGATTTCACTTTAATTTGCTAAATATTTATCAAAAGGTGAAAGTGAAAAGCATCCCCTTCTTTTTGTAAGTGCTTTAGTAATATTAAAAATATTTATTGCTCTGGCCTTTTTTTTTCCAGAAAACTAGGTGCAAGCGAAGGAACCATCAACCAAGAAATTCAGCGGTACCAGCAGTTAGAGTCTGTTGCAGTGAATGATATCCGTAGAGATGTCCGCAAAAAGTTGCGAAGATCCAGCATGCGGGTGGGCAAACATTCAAAACTTTTAAATATGTTGAAGGAACCAGTGATTTTATAAATAGGTGCATTACAAACTGTATAATTTCTGGTTCTGGAAAGATAAATTTTTTTCAAATCACAGACAGGAAGATAAGTGTTTCTGTGGTACCTTAGTCCTATTATCTCATCCAGGTGATATTCTTTTCCTCCCCCTACCCCTGTTGCCTTTCTCATCCATAATCTTCCACAGGTCCACCACAGGATCCACCCAACTTGGTGGCATCCTTTCTCTAGCCTCTTTTCTGACTTTGTGTAGATGCCAGGGAGATGTGCAGCCTTGTCTTTCTGCTGTCTTTCCTTCCTCTTACGTTAACTGCCCATCTGTTCCTCTAAAGATACATTTTCCTCAGTGATGCCCCTCAGGCCGCATCTTCACAAGCCTTCATTGGCTGCCTCTCTCTCTCCATTGCCCTTTGGGCCACCCACAGTTTTGATTCATCAGAGATTTAGGTGTTCCAAGGTTCATTTCTAGGGAAACGTTTGTATTAAAGAGATGGTTTTATGTCAAGATAGGGAGCAGGATCATCCCAAGCCCTGGGCAATCTCAGATGCAATTGAACCTACCCTCCACTTCTTAAGTACAACCTAAAACAGTAGTGTCTCAGATAGAGGTACTCATTTAATTCACAGCCCTTTCAGCTACAGAGTACAGTCTGAATTATTCATGTAGCTTTTCCTGTGAGTGTTCATTGAGCTCCTACTCCATCATGGGCCCTGGTGATACAAAGATAAAAAATGAAACCATCTGTGCTCTGAAGGAGCTTATATTTAGTCAGGCAGACAAGGTGTAGGTACTACAAATACATGCTGAAAAATTTAAAATAAACACAAGGTGATTATGGGGATCAGGAAAATCTCTGTGTAGAATGTTGTATTAGAGTTACCTGTCAGAGACAGTGAAGGACTTTGAGGAAGAGGGGGAAAGGAGTGCATTTGAGATGTGTGGGGAGAGTCAGGACAAAGGCATAAAAACAGGAAGGGGAGTGATGTGCAGACTCCCTGGAAAGGTCATTTGGCACCACAATGTGAAAGGCATTCCAAGCCAAGCAGGAGTTTCTGTTTTGTCCTAGAGGCAGTGGGGTACTACTGGAAGGATGATGGAGGATGGAGAGTGGAGGAGGAGGATAGAGCATGGAGCAAGAGGAAGATGAAGGAGAGGGTCATGGTTGTATCTGAGCTCAAGGAATTGATTGTGGCCGCTGTGTTGAGGAGGGTTAGAGCACAAATGCCTTTGATGCAGAGAGACCACTGAGAAATCCCTTGCAGTAGCCCGGGAGGAAAGTGTTGATGATAGCCTTCACTAAAGCTATAGCTCTATTAGTAGAGAGGGTCAGAAATGAGAGGTGTTGTTCAGGTGACTTTGGCAGAATTTAGTAAGTGGCTAGATTTGTAGATGAGGGAGAATGAGGAATCCAGTGTAACAAAGCTAAATCTGGGCTACTGGGTGACCTTGAGAGAAAGGGAAGTTCAGTAGAGGGATTTGGGGGAGTTTAGGATTGAGATTGAGGCAGACAGATAGATCGGGGAGTTGTAGCATCAGAATAAATTAAAACCCATGCGAGCTGATGAGGTCACCAAGGAAAGACTACAGATTTACTCTGGCTTATCTCAACTTGGTCCTCACTCCACCGAGGCCATAGCAGCCAATACAAATGCTCCCCCCTCATTGTCCCACACCCCTCTTTCTCCCCAGTCTCTAAGTGGAGGTCTTCACCTCTTACTGCACTGAAAAATATGAGCCCCTTTGCCAAGAGCTCTTTGTTCTTCCTTTTTTGTCCCCAGTCCATTGAGCACCATCTACTACTATGTGCTCCTTTACACCAGCCTCGGAGGATGACATCAAGGCCAGCTTTTGTTCACATATCCCTGACCCTCACCCCGCTGCCCCCCCCCCCCATATTTTTTAGCAGAAAGCTAAATCTGAGCTCCCAAAGATGAGTGACTAACACTTACTGGTCATTTTCAACTATGTGTTCCAAAAACAACTCCAACTCAATATGTTCAAAACTGAACTGAATGATCTTTCACTCAAACATCTCCCTACTCAACTTCTCTTTCTCTCAAGGTCACGCAGTAGCCCAGATTTCCCACCATCATCCTCATGTTTCATAATCTCCTATCTTATTGAGTACTTCCCTGTTGCGTCCAAGCAGCCATGTCTCCTGCAGCCTTCAAAGATCTTCACTCCATCCTCTCATCCTACCATCTGATTCTCCCTTCTCAGTTCAGCTTGAAAAAGTTGTCTGTACTCTGTGCCTCTATTTCCTCTCCTTTCTCTTCTAACCCCTCCATCATCTGCCTTCCAGTCTCATCCTTCAACTGGAACACCTCTTTCCAGAGTGACCAGTTAAGTTCCAGATCTAATGACCTCTTCTTAGCCTTCATCCATGGACAAGGTTGACACCTCCTCTTCCTCTTCCTAGCCCTTTGCTGGGTTTTTGTACTCTCTCTCATTCTCTTGATGATTAAAAAAGTTGAAGAGACATAGTTTCTAGGTAATTTAATCATTTGATTAATAAGGCCAGGAGATTGTTAATAAAAGGATGGTCATTGGCTCACCTCTCTTAGACTAAAGACTCCTACTGGTGATGTGGTCATCATTTCTGTGCTCTTAGAAGAGGAGTTTGCTCCTGAAGGATGCCTAATCACTTCTAATTGGTTAATCAAATGGAAGGTGGGCTATCATGAGGTACCTGTCTAAGGTCACCCAAATCCAAGGAGACATCCCTGTGTTGTTAGTAGGGAAAACCAACATTTTCCCATGACCTGTCTGACCAAACACTCATTATCTTAAACTTAGAATTTCTTTTGCTATCTGATTAGATCTGGGACTGGGCAAAAATCTTTAAGAGAGATTTCTCACGCTGGTTGATTTCTGGATGAGGAAGTAGAAAAGAGAAAATTTTGGTCTTAATGCAATAATTAGTTGTTAAATCTAACAGAAATATTCATTTCTCCCCCTCTTCTCTGGCTTTCTTATTACATGTCACGCCCACTGACTTCAGTTCAGTTCTGAACAGAGCATGATTCTGTCCATATCCCACCAGGTGATCTTACCAGCACTCATGGAGGTCATTATTATCCCTCCACAGATGACTCTCACATAGATTTTTCCAGCCCTTGTTTCTCTTCTGAGCTACCTATAGTCCCACATCCCCACCTGCCTCTTGTGCACCTTGTCCAAGATGTTTAGACGACGTCATCCTTTCTCCTCACCTGTCCCCTCTTCTGAACTTGACTGTCATGGCGGAGGATTCCCCATCCTTCTACCCTTGTTCCTACCCTTGTCGTCACTCTTCCCAAGTTTTGTCCCTTCTAAGCCTGATGCATTTGTTGCAGTCCTGCCACCCTATGAGTGCCACCCTAGTTGAGCCCGAGGTCAGTGAGTGACCTCTCTCCTGGATTTTGGCAATCACCTTACATGTGTTCTCCCTGCCTCAAGTCTCTCTCCACTCCCAGTCCAGAGTCAGAGTCCTTTCACCACTCAAAGCTGTAGTTTTTGAGCCCCCACTGCAGTGTTTCCAGTTTAATTAAGTTGCCCAAGGTGACACCATTAACTTTTTACAAATTATTAATAGACACTATTAATAGACAAATAGGTACTATTAATTCTTAATCAGAAGCCTTTACTGAAGAGAAGGCAAAATAAGAATAATTCCAATCTAGCGTGGCTCCCCTCCCCCAAACCCGAGAATTCATAGCTCATCACGGAGATTAAAAATGAGTGGAGGGCCGCTTTGAATTCACTTACCCTCTTTATTTTTCCTTCTCTTCTACCCTGTACCCTAGGCCTACTGGTGGTGTATTGTCATTCTATTCAGCGTTGCTGATTATATTTGGGAATTATCCTATATTGTATTCCCATCAGCTTTTCTCTTGTTCATTTCTTATTCCAAACAGCTGAACCTTACCTCTATGAGTGGAGAATATGATTCCTGGAGTGTTTGTATGATGACAAAATTCTACTTCTTGGGATACACTGGAATCATTGGGTCATGAAGCCTGTAGTCTTCATTGACCATCTTTTTTTTTTTTGTAATTTTTAAAATTTACAATAACGTATTACACAGTGTCTTTATTTTATCACTGATTAATATTGAAAATATTGAACAAGTAGAATTTCATTCTTTGTGAATGAAAAAATTTAAGTAGTGCCATTTTTTCTCCCTTTTGTCAGGCTGCTTCCCTGAAGGACAAGTGGGGTCTAGGCTATAAACCCAGTTACAGCCGGTCAAAGAGTATTGCTGCTTCTGGAAGACCACCTCTTAAAAGGACAGAAAGAGCAAGGTAATGGGTTGAAATATGGAAGAATCTCCAATAATAGATTATTGAATGTGAATCATGCCCTCCTTTCCCCTCTTAAAACTTCTTGGTTGTGCTCTCAGAAGGAAGGAAAAGCATCATTTTTTTCAGATGGATAACAAGATATTTGATTAGACAAATAACCGTACTGGGGTGTGTTGCCAAATTTTAAAATGAAATTTATAGTGTTCTGTATCAAACGTAACAGGCACCAAAACATGTAGTTCAAAGGTAATTTGTGTTTTGTTTATTGAGAGATATCTGAGAAAACTTGGGTATAGCTTTAGTCTTTATGCCTGTCTACACACGGATAGACACAGTTATTGGTATAATATATATTAATCTCTCTAAAAGAAAACTTGTACATTCCTGAAGTGAAATGGTAAGATAAGCATCGTCCTTTTTGAAGCAAAGCAGGTGGGGGTGGTTTTTGGTCTGGCTCTGCAAAGTAACAAGGTTCAGCATGGTTTAAAGAGCACTTACAGCTTTTATGATTTAGTTTCTAATTCTTACTCCCTCTCTAATTGTTATTATGACCATGAGGAAGACAATTAATATTCCTGGGTCCTTGTATCCTGTCTGTAAAAGGGAGTCATCGGACTAAGTGATCGTAAAGGTCCCTTGCAGACCTCACTTTCTCCAAGTGCCTATTGATTGTGTTTGCAGTGAAAATAGCCAGATGAAATTGGCAGATGAAGCCAGTGTGGAGGCCTGGAGCGGTGATGCACTTACGTGTTTACTCAGCAAATTTCAGATGGAAAATGATACTAGTTAGTGTTTCTCTCTTTTGCATTTGCTGACAGTTCTCGATTGGGAGAAAATGAGGAGCTCCCAGAAATTCGTGTTGATGCAGCATCTCCTGGACCCAGAGTAACTTTCAACATCCAGGACCCAGTAAGAGAAATTTTAGATATTATCTATTAGAGCTAGGAACAATTTGATAACTTTTGATAATTTCAGTGACTATTTAAAAACAATTATAGGTCATTTTAAGAGGCACACAAAAGAGTATAGGCCAGAGGTTCTCAAACTTTTTAAAATTCACACAAATCAGCTTGGACAAGTACAATAAATATCCTGCAGTCTATATACCTTACCTATTTCCATGTGTTAACTCCAAAAAACAGTACACTAAAATTATTGAGACAATTGTATTTGCTTATAGCAGAGTGAAGTTTGGTTCCTACGAAATACCACAATTTCTTGACAGAAACACAAATAAAATCTGTCATATTCTAAACTAATACTATGTGATATTGGCTAACAGACCACAAATGGTCCTTAGGAACACTTTGAAAACCAATCTGTGTTAACTACTAGTAAGCAAAAGTTTTTTTTTTTCAACTGATTAGCTTTTCTTTGAGGTAAATAACCACTTCAGGTGATGACAACCTTTTGCATGATTGCATTTGTATTATCCGTATTGTTATAGATTAGTAAGTATGTGACTTTCAGAATATAGATCGAGATGAAGCGGTAAAAGTTATTTGGGGTCAACATGAATGTTGCCCAAGTGACCATCCAATGCATGTAAGAATTGAGGTTAGGACCTTTGTTTCACTCTGATCACCTTGCATTTTATGAAGTAATTATTGTTTTCATTTTGTGAGTTTCGTTAATTTTTTTCTTTGTCATTTTAATTAAGTTGAATAATACAGTTTGGGGAAATGCACAACAATCCCGATGTCCAGGGGAAGTGTATTTTAAGGTACTGGTAAAAGAACACAAATTATGCTATAAGGCTAATTAACTTTCCACGAAATCTGTTTTCAAATTATCTTCTTCTTATTTCAGACTAAACTCAGATAAAAAAAAACTTTACAAAGAATTTTTAAATTCCTGTAATAATTTCATGTAAACGTGACACCATATATAATCTATATAAGACACACACATAGGAAAGTATTTAACAGCTTTTAGAAATGTTTAATGTTAATTTAATATTAAACATTTCTCCTTTTAATTTTTATAATTTCCAAATCAAGGACTTTAAGAAATACAAATTTTGAACCAAAAAATGGGAGCAAGCTATACCAGTTTGCTGAATCCCTTACTAGACCCAGTTATTGTCATCATCACCATCACCATCACTAACTCCTTCAATCCAAGGTGGAAAAAAATCCATCTGTAACTTAGTAGATAAGCCCTTGGGAGTTACCTGAGAGGTTAAGTGACTTTCTCAGTGTGTTATATAGCTACAATAGCTGTAATAATAAATAAACATTTATATAACCCTTACTGTGGGTGCCAGGCATTGTGCTAAGAGCTTTACCATGATTATGTCACATGGTCTTCACAATAGCCCTGGGAAGTAGGGGGTATTATTATTTTCATTTTACAGATGGAGAAACTGAGTCAGGCAGAGGTTACATGCCTTGCCCAGGGTCACAGAGGCTGGAATTGAACTCAAATCTCCTTGCCTCCTGTGCTTTATCTGTGCTGCCACTTGCGCTGCCCCTTGTAAATATCCAAGGTCAAACTGGAACCCAGTTCTTCCCGTCTGTAAACTCAGAGCATCATCCACTCCCATGCTGCCTTTTATACTAATAATGTCATAATACCAAATATAATCTTTAAAATAAACAAATGATGTGGGACCAGAACAGTGGGTCCTCACCTTTGTCCAATGTGTTGAATAAATCTGCTGGAAGATAAATGTACAGCCTAATAACTCTTTTTTAATTATAAAAGGCAGTACCTACTCAATGGTCCATAGAATATTTAAACATAAGAGCAAGAGCTAGATGGCTAGTTGTACTATAACCATTTCTATTAACTCCACCCATCAGTCAGCCATAAGAGATTATTAATATACGTAAAAGAATAATAACAGGAGGAAGTCTTGTCCAAGAAAAGTTTTTAATTGAACTCCATCAAAAAAGATGAGAACAAAATAAGTGATGGTTATTGAAATACATGGCATCACCATTGCCTGTTCGGCTTCTAGAGTTGACCTAGGGATGCTCTTAGTGAGTTTGAAACGTTCTTTTAGAGAGTAAAGTCAGGTCACAGGACTGGTTATTAGCAGGAGAAGTAAAACAAAGTGTATTTAAAAATTATATCAATTTAGAGCCAGAAGAGACCTTTAGATATTATGTTGTCCAATTTAAATGGTATGCTTGTATTATTTTATATATATTTATGTACGCACATTTGTATGTGCATTATATGTAATATGTAGTATCTATACATATATGTAGTACAGATATAGGGTATCCCAGAGAGCTTAGTTTAGTTTTAAGATTTAGTAGTTATGTATACATACATATATGTACATACTTATATATATAAAAGCCTCACATTTAAAAATAATTTATTCAAACCATAAATAAAAAATTCAAATGAGCCACAGGAATTTGTTGTGTCTGAATAGAAGTAGTGGTTCAAGATTTTGCTTTTAAGTAGAAGTATTCCCCATTTGAAGGATATAACATGGAAATATCTGAACTTGAAAACATTGAATTTAATGGTGATTTGTATCACAAAAGCTGCTGCAGAGTTCTTTTAAAAAGCGATCTTTCAAGTGAATATAAAACATGATTTCCATTCAGGAGCCATATCTCTCCTAAAGTGAGGTACACCTGCATCTGAGAATGGTTTGAAATTACAATTATGCCAGTCTACCATTTAATCAGTAATAGCATTTTAGATTCTAATAGAGGTGAACATTTTTAAGTCTTATAAGTATTAAATTACACCATTACTTAACTACTTCATAGTTTTCAAATACTGATTTTATATTTATCAAAAAACATTTAAAATTACTATCATGAGATTACTAAAAATTCCATAGTAACACTGCATGCTCTTCTTTCACTAATTCACCTTTCTGTCTTTCTGATTTACAAGTGATTATATACTTTCACTGTTGCTTCTGCATGTCTAACTTTTGCTGTATTTTAAAAATTATTATTTTCCATGTTGCCATAAGGCAGATTTTAAGTCCATTTATTTCAGAATACAGTGGTAGTGTAACATTACATTGTCTTCCCTTTTTAAAAATATATACAATGTCTCAGTTTTAGTGCAGTTTTTAAGCTTTAATAAATATTAACGATGATAGCTGTTAAATTGAGACACATGCATATGTATGCATGTGTGTTTGTGCATGTATATAAATACTGGTTTTTTTCTGATCAAATTTAGGAATTTTAACTTTCAGAGATTTGTCATTGAGAAGTGAGATTCATTTGAATAATTTGTCTTTTTACCATCAGTTTCCTGAGGAAACAGAATTGGACCTTTTGTCTGTAACCATCGATGGGCCGACACAGTATTCATCTACCAGCGAAGGATCATGCTCAGTGTTCAGTTCACCGAAAACTCCCGTGATCTTCTCACAAGGCATTCCTTTCCAAAATGAAGAGGGGAGGCGGGATGACAGTCTGTCTTCTTCCAGTGAAGATTCTGAAAAGGAGGAAAAGGAAGATGACCGTGACAGGGAACGGTTTTACATTTACAGGAAGCCCTCGTAAGTAGTTCCATTTATTTTTCAAATAAATGCTGTTTCTAGCATTCAGGGATATGGCCCTAAAAGTGTGTGTGAAAATGTGAATGGGGGTAGTTGCACAGTTTGATAGTTTTTTGTGGATTGATTTTGTTGACTGCCTGTAACTTTGTGGAAGCTGTTAAATATATCAGTTTATCTTCTAATTTCTTAAGGATTTCTAAGTAAAGCATCATCTCATCAGCATGTGGAGATGATCTTGTCTCCTGTTTAGGCCTTTGTTTCGTTTGCCTCATTGCTACTGCTGTTACTGTAACTAGGACAGGTAACAGCAGGGAGAGGAGACATCCTTTCTTTATTGTCCTGTTTTTAATGTCAAAGCATTGAGTGTTTTCCCATTGCATATAACACCAACTTTTGGTTTTAGATACTTTTTACTGTATTTAAAAAAAAAAATCCTTCTTTGCCCATCCTTTGTAAGGTTTTTAGCATAGACGAATGCAAAGACTTTCTCTACTATATCTTTTGCTATAAAAGTGATTTTAGATTTTCTTTTCTAATAGGATTAGTCAAGATAATGGTTTTCTTAATATTCACATTTTTTGCCTCCTTAGCACAAATCCAACTTGGTCATACCAAATCACTGTTTTGGTTTTTTAAAAAAAATTGCTGTTACCGCTTTGCCAGAATTTTATTATGAATTGTGTAATCTATTCAGTAATGGTAATGGCCCATAGTTCTCTTTCTCTGCTTTATCCTTCCTTTGTTTAGAAATTAAGAATATATTTGCCTTATAATGAGTGTAATAGAATACCCAGTTTTAAGAATGGTTGAGTACAAGTATTAATAATTTGTAAACAATTAATTATATATAAGTGTTAAATTATTCTTTAAAGGTTCTACTATAAAAATCCATCCAGACCAGGGTTTGTTTTTTGCTAGATCCTTTACAGTTATTTCATTTGTCTTTTCTGAGATTGAATTATTATTTTTAATTTATTTTGTGTTTTTTAGGCATTTTACATTTTTGTACATAAATGATAGCTCTTGATAATTTTCAGTGTGCATAGCCAATTTCACTCTTTCCAACCAGAAGGAAAACAGGAAATAGGATTATTTCCAGTGGCACTGGCACAAGTTATCCCTAGTATAGATGTAGCTTCCTTTTCCCTCTGTTGTAAATATCTAGATGATATTTTATAATTTTAGTTTTCTACAAACCATGAGAAAGGCTAATTTTCTTTTCTTCACTCCGTACGCTTTGACCTGTCTTACAGTTTCTCATCTTCCCTTTAGAAAGTGGTCCTCACCAATCCATCACAGAACCTGCGGCTACCTAGCCGTAGAACACCACAAGTCAGAACACAACAAGCATCATTAAGCACACGATGCCCAGACATTGAGCTCTGCACTCAGGATACAAGTAGAATGAACCAATAACCCTTGGTCCAGAGGAGCTCACATTCTAATGGAGGGATGGTTTGGGAAGGCAGGACAGACCTCGTGTAGCAGAAGCTGCTTGGGACGAGACATTGCCTAGGAGGGGGGTGCACTCCAGCACCAAGGGCAGCTGCTGCAAAGCCACAGGAGATGGGATGGGGTGGCATCTATACAGAATAGAGGGAGACTCAGTTTGGCTGGATCTCAGAATATGCATGGGTGGGGGAGGGGGTGTAGGTCATGGACCAAGAGACTAAAAGGATAGGTAGGGATCAGTAAGAAAAGGGCTTTAAATGTTAAGGAGAGAAGTTTTCATGTTTCCAGAGCAGCTGAAGGGTTTATAAAGTGTGTCAGACCTGGTCTTAAAGAAAACCACTTTGGCAGCGTTGTGGATAGGCAGAGGGAGAGACCTGAGGCAGGGAAGCCAATTAAGAACCTGTGGCAGTAGTATCTTTGAAGGGCGATGAGGCCGCAGGCTTCCTGCCCCTGACCAGACCAACAACAAGATATGGCAGCTGATCTGCTCTTTGGGGTGAGGAAACATGGGATGATGCCAAGGTGACCAACCTGAGACAACAGAAGGATGGTGCTGCCTTCTGCAGAAATAGGAACATTGGGAAGAGGAAAGACGTCTCTGGGACATCCCATTGGAAATGTCCAATAGGTGACTTGTCTGAAGTGCAAGACTCTCTGCCCTCTGCTGTGTAGAGATCACTAAACCCAGTGATAAGGTGAGCAGAAAAGCGGCATAAGGACAGGAGTCCTTGGACTTGCTGGAAATGTGGCACCAGCACCGAGCGCAGTAACTACGTGAGCTCTGAGGTGCCCAGGGGTTTCCTAGCTAGAGTCCTGAGACCTCCTTGCTGAATGACATTCTCATCCCCTTAAAGTCCCAGATCTTTTTCACAAGAGCTGCTATCTAGTCTTACCTCCTCCTAAATTATATTTGTGAAGTTAATTATTTGGACCCCTAATCAGAATTGCTATATTTATTTTTATTAAATTTCATCTTACTATGCACACTGAAATATTATACTATTTGGACTATTACTTTCTATGTATAGGAATCTTAGAACAGTCCTATTGCTCATTGTGGTTCAGTGAATTTTAGTTTGTATGAATTTGCAAAATAATGTGTAGGAAAATGTTAATACTATGTTAACTGTAATATGTTCAAATGCAGGTTTTTAGAAATATTTTATAACGTTTGGTTTAATGAGTAAAGGTAATGCGCAAATATTGTTCTGTAGCCACACATCCCGTAAAAAAGCCACAGGCTTTGCTGCTGTGCATCAGCTCTTTACTGAACGTTGGCCGACAGCCCCTGTCAACAGAAATCCGAGTGGCACAACTACGGAGAGAAATATTGACTTTGAACTTGATATTCGAGTTGAAATCGATAGTGGAAAATGCGTCCTGCATCCAACAACCCTTTTGCAAGAACATGATGACATGAGCTTGAGAAGGTGAGGGGCCAGGGGGCGGAGGAGAATGTTTCATCTTTTTTCACTGCCCTCATATTTACTCAAATGAAGGGATTTACCCAAATTTAAATTGAATGTTTTAAACACAGATTAATGGTAGCTGATTCTTATCATTCAAATTTCTATACAGTGGTGGCAACTTGAATTCACATAGCAATTTAAATGGGTGCCATGAATAGTCTTCTCATTGGTGATTTTAGTATGTCCATACTTCTGCAAATAATGTGAATGAATGCAGTCGGCTTATTTTATTTGTCATTACTTGTTACAGTGGACTGCATGGTGTTGCATATGAGAGTGCTAACCTGAGTGTCTTGGAATTTGGTAGTTCAGTTATGGTCTTGAATCTTATTCAAGAAGGCTTAAGAAAAGACTGTCGGATTTGGCAGCTAAGATATTGTTGAAAGAGCAATGTCCACTGAGTGATGGGGTCAGAAGCCAGATCCCAAAGGCTCCAGAAATGAGTGAGAGGAAAAGAAGTAAGGAATCAGTGGAGGCAGTCCTTTTCCTAGAAATGTGACTGTGAATGATAGGAAGGACCTTGACAAAGCATTTTTAAAGATGGTAGAAACATTGGCATGTTTCTAAGCAAGATGGAAAGAATCAATTATGGAAGAGGAGGGGCTAGCCAGGAGGAAATGACATAACATCATCATTAAATCACATAAAAGTGCAGTGATCTGGTCAGCTATTAGATGACTTCCCTTTAGCAGCATGTGAGTAGCGAGAAAGTAATCCAGACTGGGGTAATGGAAGGATAGGGGCCAAGGGAGTCAGAACTGGACAACATCGAACAGTGTAACATTAAACTGGTCACTATTCCAGGTGTAGACTGTGAAGGGAGGAGAGTACAATTAGGTCAGGAGTTTGGACCTGGAAGATTACCATGACAGGCAGTCATAGGGAGCTAAAACAGCCAAGAGAGATGGAGTGATAGAAGATTATCATTCGCCGAGGAATTCCACCCTTGTTAATAATGAAAGTGGAATGCTAGTGGATTATCACCAGTTTGGGCGTGTGATTGGCCCACTGTGTGCCTGAGATGTGAAGGGAGGGAAAAGAGGAGCTGAATAGATGAACTGAGAGGCCGGTGGATCTGAGGGAAGGTCAGTGTGTGCATTGAAGCCCGAAAGTGTAAAGGCAGGCATTGGGACAGGCAGAAACACTGATCCGGACGCTGAACCCCTTCTGAAAGGAGGGAGGGTTCCCCAGGAGCTCCAAGACGGCTGTCATCAGTTCCTGGATTGAAGGACATAGCTTGATGTGGTGAGCCTCAGAAAAGAAGTTACTGAGTGATGATGGTGAAGGGAAAGTGCGGCAGTCACACTGGGAAACAATGAGCATGCCAGTTTGTGCAGGACTGAGGGTGGGGGGCAGTGTAACCAGTTCTGGAAAGCATGGCCAACAGAGTGGTGTCTTCTAAGGAAAGTCAGGCTTTCTTGAGTGCCGTGGGATGGAAAGAGCACGAGAATCAGTCAGTCAAAGAAATATTTACTCAGCACTTAGTCTGTGTCAGGCTCAATGCTCAGTGCTGGGGATGTGAAGAGAGACCAGAGGCCATGCCTGCTCAGGGAGCTCACGGTGTAATGAAGGGGAGACAGCAGAGCAAACAAGAAAGAGACGTAGTAACTTGGAGACCTGATAGAGAGCAGGCGCTAGAATTTAGGGGGCTTCCTGGGGAAAACGAGATTTTAGCTGAGGCATAGAGGAAGCGAAGAGGGAGAGCATTCCAGGCACGAGGGACAGCCAGGCATTTAAAATGCCCAGTCAGGAAGCAGAGCATCCTGGGTGAGGCTCAGCGAGAAGGCTGTGAGGTGAAGGGGAGCTTGTTAAGGATCGAATGGAGATTTTGAAGGGTGGGGAGATGGGCTTGAGGTGTGCCACGGGAGAGATGTGGATTTTACTTCCCTAGCTTGTGATTCTGTGGGACAGGTTATGGACAGAGTGAGAGATTGGGGTTTGCTTGCCAGGCAGTCCAGCACCTCTGGGCAGTGGCTCCCACGGGATGGTCATTCTCCAGGTCATCAGCTTCGAGGGCCTGGTTGCCAGATGACTGATGGTGGCCATTCATCTCCACAGTTTTCTCACAGTTATTTAAGCTTTCACCATGGGTCCAGTTCCCATGATGCCTTGGCATACCAAGCCAAAGACACAGATGAAATGTTCTTTTTCAAAAGTCCTAATAGTTGAATAAAAATAGACTTGATTTATTTTCACTTTAGAGTGTAGCTTTAGCCTAAATTTTTCCTGTTCTTCAAAAATAAATGTTAATGAATTGATTGCTTCACATAAAATAACATCATAATTTTCTATCAGTGACAATGTATTTCTGTCTACAGAAGTTATGACCGGAGTTCCAGAAGCTTAGATCAAGAATCCCCCTCGAAAAAGAAGAAATTTCAAACCAACTATGCTTCTACAACTCATTTAATGACTGGCAAAAAAGTGCCATCGTCTCTGCAGACCAAATCCAGTGACCTGGAGACAACAGTTTTTTATATCCCCGGAGTTGATGTAAAGGTGAAAACATGTCCTCATGCTGAGGAATGAGATGATAACGATGTTTGCCCTCTTCCCTTCCCCAACATGTGGCTGTAGGTTGATGCGAAAAGTGGCATTCATGCCACATCTGGTTTTCTCTCATTAAGTCATCTCCTCCATCCTCCAAGAAGTCTTATAATCTGTCATTTCTGCAGTTTCGACTGCTCTCTTTTTCCATAAGAAGTGACATTTGGCAAGAAATAGTTGATAATTTGGAGGAATTTAACCATGTTACTCGTGCTGCTTTTCTGGCTAAGTGAGTTGGAGTAAGAGAACATTCTAAGAGAAGGAATGATGGCTTGTACTCGTCATGTGGCTGCCTTCTCTTTCACACACACAGAGCATTTCCACAAACATTTCCTGAGTTTCTGCTCTGGGCAGCTGCTCTACCTGATGCTGAGTATGCAGAGATGACAACCAGCCAAGTGTAAAGAGTGTCTTAGAATGGGATGAGATTTACACCAATCCTATTATATTGTTATTACAAGCATAATATCAAATTCAAATGCCAGTAGTTGTTTAAATAAAATGAGGAACTAAATCTTTTTCTGGGTTTTATTAGGATTGTACAGAGAAGAAAACTAGTCCTGCAAGTAAAGAAAGTTTACTTATTCAGCAGGGAAAGCAGAGTAGTGAAATCTGATCTCCTCAGTGTAAGTGGAGATGAGAATCTGACTGTTCAGGCACCTCAGTTGAGAGAGTCACTAATAAACTGTCCCATGTGCAGAGGAGGGGGAACAGGCGGTGGGGAGGGGAGTGCAAACCAACCAGCTCTCAGCAAGATGAGTGGATAGAGCTAGTAATCTTTAGCCTGAAGAAGGAAGATTTAAAAGAGGAATGGTAGTCTTGTGGGGGAATTTGAAGGGATGAGGACTTTTCAGGGATGGAGAGATTTCTTTTCAGATCAGATACTACTTAGATAAGCAGACATCCAGGTTTCCATCCAGGATGCTAAGTGAGTGACCTCAAAGGCATCCCTGGTTTTGATTTAGTTTTTGGCAGAGGAGTAGTTAGAGACCAGATCTCCCAGAGAGGAGACTCCTCCCCGTGGATCAGGATTTCTCTGCCCCTTAATCTGGGTGCCCAGGACCCTGAGCGTGACTCCTCAGAGTAGTATGGAGGTGTCACCAATGGGACTTGAACCTTTGTCTTCCACTGTTCTATAATGCTTCTCTGATTATTGGAAATAAATGGAATTTGGAGTTTCAAAAGTAACTTAAAAAATAGCTTATTGTCCTATTCTAATAATCAAAGAAACAAAGTCATTATTTCATCCTTAGCTTAATGTAGGGCTTGCCTTAGCCCAGGAAGTATTTACTTGTAGAATATTTACATTCAAAGAAAACAAGGGAAGAAAACAAATTGATAACCAAAAGTGATCCAAGGTATGAGAAAAGAAGCTGAAGGTCACAGCTTAGCACCTTCCTGTGGAATGCCTCACATCTGGTTTGGAGTCCGGTCCCACTCTCTGTACATCCTGCTCAGTGGTTACGGTGCCTTGTAGCTGACTGGCCATATCCAGCAGGAAGGACATTCTACAGGCTCTCAAATGCGCCAGGCTTCAGACATGGCCACCTCTGGACAGCAGGCTTCCCTTTTGCTGTTACCCAGGAAAGCACTGGGATGGTGGATCCTACAGACTATTGTCCTAACCCAGCCTTCTAAATAAATAGCCTTTTGGGTCAGGCTAGTGGCTTTCCATCAGATCAGGGCCAACCTGAGACTGGAGACTAGGGTGAACTAGAAAGGACTTTAGCAGTCATCTCATGCAAGCCTCTCATATTACAGATAAAAAGAGTAGGCTGAGGCCACATAGGTCACAGATCTAACTAATGGGCAGAATTAAGGCCCAAGGTTCTCCATACTTAGGCAAGGAGTTTGTACATCATTATGTCTTAATGTTTTGGCTTATTGTATTTTTATCTCTTTTTGCTTATGTATCTCAAAGTATAAAACAATTAACATTTTGATTAGTGAAATTTTAATTTTTAAAAGATTAAAGTACTATGAAGATTTTACTATAAAGAAAATTATTTCATAAATTAGGCCCTAAGTTTTTAATTAGGCCCTCGTTTCTGCCTTGTTTGACTTTTAAAACTTACTTGTTTTCAACGCAGCTACATTACAACTCCAAGACCCTAAAGACTGAGTCACCAAATGCTTCCAGGGGATCTTCTTTGCCAAGAACCCTTTCCAAAGAGTCCAAGCTGTATGGTATGAGAGATAGTGGCCTGCCTCCTCCTCCTCCTCCTCCTCCTCCTCCTTCTCTTTTACCTAGCACTTTCCAGAGCAAGACTAACACCTTACTTCCTCCCCAACCCCCACCGCTTCCCTCAGGTACTGAAGAAGAATGTACTCTCTGTGTTCATCTTGTTTTCCATCACCTACTTGCTCTAGCGTTTTCTTCTTGCAAAAGCTGATGATAAATGGTTCCCAACGTACAAGTGCTAATTCTTAAAAATCATATTCGGATTATAAGCACAGTATTCCTTTGGCCTTTCCTCAGATTGATGTACTGTTAGCATAACACCGGTCTGAATGATAGACAGAAGCAGTCAGGACTGAGTGTCATCTCTTTCGTCCACTACGTCTGTCTTTGAATGATTGACGGAATCAGGGAAAGTTGTCCTTTAAGTAACCTTCGACTTTGTAAAGAAGACCTGTGGTAAACTGACCTGACTGTGCATGAGGAATTTGAGAGTGGGATGAGCAGACCTTTCCCTATTTGAGCCATTTTGTTGTCTGGAAATCAGATTGATTTCAAAACAGATAAATGATTGGGAGGAGGACTGACCGTCCTGGGGGGATCTGCCTTCAGTAAGAGATGAGGGTGAGAAAAATTTAGACAGCTTACATTTCTGTAGCACTTGACACAGTTACAAAACAACGTCACACACAAATGATGGTGGCCTGTGTAGGGGATGAAAGACACCTGCTCAGCTAAATTCTGCATGTTGGGAAATAATGGAAATTAAAATTTGCAAGTTGGGCAGACTAAATCAGGCAGAGAAATTCAGACATTATGTGATCCAGGCAGTCAACAAACGTGTTTTACATCCTCCCTGTGTGAAGATCCCTATGCTAGATGTTGGAGATGATAAAAAGTTTAACTCATGATCCCAGCTGACAGTCTGGTGGTTGGTGAGATGGAGAATACTTGTAATGTTTTGTATAAGTGAATCATGGAGGAACACATTTCAGCTCTTAAGTGAAGGAGTAACTTAAAGAGCCATCTTTGAACAGAAAGATGATCTGACTTGTACACCTGCTGAGTTTGAGGAAGCAGAAGTGGAGGGGTCTTCTGGCCAATTAGAAAAAATCACCCTGACATGAGACTGCAGTCATGGGAGTGAAGAGAATATTGTAGAAAGGGTAGAGTGAGAAAGTAGGAGGCAGATCTCCAGAAAGGGAACCCGAGAATGCGCCAGGCTGTTGGTTACTGGTTAGTGATGGATATGAAGGCGCTCACACAATATGGAGGGAGACAATACGGCCTTGGGTTCAAGCATCTCCTTCCTTGTTTGTTGGCATGTTTGTCTTGCATGTGCGGGGAGGGTCATCTGTGAAACTGGCACGAGGGAAAAAGGACAGATCAGGTAGCTTTGAGATAATACTTCCCTCTCCTTTGGGGGGAGGGTCTTTAGTTGTTTTGACACATTTTTCTAGATGTAGTTCCGGATACCTAAAAAAGCATGTTAAGGACACACTCTGCTTATAATCTTCCTTTACATTTACTTATTTACTGTGATCAGTCATAATGTATTTCACCTTCTAAGGCAGAAAAAGGAATTAAAGTTGGGAATTAAACCAAAGCGTGTGACCTGGAGCAAGTAGGAAGAACCGCTGTGTTAGGAATTGTTGACAGTCCTTGCATTCTGACATCGTCTTGTCATTTCTTCCAACCTGCTGACTGCTTTGTTGTGTCACTCATGAGTAAAAGTGGTCCTTAATTATTAGGTGGTTCTCTGTGTCTTGTAATTGTGACTTCTCTAGCAGTGAAGTCTGTGTTTTTACTTTAATGGAGTGATTTCTCAAATGTCACTGAAGTAGTGTAACACTTACAAATGTTTCAGCCAAAGGAAAAGGAAGCGGCGGAGTAAAAACAGCAAAATTATATGCCTGGGTCGCCCTTCAGTCGCTACCAGAAGAAATGGTGATTAGTCCCTGTCTGTTAGATTTTCTGGAAAAGGCCCTCGAAACCATCCCGATCACACCGATTGAGAGAAATTATACTGGTAAGCCACTTTGTTCTTTCTTTTATATCTCTGTAGGGACACATTAACCTCTTCTTTTTTTTCCCCTTAATTACTCTGATGATGTCTAGTATCATATACCTGTAAGAGATTAAGTAGATGTTATCCAGCCCAACCCTTCATTTTATGGATAGGGAAATTGGAGTTTTAAAGAGGAAGTAATGTTCAACTACTCTAGCATGACTTCTTGGGAGTTCAAGTTTTTAGAGACTAAATGAGGGGATGTGGGAGCTAGGCATAGATTCTGGGGATTGAAGAAGGAAGAGGAAGGCTGAGGGGGACCATGAAGCACAGTCTGGGTTTGGGATCAGGAGAATCCAGGGTTCCGATGCTGCCCTCAGCATCTCCATAGGTATGTGAGCATCAGTTTCCCCATCTGTAAGATAACAGTAGTAATAGTTACTTACCTCACAAGACAATCATCAGAACCCTGGGCTAGGCTAGGAGCTTGGTATATAAAATACCAAAAAAAATAAACCACAGAACTGGAGAAGAGAAGTCACCTTATGGGGCGTCCAGTCCAGTCAAACCCCAGCAGCAGTTACCACACATGGTACTCTGTCTTGAATCTCATCTCTTGAGATCTTTTTGGATCCTGTCATTCAGTGTCCTGATTATCTCTTCCAGCTTTGCAGAATCCACAGATCTGATGAACGTGCAAATCATTGCATGAGTTATCCGTCATTGGTTGCAATGTCGGACATCCCCAGCGCAGGTATAGGTAACTAGGGTTCCCCACTGGAGACTTATCCGTCATTGGTTGCAATGTCGGACATCCCCAGCGCAGGTGTAGGTAACTAGGGTTCCCCACTGGAGACCTCCTGCCGCGTTGGCATTGAGCAATGAATGACTGTCATCGAGTCAGCCAGCCATCCAGGCCTCAGTCCACCAGATTCTGTTGCCACTTCATCTGTATCTCTGCATCTTTTCCACAAGATTAGTACAACCACACCCTTTGCTAAAACCTAGGCAAATCCTGTCCATATTAGTAAATATCAGGGAAAGAAAGGAGGTGAGTCTCCCATGACCTGTGTTTGTTGAGGCTCCCCAGTGGCCCCCTTTCCAGACCTTCTCCAGTCACTTCTTTCAGTGCGCATTCCAGGCATCACAGATGACTTCCTCAGCCTACAGGGAGCACACTGTGTCAGACCCTAATCAGACCTTGGTCAGCCCACTGTATGGCGCACACGTCCGCTGCTTTTACTGCTTCTCTTTTTGAATGGTATCCAGAGAGCAAAAGTCCTGGGACAAGTTACTCTCCAGATTTTGTTCTTTTATGTTTGCACAGGTTGATAAAGTAACTGCGCATTGTACTTGAAAGTGTTAAGGGAGGAAGAAAGGGAGTGCACATTTATTAAGTGCCTACTGTGTGCCAGGCACTGCACTCAGTGCTTTACAAATATGATCTCATTTGATTCTCACAGCCATCTTGGGAGAGAGGTGCTGTTATTATCTCCATTTTGCAGATGAGGGAATTGAGGTAGTCCTGGGGTCGCATAGCTACTAAGTGTCTGAGGCCTGGTTTGAACCCAGGTCCTCCTGACTCCGGGGCCAGCGCTCCGTCCACTTTCCTACCAAGCTCCCTGTGGACCAGTGTCCCCAAGGAGGTCTGACAAAGGCAGAATACAGTGAGATTCTCACCTTTCTACTCCTAGACTTACTGCTTCATGGTTCACTTACACCCCTCAGAACATTTTCAGAACAACTACAGTCTGACCCTGCCTTGTCCATTTATACTTGCAAAGTCAGGGGGCTTTGTATCCAAGTGCATTTTCTCTATTTAATTTCATCCTATTAGATTCAGCCCAATGATCCAGCTTATTGAGATCCCTTTGGATCCCTCCCAGGTGGGTGACAGCTGTGGGTGCAGTAAACATGCCGTGTGCAGGTCACTGATCAAATTTTAGGAAGCACCTGGCTCTGCATAGAGACCTGGGGCACCTTGAAATTGAATCTTTAACTACTCCATTTAGATGCCAGCCTTTCAAACAGTTCTGAATCCATTGGATTGCACTACTCTATGTAATCTATATCCTCCCCATCTTCACAAGAATAGTGGGAGATAACTTGACCCAAAGCTTTGCTAAAATCTAGGCTTTCTCCTCATCTCCTCTTTTAAGTAGTTTTGTTTAAAAGGGAAAGGGAATTTAGCCTGGCATAATGTGTGCTTGATCCAGCAGCCATGCTAGCTCCTAGACATCCCTGCTTCCCATCCTGGAGATGTGCAGCTGTTGTTTTAATTAGCATTTCTAGAATTGCCCCAGGAATTGAAAGCAAATGCATTGGCCTAGAGTTGGCAGGCTCTTTTCTTCCTTTTTTTGAAAATTGGCCCTTCTTCATTCTTGATGATCTTTCTAATATCCTTTAGAGTGGTTTACCAGTCACATCTACTAGTTCTTTGAGGCCCCAGGGATGGAAGGCTTCTGGGCTATGTGGCTCCCGTTCATTAAGGGTGATGTGGCTCTCTTACCAGATCCTTACATACTGAGAGGATCTGTCCCCTGAGAATCAGAACTGTACTTTCATTTCCAGGGAAAAAATTTCTCTCTTTGGCAGAGAAAACAAACCCAGTGAATGCTGCTTTCTCTCAGTTGTCAGGTATCATCATCCCATCCAGTCCAAACTGAGCCTCTGAGTCTCCTTTTTCTATGCATAAGTACAGCTGAACTGTTGTCTTCACTTCTTTTGAGTTTTAGCATTGCAGCCCTGTTGTTCCAGGACATACTCGATACTCATCTTGCATTACTTGGCTTTGCTTCCGTCTTCTATCCCTTTCTTTGTTTCATCTAACTTGTTGAGTCCCTCTGCGTTCCCGTGGGTCTGCTTAGGTAAACCCCATTTTGCTTCCTCCTTGGAATTGTTTCCCTTTGTGTCTTCCAATTTTCACTCTTGAGCATCTTGGGCCATTTTCATTTATACCATCCTTTCTCCTGGTCAAATGACACTCAGTTTTCTTTTTGTCTGTTAACAAACTCTACGTTGGAGTCATCGGAGTTCTTCCCTATTAGGGAGAATCAGATCTGCAACAGAACTTAGCTTTGTTGGTCCTGAGGAAACGCAGAGAGCACTCCAGCAGGTGTCCGGGACATTGGCCTCCCCACGGTCACCACAGCGTGCTGCTTGGGAGCTGTTTCCCAGACTCCCCATTTCTTTGCTCTTTCTCCACTGACAAAATCACATCTGTTTCTTGTTCCTAACAACTTCACGCAGAGGAGGGGTTGTGAGGCTCACATGGATAATGGAGGGGAAATCCTCTGGCAATCGCGAAGTTCTCTATGAATGCCACTTGTTACTCTTATTATCAGCCTCCAGTCTGGCAGAGGCATCATTCCCGCAGCCTTCTGCCCTGCTCTGCTTGAGTTCAGGCAATGCTGATAGAATAGTACTTACAGGCCTGGAGAGCTAGAGGCGTGCACTATCACTTTGCAGCTTGCTATAGATGATTAACACTTTATCAAGTCTAAACAGTGAATGAAACAATAAACCAGGCTCTAATCTGCAGTGATTGCCAGTTTCTGGGGACTAAATGCTTACACTAAAACGGGTGGGGAACTTGTGGTTGCACTTGAGGACCTAGAATGCCACATGTGGCCTCAAGGCTGTAGTTTTCCCATCCCCAGACCCCTGCTTGCACCCAGATGTTCTCTGTCATACTTCCCTGTCTGGTTCCTGGATTCCCCTTACTTGAGTGTACTGTTAACACACAAAGCTATCCCAGATCCTTTCTGCCTACCACGATATTCCCACCCGTGGCTACGGTCCAGTCATGCCTTTCATCCCACCAAGTCTCAGTGAGTAGTCCCTATGACATCAGATGTGCTCCCTTGCGTTAGCACCCCGAGTTCCTCTTGTGTGCAGCTTAGTGTTTGGATGCATGTTTAGACTCGCTGGAGGCCATGGGGCTAGTCTTATTGGCTCCTTGCATCACTTACATCTTCTGTGAAATCCTAAATATCTCCACTGCTCTCCTTCCTTCTTAATAACTGCTGATGTCTGAGTAGCATGGGGGATATCCATAAGGCAGATTTCTCTCACCCTCATCCTTCGGATTTGATTTGTAAGATGCCACAGGCTATTTTTCTGAATTTTGCCAGTTTTTGTGAGATCTGTTCTATCTTTGGTCAGGGATCAGTCGACCTTATATTGATGTGGCCCAACGGCACATCACCCTGGCTGCCACTGCAGGCCTGATGGCACAACCCTGGATTGGACTTGGGGGAGGGGGTGGTGACTGTTCTTACTGCCATTAGGTGCTCAAACCTGGTGTAACTTTATAAAGACACTTTATAAAGTTAAATGGTTGTTTGTGTTTTCCCAGCTGTTAGCTCACAAGACGAGGACATGGGGCACTTTGAGATGCCAGACCCAATGGAAGAGTCGACAACATCGCTGGTGTCATCTTCGACCTCCTCGTACTCCTCCTTCCCTGTCGATGTCGTCGTCTACGTCCGCGTTCAGGTCATTTTATCATTGGTCTGCTGGTGCTGTATCTTTTAACTTTAAAAATAATTCTTACCTAAGTCTGAAAAAGTCTCAGTTGCTAATCTCACCTAAAAATTACAGTTTCCTAACTTTAGTTAGTGAGGCTTCCCTTTAAAAGACATTGTCACACTTCTTCCAGCACTCCTCATAATAAGTCTTAGCTCCCACAGGAAGAGGACTTGAGAGGGCAGGAGGTTCTAACACATTGAAAGAGGACTAGCCTACCCAAGAGCTGTATAAACACTTGTGTATAAAGTGCAGATAAAGGCATTGGCATTGCTCAGGTCTGGGGGGAGGACAATCTGGAAGTCCCTGAGAATCTGGACGGCCTTGGCCTTGAGGGATGAGCAGTACCTGGGCCTCTATCACTGATCCTGTTATGGGCCTCCTTCCTTTCCAACCTCCCGGCAGGGTTTTGTAATTATTATAATTGGTTGCTCAGTCTCAGAGTATCAAGTTGCTCTTGATATGGAGCATGTTTGTTCCTAGTATTTGAACTTTTCATTTCACCCTCTGCTCGTCTCTGGCCCTTCTCATTCCAAGACACCTGTTACTTTCTAGGAAAATCTATCATTGATGGGGGCCATGGAGTCATGGAAGACATTAGTCACTGACACAGAATGTATTTGCCTAGAAATTTGATAGACTGGAGAAATGAATTTTTTTTCATTTATAGATTTCATTCTCAATGATCTGTATGTACATTAAGCAAAAAAGTAGTCATAAACATTTCCAGAGACAATTTAATACATCATATCAGTTTGTCACCTGAATGTTTTATAATAAATATCATTCAGTTACCTTTATGGGCAGTTGATTTTCTTTTTAAAGAAGGTTACATATTTGTTCATCCTTTTTTTGTGTTACCTTTTTTAGCCTTCTCAGATCAAATTCAGCTGTTTACCAGTATCAAGGGTAGAATGTATGCTAAAGCTGCCTTCCCTGGACTTGGTTTTCTCCTCAAACAGAGGCGAATTGGAGACTTTGGGTACCACTTGTCCTACAGACAGTGCATCCCCTAGTGGTCACCCTACTCCAAGTGGATCGAAGACCTTCACCAACAAAACAGGGATGCCAGGTAAAGGGGTTAATGCCATCAGAGACTTTTCCCTCAAGTTAGGAAAGTCAGGGAGTGGTAAAATAAGGCTGATGCTTGGCAGAAATCAGATTTAACTTGGCTATGGAGTGCTTGCACCCAGCACTAATATTAGTTTCCTGCCTGAATAGAAATAATACAGGAAAACATTATTCATGCTTACTTTTGGCTCAAATGTGGAAAGTGCTTCTTTCCCAAAAAATAGATAACTGTTTTAGTATTTGCCATATAGCCTCATAGCACAATGGACAGCCTGCTAAATGGGGTGTCAAGAGGCGAACCCCCAGGCTGTTAGTGCTTTCCCCACTGAGCTCACCTGCTGTCACCTCTGCATGTCTCTGGTATGTACTTGGTTATTCCCTTGTCTCCCTCATTAGAATATCTGTTCCTTGAGAGCAGGAACTGCGGTTTGGATGGTCATTTACTATGCGACAAGACCTTTTAAGGAGAAAGGGGAAGAAAGAGAAAAAGATTAACTAAAGAAATGACTAAAGAAGAGAAGGATTGTTGACTCTGGGGTTCTCCACAATTTTAGGCACCAGCAAAGGACCTCTCACTTCAGATGAATTTCAGTTCATATTTTGTCACCCCCTTTCCAGAAGTTTGCTTTAAAGCTCTGTTTCTCTCCAAGCAATGAAAAGGAAAGATTGTTTCAAGGTGACTTAAGACTTCACCATGCTGCTTGCTCCTAAGGGCCTGGCACATCTGATGTTCTGCTCCCTTTTAACTCATTTAGGTCTTTTTCTTTCTTCATTATCCTAACTTACATGCATTTGATTGGTGAATGCTTTGGGATGAGTCATCCTGAGAGACCTTCCAGACGAAGGGGAGCAGATATTTACCTAAATAAGCAGACAGCTTACAGCCTCTGGATTGTCTTGGGAGGCATCAGATTAAAGGGGGATGTTGATGTGATGAGGTGACATTATATGTGTTAGGTCCAGTTTTGGCTGACATGTTGTAGTAAGGATGTTGCTGTATGGGGTGGAGGATGTGAGGAGAGGAAGCAGTGAGGTATGGAGGGCCTCACCATGCTGAATGACCTGCAGAAGGAAGTGGGGATGGTTGGTGTAGAGGAGAGATATGGGAGGGAGTGGGTAACTGAGATCTTCAGCATGGAAGGAGGGAGTCATTTAGTTCCATAAAGTAGACAGGAGACATATAACGAGGCACATACCTTAACACACAGATAAGTTAGTGTTTGGGGGATTAGCAGAGGGTCAGAAAGACAAAATTAAAAAATAAAGGCCTTTTAAAATGTAGCCAATTCCTTGGGATTAAATCACATGATGCTTGAATACTTTGTGATTTTTAACTTTTTATCTGTTTACTCCAAGTGACATGATCCTTTTATTTTTGTGTGATTATTTTAATTTTAGCAAAAGATTTTAAAAATAACTTTTCCCCTAGTTTGTAATTTCCACATTTTCTTCTCTTGACTTGAGGTTCCTCTGGCCTTGGTAGCCCTCTTGGCAGAAGCCGCCATAGCAGTAGTCAGTCTGACTTGACCAGTGCCAGCAGCAGTTCATCTGGGCTGAGTTTCACTGCCTGCATGTCGGATTTTTCCCTTTATGTATTTCACCCCTACGGAGCAGGCAAACAGAAAACTGCCGTCACTGGCCTCACCTCTGGATCTGGGGGCCTAGGTATGTGTGCATGTGCATGTGTGTGCGTGTGTATGCATTCTTGTCTTTGGGAATTTCATAGCACCTTCTTTGGCTACACGGAAACTAAGGTCATGAACCCATGACCCATGGCCATCCCTGTGCTAGACAGGTATTTTTTTCTTTACAGGCTTATCTTATTATGGCATTATTGCTTGATAAACACAGACCAAAGGAACCTGGACACATTTATGCTTTTTTTTGCAAATACATAAACTGTTCTAGCTTTTAAGAAGCTCCTTTGGGATCAGCTCCCGGCCCCACTGAGGAAACCACTGAGTTCACCTGTCAGTTCACTTGAAAGTTCTTCCCTCTCTGGCTCAACTCCTCCTGTTGCTCAGGGTCCCCGAGAGTCCAGAAGCTGATCCTATTTAATAGACACTCTGGTATTGGCTTTTTATCCATATTATATCACACACAGAGTGTGAGTCATGAAGAAGAGTGAGTGTATTCCTTTACTTCAGACTTATATGATGCGTGTGTGAAAAACCTACCAAGTACAACTATTGTGGTACAGAAGTGTTCTTTGAAATAAAAATATCCAAACTGCTGGCATTTTTCAGCATGTGGTTTTTGCCTTTCTCTTGTGGGTGCCAGGGAATGTAGATGAAGAGCCTACCTCAGTCACTGGTCGCAAAGATTCCCTCAGCATAAACCTGGAATTTGTGAAAGTGAGCTTGTCCCGAATACGACGTTCTGGAGGCACCTCATTTTTTGAAAGTCAGTCTTCAAGCAAGTCTACAAACAAAATGGATACTACATTAATAAACATATCTGGTATTTTATCCCATTCTTATATTAAAATATCATTTGTTTTCCAGAGTGAACTAGGTAGGCTGCCAACATTGAGTATTGTTGAGGTTTTGATGGTAATTTGATTTTTTTAAAGAACGATGAACCTCTAGCCACACACATAGTGTACCACTAATTATTGGTGCTAGAGTTTTACTTGTATGTGGCGCTAATATAATGTGGGAAACTCTGCATCAGCTCAAGACCTAAGCTTTTCCCAGTATCAGATGAGCTGAATTGTAAATTGACAAAGATCCTAATTCAGTCAAAAGAGAAATTTGTTTCTGTGTGCTCCAAAGGAAAGGCTCTCTGGGTCTGTGCTTGACTTTGCGCTAGCTCCTTTAAGTAAGTCAGACTCTTAAAAATTAATTAACTAAAGGTTATCCTTTTGCTCTGATTTTGTAATTTATGAATTACAAGTTACAGATTGTGAAGAAAAAAATATATCAGCAGTTAATCACGGTAGAACAACTAGTACATTCCAGGAATCATTCACAGCCACTGATTGGTGCTAGTTCTGGTACAGTTGCTTATGTCCTGTGAAAATAGAGCGAAGGTGTTCAGAATGAGCTCCATATTCTAATGTGTGCTTTGTACGTCTCAGCGGTGTGTGACATCGGCTCCGCTTCCTTCAAATACGACATGCGCAGACTTAGTGAGATTCTGGCCTTCCCGAGAGCCTGGTACAGGAGAAGTATTGCCCGCCGCCTTTTTCTTGGTGACCAAACTATAAATTTGCCCGGTAGGTCACTTATTTAAATGTTTAATGACATTCAAGTTATTGAGAGAGGCCACAGAGCACAGTGTGTATCAGGCAGGAAAACTCACGTTCAGGTCCACCTGAGACATGCACTGACACAGGGGGCCTGAGAGCTAGAGATGTCCAATTCCAGGCCCTGGGATGGCTGGCATGGAGGAAAATGTTTAGCAAGATAAATTAAAATTCAGTGCAACACAGAAGATGTCAGTCTGTGGTTTTCTGCCCACACACTTCCATTTCTGTTTGAGTTTGACATCACCAGCTCTCTAAGAATGAGCTGCTGAGAAGATGTTGAGCTGCCCTGGTGCAGAAAGATTTCTTAGTGGGGTTCCAGTGCAACCGTGAACCTAGGATCCCCCCCCAAAATTGATTTTAATCAAATTAAATTCTGATTTTCCATCAGTGTTCTTGATGAACCTAGAAATGCACTTTCCTCTTAGACTTTAGATAAAACACGAGAAGAATACCCAGAAAGCTTCTCTGCCCGTCCTTTACATTCCTTTGGTTCCCAGTCATTTAATGCCATATTCTTGAGTTGGAACAAAGATTATGGAAGTTTGTAGAGAAGTCTTATTCCATTGGAAATAAAGTGGTAGGAGGAATTTGGAGTATGGGTGGGTAACTAGGTGGGGGGGGGCGGGGTGCTAGTACTGGTAGCGGTGATGGTGGTAGTTCAGTTTGTTTTGGGTATGTCAAACTCTTTGTGACTCTGTTGCTCTGGTTGGGTGATAGTCCCCTCAGCAGTTTATGGCAGACTTTGCTGTCCCCTCAATGGCATTTCCACCTTCTCTGCTTAGCATCTGGCCCTGGGACGCCGGATTCCATTGAAGGAGTGAGTCAGCACCTTTCACCAGAATCTTCCCGCAAAGCTTACTGCAGGACCTGGGAGCAACCCAGCCAGGCAGCCTCCTTCACCCACGTGGCCCAGTCACCTACGATGTTCAATGACCACATGGCAAACAGCAGCGTGACCCCAGGAGCAGCTGCTCAGAATCTGAAATCTCCTGCCTCCATGCGCTCCAGGAGTGTGTCTGACTCATCAGTTCCCCAGAGAGGTAAGTGGAAGCCAAAGGTGACCTGTTAGCATGTGTGCCCTTGGCTCCCCACCCTTGGGACAAGATTCCAAGTCTTTTGCCTCACATTCGAGGCATATGTCTCCTCCTTCACCAGGACAGCCTTCTGCAGACACACTTAGCTACTCACTGTGTCCCAGAACAGGCCTCAGCCTCACACTGGTGGCCACATCACTGGAGAGAGCCATGACAGTCATCTACTTTCATGGTCCAGGGCCTTCACCCAAGGCTTGGTGTTGCTGAGCTGTCTTTCTGTTTCCCTCAGGCCCCAGCAGCTGTTACGTGCCTCTGTCTTCACACCGCCCCACCCCCACCCCCACCCCCACTCCCACCCCCACCTATTACAGTGGGAAGAAGGCAGGGAGGTGAGCATTGTTTGAACCTTTCTCTCACTGGATTTGGCTCAAAGCGGGAATAACATACACCCTCACTTGGCTATAGAAATCTGTCCTACCCTATGGAAAGGCAACTAGGTGGTACAGTGGATAGAGCACCAGTGCAGGAGTCAGGAAGACCTGAATTCAAATCTCATCTCAGACACTTGACACTCACTAGCTGTGTGACCTTGGGCAAGTCACTTAACCCCAGTTGCCTCATCCTGGGTCATCTCCAATCATCCTGATGAATATCTGGTCACTGGATTCAGATGCCTCTGGAGGAGAGGTGAGGCTGGTGACCTGCACAGCCCTCCCTCACTCAAAACAAAGTCAAGTGCAAGTCAGGTCATCATTTCTCTGATGGCATTTTCTTCGGCAGCGAAGGACAAACACACACACACTTTCAAAAATCATATGGAAAACTGTTTCATGATTTTTTTTAGTTCTGATTATTATAGCCAGGAGATTTGTATTAGGTTTCGCTTTGAACGAACCTGAATGTCTTTTTGCTCCAAAATGTCATTTAACTTTTTTAGATTCACTCTCAAGAACATCTACTCCTTTCAATAAGTCTAACAAAGCAGCCAGCCAGCAAGGCGCCCCCTGGGAGACCCTGGTTGTGTTTGCCATCAACCTCAAACAGCTGAACGTTCAGATGAACATGAGCAACGTCATGGGGAATACGACGTAAGTTGTTCGTTTTTAAGAGTGGCTGTCACGGGGCATCAGAGCGCACTGGGCTTGAAACCAGGAAGGCTGATCTTCCCAAATTCAAATCTAGCCCCAGACACTTCCTAGCTGTGTGATCTTGGGCATGTCACTTAACCTCTTTACCTCAGTTTCCTCATCTGTCAAATGAGCTGGAGAAGGAAATGGCAAACCAGTCTAGTATCTCCACCAAGGAAACTCAGTGGCTGCTGGGGTCCAGTTCTCTAGTTCTTCCATTCTGTGAATATTATAAAGAGAGTAGGAGAGCCTCTGTCTGGATAGCAGAAAAGCTTTCTTTTATTGCTACAGTATCATAGCCTGTCACTTCTAGCCTTTTTTTTTTTAATAGACTCTGGCACAATGTCCTTGGCAAAGCTAACCAGTTTTAAGTCTTCATTTTCCTAATTTGAGACACTGAAATCCATCCATCTCAATTAGGTCCCACTTATTTTTTTTCTCCAGATGGACCACCAGTGGTTTGAAAAGTCAGGGTCGTCTGTCAGTGGGAAGTAACAGAGACCGAGAGATCAGCATGTCTGTTGGCCTGGGCAGATCCCAGTTGGATTCAAAGGGCGGCGTGGTTGGTGGTACCATAGACGTCAACACCTTGGAGATGGTTGGTACGTTCAGTAACTAAACTGGTATTTATGTTCTTCTTAAACGTTCATTTAAGATTTCCTTTCAGCTCAGTGCCCTCCTCCCTCCTTACCTCTCCCTCCTCCAGTCTGTCTTCCTTCCAAATGTGGCTCAGGTGCTCCCTGCCTCAGAAAACCCTTCCTGACTTCTCCCTGCCTCTCCCCACCCCCAATCACTACTGTCATTCCTTCTAACGACCTTGTATTTATTCTCTTTATATTAATACATCCATCCATTTGTACTTACCTCCCTTGTTAGAATATAGGCTCCTGAGAGTAGGGATAGCCATGTTACAAGCACTTCATAAATTGGCTGATTAAATAGAAACTAAAGATGAAATTATTTTATTAAGAGGTAAAAATGTCTATTAGTTTGACTTAAAAAGTTAAAAATGTTTTATTCTAATTATTTCTTTAAAACCAACAACTTCTTTGAAAAGTGACTAAATGTGTCTCTTTCAGCTCATATTTCTGAACATCCAAATCAACAACCGAGTCACAAAATACAAATTACTCTGGGTTCAACTGAAGCTCGTGTGGATTACATGGGGTCGAGCATCCTCATGGGCATCTTCAGTAATGCAGACCTCAAGCTACAGGATGAGTGGAAAGTGAATCTGTATAATACACTGGATTCAAGCATGTCAGATAAAAGGTATTATAACACAGGCCTTTCTGTGAATACCTTTCATCTTTAGTCTGTGTTCTTATATATTTTCTAAAACTTATTTCAAAAAACCCGAAGCCTAGTTTTTTAGCTGGGTATTTTATATGGCATAGTTGATTTAAAATAGAGGGAAAAAAAGAATGGAAAAATTGTGATGTGACCTAACTATTACCATATTTACTCAAATATTCTCTTTTATGATTTAGTGAAATTTTTGTCCATGGAGATTTAAAATGGGATATTTTCCAAGTAATGATTTCCAGATCAACCACTCCAGACTTGATAAAAATAGGAATGAAACTCCAGGAGTTCTTCACCCAGCAGTTTGACACAAGCAAACGGGCTCTCTCTACCTGGGGACCAGTTCCTTACCTTCCCCCGAAGGCAACAGCCAGCCATCTAGAGAAGAATTCACAAGAACTGCGTAAGAGTCACGAGGACACATCCTCATGTACTGTGTTTTTCTCTTAGACCAGTTAGTCGCAACCTGGAGAGAAGTCTCCTTTAGGCTGTATTCATTAAATATTTCCTCAGTCATAAATTTTTAAAAAACTCTTTCTAAAGAAAACGTCATTTTTATTCTTTAAGGAAGTACAGCGTTATTAACCCCATATGCTTGTGTAGATAAGATTTTACATTCTACCTGAGCAAGAAATTTGAAAAGGAATCAGCCAACTGGTTTATTGTTAAAAAGAGACCCATAATCAGATACTTTCATAATGACTTCTCCTAGCTCTGGTTCACCTCAGTCTTAACATTTTTCAAACAGCTTTGTCACTTCTGTCATGTTGTCTACAACATGTTTTAATACTTGAGAAGCAGCTGGTGTGTCTCAGTGATAGAGAGCTGGCCTGGGGTCAGGAAGATCTGAGTTCAGATTCACCCTCAGGCACTTGCTGGCTGTAGGACCCTGGGCAAGTCGTTTGCCTCCATTTCCTCATCTGAAAAATAAGGATGACAGTGGCACTTAGCCCCAGGGTTGCCATATAGATCAAATGGGATAATAGTCATAAAAGTCCTGTGTGAGAGCTAGCCTTTGTTGTTATTGTTTTCATGGTTATCATCACTCTTTGATCCTTCAGTGGATTGGTGGTGTCATCCTTCTGCCTGTTGTCTCTGCTTGTCCCAGTCACACAGCCATCCCGTGTTATTTTTTCCCTATTCTTCCACATATGTGCCATCCAGAGGGGCTCAGTGCTCCAGTGCAGCCTTGAGCATCTATGACCCTTTGGGCCTGCCGTTTGTCAGCCCACCCACTTGTTGTGTGCTTGTCATTGCTGGTGATGTGGTTGTAGGTCTCCTTAGATCCATGCTTGTCCTTTGGGACAGCCTTTGGAGTCATGATGCTTCATGATTCCCAGCCATATCTCACAGTGGGACAATACTGACCTCAAAAGAATGAGTTTGCAGTGGTGAACAGCTGAGAGCTATTGAAAATACCATGCCATGAAATGAAAATACCCAGTGGCAACCCAGCCCCCTGCAGTGCTGTCAGAACTGGGTGCCCATCTCGTAGGTGATTCAGAGATGGCGTCCACATCAACCCTTCTCAGATACCTCTTCTCCCTTTTCTTGCACGCATTTCTTGACTTCACATGCTGGCATCTTTTTCCCTAAACACCCCCTGGCAGTGGAGGGTGGCATTCAAGCTCATTATATCATTCGTTGTCTCATGTACCCCACCCCGTTCTGGGTCAGCCAAACACCAAACAGCAAGGTTGCTACTCTTGCTGCTCAGAGGAGAGGGTGCTTCGATATTAATGGCCTGCCATTCTCTTGCAGTGTTGGACGCTGCTCATCACCGCCACTGGCCTGGAGTTTTGAAGGTTGTATCGGGATGCCACATATCCTTGTTTCAGATTCCATTACCAGAAGATGGAATGCAATTTGGAGGCTCTATGAGCCTACATGGAAATCACATGACACTCGCTTGTTTCCACGGGCCTAATTTCCGCTCAAAATCCTGGGCTCTTTTTCATTTAGAAGAACCAAACATTGCATTTTGGACAGAAGCACAGAAGATCTGGGAAGATGGTAAGCATTAATATCAATTCTTGTATGTCTTTTGAAGTTACAAAAAACAGAGTAATTGTTCTTTGTCTTGGACTATTCTTCTGATAGTACTTCAAATCACATCTCACTGAAATGACACCTTTATTATCTTGTCCCTGATCGTGGGCAAATCAAATGCTGGAGGTCAGTTTAAAGAGCATGCATACGTTTAATGGGCCTCTTTCTGAGCTTAGCCACTCTCCTACCTGACTGGAAGACCAATATGAAGAAATCCCAGAAGCTGAAGTTCTTTCACCATGGTCAGCCCTGCAGGGCCCTCACTTTTGTGTTTCTTTTCTGAATCAGCTTTTCCCAAGGTTTATCGTAAGCAAATACTTTGTCCCATTGTGACTTGCAGTTGTGGCATGGGGCCTCCAGCACAGTGCACTGGGAAGATGGAAGGCCATGTAGTTCCACTGAAGGAGGAAAGATTAGGAGATAGAGGGGATGGAAGGATGGGAGAGCCTGACTGAGAGAAAGATTTGGAGCTAGAGGTGCAAGGGTTCAGAGTTCTAGTTGTGAGGCATCCCTGTTCTTTTGGATGCCCAAGAAAGAAGTGAGATCAAGGTGATGAAAGCTGGGAAGGATGATGACATGGGGGGCCAGGATGTTCCAGGGAACATCTCTATTGATGGTAAAGTCTCAAGTGTGAGGGTAGAGGTGATAGGAGAGAAAAACTACCCACCAGGTCCTGAATCTTTAAGAAAAGGAAGACAGCTGTCTAGGCAGGATTATGGAGAATGCACATCCCAGTGGCTGCCTGTCACCTAAAAGATCAAATAGTAAATCCTCCTCGTCTTTGCCCCTTTGCTCCCTTGTGCTCTCCCACCGTCCTCCCCACCAACTGCTATGACTCAATGATCCAGTGACTCAGACCTCCTTGTAATTCCTCACACAAGACCCTTCATCTCTCAGCTCCAGGCATTTTCTCTGCCCATGCCCCATGGCTGGAAGGCTCTCCCTCCTCTGCTCTGCCACTGGCTTCCTCCTAGCCCCAGCTAAAATCCCACCTGTTCAGGAGCCTCTCCCCACCCTTGCAGAGCTCCTGCCTCCCTGTTATCTCCTCCTTTTGACTATGAGTTCCTGGAGGTTAGAGACTGTTTCTGCCTTTTTTGGTATCCTCAGCACAGGGCATGGCACACAGTAGGGGCTTTGATAAATGTTTGTTGCCTTGACAACTTGCTCAGGGACAAGGTTGGGATATAATGGTAGTGAGGAGCAAAGACCCTCTGGCCCCAAGGAATCAGGGGTTCAGTTGGCCCCAAGGAATCAGGGGCTCAGTATGTAGCAGCCATCAGAACTGGTCACAGCTACAGGGCTTCCATGAGAACAGGGAAGAGGCAGGTGTAGGGGAAGACGGGCCCTGAGACAAGAGAGTGTGAAGAGCAGGGCAGGGCTCAGAGGACCGGGGAAAAAGAATTTCCACTTCCATAAATGGTGACCTTGAATCCCAAAGACAAGGGGGAGCAAAAGGGGGCGATTTACAGGCCATTGAACAGGAAGTGGCAGGTGAGCAGAGCAGAGGAACAGAGAATCAATGGTTTGGAAGGGTATTGTGTGAAGGCGCTCCCTCATCCTGGGCCCTTTCTGGCTAGATGCAGCCCCATCATGCTCTGGCCCCTCAGCACCGCTGTCTTTGGGGCAGGAATGGTGGCCACAAGCACCATCTGGGGCTGTGACTGGCTTTCTGTGGTGTCACAGAATGACGAGGAGGAAGCAAGTCTGAGGCTGTGATGGTAGTAGCAGGGCCTCCCTCTGGCTCAGGAGCTCCCACCTTCTCAGACCTTGGCAGAATCGGAGATCAGATGGATCGTCTTAATCTCTCTGTGCAGGAGGGAACAGGCAGCTAGGAGCACCTTTGGGAAACAGAGACCTCCAGTCTCTGTGAGGGGGCCAAGATTTGGATCTTGCCCTCTCTCCTCCCCATATTTAGACTTAAAAGGGGAGCAGGTATCAGCAATTCAGTTCATGCTGATTCCTTAGTGTCATTGGTTAGTACCTGCAAAGACAGAGTGCTTCGCCAATAGTCATTGCCCTGAGCCAGTGACAGGGGGAGGAGACCTCTAGTCCTCCAATCTTAGTCCCTGAGTAGGGCCTACCCACCTCTGGCTATTGCAGTAATTTCTGAATGTGTTTACCTGGTTAGAAAAAACAGAAAAGTTAAATAAAAATAGATACAGATTTACCTAGTAGTAAAAATGGCATCTTTAATATGTTTTTCTTTTCTCTTTTGGGTCAGGTTCAAGTGATCATTCGACATATGTTGTCCAGACATTGGATTTCCATCTAGGTCACAACACCATGGTCACCAAACCTTGTGGTGCATTAGAGAGTCCTATGGCAACAATAACCAAGATCACCAGACGGCGCCATGAAAATCCCCCCCATGGAGTGGCCAGCGTGAAAGAGTGGTTCAATTATGTCACAGCCACCAGGAACGAAGGTCAGTCACTTGAGGCAGCTTCTTGCCTGGGACCCAGCTTATTATGTCCCAGAACACAAACATTGGTAACAGGAAACATCATTGGTTTTTTAATTTTAAAAACTCGTTTGGCTTGGATATGCTTCGCAAACCCAGTTACACAGTATTTGAAGATTCATTAAAAAACGCCCTAACAGTCTCACAAGGTGGGTAGTGCAAACATTGTTTCCTTCATGCCCAGGGGGAAGCTGAGGCTTAGAGAGGTTATGGGGTTTGCTCGTGGTCAGTGGGAGGACAGAGGCAGGCATTCCTGCTGGCAGCAGCAGGGACAACCTGGTCCGTCCATCATGGTGTAAGAACCCCAGAATATGCAGGACGGCCCCAAGGCTTGGGTTGGTCAAAGTTGCCCTGAGTTCTTAGGAGGCTTTGCGTCCCCAAGACTTTGGAGACACTTCCATAAGATGCAACTCTAAAATTGTGAAGTTATCTCTTTGAAAGTTAGAGACATTTATTTGAAAAAATGCATGGAATGACCTAGGGTCATTTTGTCAGTTCCACACTGGTACTAATCTAAGCCTAACCTCACAGTGTTGGCGATCTAATCAATTTTTAGAGTTTTTCTAAAAGTCACTGATAAAATTTTTCTAATTTAAGCAAGCTCATCTGTCTTCACTAAGTTACATTCCAAAAGGCTCATTGAAGTTTGGCTCTTCAAGTGAATATTGATTAAATATCATTTTTCCTTTTACCTATATAGAGTTAAACCTGCTTCGAAATGTTGATGCTAATAACACAGAGAGCAGTACGACTGTAAAGAGTTCAAGTTTGTTGAGTGGATTCAGGGGAGGTTCTAGTTACAACCATGAGACAGAGACCATCTTTGCCCTGCCACGAATGCAGCTGGACTTCAAATCCATTCATGTCCAGGAGCCGCAGGAGCCTTCCTTGCAGGGTGGGTGCCTTTCTATTGGTATGGAATAATTCATCTGAAATAATTAGAGTACAGCTCTTAGGAGAACACAGCCAGTCCTGGGCTTAGCTAGTTCAGAGGCAAGGAATGCTATCCTCATTCAGTCATATTTATTAACTCTCCTTTTAATAAGATGTATTTTTCTGTTGAAAAAAATGTATTTATCTGGTCAGATATTGAGCATTCACTTAACAAATATTGTCAAGGGTTGAGAGCCACAATGTTTTAAATGACTCTTTCAGAATTTATAATTATTATTAAACAATTTTTATCCCTTAAAATTCTGTTTTCTACCAGAATTAAGCCACTATCCAGCAAATATGACATGTCTTAAGGAAGCTATTTGCTACCTTCCTGGTATGCTTTGTGTTGAGCACAGAGTTGTAGTAATTTTTCAATTAAAAGTTGGATTTTAGGAAAACTCAGATGAGTTTTGTTTTCATATTCAGTTAAATATAAAAATATAGGTAGTTTATATTTGCATGTGTATACTCATACATGTATCTATATGTATATTATGATATATTAGGTATGTATATATATAGATACACATATATACATACACACACAGATTTGTATATAGATGTATATCACCACTAATGATCAGGATAACAAATACTGACACTAATTCCCATAAGCTATATGTAAAATTACTTCTGTGTGTATATATGTACACATACATGGGAAAGATAAGGAACTCTATTAAATTAAAATTGTTTCACTAAAATTTTTTTTCTGATTTCCAGACACCAACGTCAAGCCAAAAGTGGAATGTAGCGTGGTAACAGAATTCACTGACCACATTTGTGTGACTATGGACGCTGAGCTAATTATGTTTCTTCATGACTTAGTGTCAGCTTATCTTAAAGAAAAAGAAAAAGGTAGGCAGAGTATTCGCTTTTGAAAAATCAATGAAAATGTTTTTGTGATATATATGTCATTTTCCAAAGAATTATGATAAGACTAGAACATGAGCTCCTAGAGGGTAGGGATTGTTTCATTTCATTGTATTTGACTCTTCAGGGGCTGGCGCTTAGTAGGTGTTTAAAAAAAAACCAAACACTTACTGATTGAAATATCAGGGAAGCAAAAACATAAGATGATCTTACAGTGTGAATAGGAATTGAAAGGAAGAGGCCTCATGTAAGTGTGTACACAACGCGAGGCTGCCCTTGTCAGGTCACGTTTGGAGTAGTAGGTTCAGTGCTGAGTTTGAGCTTCAGGAAGAACTTGAGGTCACACAGGATGGGGAGCCCAGCTGGAGGAACTGGTAGTGTCCGTCCTGGAGAAAAGCAGACGTAGAGGGGGCATGATGACCAACTGTAGGATTTGGAGCACGGCCTTACATAGAGACTCAGACTTGTTCGCTTGACCCTCGGAGGCAGAATCAGGAACTATAGGGAGAAGTTTCATCGAGGCAGAATTCAGCTCCATGTAAAGGCAAATTTCTCCCTGATTAGAGATACCCAAGAGTAGAAGCAGCATTTCTGGTGGTAGTGAGTTCTCCCTTTCAGAGAACCTCCAAGGCTCTCTGGATGTCCATTTATTGGGAATTAGATGAAACACAGAGCAGCTGAACTAGGAGATGACTGGTGCTGTCTTCCTGATCTGAGCTTCTGTCATTGATGCATTCTGAGCCACATTGAGACTAGAACTGATGAACTCTGCTGAGCTTGAGAGTGAGCATCTGGCAAAAAGAGAAGGACAAGAGATTGAGGAGGAAGTAGAAGAAAAACATTGGGCAGATAATCAGAGGGGACCAGTGAAGGAAAGAGTTTGAAAGGTTCCGACGTGGGACCTTGGTTAACACTCATTACAGCAAAAAAGCAAAATGTTGTAACACAACACAGCAAAAATTAGAGCTGAGACCTAAGGGCAATGTGAGAGGTCTAACCGAAACATTCCCAGGAGTCCACATAGTAACAGTGGCTCTGGTCTACCGGAAAGGTGCTCTACGGTGAAATGGACACAACAATTTAGAACTATGGCCAACGGGCCAGAAAAGTAGGCATGCCCTTTGATCCATCAGTGCAACTGCTAGGGCTAATCCCAAAGAGATGAGAGAAGGGAGGAAGGAAGGGAGGGAGGGAGAGAGGGAGGAGAACTATACGTATAACAATGTGGTCTTTTTTGTGGTGGAAAAGAATTGGAAAGTGAGGTGATGCCCATGAGTTGGGAATGGCTGAACAAGTTGTGGTATGTGATTATGAAGGAATATTATTTTGGGAATACAGGAAGACTTATGTGAACTGCTGCAAAATGAAGTGAACAGAACCCAGGAGAATATTGTACACAGTAACAGCAGTATTGTACCGTGATCAGCTGTGAATGACTTAGCTGTTTATTCCCAACAATACAAAGATCCAAGACAGTTCTAAAGGACCTCTGATGAAAAATGCCTTCCACCCCCAGAGAAAGGATTGATAGAAACTGAATAAAGATCGAATCATATTTTTTCGCTTTATTTCTCTTGGGTTTTTTCTGTTTTCTTTCACAACATGACTAATATGGAAATATATTTTGCATGACTGCCTATGTATAACCTTTATCTAATTGCTTAGTTTCTCAATGATGAGGGGATTGTGGGAGAAAATTGGGAACCCAAAGTGAAAAATGAAGGTTAGAAATTGTTTTTACAAGTAATTGGGAAAAAATAAAATATTAAAATTTTTCTGAAAAGTTTTAAAGAAGAAAAGAAGAATTCACCTCCTTGTATTTCCAAAGCCACTGGATAACAGCATTTCTTATACTGTTTTTCCAGAGCTAACAAAAATGTGGCCAGAAATTCATCAGTAGAAAGATTTTTTTTAAATTTCAGATGAAATGATTGTGACTTGAAGATCAGCTGGATCAGCTGGACATAAATATTTCAAGTTTTACTTACTGTGAATCAGAAAAGCAGTGCTTTCTATAGCTGTGTTTTCCAGGGCATGAAAAAAGATCAGCACTGAAGAACAGACCCTCTGTTTATCTTGTCATCCTTTCACAAATATTTTCCTGACAAATTTGACTTGGGGAAGAAGTCTGCCAGAAGGCAGCTGAGCTCGGGACACATTTGAAGGCCGGCGTGTAATGGTGTGGACTTGTTCTTTCATCACAGCACAAGCTCCTTGGACTAGAAAGGAGGACTTGGAGACACCTCTGAGACTGACCTAGCCTTGGGAAGAAGTGATTGAAGCCCAGGACAGGCTTCTGACATATACACAATGTGTAGAAATCCTTCTCAAACATATGCAAGCCATACTTAAATTTCACCTTTTCAGACGTTTTCTCTTTTAGTTTTATTTTATAATTTTCTCACCCAGTCTTGAAAACTTTCAGATTCTTGACAGCGGACTTTACCAAACCTATTTGTGGATTTAATATTTCTTGGTTATCATCTCTACCACTTCACAGTAACCAGTGCTTAAAATCGATGTGGCCCTAGATGTTTTTAGGAAGGAGTTTTATTTTTCATAAAATGACAATATAGTTTAAGAACTAAATGAACAGAATGCTCAAGAAAACGTCAGTTATAAATTAATACTTCCATTGAGTATATGCAGTGAATCTACCTCCAGGCATTCTGTCAGGCTGTTAACCTGTCATCTCATCAGCATCCTACAAAATGACTTTGGAGCCGCATGCTTATGAAACTGTCATATGTAAATGTCATTCTCTTTGAGAGTTTGGCTTAAACCACAGTAAAACAAATTCTTTTGACGTTCTTTACACGAAGTTCTAAGTACGCTATTTTTTATAGAACTATTTCATTTGTAAAGATGTTACCCAGAAAGGAATTATGGTACCTTCTTCCTAATTGGTGTTGGAGGAAAAAGACCTTGAGGGACTCTGCCTTCCCCTGCAGTGTGATGGACTTCACTTCAGCCCGCCCCCCTCAGATCCAAGTCAGCTGCCTGTCATGGTCCTCTTCAAGAATGAAAGACAGGACAGAACAACAACTTCACTTGTAACTTTGAAGAAGACGGTAGGCTGAGGCTTTAGCCAGTTCTTAAGAAGTCCAGATTGGAATGTAGATAAGATAAAGAATAAGTGAGTACTTAAGGCATTACTAGGTGATTGTTACCTTGTCCATCAAAATGACCTGAATTTATAGGAGTTGGTCTTTTGTTTTCTCATTCCCTTTGACTTGAAAAAAATGTACATAATTTTCTCATTCCATCTCCTGTTGACTTCAAATGAATTTCTGAGATTCACAAATTAACTTCTTTTTTGCTCCAGCTATTTTTCCACCTCGACTGTTATCCACGCGACCAGGACAAAAAAGTCCAGTCATCATTCATGACGACAATTCCTCTGAGAAGGACAGAGAAGAAAGCATCACATACACAACTGTAGACTGGAGAGATTTTATGTGCAACACCTGGCATCTGGAACCTACATTACGGTGTGTTTTGCTGGGGTCAACATTGTTCAGAGTGGCTTATTGCAGAAATGGTATTTGTGAAAGTGTAGCTTGTTCAGTGACACTTATTTACCTACTTGTAGAGGGTGGTTTTTAACGCGTTGGCCTCTTTGGTGTCAAAGCAGCATGGTCCAGTACAAATTGCTCTGGGGAACCTGGGTTCAAATTCTGACTCTGCTCCTTTCCACATGTGTGACCTTGGACAAGTCTGCACCACTCTGGGCCTGAATTTGGTCATCTTGTAAAATTAGGGAATTGGATCCTATGATTCTCAACCCAGGACTGGATTGTAAATACCACATGGTCTCTTCTTGGCTCTCCAGAGTCCAAGTTAAGTGTGCTTTATTCTATGTGTTCCCACCACCCCTAGCTAAAAGAAAACTTCCAACTTTTTATAAAGGCTATATTATATTCAAATGTCATTGCACCAAAAATAGTATAGCAGAATAACAAAATGTTTTATAAGCAATGACTTCTCTGGGGACAAACGCTAGTAACTGCTTTGATAGTAGGAGGTTTTCATTCAAGAGAAAATACTACAATCAAATTAGCAAAATACCCTTACTCTGGGCAATGTGAAATTGGAGTCCTTTCTATAGAATTGTTTGAAAGTTTTAAAATATTTAAGTCATTTGGATGATGCTGGAAACTGTAGGAAAATCTGTTTTGTAAATGCAAGTAGACATAAAGAAAAATGCTGTGAAATTTTTTAGATTACACATAAAATAAAGATAAAAATAATATAATTTTCCATTTAATTGTCATTGGAACCAAGGTCTTGAACTTAGAATATTAGGAGGAATCGTAATAAAGTAAGTGATTTCTTTCCTCGGCTTTTAACATACTTCATCTCATGGGATCCTCACAGCAATAACAACCTTGTAGATTTAGAGCTAAAAGGTCCTTAAACTGAGGCACTAAAAATTGAAGTGACTTGCCCAAGAGTCTTAAGCAGCAAAATCAGGATTTGAACCCAGCACTTCTGTCTCCAAACCCATTGTCCTCTCCACCATGCCTGCTGTTTCTAAAATCTTTCCAGGGATTCTTTAAAACTAAACAGTTTTTTTTTTATTGCTCTTTGAGACATTCCAGTTAGTATGTGCCCCAGACCTAAAAAAACTTTTAGCAAAATCTGTCAGTGAATTAGCAAAAAGGGAAAATGTGCCTCTTATTTGAACTTTCTTGAGAACCTGTAGATGCATTTCATCTCATTTGGCTTCAAACACATGCAGCTTTTATGTACTCTTAGCCAACTAGATAAAAGACTGTGGCCCAGTTAGCACATCATGTTACGTGGTTACTAATTTGTGCGTGCTAGTTTGTGTGAGTAGAAAGATGGCTTTGAACCTGTATTCAAGATTCTAATTCTGTGGGAGGCTTCACTCCAAACTCTTTTTTTTTTCTTTTTAAGGTTAATTTCCTGGACTGGAAGAAAAATTGACCCAGTAGGTGTTGATTATATACTTCAAAAGTTGGGCTTTCATCATGCTAGAACCACTATTCCTAAATGGCTTCAGAGAGGAGTCATGGACCCACTGGATAAGGTTCTCTCAGTCCTCATCAAAAAGCTTGGTACCTCACTGCAAGATGAGAAAGAAAGGAAAGGAAAAGACAAGGAAGAACACTAATGCGTAACTGTCTGTGAACAAGCTAGAACTTTGTGTCCGTTAAGTTTACTACACTGAAGGGTTTTATTGTGTAGTAAAATGATTTTCTGTATAATTAAAGATTATTTTAAAGGGGTTTTGGCTGCTATGTTCAGTTTGTGAGTTTATCTGTTTATTGTGGTAGCGCCACCATTCTGTATACAGTCAAGTATTGCATGATGATGTAAATTTTGTGAAAAAAATAGATTAAATATGTAAATCTTTTGGTAAACATTTATAATTGTATTATGTGCAATATGATTCCTGCATCCTTAAAATATTTGCAGATTAACTGTGAATTTTTCTGACTAAGTAGCAGTAACTTTTTTTTCAAATCTTGCTGATAATTTGACTTCCTTTTTGGTTGGTGATGGCTTTTATCCCCCTTGGTAATGTGTAGACTTGTATAAATTTCAGTATGTATATACTTTAAGAAACTGTGATCTGACTGCATAGCATTAAAATGTTGTTTGTTACAGTTGTAATAAAAAGCCATGATAACTTATTGTCAGCATGTGATTGTCTCGGTCTTCATATCCGTATCTTTGTTTTCTTTTGCAGCTTGTTTTTTCGCAGTGGGCAGGATCTCCATCTTGACCCTTAAAGAACATGTCTTAATAACACTTTCTAACGCTTTATGCCCCGGATAATCAGTTCAGCTTCTAAACTCAGCCATAAAGTCACTTGTAGCTACTACATTGTAGTAGCTGCTACTACTTGTAGCAGCATTGTCTGCTGTATTTTCTGCCTTTCCCCTTCACTGACTACGTACTCCAGGAAAACAGAACCGCTCTGCCCTGCCCTCTTCCCGCTGTGACTTCTCTCGTTGTGGCTTTACTCTGCCATCCCTCATGCCTCCAGTAGGCTTCTTCCTTCACTCCTCATCAGAGGGGATGGCATGAGACTAGATAAATATATGTGCCAACATATCTTCTGCAGATCTATTGCCTTCATGGTGCTGGAATCCTCCTTTGCATTCTCTTCATACCATGTGGATAGCAGGGAAGGACACAGTCAGTTTGTTCAGCCAGTATCTCTCACTCTTGCCATGCTACTGGCAAATTGTTTTCTCTAGTTGTAAATTCCCCGATGACATCCTTTACATTACTTCTGCATAATTTCTCACTAGTAATATGTTCCAGCTAGCTCACATGTACCCCATGTACCTACTCGTATATAGCCATATAACATCAGCAGAAAAATACTAGTGTTAAAGAGCACAGTCTCATTTCAAGGAGAAGTTTGGGCTTCTGAAATGTCCCAAAAGCAGTCCAACCCACTCTCCTTTTCATCTCTCGTCCCAGCAAATTGTCTCTCTGCAATATCTGTCTCTGCATACTGATCAATGAGTGTGATCCACTCGAAAACATGGAAACTTAATATAAAACCAAGATAATATGATATAAGTAGAGGAAAATATTCTGTTTTGAGTGAAGAAATGAAATATCTACTAAGAGAAATGAAAATTAAAAATAACACTAATTTTACCCTCACACCTATCAGATTGGCACGGATGACAGAAAAGGGAAATGGAGGCTGTTGGAAGGCATGCTAATGGGTATTGCTGATGGGACTGTGAATTGGTCTAACCATTCCATAAGACAATTTGGAACAGTACTCAAGAGGTTACCAAAATGTGCATATACTCTGGCTCAGTGATACCACTGCTGGGTACAGCATAGACCCCTAAGAGACAAAGACAGAGGGGAAATAACACGTTTGTTTTGAAAAAAAAAAAATGACATCACTTTTGTGCTAAATTGGATATAAGGTGATTACTCATCAATTGGAGAAGGGATGAATGGATTATGGGATGTGAAGGTAATAAAATATTACCATACTACAAGAAATGATGAGAAAAGCATTAATTCACTGATATAAAGTCAATAGAACCAGAAGAACAATTTTGTCCAGTGACTACAATAAAGGAAAACTTTCTCTACGCAATGACCAATCTCGATTTCAGAAGTTGGATGATGACTCAAGCTTCCCACTTGGCAAAGAGATAATTAACTGGAGATTCAGAAGAAAGCACACGTTTCAGACCTAGTCGATGTGTGCATTCGTTTTGCTGGATTTTGCTTATTTGTTAGAAAGGACAGCTTCTGGGGGAAGGGAGTTGAGACTTTGTGGACAGATGGCACAAAGAGAAAAACATCAGTAATACATTAAAAACACAAGAATAGAAGGGAGGTCTGCAGTAGACAGGTGAGCAGGGTGATTTCGTTAGTGCCATGTTACATTTGATAAACATTTTTTTAAAGCCACACACATGAAAAGGAATAAGGTGGAGGGAGAATTGGGTAATCCTAAAGTAATACATACTAAGGAAAGGAGAAAAGGCAGAGAAGCTGAATTTTTATAAATGTTTCATTGATTTATTTAGTTGTTTCTTTTAACACCACAATCACTTCCCAATAACCACCACATGTTACCCATAGAATCCTCCCTTTTATGAAAAATAAAAAGTCAAATATTTTGAAACTTTTATCAAAATTCTAGTAGGAATTTGGGAAATCTGGTTAGCATTTGTGTGCAAAGACACAAATTTTTTGTTCAGTCACTTCGGTTGTGTCCAACTCTTTGTTACCACATTTGGGGCTTTCTTGGCAAGATACTGAAGTGGTTGATAATTTCCTTCAGTTCATGTTACAGATGAGAAAATTGAGGCAAATAGGGGAAGTGACTTGCCTAGGGTCACACAGCTAATAAATGTCTGAGTCCAAATTTGAACTCAGGAAGATCAGTCACTGACTCCAGACCTGGCACTCTATCCATTGTGCTATCTTTCTGTCCTAGGGGATACTAGTGCTATAATAGTACTACTATTAGTGCTAGTGGAATAAGGTAGAACATAATTTGCATATGTACCTGGTTATATACATGGCATCTCCCCTGATAAGGTATGACAAGACCGTTCATTTTTGTCTTGTATCCCTAGTACCTAGCATAGTGTCTAGTATAGGGTAGAGAGTTAATCAGTACTTGTGGGTTAACTTATTGATGTCTTGCTCATAAAAACTAGACTGTGATAGAGGAAAAAGTCAGCAAATGTTTTATTAAACACCTACTATGTACACCAGGCTCTGTGCTGTACAACCTCATGATATTGTATGAGGATCTACTGTAAATAACTTAGCTACTCTCAGCTAGACAGTGATTCAAGACAATCCTGAAGGACTTATGATAAAAGGTACTGTCCATCTCCAGAGAAAGAACTGGTGGAGCCTGAATACAGACTGAAAATACTTTTTCTTTTTCTGAGACTTTTTTTTGTCTGTTTCTTTTCTTTAGATGAAAATGTGTTTTGCATGACTACACATATATAATTTATGTCAAATTGCTTGCCTTCTCAATGAGGGAGGGAGAGAATCTGAAACTCAAAATTAGGGAAAAAGTGTTCGAATTATTTTTACATGTCATTGAGGGAAAATATTTTTAAAAGAAAATATATCCTGCTTCAAAGTACCCTGACAATGAAAGTATATCATTAGTAAATATACATGTGCACCCAATGGCATTGAAATGATTTTTTTTTTAAAGAGAATCATTCATTTTTTTTTTTAAAGAAAAAAATTGTGAGCAGGACTCGGACCTAGGTCCACTAGTAAGGAACAAATCTACAACATCGAAAAAGAAGTCCCAAGAACAAGCAGAGAGGTCTTTGGAGAGGCCTGTCCTCTCTTGGCCTTGACCCTGTTTGTTTCTATTTTTAAAATTTTTATTTATTTTATTTTTAATTTATGGAATACAACAAGCATTTCCATAACACACTGTAATATGTTACGGAAACTAATTTTTAAAGGAAAAATTAGTAAAAGATTTAGACAGAAAGACAATGAGTCTTAAAAATTCTTAATGACTTATGACAAGTCCAAGATAAGGAAGCAAGATATGTGGCAGTATGCCTGAGTGAGTAGGCATGTCTCAAACCCATCAGTTCAAAACAATTAGAAACTACCCAAATAAAATTAAAGCATAAAAAAAAATCAGAAAAGGAAAGAAATCCACAAAAGGAAAATCCCACATGAAAACTGGCAGAGGAGGAAAAAAGTCCATGGGGTAAAAGTGTGAGCAACATCTCTGGAATCAGTAGGCACAGTACTAGGGATTCAAATAAAAATAATAAAAATCCCTGCTTCCAAGAAGTCTACAGTCTCCTGGAGGGACACAACATGTTCACAGATAAAATACAAAACAAACACAAAGTGTTAGGGGGTAAGGGGAGAGGAACCCGTAACATCTGGGGAATCAGGAACAGCCTGGACAAAGTGGCTGTTAAGCTGATCCTTGAAGTGGTCTGAGGGGCAGAGGTGAGGAGGGATGACAGCATTGCCATCCTGTGCAAAGACATGTATGGGGGTAATGAAACAGCTAATCAGCTATTTAGCTGAACTGCAAGATGGGGGATGTGTAATTAACCTGTGAAATGTCAATTGAAGCCAGGCTGTGAAAGGCTTTCGGTACTGAGTCCCAGACAGAAGAGTTTTTATTTTGTTCTAAAGGTAACAGATTAGTAGTATTTGCTGAGCAGGGGAATGATATAGTCTCACTTGTACTTTAGGAACATCAGTCTTAGACTATGACTGTTCACTGTGGTGACTAAAGAGAATCCAAGAAAAAGAACTAAGGGAACTTATATCCTGAGAGAATTGCATTTAACCTTTATCTTGTGCAGAAACATAAAGAGAATTATTCAAGTGACTTTAATTGATATCGTGAAGAAAGTGAAGACTGAGATTGTGTTGCCCAGATTGAGAAGTCAATCATTGTAGCGATAGTTAGAGGTGTTTGGACTGGGATCTATCTCACGTCATACGGTGTAAATAATTACTTCTTCCTTTGTTTTACTGTGTGTTATACTGTTGATAGATAATATAATCAGTACCTGTGACATTTAGGTCTAAGGAATTAGTGCATTTGATATAGAGATAAACACTGATATTTAATAAACTGGGGTGGGGGCCCAGAGCTAAGTGATTAATCAGCTAGAGAAATGTTGCACTTTTATTAATGCAGAAACTTCAAAAAATATTCCTTAATTACTTTGGAATCCAAGATGAGAATGAAGAAGGAAGATGAGCAAGTAGAAACCCTACCTAACTTAGGTTACCTATAGATTTAGGAGTCACATGCATAGGGATGAAGGTTACATCCATGGTATCTGATGAGTCACCAATAGAAAAGAGGGTCAAGGACTGAGTTCTGGGGGTACATGTTTGGATAGGAAACAAGATATGTATGATAAGCCTACAAAAGAGACTGAGAAACTGCAAAAACAATTAGACTCCCTGAAATTTATGTCTTTCAACAGGCATTTGTACCTATGTGCTTAGTACGTACAAGGTTCCTACTGAGAATGGGACTTCTGTAAGATCCCTGAGAGTGACTGAGAAAGCTTAATAAGAGAACTAAAGAGAGACATATGAAGGGAAATGAGAATTCAAAGAAGAATTTTAAAAGACAAATGAGAAATGATGATATAGAATATATGCAGAAAATAATACATTTTAGAGGGTCTACAGGTAGGCAGATATGTTGGTTCACTGTTCATGAACTGACTCAAAGTTAAAGTAACTGGTGCAAAACATCGTCCTATCACACATGGACCTTGGAGAGAGTGGATTCGCACTTGCAACCCAAAGGTGCTAAAGCACACACATAGGAAACGTTGGGCCAGGGCACCTTTCAATTCCTGACCTAAGGAGTCTTTCTTTCCCCTCAGAGAGTCTCCATTAAATTTATTTCTGGGTGTGATGTCACCAAAGGATGAGTCATTCCCTTGCTCAACTGAGCTAGTTTCTTTCACAAAAGTGACAGATACTATAGGTCATAATCATACTATTGGATGGATAGGGGACTTGCCCTGCACATGCCTAGATTACCTAACATGGAGGCACACTGCATCCTTCATTTTCCTACCAGGTAAATGGGCAAAACCTCCTATGATTGGCTGCATACCTGAAATGTGCTGCATCTTAAAAATGGCAGGCTAGGAAAGTGTCTCTTTCCTGCTGCATCCAGAAAGTCAAGAATATAGTTCACTGTTCTGTATATACATATACCTATATACATATCTCTGTGTATGTAGAAGGTGTCAAGAACCTTGAGAAAAATAATGGGGAAAATTGGGATGGAAGGAGGCCCAGCAGTACCAAATGTCAAACTTGGCACTGGGTAAAGAGTCAATCAGTGTAACAAACTAGATATACAACATACAAAGCATATGTTCGTTCTTTGTCACCAAAGAAGACCATGCCATGAGAGAAATGATGACATGACTTACACTTGACTTTGTTCTCACTCAAAACGAAGTCAAGTGCAAGTCATGTCATTATTTCTCTGATAACATGGTCTTCAGCGACAAAGGACAAACACATTCAACAAATGCTTCTGGAAAAAACATAAAGGAGTCGATCCGAAACTGAGTTTAGACCAATACTTTATATCATATACCAATATAAGTTCCAAATGGACAGTGTTTATATTGAAAAGGTGTTCAGACTGACTTCAATCTAGGGAAAAAAATCCAACCAAGTATATAAAAGATGTTTATTGTCCAGACAATGATTTGCTTTCAGACAGCCCATGGAGCTGGACCTTTGATGCATAACCCTTGAATAGATTCTATGCATGAACAATGAGCTTGTTCCAGAAAAGAGAAGGAGGGTAGGGGCTAGATTACTTTTGGGGAGTTGTGTAGTGCTTTTTAGAGTCCCAAGTTTCTCCTGGAAGCAAAGGCTCAGCTTTTTCTTTTTTACAGTTTTCTTCCAGTGATCCTCTATGATTGCTAAGTCACATAATACCATAGTCTCTGAAAGACATTTTTCTTGATCTGAATTTCATCACCTCCAGAAACTCATCATTCTGCAAGATGAAATCCACTTTGAAACTCACTGCTCTTTAGCACCTCCTGCTTCTGGGTGGAGAGGGTGTGGAGTGGACATCTGGGAGTAAATTCCTGATCCTCCACAGAAAAGAACACACCGGAATTCACCATTATCTTTTACCATGGCTGCTTTCTTGAACTTCATCATATCCAACTTATTCTGCAAGATGAAATTAACTTTGAAATGTTTTCCTCCTTAGATCAGTTCTCACTACAGAACTTCATGCTGCTGTCTTGTCTCCCCATTAGATTATCAACTCCTTGAAGGGAGAAACTCTTATGCTTTGGCTTTGTGCAATGTCTGACACGAAGTAGCAGTAGTAGCAGTAGCAGTAGCAGCAGCAGCAGTAGTAGTAGTTGCAGTTGTGTCTGACTTTTTGTGACCCCCATTTGGGGTTTCCTTGCCAGAGATCCTGGAGTGGTTGGCCATTTCCTTCTCCAGATCATTTTACAGATGAGGAAACTGAGGTAAATAGGGTGAAGTGACTTTCCCAGGGTCAAATAGCTAATAAGTGTCTGAGGCCAGATTTGAACTCAGGCCTGGTGGTCTGTCCACTACACCACTTAGCTGCCCAAAATGTTTATTTACTCAGACTTCAAAGTTGTGGGTCACCCAAAGAACAATGGTGAGTGCTGAAACATAGGGAGAGCCCCCTTGCTTCGTTGGGCAATGCCAAGAAAACTAGAAGAAAGTCCTCAGCATGCTGGGTGGACCCTGGGCTCCAGATTTACAGGAGGAAATGGATGGCATGGCACAGGCTGAGGAGGCAAAGATGGATGGATCCTTCTTTGCATTGTGGGATGAGATCGCAGATTCGCTGAAATATGGTGAAGTTAGAGGTGAGTGTGGCTGTTTCTTAAGAGCCGGGGCTGGGCATGTTCACCCCATGACTGTGGAGATGCAGCATGAGTATCAAGACAAGAAGTGAATTGTTGACCTATCCAAGACGGGGTCTGAATGAGGAGTCTCCAGACAGACATGGGGCCTTAGAGGGGAGATCTCTGGGTTCTGCCGCTGACCTCATTCCAGGTCACAGGTGCAGGTCAGCAGAAACCCTGGGAAGGCAGGTGAGCGGAGGGTCCTGCCACATCTGACGCCTGCTGCCCCCGGGCTCCAGCCAGGTCTCCTGCCCTCTCAGTGCCCCAGGAAACCTTCCAAGACCATAGGCTGCAGAAAGGTGTCATCCTGCATCGGGAGAGGGTCTTCACCGGCAAGTCCAACAGAAGGGGACGTCCTGGGGACCTCGATCGCGCCTTCCCAGATGACTTGACACCCCCAGCAGGAGGGGGTACCTTATGCACCCCCAAAGATCAAACCTCAAAGTTTTATTTCTGACAGATGCCCCTGGCACAGGACGCTCCTTGCATGGAGCCCCCCTCCTCCCTTCTGCCTCGAGTCTCAGTGTCTGCAGGAAGTCTTCCCTGCGCCCCGTAATCTCAGCGCCTTCCCCTGGTTGGCACCTGCACTGGCGGGGCTCCCGCACAGAGGAGACCGTGCCCCGCGGCTCCCTCCCGAGCCCCCCAGGGCCCAGACTGCAGACCTGGGGGTGCTGATGCCTGGGGGAGGGGGAGGAGAGGGGCGGGGCGGATCGGGGGGCGGGGCGGACCTGGAGGGGCGGGGCGGACCTGGAGGGGCGGGGCGGTCCTGGGGGGAGGGGGAGGAGAGGGGCGGGGCGGATCGGGGGGCGGGGCGGACCTGGAGGGGCGGGGCGGTCCTGGGGGGAGGGGGAGGAGAGGGGCGGGGCGGATCGGGGGGCGGGGCGGACCTGGAGGGGAGGGGCGGACCTGCGGGGGAGGACCTGGAGGGGAGGGGCGGTCCTGGGGGGAGGGGGAGGAGAGGGGCGGGGCGGATCGGGGGGGCGGGGCGGACCTGGAGGGGCGGGGCGGACCTGGAGGGGAGGGGCGGACCTGCGGGGGAGGGGGGCGGGGAGGACCTGCCCTGTATCCGCGTCCTTAGGAACCTTGTGTGCGCGTGGCTTTACTCTCCCCCTCCCCTCCCCTCCCCCCTCCCCCCTGACAGCCCCCTGGGGTCAGGCCCGGCTTCCGCCTGCCCTTGCACACCCGGGGACATCGATATGGATTGCTGGATTGCGTCAGACCGAGGGCGCCTGGAGGGCGGCGTTTCGTCTTTCCTTTTAGGATCGGCAGCGCTGGTACACAGCAGGCGTTTAATGCTTGCTCAGGAGGCGCCCGCGGCCCCAGTTCCGCGCTCCCCGCGGGATGCGCGCTCCCGGGGACGCCGGAGCCAGCGCGCGCGCCCCCGCCCGTGCCCCGCCGACCTCGTGCGTCCGCGTGCCGCCCTCGCGGGGTTGGACGGGCAGAAGCCGCGATCCCGAGCGCTTGAAGCCTGATTGGCTGCGAGGCCTGGGGGGCGGGCCCAAGCGGGCGTGAGGCGGTTGGTGATTGGGCGAGCCGGCGCGAGCGCGGCCCGGCCCCGCAGGAGGCGCCCGCCTATTTGAAAGACGCGGCCTCGCGCTCCGGGCTGCCTTCGACCCCGCTTCCACCCTGGTCCCAGCGGCGTCGGCTGAGGAAGAAGTGGGGGCGGCGGCTCCGAGGCAAGGCCAAGGCGGAGCCGCCGGCGGGGGCGGGGGCGGGGGCCGGGCTGGACGCCGCGGCTTCGGCCTCTGGAGACGCGGCCCCGGGTTGGAATCCCGCCGCTGTGGACCCTCCGGGTCGCCCAGGCCCCCCGGGGGGTCGGGAGTCCGGGGGGTCCGGCCCCTCGGACGGGGACACTGAGCCCCGGAGCTGGGCTCGGGCCGCCCGCGGCCCTCCGCCCCGCCTTTTACAGAAAAAGAAACTGAGGCAGCGCCCAGGAGGCCGGAAGGCCGGGTGGGGGGGCTGGCGGGAGGGGTGCAAGGGCGGGGCTGCACCCCCCCGGAGACCCCCTGGGTGAGGGAGCGCCCTCGGCCCGTGCAGACCCGGCCTCTGGCCCTTGAACCCGGGTCTTTGGCCGAGGGGCGCCCCCTTCCCCGGCCTCTTTGCAGTCGGGAGTTTTAGGTAGAAAAGATATTCAGTAAGCGCCTCATGTGTGCGGGGCACTGGGCCCCGGTGCGGAGGGTGCTGTTTGTAAACGGGTGGTCACGTGGCGCAGTGGGTGGCCTGCTACCCTCAGGAACGCCCCCCCTTTGTCCTGACTCCTCTAAATGGGAGTTACCCTCCTCTTTAGGAGGGTCTGGGTGAGAGTCACCAAAAGCGAGCGGCCCCCAACGTGTTGCAGCAGTCCTGGGGTGGGGGTCCCCCGGGTAGAACGGGCCATCACCTTCTGGAGCTCTTTAAATGAGGCTACCATTGTTTTTAAGGTGATGGTTGTGCGAGTCATGACCTCGGGGCTTGATAGACCCTTAAAGGTTTGCTAAGTTGTCTTTGTTTAGTTGGCAAACGTTTTTCCTGCCTTTTTGTTTGTAACCCCATTTTTCTCATGACTTGTAGGCCCAAGAAAATGTCTGGTAACAGTAATTGGTTTCAGAGTTCCCGGGTTCCAAGCTTTGCTCAGATGTTGAAAAAGAACTTGCCAGTTCAGCCCTCTTCCACACCAGTGAACCCTCCTCCAGCATATTCCTCATCAGAGAGTTACAGCATGTCCAATTTGGCTTCCAAGGTGACACAAGTCACAGGTACTTTTTTGCAGTACTGTGCTTTCGAGCTTGTGTTCTTTTGAGGGGGCTGCTTTTCCTCCTCCTATCCTCCCACCCCCAGTGCTCCAGGTCCTTGCCCCTTCTCTTAGACTTAGAGGTACCAGAATAACCATAAGCAACACGGAAATTTACTGCCATATAATAGTAAGCACCGCCAAATACCAGTCACATTGTTGCAGTCCTGCTCCATCCTGAATTTTCTATTGTAAGATGGTTCTTGGCGCCTTCAGTCTTTTACCCCCTGTTTATTATTTGCTTCTGGATTTCTAATAGCCTGAATTCTTCTGCTGGGTCAGGCCCTGGGATGGCACAGTCACTAGCATGAATCCTTGGCTCCCCTTAGACTGGTCTCACTGTGCATGGCATTGTAGAAAGAGCCCTAGCTTCAGAGGACCTGGATTCACTTCCTTCCCCAGATGCTTCCAGCTTGTGTGAGCTAAAGTAACTTAACCTCCTTCCTTTGTGAAATGAGCTCAGACTAGGTGATCTTTGAGGTTCTTTCCAGTCCTAGCTCTATGATCCTGTGATAGGAGTACTCTTAGCACTTAGAGTAAGAAGTTGTCACTGGCAGTGAGCACTGCTGCAGCCAGAAGAGGTTTGCCAGGTGAACTTGACTTCCTATTTTGGCAGGGTTCCTGTCTGATCAATGAACAAAATGTGACAGCTGGAGTCTACTTAGATTTCATTTGACAAACAGTCTCATGCTTTCCTTGTGAAGAAGACAGAGAGATCAGATGGTTGAACAGTTATTGGGGGGGTGGAAGGGATTCAGACCTGAGCAGACCCAGAATCCACAGTGGTGGAATGTCACAGGATTGACCTTTCCCTCAGGCTTAGGGATGTGGAATGACCTCCCCAAGGTCACATCAGTACCTGGTCCAGGGCCCCCTGACTCCAGAGCCAGGGCTCTGGAATGCAGGCTTCACAAGGTGCTGTGGACCCCTTGAGATTCTCTGGTTCCCACACACACATAAGCAGAGGACAGAATTGGGGCAAAGTAGATAAAGATGCAGAGGGGATAGAAGTGATATTTGTGTTGTATTTTAAAGTGCATGCCTTGAAGTAGAAGTAATAATCACTGAGTTGCGTGGACCACAGCTGTAAAATTCTGCAACTATTAATTGAATTAGGTAATTTTGATATTTACCCTTCTTGTGAATAAATGCTTTCAGAGATTGTGCTTAGAGTTCCAGAATACTTGTCTAAATTGGCAGAGCATGCATGACTGAATTTTATGTATCTAGATCTAATGTCATTATTGGTTTGGGGACTAGAGGAAAAGCAATCTTGAGGGGAAGATGTTAAAGCTTTTGCTCTGCTGCTTCATTTTGTTTAGCCTGACTCGAAGCTATTGTTTGTTTTTTAGGGAATTTTCCAGAACCACTGCTTTCCAAAGTAGTCCTGCCCAATCCTAATGCTGTCCTTCCTCCAAAGAAGATTCCCAAGGAATTCATCATGAAGTACAAACGTGGAGAGATCAATCCAGTGTCAGCCCTCCATCAGTTTGCACAGATGCAGCGAGTGCATCTTGACCTTAAGGAAACTGTAACAACAGGCAGGTGTTAGCTGAGGTTGTCTGTACTTGTCACAGAAAGCGGAATGAATGAGTGAAATAGCATTTAGAACGTGCTTTTGATGTGTCTGATGTGCTGAGCACTGTCCTAGGCACAAGGACAAGAGCAAGACAAGGTGCTCCTCTTATAATAGGGCAGTGGGGAAACATGAAAGGGGAGTTTTCAGTTGCAAGTCTGAGGCAAAGGCCCCAAGGTTCTTGGGGATGGAGACTGGAAAGCTTCTTCATAGGGTCCTTTCCATTGATTGAACCATTGGGACTTTGGAGACCGGCCCCCTCTTTTTTGGGTCATCAGGAGCTGTGGATGGAGAGGGGAGAGGTAAACTGGGGGTTGGTGTATAGCACCTACCAAGGGTGTTGCCAAGTAGCAATTTCTTGGGTTCCTTCCCTGGGAGATGGCTTTAAAGGCAAGACTATCAGCGGTGGTAAATTGAAGACAATGGTCCTGTTGCTATGGTTTACCATTGCTGAGGTTAGGTAGAAGGTTAAGCAGCTTTGACATCCTTTTTAAAAAGAAATGTTCTTTTAAAAATCAATTACATGTAAAAACAACTTTTAACGTTCTTTTTTTTAAAAATTGTGAATTTCCAGTTCTCTCCTTCCTTCTTCTCCCCCTTCATGGAGAAGGCAAGCAGTTTGGTGTAGGATATACATGTGTAGTTATGCAAAACATATTTCCATAGTAGTTACGTTGTGAAAGAAAACACAGATCCAAAAAAACCCCAAGAAAAATAAAGTTGACGACAGGATGCTTTGATCTGCATTCAGATTCCATCAGTTCTTTCTGTGGAGGTGGACAGCATTTGTTGTCATGAATCCTTCAGAACTGTAATGGATCATTGCATTGCTAACAGCAGCTAAGTTTGATAACAGCCTCTGATAGGGAATCTGGTGTTAAATTCCACAGTTTGTGGTTCTGGTAGAAAATCCCTGCACTTGTTCAAGAGATGTGTGGACCTTCGGTATCCAGACTATTCTTGGAAAATAGTGCAGAAAGTATCACATGATGCAGGTAAAGGCTTGGCATGGAGCCTAGTTGTGGTCCCTTGTTTTAGCAACATCTGGTAGTATTTGAATTATCATTATCTTCTAAGGAAGGCACATGGTGTAGTAACACTTGTCAGTTCTTTAATTTCCTTTTGTTATTCATTCAACAGCATTTTATTAAGCACCTACTGTATTCCTAGGCACTGAGCGTACAAAGACAAAACCGGGAAAAGGCCCTTCCTATAAGGTGCTTACATTCGACTGGAGGAAACTTTATATATGCCGATAGGTCAACACAAAGTAGTTTGAGGGTCAGGGAGAGCAGAAAGAATTGGAGGGGTTGGTAGGTTGAATCTGAACCAGGGACAGATAGGGTTAGTGCAGCTCTCAACTGGTATATGTGAAGAGGAGCTGCCTTTGGGTCAGCTGGATGAACTAGTGTTCCACAGGGGCTCTCCCCTAGGCCCAGACTCTTCAGAACAGAGTAGGGCTGCTTGCTTGCTAGCCAATGAGGGAGCTTCTCTGATACCACAGAAAAACTGAGGATGGAGCTCACCCACTATTAGTAAGAATACAGCAGAAGGGCAGAGGGCTGTTCAGTAAGGGGATCCCCTTAAGTGCTGCTGTGCCCAGGAGGGCTTTGTTGCACTGAACCAGAAAGAATCATTGGTGCTGGGGAGTCTGAAGGCCTCGTAGTTGTGGCATGCTCATGAACAGAAAGAGAGCCCTTGAATTGTGAATTCTCTTGGGTAAATCCCATTAATGGACCAGGAGGCATGTCTTATTGAGCACCTGAAGATGTAGCCGCATCATGCAAGAAAGAATGAGTTGCTCTTCAGATATTTGAATCTGGGATTGAAAATTTTCACAGAGGCTCTCACATAATGAGAAGGGAAAGGAGGGGCCAGTGAAAGTTGGCATTAATTACCACCTCTTGGTAAGAGTTCTCCCCTCTCACCCTATCTCAGAAAGTGCCCTAAGGGAGTGAAGGGGAGAGAGGCATCCTGTGTGGGTCAGCTTCTATTTGTTCTTGCTTGAAGAGGCCCATCTCTCCCCATCTGTCCCTAGCTCTCCCCATCTGTCCCCATCTGTCCCCAGCTCTCCCTGGCTCTCCCCAGCATCTCTCCCCATCTCTCGCTGTTCTTTGTTAATTCCTTTAACTCTTGTCCTTTCCACTCACTTTGTGGCCCTCAGAGAGGATTCATGTACCAGTCCCCACCCCCCCACCCCCCAAATTACAGTGGAAACCCTTCACTCTTGTTCAGGCCTTGCCTTAAGAGCAGTCCCTGGTGTGTCATGAGTCATCCTGGCCAAGGCTCTTCTTATCTTTCTGGCTGTCTGAGGGTTTTTGAGGAGACATAGAGATTTGATGTTCATTTTGTCCTCAAATGCATTTGAGTGGTTTTCTTCCATGATTTCTTCAAATATGTTCAGGCCCTTTTTCTTCTTTTTTTTTCATCATGGCCTTCAGGTAACCCAATGATCCTTTAATCATCTCTCCTTGATTTTTCCCCCCAAGTCACTTGTTTTTGATTTAAGACTGCCCTATATATTCTTTTTTTCTTCCACTTTAAAATTGTTGGGGTGTTTTCGCGAGTAAGAAAGGAGGTAGATAGTAGGGGTGACAGGTTTTGATAAAATGCAAGTAGTAATAATTCAAGGTGCCTGGATTTTGAAAGTAGAGGAATCTCTATCTAGCAGAATGGACTCATCTTCCACCCACCCTTGATGCCCAGTTCACTTCTCTTCCCTGTTTCTGTTGGGGGCACTCCCTTCTTAGTCTCCCAGTGTGATGGGTGAAAGATGAAATGACTGAGGAAATGAAGGTTTGCTCTTCTGAGCATATTGCAATTATGGCAGACCAAAACTGGATCTCCTCAGCTTAGACCTGGACCTCTAAATACTGGAGGTGACAGATTTTTATATATTAAAAACAATCAAGACCAGTTAATTACAAGGAAAAATACAACATTAGGTGATCTGTTTTTTAGTTGGATGAAAGATTAGGCACTTTCCAAGTTGGGAGGGAGAGAGTAAACAGGTATAATTCCCTGAAATCAGAAGAAGAGATGTCCTGGGATCCTGCTGTCCTCAGGTGTCTGTCAGGGAACGTGGAAGCGATAACTGGTTGTATGGGGCCAATTTTCAGATAAGACATGTGAGTTGTTGGAGATTGGCAGTTGTGAGAAAACTCCTTGCATAAGTCTTTGGATCTTACTGGGATTCTGGTCAATATAACCAAGGTCCTCAGTTAAGGGTCTCTAAGCAGCAGTTGAAGGGGGTCCAGCTTTGGAGTCAAGTAGAGAAAGGGTTAAACAACACAATAAGACTTTCTCCCAATTCTCACAGGTGAAGAGTTTTCTCACAAGATGGAAGTTGAGCTAGACCCAAAATTAAATAGAAAGGGGAAACCAAGCTAGCTCCAGAATTGTCACAAGCTGAAAACCATGTGGGCTACTTAATTCCTATTCTATGTTCTAATTCCATCAGTTCCCTCACCAGCCATGTAACTTTGACGTTATCCTCAACTTTTCTTCCCCTGACCCCAATGTCAAATCATTTGATAGACTGATTCATGTATTCAGACATCGAAAGACTTTCTGTGTAACTTCAACTGAGAAGGGCAGATGTTGTTGGTCACTTCTAATGATGCAGCATCCAAGGATCTAAAGCCTGGTTTGGAGAGAGATGTGGCAGCATCTTTGGAAATAGGAATCTCCAGACCGTGACCTTTTGGCCTACACACCCTAAACACTGAGCTGCAGAGCGGGAGGGCTGCCTTTCCCTGCAGTCTTGAAGCAAAGTCTGTATCAGCATTTCCTGGACATGTTAAGGGCATACTCCCTCAGGAACAAATGGGGCTCCGTGACCTCAGAGGTCTGACTGGGAGGTTCTAGGATTCTGAGTAAAGAGAGGCAATTGGCTACAAATGATCCCACGAATGTTACTGACATATCTCTTAAAATTTTTTAAACAGCAGTATGGACTTACTGCTGTCCTACTTTTAGAAGAATTTTTCTAAACAGTAAAAATAAATTTGCTGATTATTTTCATATCAATAATAATTACTTTCTTTTGACCCATTTGACCAGATTCCGACAATTGTATTCACAGTTAAATTCATACTGCTATTGCTGGATATTTCTTTCAGGTAATGTTATGGGTCCTTATTTTGCCTTTTGTGCTGTGGTGGATGGTATTCAATATAAAACTGGACTGGGGCAGAATAAAAAAGAGTCTCGATTCAATGCGGCCAAGCTTGCCCTGGATGAGCTTTTGCAGTTGGATGATCCTGAACCAAGGAATGTAGAAAGCTCAGGTGAGTGCTCAGGTCATTGAGTAGTATTTATCTCCCCTCCTCTTCCCTTTCCTTTCTCCCTTCCCTTTTCCCTCCCTTGTTTCCATTCTCTCCTCCCTTTCCCCTCACCTCTTTACCCTCTTCCCTCCCCTCTCTCCCCTCTCTCCTCTTCTCTTCCCTCCTTTTATCATTCCCTCTCTCCCCTCCCTCTCTCCTCCATCCATCCCTCTTCCCCTCTCACTTCCCACAGATAAATACATAAATAGGGACTGGGCCTATTATTTCACTGGAGTAGGGAGTCCCTAGTGAGGAACTTCTCCACCAAGCCTATGCTTCTTCTGTCATTATTACTGGTTCTTGCTATTTAAAAAAAAATTCAACCTTGCTTAAATCATTTTTGCATAAAAAAGAAATCTGAGGTCATCATGAAGCTTCCTGTCTAGCTCTGTTGATTTCTGCAGAGGACTCTTTGGGATTGTATAATCAGGATCTCTTCCTTCCCTCTCTCCTTCCTTTAAGAAATTATTTTTCTAGCCAGGTATCCCTTAAGTATCTATCTATGAGATTTTATTGTTGGTCAGGCTGAAGGTCAGAGTAGCAGGTACTATATTACCACGGTTACTTCTTCTCTCTTTCTTATAGTTATAACTCCCTAGGCTTGACCATTTTGGCCTCAGGCCCCTAATGAAACCCAGACAGAGCTCCCAAAATGACTTACGTTTTCTCCTTCCTGAATGATTCCCCATGATGGCCCAGATTGACCTGATTCTCTAAAATGGTGACATCATGAGCTTTGAGGAACAACATTGGAGAACTCGAAATTATGGAGAAGTAACCAGAAAACTTTGGCTGTAAGATACACCAAAAACCATGAAAACAACCCTAGTTAGCTGCAAAAATAGGCCCAGTTGATGTCCCTCCAAAGACTTGCAGTAATAATTGAACATGCACTTCTATCACTGTTTTTCATGTGTATCTAGATATTTTTATCATTAAGAAATTGCAAATTATATAAATTATAAATAACTGCAAATTATAAAATAAAATAGTTTTAGTTTTCTGATCTTATTCAGACACTTTTTTCCTCACAGAAAATGTTTTTTCTGTGATATTTTATATATTACCATGTTAAAAAAATATGAAGCAGCCATTTTTAAGGGCCTTATGTTTCCTAACTTTTTTCAATAGGTCCTCCTCTCATCCCTGCAGACCCCGTCATTTCAGCTGAATCGAATTATGTTTCCAAGGTGCATTACGGTAGGAAAGTCCTTATATTCTTGTTTGGTACCAGCTGTGCCACCTAAAGAGGTATTACATGTACAAACTTGCTTCAAAGGTCTGTGTTTTAATTGGGTTGAGCATCTGCTGAGAAAGATATGATTGCTCTGATTTGGTTGATAAGTTTTCAAGAGTTGATGTGACTAAAAATTTCTTTTCCTTGTAGCCAACTTGCTGATAAACCATTTTGCCCTTAATGAGGCTGGTCCTTGAATGGCAGCCATGTGGTGATGGACCAGGTTTGAAGCCTTTCCAACCTGGTAGAGAAGCTTCCAAAACTTGGTCTTCACTGGCATTGCCTTCAGTAACCCGTGGGTCACCTTGACCCTGGGCATGATGAGTTTGGTTAATTCACTTCTTTGGAGTTAATATATGAGAATTTGAATTGATGCTGCTGCTGTGTTAGCTTCCTAAGTCCAAAGAGAGAGGGACTGGGATTTCACATGAAATACTTCTTCTGACTCTTGTGAAAGTTACAGAGGCTAGACAGAACTCGAATCTTGGAGGCCAAGGAGCAAACAGGCTGACTGTTTCCTCCCTTGGAACTGGAGACTCAGGTTTGCCAGCAGCCAGCCTCTAGTGCTGGAGCAGGGCTTCTTAACCATGTTTGTGTGCTGTGGGCTCACTAGTGATGCCCAGAAACTCCTCAGTAATGTTTTTAAATGTACAAATAAGATGGCTAGGATTACAGTGGAAACCAACTGTGTTGAAATAGCTCTAAAATAGAAAAAAACAAACCAACCTTTAAAAAGTTTTGTTGTAGAGCTTCCCGAACTTTTCACAGCATGGAGTTGGTTTGCTTCCTTCCTTTTCCCCATTTGATTTCTGGAAAACCTGTTCCTCATAGATCATTTATCCAGTGCCAATTGCATAAGGTTCATTGTGTATTCAGAATTGGTATTTGGAACCATCATCAGATGATTAGGAATTAATTTTGAGCAGTCTTTGGCACAACAAAGTAATACATCTAACACAAAGCCAGAAGACAATTATGAGGCATAGGTAAGAAGAACTCATCTGAATATAGCGGTCAGTATGCCTGCTCCTTGTAATCAGGAGAAAAGTCAAGAAAACCAACAGGAGGCGGTCCACCATGAGGACTTTACATCTCAGTGGATTTCTCATAGCACCTGATGGACTTTATGGAGACGTTACAGTCTCTCCTGATTGATTAACGTAGGAAAAATAAGACTGATCACACCACAAGCCCCTCCTTGGGAAATTGTAAAACAGTTCAAGACCATATGGTTCTGTAAGGTCATTTATGCTAAAAAAATCCAGCTCAGTTTGGAGGGAGAGGATGGACTCTCTTGGGGCTTGGGCCCACAGGAAGGAATTGCTAGCTGCCTGCTCTGAGACAGCAACCCTGAAGTATGGAATAATGGACCAAAGGGACATCAAGCCTAGACTGTGTCCTCTTACAGAGTTTCTGATGTATATACCCTTCCTTCCTTGCCTTTGCCACTTAAGCTACCATGCTCCTAAATTACTAGTGAAATGTTTCCCCCAGTCCTGTAGAATGAGAGGAATAAGTAAGTCTACATGTCTCAAGCTAGCTTGGAGGAAGAGTGGTATACGTGAAGCAGACCAGGAATTCTGAACCCCCATGTGAATTGAAGAGGGAGGAAATCTTCATTTCAAAATTTTTGTCACTACCAGCAAAACTGTAACCATCCTAAGTAAGATTAGCAAAATTGATATATTTTAGGTTTGTTAATCCACCTTATCTGTTTTGTTGTAAATGGTGGTTCTGGCACAGATAAATGTTTCCATCTTCGATATTTGGCAAAGGATGTTGTGTACACTTAGTCCAGAAGTTCAGTTAGAGTTCTTTTTCTCACAATACAGAAAGTAAAATTTGGAAGAGGAGTATCTGATGGTAATGAGATTGTTCTAGTTTTGCAGAGAATTGTAGTTTCATTAAGTGTTTTAGTTAAGTAATCATAATAAAGGTAGGAAAGAGTGATTGGCCTTGGTTTAGTATCATATGTAATTCTCTTAGGATCATATAAATGACATAAAGCCAATATCAAAGGTACAAAAACTCCAGTTAGGCCCTTTGGAGTTGCCTTATTCTGCTCACAGGGCATCACTGGAGTAACTGGCAAAGCCACCCAAGCATCAGGTTCACCTTGATGAATATGGTGGCATATCCAACATCCATGATGCCCAGTGGCTTTAAGATGATATAAAGCATGTCTTGCTTCACCATGAATCTTACTAATAGTACTAAGGCTTTTCCAGTCTTCCTGCGAATGGAATTAAGTGAAAAGAGCAACTGGTTATAGCCTGAGAATTAAACAACATTGAGGACATGGGAAAGGTTGAAAACATAACTATAGTTGTGAAGTACGAAGCAAATGGTAGAGTAAAAAATATCCACTTCTCCATAATCAGTGATTTTTCATTCCCACAGTTACTGTAAAGAGTTTTTGATTTAGAGTTCTCATGTGCAGATACATGAGGAAACACCATATCATAGTAAAAGAGACAAATGAAAACATCCTTAGATATGTAGCACTCATGTGGAATGATAAAGAACAGGTTTACATGGGCACAGTGTATCCAAGAGTCTTTTTCTCCAGTCTTGATTGCAGTTGAGGTGACCAGCAAGACTTGGAATGGAACTTCCCAGGTGGGTTGAGTTCTACTGGAAATTCTTGATGTGAACGTGATCTCCAGGATGAAAGTCACACAGTGGAATCTAGTCTGCACTTCAGTGCCTGTTTCATGAAGTTCCTTCATTCTGTTTTGTATTTCCTACCTGTATGAAGTAATAGATGTGTCTTCTCCCAACAATCATTTGTAGACTGTGGAGAAGGGTTTTGCTTTTATGGGAGGGTAACCAAACAGCATTTCAAAAGGAGACAGGTGTGATTCCTACTTTGCCCTGCTTTGCAGATAAAACTAAAGGAAATAATCAGGCCACTGTAAGAAGGTTTCAGGACACTATTTACCGATAAGAGTTTTGAGTTCCTTGTTCATATGTTCAACCTGACCTGAACTCTGGGAGTGATAGAGAGTAGAAAACTTAGGACTCATCCTAAGATAAGAATAAATTTGAGAGAGTATTGAGCCAGTGAAATGAGACCTCCCTCTCTGATGCTGGATTGTACCTAGGCACAATCTCTCTCTCTCTCTTTTTTGTTACAACAAAATTAATCATTTTTATTTAAAAGAAATGTTACAAATAAATGTGCAAAATGAACTTCCATGATTAAATCCACACAAAAGGAATATGCATACTTTACATAAAAGTTAGTATTACATGACACTGTCAAGAATCAGGCAAAATGGAAAGACCTTGCAGCTACAGATCTTGTCGACAAGTGAGATGTGAGACCAGAACACATGAAATTAAATGTTCAGGTAATTTACAATCAAGCAAAATCTCACATAAGCAGTGTTAACAACACAGACCCATAATAATATTCTGCTTTAGTTCCAAAATTCCATGTGCCTTTCATTTCCAAAATAAGTAGTGTGTAGCCACTTTTGTAACAGTGAGGGGAAATGATGTTATAGGGAAAGGCAACAGTGAAGTGCCCAAACTAAGCACCCAAAGGAAATACAAATGAGTTTCATACACCCTTGTTCACTCTCTTCGGAATGCAGCAATATGGTATCGCTAGAATAAATGCTAGATCTGACTGTCTGAGCTGAAAGACATAGTCATGGATAAGAACTTCCAAAAAAAATCGGGTTTTGTTATTTTGTTCCACTTACTCTATTTTTCCCTGAAGTTAAGATGAATTCACTTTCCTCAGGACTGTATTTCTACGAGGAAAAATTACTTCTGTCAGCAAGAAGTCTGAGCAATGTTGGAGAGTCTGTTCTATGTTTGTATTAATGGTCGTAGCTCCACACATCAACATGTAAAGTTAGCACATGTGTACATGAATAAAACAAACCTAAAGACCTGCATTGGTGAGAGAAAGTGTTCAGATTGCATTTGCTAAAGCATATTAGTTGTGTTTCTCCTCTTTGTGTTTTTAGATCTGAAGAAGGAATTCATTTCTTCTGTACTAAGGCAAGCTGCTGATTTTACTCTCCTGTTTAAAATATTGTACACTACAAGAACTAGTATTACATAAATAGTTCATTTTCCCACTAAAAGGCTCAATGAAGAGGGTGTAAGGTATTGCCTATACAAATGTCAATATCAAATCTGGTCCAACCCCCTGTATAAAACTCCTGCTTGTTTTGATATAGAGGCTACAAATGAACTTGTAAAGCTAACTTCATCATTAGAATACAGAAAATAAACCAAAAAAAAAGCTCAAGTAGTTGAAAAACCACCTGAATGCTCACTCTGGCACAGTGTGATTTATTTCCTTTTCCATTCATGCTAGAAACATGAGGCCTCACTTATAAAAGGAAATCAAATAATGGTATATTACTTCCCAACTAAGACTCTTCCCGGTTAGTCCCCTGGAACCTTTTCGTCAATGAAGCCTACATCCCACAAGAACTGGGGAATATTACAGGTTAGTATTGAGTCCTCCAAGTGTTATAGAATAACTCAGCAGTGCTTCAGTCTAAATACTTCTCTTGCAAGGTGAAAGCTTGTCATCAGTCATTTCTAGAAATTGAGCATAGACATCATGGGAATGTTCTCCTTTTTGATTGAATAAGAACTTGGAATAGCTGCCATCCGCACAGATTGCTGTGACAGCATTTGGCTCGGTTCCGAAGGCACAAATGCATGGAGAGCCTGAGGGAACCTAGACTGCTTATTCCTTTTGAGATCTTCAGCTGCAAAAATGTGAACCATTCCATGATCACTTGATACACAGATGAGTGAAGCATCCGAATTGAAATTAATACAATAAATATTTGCTGCTTGAGATCCTCTTCTCAGTTCCTGGATTAAATGCCCTGATGAAGTATCAAATATTCCTATTTTTCAGATACTGTTGCAATTCTTGTTTCCTGGAGGTTTAAAGCTATACAGCTTAGGACTCCTTCATGAGCTGGGATATCAACTGGAGGTTTTTCTGTGTTGGCCAGATCTGCACATGGCCAGTATGTGTACCAGGGAATGCCAGGAGAGAATTGTTGCTACTTGGACGTAAAACACATAGACCCTTAGGGTTGTAGAAGGTCTTAAACATGTGCAACTGATGGGGATTTTGTGTGAAAGTAAAAACCTTAATCATGGAGTCTAAAACCACCACAATTTTGTCTTGTTGCAGTTTGACTGCTTTGACTTCTGTAGAAAATTCTATTTCAATAGCTGTCTTCTTTTTTAGATCATCCCATATTATCACTTTATTAAGGGGAATATTTAGACTTTTTTCCACCACCAGCTAATGCTAAATAGTTGCAATGAAACCACTTTTCCACATGGTCAACTCCTCCTTCAAGAATTCTTGTTTCTCTTTTTCTTTGAGTGGATCAGTATTGTAGACTTGGAATCCGTTTGAAGCCTGTGAAGAGAAGCCCATTGCTGTGAGGGTTAGTAGGCAACAGGTTCATGGCGCTTCGCTAAGTCTGGCCAAGGCCAATCACCACCTCATCCACACCTCCGGATGCCGCTCACCAGGCCCGGAGAAAGCAAAATCCTGTCAACCAGCTAGACGACCTTCTTCCTTCTTTTCTCTGCCACAGCCCCAAAATGCCAGGTCAGGAAGCGACAGGCAGGATAGGCTGCCAGCCTGGTGAATGTGGCTTCTCCAACTAGTGAATTCCCTAGCATCACCAGGCAGCCCCACAGAGCACTGAGTACATCCATCACAGTACAGGAAAAGGGAGCCTCATGATCTCTTTTAGATGAATTTTAGCAAGAGTTAACTGTGACTTTAAGACCAGGAAGTGCCTCAGCCCAATGAGTGAGCTGGTCTACAATGACAAGACCAACTTTTTAGTGGCCAACTTGGGCATGCATATAAAATCAATATGCAGGTGTTCAAATGAAGTATAAAAGGTAAGGCATGAAAGACAGTGGTTTGTAAGGCATTTTGGTTAAATGCCTGACAAGTTGACGGACAGGACTTGTGATCTGTGCCTATGGTAATGCATCCCCAGGGCAACCCACATCCATTGGATCGACCATTCCTTGAGTGCCAAAATGGCCCCCTTTACAAACTGATGTGTACTTGGTAATGGAAATGTGAGGTGAGGAGTGGCTTACCTCCCACAGTTACCCATACCTAGGGACCTGTTTTGTCTCAAATGATGATTTCCATTTCTCAGCCTCAGTTGTTGTAGGCAAAGGGGTGATCATCATCAATAATAGAAATGAGAGGTGGAACATGTCTTTCTAACGCAGCTAGCTTTGCTGCAGCATGAACTTACTATTACACTGTGAAATAGGGTCAGTGGTGCCACTGTGAGTGGAACAATGGATGATGGTCAGAACTTTGGGTAGCTGAAGAGCAAGAAGATCTAATGAGGTCCGCACAGTGTGATAACCTTGCCAGGGGAGGTGAGAGACCCTTGACGTAACCACAGTATTCTGAGGACCTGCAGACCCAGAATGCATGACGGGAGTCTGTGTAGATGGCCGTACTTTGACCAGTGGGGAGCCAGCATGCTTGGATGAGAGCATTCGGCTCTGCAGCTTGAACGATGAGATTGGATGAGGCTGCCCAGATGGTGCCATGGTCTGTGAGCACTATTTCCAACAAAGGAAGATTTATCATTTTAGAAGATGGGGTCTGAGTTCTTAAGGGGAGTATGGGCAAGGTCATCATGGGGTTATTTGGTCATGTCCATGACAGAACAATCATGTAAAGGCTCTCCAGAGGCAGGTGGATTGGGAAGCAGCATTGTAGGATCAATAATGGAACGATGCTTAAGCGTGATGCTTTCCGGAAACTTTCTAAGTGACGTTGTGTTTGGGGGAGTCTTTGATCAAAAAAAGCCTCAGTGTTGCATCACAACAAAAGAGCCTCAACTTCATGGGAACTTTGAACTATGAATTGTTCATTGTGTTTGACTCTTCATGGTCACATGGATCATCTGTCCATTGGCTTTTCTTGGCAAAGATATAGGAGTGGATTGCCATTTCCTTTTCCAGTGGATCACCTTTTTGTCATGAGAAGGCAGTGATCCATGAGACAATTAGTGGTTGTGATCTGCCCAGGGTCACACAGCTAGGATGTGTCTGAGGCTGAATTTGAACTAGGTCTTTCTGGTTCTTGACCTAGTGCTTTGCTCACTGAGCCACCTACCTGTCCAAACTACTAGAAGGACCCACAAAGACAAGGTCTCTTTCTGCCAAAAGAGCAGGGGCAGCAGCTGATTGCTCTTGTGGCATTAGTAACTCTTGGTTTACAGAGAAGATCTTGGACGAACAGATTCTTAGGAGATCTGAGCATGAGTAGAGGACCAACAGTTGCCATACAAGGAGCCAATTTGGGGTCACCCTTGAGATGCCCTCTGGAGCAGTTAGAGCATGGCTTTCTTGTCAAAGTTGATCTAGAAACTCCAATATCTAATGAGCAATCATACATTGTGTCTTCATCTTTAACAGGAGTGACATGTGGGGCACCAATGTGGGAAGAGGCAAAGACTAGGATAGCTAGGGAAGGGTGTCAGGATTTATAGTTCCTTCCCCCGCTCCCCTCCTCACCCTCTTGGGCCCTCCAAGGGTTTCCCTTATTCTTTAAGTCTCACTTCTTTCTGCATTCTTTGGCAAAATGGCCCTTTTTTTAACAATAAAAATACTCATAATTTCCTGATGCCCCTTAGCAAAAGTGACAACAGTCTGTGTTTTTGGTTTATATTTTGCCTTTTATTTATTTCTTCTTTTGTATTTTAAGCTCCCCTATGCCTTTTCCATGCCATGTAGGGTAGCTCTAAGCAGAATACTGTTTTTTCTCTGACTGGGATTAACAAAGGCAGAATTAATGATCCTAAGGGGGATGGGGAACCTGTGGCCTCCAGGCTACATATGGCCTCAAGGTCAAAGGTTCCCCCCCACCCCTGTACCTGGCATCTCATGGATTGAGTCTAACTTTTCATACTACTTAGCACTTTTATACCACTCATCATAAAAGTGGTTAGAAATTTCATTTTCCTTTTGAAAAGTTTCTTTAAATTTACTCCAGTTTTCAGGGCAGACAGCATATGTCTATATTCCCCTAATTAAGGATTCCTTAGCTCATAATAACCTAGTATAATCAGTTGGGTTGTTAGGGTTTCATTGTTGGTCTTATAAAAGCCAACAGGGGAGACCTCCTGGGCTGGCCAGAGTGGTGTAAGCTGGGACATATCTATTTGCAGCCTCAATGATGGTAGTTCTTTCCCCAGGGGGAGCAAGTTTTCCATTGTCAACCATGTTTCCTCATATAGGGTTATATATAACCTTTAAATATGGCCTGAAGTTGGGATATAACACTCAAATTTAGGAGTGTCTCTTCTCTATGTGGGGAGACCTGTAGGCCTAAAAGGTTGGTAGTGTATCATATTTCTCAACTGGGTAATATCATGTATAAATCTTTCTTGGAAAAGAAAGATACCCACAACCAGTCCATCTTGTTCAAAAGAAATCAAATGTCCTACTATGATAGAAGGAGACTAAGGAGGTATGGGAAGAGAAATTAAAGAGGGAGAGCAGGACAGGTTGGAGAGGACCCTTTAAGAAACAGAGGATATGACTCTTTAGACAGGGCATCCCAGCAAAATGGGATGGAGGAGGAGTGTCCAGTGGCCAAGCTCAGTTTCCTTAAGATATAATAATAAAAAGTACTGAGTTAAGACCAGAATAATTAGCTGAATCGCTTGCAGTTTTTAGATCATATTTCATATTTTTTTGTTATTCCCAGTTGAACTGGGAGTTCCCTTTGGTTCCAAAATAAGAGAAAATTTTCCAAGGGATTCCTTTCAGTGTGCTTCTACAAGGTCCCCTTATTCCCTTAAGGGACTTGCCCAACAATGTTGGGGTTTACCTTAGCTTGGAAGAATTGAGATTGAGGGGGAGTCCCACTTCTGAGGCAGTCCATCATGGATAATCCCCTCAGTGAAAAATTGACTGGAGTGCTCTAAGAAGTTCTTTGGAGAGGTCTTGGGTCCCTCTCTCAACTTCCTGGTTGGCTTGATGTCATGAGTGAAATTGAGACTGAGGAAATAGAATTCAGGAGGTAGCTGGTGGCTTAGTGGGTCTTGGACTCTTCCTAGCTTTGTCACTTTAGGCAAGTTACTTAACCTGTTTGCCAGCAAAAGGATCCCCTAGAGAAAGAGATGGCAAACCACTCCAGTATCTTTCCAGGAAAACTTCATGGACAGTGATGGTCCATGGGATCATGAAGAGTTAGGCCTGAATGACAGCAACAACTGAGTTAAATTGATTTATTAGAAAGACATGAAGTTGTGTAACAGATCCAAGGCCCTTTAGTAGGTATAAGGACACTGAAAGATAAGCTTTGAATGATGAAGAGCTAATTAAAGTACATAATCTTGAGCAACGATTGAGCAATGAGCCTTCTTTGTGAAAGGCCAAAGTATGACAAAATCGAAGGGTACTAAATACAAGTTTTACCAGAATACTTTCTGGTATTTCCCTGATCACATGAACAAAGCTTTACAGTAATATATAACTGCTGTTCACCACATGGACTTAGTTTGGTTCCTCCATTTCCCTGCCTGAGTGAAGTTCAGAGCTTGTCCTGGGACTCCAGACTTAATGGTTAGGGATCTTAATGTGTGTTCAGCTTTCTTTCACAGACCTTCACCAGCTTGTCTTTAAGCCACAGTGGTCATCTCCCTTCCCAGAGCTTGTGCCGCACCTCCTTGGCTTGTGTTCTGTATTCTTACTGCCTCCCTTTCTTTCCATTGGAGTCTTGAAACCTGATTCAAGCACCACTTCTCAACCTTTTAAAAGTGCCTGATCTGTGCCTGCAACTGGGCTAAGTGCTGGAGCTACATAGCCGAAGAAGAGCTCTCTTGGGGTAGAGTTCATGGAATGGCCCATGGTTCATCTTTTGGGTGTGGGCAAAGCACATAGCCTGGTATCTTTTTCAATCTTGTACTGATAGAAGAAACCATTTGAATTCCTAATATTGAATGACTTCATAGTATCAAGGACTTTGATGGGTAAGGACTTACCCCTTCTAAGAAATGTTTCCTGAACCTCTCCCTTTGTCCTTTTTTCTTCATGCACCCTTGAACTTGAGCATTGTTTGTACTTCTCATAGATTTTTATAATTATTTGTCTGTCTGGCCCCGCTCTCTAGACACTAAGCAAAAAAGAGAGACAAAAAAAGAGTTCCTACCCTCAAAGAGCTGACAGCCTGATAATGGGGGAGAAAACAAGCAAATGTGTACAAACAAAGCTACATACGGGATGAATAGGGAATGACTAACAGGGAAGGCACTAGAATTAAGAGAGGTTGGGGAAATGACTTCCTCCAGATTCCCAAAGTGGGTGATACCGCCTCTTGGTGGGAATGGAACAGTCCAGGAGGTGGCAACAATTGCCTTGGGTGCAACTGGGCCAGATGTTGAATAAAAATACGGGGGCAGTGGAAGCGTAAGGAAAGAAGAGAAGAAGGTTTTTTTAAATTGTTGCTAAGTGTTTCAGCTGTTGTGTAACAGTTCTAGTGATTATCTTATTTTCCAAATAAACACACAAAATGCAAGTTATAACTGATCAGTGGTCAAGTCTGCTGACAGGTCTTAACAAGCAAGTGTTGGCAGGTGAGTGTGGCAGGAAGTCCAGCGTGCCTCAGCAAGAGTGTGCGCACGTCAGTAATCACTTGTTTATCATGGCATGATACTGCATCATCAGAATGTCAAGGCAGAAAACCCCACAAATTAACAATTATTAAATTTAATATGCACCATTTAAAAAGTGATATTTTTTTGAAATGATGCAAATTAAAAAAAAAAACCTTAAAGGGCTCAAGAAAGTAGATTTCCAGGGATTCCCTGAGTAATTTTTTTTTGTTTTTTGGTAAAAGAGGCAGTGGGCCAAATAAATCTGGGAGTCTGCTCTAGAAGGTGGAATGTCTGGGCCTTGAAGCCTGGGAGGTTTGTAATGCCCACAGCATCCATCCCAGTGCTTGTTTAGTGTTTATTGATGATTAGAGTGAGTCACTATTTCCAGACTGACATCTAGGTTCTTGGATGCCTTGCCCTTCCAGGCCTATCTGACGTGAGGTTCAGGGTTCTAGGGCTTCAGAGCTTCCTGGTCGAGGCATCTCATTTTAGACCTGAGGAAGCCCTGGCCTGGAGAAAGAAGTCAAAGACCTCTACCAGTTGGTAATAATGTTAACAGTTCTTGTCAGTTACTCTTGTAGCTGCAGCTTTGTTGAACGTTTTTCTTGGCTTTTTCATTGTGAGATAGTTGGATTTGCTGGATACATTGTTATCATCTTCAAATAATAATTTCACCTGTTGTTACTTCTCATGTTTCGTATCTCAATGCAGCTGTTAACATTTTTGATACTGTGTCTAATAGAAATGTGGGAAAAGTATATCCCTTTTTTTCCAGTGTGTGTATGTGAGTGTTGTGCGTGTCTGTGTGTGTGTGTGAGAGAGAAAGAAAGCTTGCCAATTCTTCTTTGTTGTGTATTGTGTAGGCTTTTGGCCCAAGGTAGATAGTTTTGATTCTTTGAGGAGGTTTGTGTAGTATAGTATTAATTGTTCCTTAAAAGTTAGGTAAAATTTTCCTGCAAATCCATCAGAACTGGGAGGTTGGGTTTTTTTTTTGGGGGGGGGTACTTTCTTTACAGCTATGTCTGTTTACTTTTCTGAGATCTCTATCTGGTTCTCTGTTGGTTTGGAATTTTTGACATTTTTGATATATCTTTGATCTCTATTTTTTGTGTTCTCATTTTTGTAAGCATTTAATGTATTCGGAATATGTTCTGGTCATTTTTATTCTGGTTTTGTTGTGATTTCACCTTGTTTCTTTTATATTTCATTAATTTGTTTTTCTGTCCTCATAATCAGATTGGCTAAAGTCTTATCAATTTTATGTCTTAAAAATAACTTTTAGTTTTATTTATCTTTTCTGTAGGTTTTTTCAGTTTATTTCTCATCTAATTTTTAATAGCTGCTCTTGCTTATTTTAGGTTGCTTATTTGTTGGGTTTCTAATTTTTTTTTAAATATGTGAATTTGTCAATCTTCTCTTTTTCTTTTTCAATGAAGACTGTTTTTAGGGATATGATTTTTACTCTGCTTTAGCCACTTCCTAGAAATTTTGGTATGTTGTTTAAATCTTTGTCATTTTATTGTTTCTTTGATTTTTTTTTTGACCCACTCATTATATAAATGTATATGTTTGTATATAAATATTTTTATGTGTAGAAATTTATATGTAGAAATATATTGATATATATGACATATATATTGATATATAACCTATTTCTCCCTTTTTACTTTTGTTTGCAATATTTTTGTGCTAACACTTGGGTGGTTCCAGGTAGTGCTTAGATAGTGTATATGTGCATAAATGTATAATTACATATACATATATTCCTTTGCAATCTCTTTAGAAACTCTCTTCAGTCCCTTCCCTCCCCTTCCCTCTCCTCCCCTCTCCTCCCCTCCCCTTTCCCTTCCCCAAACCTTAAACCTACTGTGCTCTAAAGCCCCTAGACTGGACAACACTAGGCCCCTGCCCAAGCTCCACTTAAGGGCTGTTTTCTGGACCCTCCAGGCTTAAGAATGATTATCAGTTGTAACTGTTGCTGTTGTCATTTTTCTTTGCCTCATTGAAGGGGGATGCTACCTCACCCTAAGTGAGTTCCTGACTAGATCTTGGCCTAAAGAGTCCAAGGTCTCCCATTGCATCCTGGGCCATCTCCAGTCATCCTGATGAATATCTGGTCACTGGATTCAGATGGCTGCGGAGGAGAAACCAAGCTGGTTACCTGCACAGCCCTCCCTCACTCAAAACAAAGTCAAGTGCAAGTCATGCCATCATTTCTCTGATGGCGTGGTCTTCTTTAGATGGTGCAACCATGTATCTTAGCTCTAGTTATTTCAACAATTTGTTCAGTTCTGTTTTTTCCTCTCTGTTTATTAATTTCTGTTACACTTATCCAGAAGTGAGAGAGGGACACTGACATTGCCTGCCACTTTTGTGTTACTTTGAGTGTCTTCTTGTAGCTCAGTTAATGGTTCTTTTATGATTTTAGATCCTAAAGTGTTTGGAGCATATAATTTTGCATGTAATAGTGAACTGATTTATTGTCTATGGTTCCTTTGAGGACAGTTTCCTTGTTTGCCATTTTCTGTTTTGAATGTTTGTTTTTATTTTGTCTGATAGCATGATTATAATTTTCATTATATTGGATTGACTTGATGTATAGTAAATTTTTTCCCAGTCCCTCATTTTTATTTGGTTAATGTTTTTATTTTTAAAGTGTGCTTCTTATAAGCAACGGATTGTGAGATTTTTTTCCCTTATCCAATCCATCACTCTTATTGAATTTTTAATCCATTCACGTTGAAAGTTATTAGATTTATGAGGTGATTTCTAATCTCCATTTGTCTATAATTTTTTTCAAACTAATATTTTTCCCTCTTCCGCTAAAAACATGTAGCATTCAATCTCTTCAGTTATTTTAGCTTAATCTATTTTAAAGCAACCATGTTCCTACTTGCTTTCTTCCCCTTATCCTTAAACTTCCCCTTCCGTTTGTTATTACTTTCCCTATTTTGGGAATTTGGATTTTGTTAGTTCCTTTTTCTTGTTAATTTTTATCTAGTTCTTTGTTTCCCCCCCCCCTCCCCCTGCCAAGTAATCCATTAGAACCCCCATCCTCTCTTCTCCTTCACTTTGCTTTGATAGTTTAAGACATTTTGCCCTTTGCACTTTTTTCTACCAATTTCGGAACAGTGTGTTGTGGTTCCATGTTCTTCTCAAAATTCACAGTGTTCTCTGCATCATCAGGTGTTGATTCATTTTGCTATGTCTTATAGTATTGTTCATAGATGCCTGGATTCTTTGGCTTGATCTGGAGGACATTTTCCTTACTGGTTTTAATGTCTGTAGTTGTTTTATCTCCTGACATTTAAGGGTCTTTAAATGAACTTTCTTGATAATTTCGGTCTTTGTTGTTTATTTCCCCCTATACTCAGGTTCTTACCCCCTCTCCTTTGATGGGCCCTTTCCCTCAGACCTAATGGAATGCCACAAGACCTCCCCCACCCCAACCCCATGTATCTTGCTCCACTTCTCTCTGTTCCTCAGTTCTCTGGTTCAGCTCTACTGAAAGCTGCCACTCTTTGCTACCCCTTGTCGCCTGAGCATTATTTCTGTTGTTTGGATCTTCAGAGCTCTGAGAGGGAAAGGGGGGAAGGTGTGGCGTCTGGTGTAGGAGCTGTGGGAGAGTTTGTGAAACTCCACTATGGGAGATGTGGAGGGTAATGGAGGAGGGGGTGTTTAGTGATGAGGTGAGGCATTAGCTTCTCCGTTCTACCTTGAATTTTTACGTTATTTGGATTGTTTGGTGTCTTGGACTGTGGAGACTGCTGAAACTGCTCTATTTCTGGCTTGGAATTCCTTTTTTATGGAGGTTTGAAAGGTCATGAGGAATGGAGAAAATATTTGATTCTCCATCATGCTGGTCACCTGACCCAGAAGTCCCTGCACTGATTCCTTGTGGCAATGGGCATCTTTTCCGTTTGTTCACCTTTCTAGCCTTAACTCCTGAGTTGTTTTTTTTTGTTTGTCTGTTTTGGTTTTTGGCTAGAGCCAGGTTTTTAACCAGCCTGCTTTTGGGTGGGGCTTATAAGCACCTTTTTAAGTGACTGCTGATAGTTTCTTTTGAGAACAGTTGGAAAACTGTTGCTTCGTACTCTGGCGATTTTTGTCACAGAATGACTCATACGTTTTTCAATTTCTTTTTTATTTTTGGAGGACTGTCTTTTATTAGATATTTAATCAAAGACCTTCACCCTCCCACCTTATTTCTAGTTTCTTTCTTATGCTAGATATATTACTTTTAGCTGTACAAAAGCTTTTTGTTTCTCTATTCAAATTTGTCTCATAATGTTATCTAACTGATAGATGGTTAGGAGTTTTTCCCTTACTTATATTTCTGAAAAATGCAGTCTTCTGTTATCCTCCTTTTTAATGCTATAACTTTTACATTTATACTGTTGATCTTTTAGGAATCTATGCTCTCTGATTTAAGATTCTGGATTTAAAAAAAACAGATTTTAGTCTTTAACGTTCTTGTCTTTAAAAGCAAAATTTGCCATATTTTCCAAGCAGTTTTGTTGATTAATAAGTTCCTTTCCCGTTTGTATTTTGGGATATGTTGAATACTAGATTATTAAATACATTTGGGATATGTTGAATACTAGATTATTAAATACAATTTGCGTATTAAATACATTTGGAAATACATTTCTCTTTCACTGTTTGACTTTTCTGTCTTTTATCTATTAACATCTAATTTTGATCATTGTTGCTTTATGCTGTAATTTTAGATTCAACAATGCCTGAACCCTTTCCCAACTTAATCTTTTTCATTATTTCTTTTGATGTTATAGATGTTTTGTTCTTTCATATTAACTTCATTATTTTCTCTAGAAAGTGTAACCCATTAGAATTTTGATATGGCATTAAATATGTAGATTTGGGTTGTATTATTATCTGAACATACATTTGTATGACCCACTTACGCACATGGAGTACCTCTCAATGTATGTCTAGTTTTTTTATGTCTACAAAATTCCTTTTCTAATTGCATGCTCACTCCTAAATATTTTATTGTTTTTTAAAATGATATTTTTCCTTTCAGTTTTTCTTAGTTTCTGTGTGTGGGGAGTATATATGGAGAGTACTCTCTGGAGCCTGGGAGATGTGAATTCAAGTCCTCCATCCAGCCCAGAATGACTGGATGGGCCACTTCACATGTTCTTTGGTCTCTAAGCAGCTTTCTAAGATCCCGTTTCTGAGAAGGTGGCAGCCTGCATGAACAGTGGGCATTCCCTGTAGCCATGAAATCCGAGACTAAGTCTCTCTTCCTTTATATCTCTTCTTTTGCACATGCATCACAGTCATAGAAGGGGAGAGTTGAAAAGGATCTCAGTGGCAGTTTAATCCAAGCCTTAGAGGAAAGGAATCTTCCGTGTATCCTACCTGACACATGGATTGTGCGGCCTTTGCTTGAACACCCTGAGCGCGGAGTTTGAACTGTTCCACTTTTGGGCAGTTCTCATCCTTAACAGATGTTTCTCGTCATCCAGCCGAAACTTACCTGTGTGTAACATGTCCGTCCCCATTTCCCTGGTTCTGCCTTGAGCCAAACTGAACAAGTCTGTTCCCTTATGAGTTATTTAAATGGTAGAAGACACCTATCATTTCTCCCTTGAGTCTTCTCTTCTCCAGGTTAAACACATCTACTTCCTTCCATCAGTCTTCATGCGATGTACTATTCCTGATGCCTTTGACCACTTTCTGGCTTGTTAATGTTGCTCTTTAGCTGTGGTGTCCAGAACTGAATATGGTTCTCCGGATGAGGTCTGATGGTGGCTGAGTACAAAGGGACTCTTACCTCCTTATTCCTGAAGCTAGTTCCATTAATGTGGCCCAGAATCCCAGTCCTTTTTTGGCTGCCATCTGACACTACTGACTTATCCTAACTTTGCAGCCTATTAAAACCCCTGGATCTTTTGAGGAATTACCTGCTGTCAGTCTCTTGTCTCTTTATTTTGCATTTGGGTAGTTGGTTTTTTGGTACCCAAGTTTAACTCTTTACTACATTTATCTGTCTTAAAATTTCGTCTTACTAAATTCCGTCCCATGCTCTCTCTTGTCACAATCCTTTTTTGAATCCTGACTCAGTGGTTCAGTGGGTCAGTTGGCTATTTGAGCTTTGTATCATCTGTAAAATTGATGAGCATATCCAGGTCTTTATCTAAGTCACTGGTAAAAATGTTATTTACAGGGCCAAGCACATGTCCCTGAGCCATTGCACTCCTGCAGCACTGATCCTGAACCATTAACAAATTCTTTTGGAGGATCCATCCAGCTAGTTCTGGGTTTATCTAATTGTATTATCATGTATTATACATATCTACTTTTTTCCACAAGAATATCATACGTTATTTTATCAAAAGCTTTCTTAGAATTCTAAGTAAATTATTTCCCTGGTATTCCTCATTTACTAGTTAGGTAATCCTGTCAGAATGGAAAAGAGTTCACTCTGGCATGTCGTGTTCATTATGAAGCACCGTCTGCGTGCCCCTCTTCTGTCTCTGGGAGAAAAGCTTTGCAGCTGAAAATGTTGTTGTCAGTGTTGTCCCCCTTGCCTCTCCCCAGCCTTGGCTCATCTCCAGCCTAAGAGTGCCTGATGGTACTTTTACCGGCCCATGCTGTGTGCCCATGTTTGTCCTCTATCTCCTGGCCTGGCTGTCATCTTCAGCACATTTCTTTTAAACATCCAAATGGCTTGATAAACATTCCTGTGTCTACATCTCCCTCTTTAGACATGTTCCATTTTTCTCCTCTTTTTGTCCTTAGAATTTTCTAATCGAGCATTTCTCCCATTCCTCCTAGACAGATTTCCTTGAGGCAGTATAGTCCCATGGGACTTCACTTATCTTTGCTCTGCTTCCTTTGAAATACATTTCCCAAAATGTAGGGTTCGAGTCAGATGATAGCCATGTCTTCTCCTTCTTGTTCACAGATATCTTCCCAGAGTTCACATCATTTCTACCCTGGCGCCAGTTAGAGCTAGCGTAGCAACATTTATATAGCCCTCTGTGTCAGGCACCATACTAAGTGCTCTACAGTGATCCTGTTTGTTCTTTACAAGAACCCTGGGAAGTAGTGTGGTTATTATCCTAATTTTACACATGGGAAAACTGAGGCAAACAGAGGTTAAAACGTGATTTTCCCAGAGTCACACAGTGTCAGAGGCCACATTTGAATTTAGGTCTTCCTGACTCCAGACCCAGAGCTCTACCTACTCTGCCACCTGGCTGTCCACTTACTCCTTGTTAGTGAAAATCATGTCTATAGTAGAACTTCCTCTTGTTGGTACCTTCATATTTCGAAGGATGAAATGGTTACTGAGGCATGTAAAGTTATTAGCTGCTCTGTTTTTGGCAAAGAGAGAATGCTCCAGCAGATGCCTGGATCCTTGAAGTCTCCCTTTCCTACTATTCTGTGTCTTTGCCCTACTTGTGATCTCTTTCCCAAAGTCTCCAGCTCTTTACTTTTTCTGTCCAGGTAAACTCTAGGGTATTCTTCACAAAATCGCTTCTGTTTGTTCCTCCAATGACTTTCATCCACCTGCTAGCCATTATGACTCAAGCCCTCTGGTCCCTGGATTTCATTGCATGGGTATATTTTCTTAATATACTGTGCTTCCCAGGCCTCTTCCCCTTGAATTTCTCTTGTTTCTTTCCAAGAAAGTATATCCAACAAGTCTACCCTGGATGTGTGACTTGGAGGTAGTAAGTGGGAACTGTTGCTGGTATTAGTTCTTTTCTTGGGGTAGGTCTGAGACCTCTTCTCGACCTGGCACGCAGCTTTGTTCTTGTGCTGGAAAGATTCACATGATGCACTTTAGGCGCCTCCTGGTCCTCAGGATCCATACACCTATCTGATTTCCTGTGCTGACCTGGCCTGGAAATAGGATTCTGTGTAATTTTTTTTTCCTTGAATTTCTTAATCAGGACTCAATCTACTACGTTTTATAGACAACCTTATTTGTTTTTCCAACATAGTTATTGGGTTTGATCCTGGATATTTCAGTTTATCAGGATTTTTTTTCCTTCAGATTACTAGGAAGATGATGTAAGTGGAGTTCCCAGCCCAGACTTTTGCTTGGGATACTTTCCTGCAAGGTGGCATGGTGTGTGCCATGAAGTGGGTTTTCCTACACTCAGTGCTTGCCTACAGGACCTTTTTCCTAATGGAAGTCTCAGATGTTAGGGCTGAGCAGGGGGACACAGCCCTGGGTGTGCAGGGGCCCCTTGTGAGTCTGTGTGATACTGTAGGACATTACTGATGAAAGATAGCTGCACCCTGTAGAAATGGGAGCAGCCTTTTAGGGAGCCATTGAACTTGAAGCCCTCATGTGATGTGACGCTTCCCAGGTCAATATCATTGGACTGTAAATGATCATTCCAATGCTGGCATCCCTCCATAGGGAGGAAGTTCTGTGTTGGTTCTGTCTAAGGCTGGTATGAAACACCAGCCTCAGATGTTGTCATGTTTAAACCTCTAATGATACTAATTTAATTAAAAGGGTTACAATTTTTAATGTCTTTTTCAAATGTTGTTGATATGAAGTTTACCTAATATCATTAGCTACAGTTGGAATGGTGATGGAGTGCATGATTGCTGCTTTCATCCTGGAGCCCAGGGCACAGCTTGTGCTGTGTACATGTTCATGAAAAGATGCAGATCAAACTAACGAAGAAGATCCACAGCCTAGGCAAGTTTGAGATTCCAGTTTGTATTGTTTTTGATACTTTCTTCCTAGAAGGGAGGCACATCCAGCATGCAAAGATCTCAGAGGCAATTAAGGACACCTTTGATCGTCTGACTGCCAAGCATTCGGAATATTGGAATTGTAGCAGCTCATTGGCTGCTTTTGTAATTGAAAGAGGTAAGTCTGATTGGAGGATGAGGATTTAAAGGGAAATACTGGAAGTGTCTTGTCTTACTCTGCCTAATTAAATCGTGGCCTGAGCTATAGTTCAGTGACATGTTGACAGACTAATGAATCCTGACTTCTGCCCACAGTGGTGCTTCCTGCCCTTTAACTCTCTGTCCTGCAGATTAAGACCATGTGGCTGCCGTAGAATTGGCAGTACCACCCCCAGCATTGCTGCCATCAATACCACTGTCCCAGTCAGCAGTGAGGGGAAGGAAAGTGGCAGTAAGGGGAGGAGGAGCCACAGTTCGATGGAACCAAAATGGACTGGGAAATAACTCGGCAAGTCTTAGACATTCAGAGGGCTATAATACCGAAGGTGTCATAGCTGCTGAGAAATCCTGGCCCATAGATTTTGAGTAGTTGTAGAACTGATCTAGGTGGTCTCATAGAACAATGTGAAACCATCTTACAGTAATTCTATTTTCCTCATTTTAAACTGAGGGAGGCAAAATTCCTGTTTTTGAAAGGCTATAAAGGTTGAAAGAATGTTTGCCTTGACTTGGATGCTCTCTAGCTTAATTGGAAGCATCTCTATCTTCTGACCTTTTTTGGAACTCCTCTAAGGCCAGTTTTTTCCGCTATTTTGGCTTCATTAAGCCTCCTAGAAATAGATAAGCCCCAGAAATAATGAAGTATTTGAGTGTGGAATAGGTGCAAGGGACTAATTACAGAAGTGGAAGGATCAGACTTGTTCCCTGTTCTCAGAGAGCTTTATGGAGACAAGATACCATGTGGAAACACTAGCAGGAAGGTCATTGCTAAATTATGTGGCACCCACTTTAATAGTGGTAGATTCAAAAAGGATGCCCTAAGGACTGGAATACTTAGGGAAGGCTTAGCAGAGAATTAGCAGTCCAGTTTGGCTTTGAAATGTGACACCTAAGGTCAAATGTGGAGAGGCTGAGGCTGGAGGATTTCTTGAAGTGTGGAGTTCTTAGCTGCAGTGAGTTAATCAGCTGAGGGGCTGCATGCATGAAATCTGGCCTTGATATGAGGAGGCCCCAGCTTGTCCGAGGAGGATTGCATCAGCCCAGATGAGAAGCTCCTGTGCCAGTCAGTAGGTTAGGATAATCAGGGGAGGAAAAGACATTGTTTGAAAAGGGAGAGTAGCATGAAGGAAAAGCCCTGTTGTAATGACATGTAAAAGTCCTTCCCCTTGAGCTGATTGTGCAGTTGGAAGTGGTAAAAAAAAAAAAAAAAAAATCAAATTAGAGTGAGAGGAATCAGGTACTGGAAGCTCTCTAGTAGGACTCGTAGACAGTGAGATCCTGTCATTTGGGGCTTTATGGTCCCAATTCTTGTGCTGTCAAAGGGCCACCATGCTGTAATTTTGTTCTGGCTTAACAAACAAAATCCTTCATCTAGCGCAGTGACTGATGTATAGGGTTGCACAGATGATACACATTGGCTTTGCAGAGGGGAGAGAGAGACAGAGAGAGACAGAGACAGACAGAGAGAGAGAGAGAGAGAGAGAGTGTGTGTGTGTGTGTGTGTGTGTGTGTGTGTGTCTGATGTCTGATGTCTGAGCACTAGGAGTTGGAGAATGTGGAGGAAGCTGGTTTTTGATGGATTACAAGTCTGGTGCTGAGAGGGAGAAGTGTTGTAAATAGTAAAGGATAAGAAAGATGAAAGTAGAGGAAATGGAAGCAGCGTGCAAAAATAACGTTTGAGTACTTTGTTAGTGGAAAGAAGGGTGGCTTTCCAAGGCCAAGGAAAAGGCTTTTCAAGGTGGAGTATGTGTAGTTTTAAAAAAAAAAATTCTGTATTTACCTTTGGGGGGGGTGTTTGTTAAAAATTAATTTATTTCTAGTTTTCAATATTCATTTCCATAAGATTTTGAGTTTCAAATTTTCTCCCCTTTTCCAAGACAACATGCAATCTGATATAGGCCCTACTTACACATTCATATCAAACATATTTTCACGTTCATCATGTTGTAAAGAAGAGTTAGAACTAATGGGAGGAGCCACAAGAAAGAAGAAACAAAACAGAAGGAAAAGAGAGCTAGCTAGTATTCTACTTCGACCTGCATTCAGACTCTAATTCTTTCTCTGGATGTGGATTTGTTTTCTCCATCATGAGCCTTTTGGAGTTGTCTTAGATCCTTGCTTTGCTGAAAAGAGCCAGATCTGTCAAAGTCAGTCATCGCACACTGCGGCTGTGACTGTGTACAATGTTCTTCTGATTCTGCACCCCTCACTCACCATCAGTTCATATAAGTCTTTCCAGGCCTCTCTGAAGCCTCACTGCTCATCATTTCTCATAGCACAATAATATTCCATTACATTCATATACCACAACTTCTTCAGCCATTCCTCAATTGACAGACGTAGGCCTGTGTATGTTTTAAGGGAGAGGAGGAGATGTTGCCTAACGCTGTCTCTTCTAGCAGAATACCAGATTTGGCAGCAGCAAGACCTGCTTTCAGGTCTTGCCTCAGACACTTATCATAGGTGACCTTGGGCAAGTCACTTCTGCCATGATTTCCCTTATCTGTTAAATAGGAAAACTAATACCTACCTCCTAGAGTAGTTGGGAGGCTCAAATGCAGTAATGTATATTAAATAAAACTCTTTGCAAACCTTAAAGCCCTCCAGAATGTGGGTTTTTTGCTGTGATTATTATTAGTAGTAGTGATGATGCTTATCATCTGTTGTCACCTCAGTGCTGCCTTTTAGTTAGATTGGTGAGGACACAAAAGCCAGACTTACACAACTCACTGTCATCCCATCTTTTTTGCCAGTTTATTTGACACATTTTAAATGTGTATCAGCAGTAGGGAATCTGAAGTAATTCATTCAGAATCATGGATCCTTAAAGTATTTGATGTAAATGTAAGGGAAGAGTGAGGGAAAAAATGAGCTTCTCTTGTTGACATGTCCTTTTTCAGCTGGACAGCATGAGGTTGTAGCAGTGGGCACGGGTGAATACAATTATAGCCAGAGTATCAAGCCGGATGGGCGTGTGCTTCACGACACCCACGCTGTGGTTACCGCAAGGCGCTCCCTGCTCAGGTGAGGCCACCAGGAGGGAGCAAGCTTTGGCGTCAGGGCAGTCAGTGGGCCTGGCTTCCCCTGGTGGGTGCTCGTTGTCACTAGTGTAACCTGCTGGGCTCCTGCAGGACTGGGATGTTGTGGGTTGAGTTAGGCTGACCTTCCCTAAGGCTGCGGTGGTGGCAGGGCATCATCCTGGTTCCTACAGCTCAGGGCTTCTCAGGAACCTGGGAAGTTTGCTGCTGCCCAAGCACCATCTTTGCAGCCTCCACTGCTAAGATATTTCTCTTAGCATCATCCCTTAAAACAGCCAGTCAGGGAAGATTCTGCTGGCTTTGTGTTCTGATGCTCTTTGAGTGAATTTCCATCTGGCTTTGATTTTTCCTTTTTCAGATGATTCAACACTTCATTTTTCACTTGTCCCTTTTGAGTTTAAGACCAGATGTGATACATTCATTAAAATCAGCGTTTCTACCGTGTTATTTTCCATTCTAAGCACATATTAGTTTGCCTTCTCATGGGGCTATTATTGTCTTTCAGAAAACTTTCCCAGTAAAAGTGATTTTTGGAGGGGACATATTTGAGCTATAGACCTGCCTCCTCATGATGATTTAGTGTCTGAGCCTAACATGTTGAGGGTGGTAGGGGCTGCTCTATCTAAGACAGTCTGCCTGTCTGTACCCTCATGAGCATCTGCTTCAGTTGTGAGAGACACTGGTGGTTTCTGGCTGCAGAGGAGAGAGGCAGACCCCCAGCTCTCCCAGGCAGGTAGTAGAGAGAGGGTACTAGGGAAAGGAACCTGCCCTAAGAAAGGCCCTTTTTACAAGAAGGCTATGGTGGGACAGAGGAGAATACTGGTGTGGACCAACCAGGGGAGGGTGTATGTGGAGTGGGGACAGGTTCAGAGACAAATGAGCCAACTGGAATGGTGCTGTGCTAGGTCTGGGGCAGATATGGAGATAAGTGAGCCATGGCACCTGCCTCGTAGATCTTCGACAGTTAGGGTTAAGGGCAGCGGGATGCCATGTGTGGACAGAATGAGATGATTACTCAGTGCTTTGGAAAATCTGAGAAGGGAAAGTCCAAGCCTACCTGGTTTGGGCTTCCAAGGAAGGACCTTGGAAGGTGTGGATGGGATTTCACCCTACAGCTATTGAAGGTGGGAGGGGGCAGCAGATGTGTAGCTGGGGTCAGCACTGAATGTGACAGATCAGGTCAGGTGGTGCCAGATTGTGGATGGTTATGAATGCCCAACTCAAGAGGCTGGGTGGGCCTCACTCACTCTGAATCCCTGGATAGGTTCTTCCTCCTAAGGGTTTCCCTGCTTTATTTTAGGTACTTCTATAGACAACTTCTGCTCTTCTATAGCAAAAACCCTGCTATGATGGAAAAGTCAATATTTTGTACTGAACCAGCTTCTAATCTCCTCACTTTAAAGCAGAATATCAACATTTATCTCTATTTGAACCAGTTGCCAAAAGGATCTGCTCAAATTAAGTCACAACTGTAAGTATTTTTCAAGTGTTGTTAAAAAAAAATGACCGTGTATTTTAGAAACACTTGTTTTGGTATCTGAGGCGTTCTCCTCCTGGACATCCCGGAGCAGTCTCCGTCTCTCCTCGGTCACAGTGGGTGCCTTGTGAGCGCAGCAGCCCTAAGTTCTCTCCCTGCCTGCTCCCTCATTCCTGCTTCTGTGATTGCTGCTCTTACGCTGTACTCTCTGTGATTGCACCGCAGACTGAACTGCTCCTTCCCTTCCTTGTTGCACCGGAGGCCTTGTGCTGTAGCTTGCCAGCCCCTCCCTGCCCAAGTGGCTGAGGGTCCTGTGCTCCTTGTGGTCACAGGCAAGCCTAGGGAAGGCAGCAGGTTCCTGTAGCCTTCATGATGGTAAAGACTCAGGAAGATACTTGATGTGACTAGATCCGTCTCATGAGGGAGGGGAGAGGTTCACAGTTGCGTCCTGTGTGTTGCATTATCGAGAGATACCCGAAGAATGATGGGGCTAGCTATCTTTGTATCTCCTAATGTTACACATTACTTCAAATATTATTCCTAGTAAATGATCATGGAAATTACATCATTTAGGACTGACTTCTTATGAAATCAGACCATATACAAATACCAGTTTTAAGAAAGATATGTCTCCAGTGCACTTTCTGACTCCAGAACCGTGCTATCTACTACGTAGCATCCAAGACACATTCAAGTCTGTGTTTGGGGCCTCATGGATAACGAGGATGGTAGAGGCTGGGTCTGGGTTTGAATCCTGTCTCAGACACTTGGTGGTTGTTGACACATGGGCAAGTCATGTAATGCCCTGGAGATGCGATTTCTCCTTCTGCCCAGTGAAGACTCTTAACTACTTGCTCATTAGATTTGTTGGAGGTTCAAGTCACTTGCAAACTGTCAAAGGGCTGTCTGCCCAGTGGAGGCTGGGACAGCTTCTCTGGGTGAGAGCCCCAGGTGGAAGTAGACCGGGTTCTAGGCATTGCCTGGAAGGTGACAGGGCAGAGAGAGTTCTGAGCTTTGGGTGGTTGTGGCAGGTAGAACTACATCTCTGGACCAATTTCCAGTTTTTCTTTTCTCTTTTTTTTTCTTGTTTTTGCTTCCCTCCCCTTTGCCCCCTCCTGAGGATAACGTGGTTTGGTCAAGATGGTGATTGTGCCTTTGGCTTGCTGGTTTTCAATAATGGTATTAATGGAAATTCCGTCTTTGGAGAACTCTGACTGGATGAAGCCAGGCTCCTCCTCTTGGGTGCCATGGAGGAGGGCCCGAGACCTCCATCCATCCAGGCCTCTGTGTTTGCTGTTGTCATCACTGACTTCAAAGACACATGAGACTGTAACCAGCCCACCTTGGCTCAGATACAAAGAGGTGACATTTGTGCTAGGTGACTGTAAGGCCATTTCATTTGATCCTCACCAAGCTTATCTTACTGAGGATGAGTGAGGCTCAGCCGTCCTTCAGACCCAGGGCTTCTGCATTCCATGTTGAGCACTTGCTGTTTACAACAGTAGTTGTCTCTTAACCTGTAGTTTTCTCTTAACCGCATTGTCCATTTTAACTTGAGTGAGGAGGAGGAGGCTGCTCTCTGAAGGGCAGCCCCACGTTGGGCTCTCTTGATCCCTCTCCACTGTCTCCCTCCCTCCCTTCTCCCCCAATCCCTGCATCCCTCATGAGGTGGCTGAGTACCATTTCCCAGAAGGGTTAGTTCTGAATCCTGGCAGTTTTCTTTTTCTCTTCTTATTAAAATGTTAAAACATGGATCTCTTGTTTTGGGCACGTGCTTTAAAAGTAACTCCCTTGTTCTCTTTTTAGACGTCTCAATCCTCGCTCCTTATCTGCATTTGAGGCTAATGAAGAGCTGAGCCTGCACGTGGCTGTGGAGGGCAAGATTTACCTCACAGTCTACTGCCCTGCGGAAGTGGTTAACAGAGTGAGCAGCATGTCCTCCAGCGACAAGCTGACCCGCTGGGAAGTGCTGGGGGTGCAGGGAGCCCTGCTCAGCCACTTCATCCAGCCCATTTACATTAACAGTATCCTTGTGGGTAAGCCTTCTCAGAGCCCTCCAGAATGTGGGAGAATAAGGTTGTGATTTAGTGTTGTAGGTATTGGGTGTTTGCAACATAGAAGAAGAAACAGTAACGTAGCCTCTGATCCCTCACTGCCTCCGAATTAGGAGGCCCAAACCTGAAAACTGCAGCCCATGAGGAGCATGGTAGCGGGCCACGTAGATTACGTTTGAAGTCTCCACTTTTGTTCAAACTGTTTCACATTTTTCTTTCTTTGTCAATGCCTTTTGTTTTCACAGTCTTTTCTGAGTCTTCTTCCCTCTGCCTTTTGTAGCTGAAGAAAAGTTAAGCACCGATAGCGATCCAGGGGCTGGCTTTGGCAATGTAGGAAGCCCTCTGCCTCCCAGGCTTTCTGCCTGTCTGCCAAGAGGATGGGCCATTTTTCATTTTTTTTTCTCAATTGCCCTTTCTTTTGGAAGGGAGAAGAATTAAAGCTTCCTTGAAGCTAGAGTGGGCTTGAATGCTCTGAAAAGATAGAAGGAGTCAAACTGCAGATTCCCAGCTCGGCACACGCAGAGCAAGAGAACCAGAAGTGTGGGACCTTAAGCAGAAGATACCTAGGCTGCATCCCTGGGAGTCCTTTTTGAGTGTAATAGTCATTAGACCTCAGAGCAGATTACTGAAGAGATGAATTCCTGAGGGTCACTTGGGGTCTTCTAATGGAATTCTTCTGTATTTAGTTACGTGATTGGCCTGTGTCATTTAATTTATTGAAAGCACTTGGAATATAAAACTAGTGGTGCTGCAGCGTAAGTCATGGCTTTATTTCTTGTTTCTTTGGATCCTGGAAAATGCTAGAATGAGATGCGATTGTTCCTCTTCCTCAGAAAGACTCTGGCATAGGCTGGCTTCCCAGGGAATATGGAAGTGACATTCTCTGTCCCTATCCTTTCCTGTGGCTCTCTCACCTCCCCCCTCTTTTCTCTCTGTCCCTCTGCCTTCCTCTTCCCTCTCTGTTTTCTTGTAGGAAGGACAGGCACAGTCATTCAGTTGCCAGGTTTGATTTGGATGGGGTCAGTTCTTTTCATCTGAATGGCGGTCTCACCACCCTTACACTCCCTTCTTCTGCCCTTAACTCTCAGAATTGTTCTATCTGCCAAGTTAGTGCTTGGAGCTTGGAGAAGTCCTAACAGAACTTTCAGGCAGGTCCCCAGATTAGAGTGGGATCTCCTTGGGAGCAAGTTTTATTTATTTTACACAAAGTTTTGGGGATATTTCTTGTGTAAGAAGTTTTTTTCCCCTAGATCTGCCCCATATATAAAGATAATACTTGGTTTTATAACCATTCTTGTTTTTTCTTTTTTTAAATAAAGAATGTTATTTATAATGATAGCTTTTCAAAAGTATATTGTTGTGCCAACTTATGTGATCTTTCTCAAGTTTTATTTGTTAAAATTCTTACTATTTCTCCTTGGTTTCTAATACATTTTGAAGTAAAGTCAATTAAGGGACATGACTGCATAGAGGGAGATACTTGCTTTGCAATGATAGTTGCCTTTCTCCATACTGGTACTTATCTGTATTGCATTTATGTTAATGAATTCTGGATCTGATTCTGACTCCTTTAATAGTGACTCAGCCCTTTGTGGTTGGTAAGGATGGCATTGGACATGGTTATTTGGGTTATCTTCTTGCCACTGTTGGTAGCTAGGAACAGAGGAAACAGGGAAACATTTGATACTCTCTCTTTTCTTACATTTCCACTTTTCTCTCCTCTCTGAAAAAAATGGTTCTGTCAGAAATTCTAGGTTCTCTGAAGCAAGGCATGAGGTGATCCTTCCAATAATGTAGTCTAGATGCCAGTTGGTCCTACTGACACAGAGTTGGAAGGAGCATGCTGCCATCTTGGGGAGGTGTTCCCATTTTAATTTTTAAAAATAGTATGAAGTGTCAGACCTTGTGCTAGGGATTGGAGGCAGAGACAAAACCAGACAGTTCCTGTTCTCAGGGTGCCGACATGCTACCATACCTTGGACTGAGCAAGAATCATGCTTCTGGTCACTGATCCGTTGCTTGGAAATATTACTACCTTCTGTAGTAGCAAAGAGCAAATCTGTTCCCACATAGCTGTGTTTTCGGTTTGAAACAAGTTACCACCTTCCCTTTGTCCAGCTCTCCTTTGCCAGTCTTCTCACTTCTTGTGATTTTCTCTCATGGTCATGGTAGTTTGTCAAGGGGCCTCCATGAAAAATAAACCACTCAGATCTGACCTTGAGGCTCCTGAGGACCAGAGGAGGAGCAGATGAGATTGTCTTCTCTTTGATTGTCTCCTTTCATGATGCAGCCTGAAACACTGGTTAATCCAGTCAGTACCCACATCACGCAGTTGGGGGCTCCCTTTCTATTCTTCTGGAAGAGGAGTATGTTGTTTTGTTGTTTTTTTAAAGTTTCATACATGTTTCTTGACCTGACTTGGGCTAAGAAGGTATTTGATGTGAAATCCAGATAAAGGATCATAGAGAATCACAGAGCATTTGGAAACTGTTCAGCCTTTTAGAAGTTGTTTTGCTTGTAATGACTCCAGACTTTTCTCTGAAACAAAGACCCGTCTCTCTAACACCAGTATTCTTCTAGTAATATTATGGTATGGCTGGGCACCATGGAGTAGCACAGCCCACAAAAGATTAAAGGTGAGCATTGCCCAAGGAGCAAGAGAGGTATGTGGTGAGCACGAGCACCCTTCCTCATGTCACCAATGGGGAATTATGTGGCCTTCATCAGAAACATATATGCTTGGAAAAATATGAGAGTTTGGCCAAGTAGGGTGAGTGAAAGTGACTGATGCTGTTTGGGGCCTGTTGTGACAGCAGCCTGCAGAAAGCTCCTAGCATGTTTCTGGACCTCCTGTGCTGAAGTCATGGACAGGAGCCCAGAGGGTGGGTGAGATTTGCTCTGCATCTTTTGGAGGGATGCCTGTCAAAATACAATCATGACTGCATTGGGATATTAGCATGTAGCAGTGATGGGAGCCACAGCTAAGGGTGTTGTCTGCAATGCCCTCCTTCTCCCACCCATCCTCCTTGCCTCCAGCCCTTTCTTCTGATTCTCTCCTCCCCCTGTTTGCCATTCATCCCTTTTCATGATAGCCCGAAGTTCTAGATGCAGTGCTTTGCCTCATATCTGAGGAGCTGTCTGGCTTGGGTCAGAACCTTCTGTCATCTGGCTTCTCCAAGATAGTGGCTGCGTAGTCTTTAAGGGGCATCTGGGGCAGTGATCATGACAGACCTCCTGCAACATGATCTCTCAGAGTTGGTTTTCTATCTGCATTAGGCCCTCATCCACCAGAGCTCACATCTGAGTTTCTATCCTGAGTCAGTGATTCTTGGTCTTTTTTGGGTCATGGAACCATCTGGCAATCAGGTGGAGTCTACAAACACCTTTTTGGTGCAGCGGAGCAAAATGCATGAGATTGCAAAGAAAGCTGGCTCTGGTAGATTGAATAAAACAAAAGAAATCGGTGCCTGTACCTAGACTAAGAACCCTTGCCCTGAACTCTCTGAATCATTTTTATCTGGCAGCTTAGTGCTTGGGACTTGGAGAGGTCTTAGCCGAGCTCTCAGGCACGTCCCCAGATTAGAGTGGGATCTCCCTGGGAGCAGGAAAGGTGTTTGGCCTTTCTTGGCATGGTGCCGAGGTGCTTCATCAGTGCTTCCTGACTGATCCAGCCAGCAGCCCACCTTCTCAGCCTTAATTTTCCTATTTTTCATACATTCCACATTGGACTTAACACCCGCCATCCTTCAGGCCATCCTTCCCTCTTGCTTAGACAGTTACAAGAGCTGCCTAATTGGTTGTTTTGCTTTGAGCCTCTCTCCATTCTCATATGTCCTCCATCAGCTGCCAGTCACTGTACCCAAAGTGCTTGTCAGGCCCCTGCACGAGAAGCCTCGGCAGTTCCTTGGCTCGTTTACAATAAGATGCAGACTTCTCTATTGGCATTTTAGGGCCGTTCAGCCCTTGGCCCCAGCCTGTTTTCTAGTCTTCCTTTACACCTGCTATTTGGACAAGCTGGCCTACTCATTGTTCTCTCTTCACAACCCTGCAAGTGTCTTCGCATTTTGTACCTTCTGTGTAGGCAGGTGCCTCCCTTCACCCTCGGTGCCTTGTCTCCCACCCCTGCCTCGGGCCACTAGCTTCCTTCAGAAATGGCTACCTCCTGCACAAGGCCTGTCCTGGTTTCCCCTGCCCCAAGATCACCTTGGGTCACTATGTTGTGTGATTTTTCCTCCTTTTCATCTCCCCCAGACAATGAATGCTCCCTGTGGGTAAGGCCTAGCACATTATAGGCACATAAGAAATGTTCATTGAATGAAATTAACTTGTGGAGTAGCTGAGCCCCTTGCACTGTCTGAGCTCAGCATTGCATCTCCCATTTCCCTGTACCTGCATAAACTGTCCTCCATACCTGAAATGCACCCCCTTGAATACTCTGCTTTCCTGAATCCTGTTTTGCCTTGAAGATACTGATGCAATACTGTCACCTCTCTGGATCTCCTACCTCCTACCACGTGTGCACATTCTCCTTTCCCAATGTGTGGTGGTTTCACTTTTTTTTAGTGCATGGTATATTCTCAAGAGAATGTAAGGGTCTTAAAGGAAAGCACTGTTTCCTTTTTGTCTCTCTGTTCCCAGCATCTAGCACAGTACCTGATGCACAGAGCAAAGTGCTTAATTTAGGGTTGGATTTAGCTGAATCTGTGATTGTAGAGGTATACGCTGTTATTTACCCTTGATTGCAATGAATTCGCTAAATAGCAATTGGCAAAAGATGGCCAGTTTCTTCCCTTTTTGTTTTAAGTGTTGCTTTTGGCACTCAGGAGAGTTGCCCGGGCTTTTTATCTTTATCTTGTGGAACATCTAAGGCATCTGCCCCACTACTGAATCCTTTAGGATTTATGGCTAGGGAATCTGTCGCATTCTTCTCCAGTTCTGGTCAAGAGGATGTAGGAGAGAGGTGGGGCATGGGGATGGGGGTTGGGGAGGCCTAGGGGCAGGGCAGATGAATACATTGTGTGTCTTATTTCTGACCATGTTACCTAATACTAAGTAAATGTCGATGGTTCCCTCGTACTTTCACAGCCTGGTCTCAACTTCCCTCTCCAGTGTCTTTGCACTTTCTTCCCCTCCGCACCCACTGTGATCCAACTAACCCAGCCTGCTCCTTGTTCCTCACACATGGTGCTTCATCTCTCATCCTGTGCCTTTGTGCAGGCTGTGTCCCATGCTTTAAATGCCCTTTTCCCTGCTCATTTCCATTCCTTAGAATCCCTGAATTCACTTGAGCACCACCTTGTGCCGGGAGCCTTCCCTGGTGCCCTCCCCTCCAAGTTGCCCTGGCTACTGCTTATATGGGTTCCATATTGTTTCTGCCATCATACTGGACACTCCTGGAGGGCAGGGCCTGTTTCACTTTTGTTCTTGTACGCTCGGTGCCTAGCACAGTGCCTGTATAGTAAGTAATATAGTATATAGTATACTGTATAGTATAGTAAGTGCTTAAATATAGTATACTGTATATATAAAATATAGTATACTGTATAGTATAGTAAGTGCTTAAATGCTTGTTGCTTGTTTGTGGCCTGCCCCATTCCTGTTTGTATAATTTTTTTTCCCTTTCTAGGGGATGGAAGCTGCAGTGACACTAGAGGATTAGAGATAGCTATAAAGCAGCGTGTTGACGATGCGCTCACTTCCAAGCTGCCTATGTTTTATTTGGTCAATAGACCTAACATTAGCTTAATACCATCTGTGTATCCGCTTCTGACAGACTTGGAATGTAAATCCCTGAGTCTGAATTGGGCACAAGGGGACATTTCTTTGGAAATTGTAGATGGAATAAATGGAAAAATCACTGAGAGGTGAGAATCTTTAATTTCTTACAAAAGTTATATATTAAGCCAAGAAAGTTGATTTTGAATACCTAAGTTAAGTTTTATGTGATGAGTATCATAGATTATAAAATATGAAGTATCTACATGCTTTTCTTAGTAATCTCCTACCACTCCCAACCATCCAGAGTTAAAAAGTTATTGTCTCCTGGGGCACTCAGTTTCTGAAATGGGGCTATTCTGTCACTGACAGTAGATGTATAGTTTCATCTTTTACATATTTTCTTGAGTTTCTTCCTACATTATTAGAAAGTGGTGCATAATATAAAAAAATGCAATTTTTCTCTTCCAAAATAACAACTAATAGTTTTAAGACTGTATTCAAGTGAAAATATTCTGTGGCATGTACTGAGTTAAGTATACAGCTTTATTGCCTGTTAGATGATGCTGTGTAGTTTGGAAAATAATGTGTCTTTTGCATGTAAGATTTCTCTTAGGATGAAGTATTGCATATAGGGTACCTCATATAAGACCACCCAGGCAGAAGCAGAAGGCTTTAGAAATGCATGAGAACTATCAGTTGTTTCTTTCTGAAAACAGAATGTGAGCTTCTTGAGGGCAGGGCCCGATGTCTGCCTTTCTTTGTATCCTTGTATCTCTGTATCGCTTGGCCCTATCCCAGGCCTTTGGTTAGCACTTTGGCCCAGACTTCGGAGCTGATTCAGAGAGTTGTGACGCTGCAGATGGTTCTGAGGTAGTGGCCAGTCAGAGCCTTTGACAGGAACGTAAATGTCTTTGTAAAAGCAACCGGAGCTGAAATCAGTGTTTTTCCCTCCAGTCAAACTTGCCATTTCTCTAGGCACAGGTTCTTGGGAAATGGATAAAAGCATGATGAACTTCCTTCAGGCTTTCCTCTGTTGTCTATCCCTCATCCAGTTAGGGCCCTCCCTTACCCTCTCCTGCTTAAGTCATCCAAAGGAGGCTTCAGATTTCCCTGTCCCAGGCTCTGTAGGCCTAATTAATGAGCTTTCCCTTTAGATTTTATGTTGTAATTATGAAGTTTGCATAGCATTCCGTTGATGAGTATACCTCTTAGTTATCCAGAAACTTGGATCCACTGATATCCTTTGTAATCGTGCTACTTGAAATCTCTGTAACTACTTCAAGGCTTGCAAAGCATTTTATATCTTCTGTCTCACATGCCTCTCCTAGCATGCCTGTGGGGCAGGTCCCCCAGTAAACAGAGAGATGAAATGACTTGCCTTTGATCACACAGCTCATGAGGCTGGAGGAAGGATTTGCGTTCCAGTCTCTTGGTTCTGAGGCCCTGCTGCCCTGGTCTTCCTCCAGGGTGATGAATGACAGTGTTGGTGCTGTCATCTTTTAACTGCTTCTTTTCTGACTAATTTTTTTCAGAAGGGTTGTGCTTAGCTCAGAAGCCCCCTGGAATGAATTTTCACACAGTGGAACAGTGATCGGTTAGGGTCTTAAACACAGAACCTGGCCTGACTTAGACAGCAGGATGGAGGGCAGCCAGCTGGGCTGCTCAGTCTGCAAGTGTATTCTCACAGCACCCCCTTATTACAGATAAGTCTTCTGGTAGACTCTAGGACTCCAAGGACACCAACTTATTTTTCTCTTTGAGGACAGCTGCTAGAGGACCATCCTTTCCAGTGCCTCTTGTAACTTTGAGGGGGCATTGTTTTTCTGAATGCCCAGCTTGCTTCCATTGCCTTGAGAGTCTCCAGACTGGGACTGAGGACACCTGATTTGCTATTTCTTCCCATGGTGGCCCTGGGCAAATTGTCTCCCCTCTAACCCTTGGCTTCCTTGTTTGTTACTGATTACCTCACAGAATTGTGGGTAGGAAATGACTTCTGCTAAAGATGTTAAGGCCCATGAGCCTTTGAGCTCCTACAGTACTCTACTCCATTGTTTGGGGACATTGCGGAGCTCAATAACATGGAGACCAGGCTTTTCAACGGACAACTTTTGTTTTTCCTAGCCTAGTCTCTTAGGGCTTAGTGACCCTGGGTGCATTTTTGCATTGAGTTTCTTCCTCTTTTAAAGTATTATTTCTCTAGCTGACTCTGATAGAGAAACAGGGAGCTCCACCTAGCTCAGGAACTCTGTAACTTTGGGTCAAGCCATTTTACCTCCCTGGGGCAGCATTTCCACATCAGTGGAAAGAGGAGTTAGGTGAAATCATAGCTGCCTCTCTGTAGCATTATGAGGTTTGCAGAGTTCCTTGTATATTATCTCATCTAGTCATACAGCACCCAAAGGAGGCCTAGTGTCTGAGAAGTTTTCCAGGGCCCAGTATTTGAACTCAGTCTTACCCCTCGTCTTCCTCATCTACTTACTGTCTAGCTGGATTATATTATAAATCTCTTTCACCTCTAACCCTTTCCTATCCTAATCCTGTTATCTCATTTATAGAGTCTGGAAGACCAACGTCCATGTCCTAGATGCCTGCGTGACCCTGGGCAAGTGACTTAACTTCTCAGTGCCCTAGGCTACTTCCTAAGATTGTGGCTTTTCCACGTTCCTAATATGTATTGGTGGAAGAAGTTCCACCTCTCCAGGGAATCCACAGTTGGAACCCTTTCTTCAGCTCTCTCCTACTACCCCTAGTATGTTTTGAGATCATATTAACTGGTGCTTAGCCATCTTAGCCACTCTTGTGTGTTTTCCCTCTGGCTCCATGCATGTGTAGTAGAAGGAGCTCTCCACCTCTCTGGAACCCTTTCCTGACCCCAAAGGCTGCTGCATTGAAGCCATGTCTGCAGCCAGAGAGGGCAGCAATGGAGGATGCTGCTGCACCACCTTCCCTTGGACTGATTCCTTGGGGATGGTGGTGGAAGACTTGGCCCCAAGATACTCTGTGGGTATGTAAGATAGCAGGAAAAACAAAACATGGATTCTGTACTTCTAGAACCTGGCTTGACTTTCCAGGGATCTTACCCTTTTCTCACTGGGAGCAGATGAGCTGGATGGGGTGAACCCTCAGGGCTGTAGAAAGGGTTTCTTCGTGGCTCAACCACACTCATTTCTGGAATTGGAGGAATCAGGTCAAAGTGGGATTCAAACATTCCCTAGAGTCTCTATTATAAAGGGCGAATTGGCTTTACTTGAGTTTCACAGGTCTATATGTTTGATACTTTATTATGCTAAAAAGAAACAGGCCCGGGAAAGGACTTGGAATAATGGGATAAATTTTCCTTCAGGAGTCCTCACCTCAGCAATGCTAGAGCAATCATGAAATGCCTTCAGATAGTTTATGGATATTTTTATTTCCTCAGCCATAGATGGTATTGAATATGTTGAAATATGTCAGTAGATGTTAGCGGAGTTAATTTCATACTTTGCTCAGTCATGGAGTGGATGTTTATTTCTCTTCCACTTTAGTTCACCTTTCAAAAGTGGTATATCAATGGCGAGTCGGCTTTGTAAGGCTGCAATGTTAAGTCGCTTTAATCTGCTCGCCAAGGAAGCAAAAAGAGAAGACTTGCTTGAAGCCACTACTTATCATGCTGCCAAGGTGAGAGTGGTTGAAGGGTCTGGCCATTTTATTTCTTTATTTTTGGTTACATCTTAAGTTCTGAACTGTCTCCCTTCCTCCCTCCTTCTACGTACTCACGTAAAGCCATGCTACGCACACTTCTCTGTGTTAAGTCTCTCCTTTCTCTGGAGGCAGAGTGTCTCCCCTCATAGGTCCTTCCTTTGTAGTTAATTTGAGAACTTGTAACACTCAGAATAGCTCAGTCGTTCATGGTATTCTGGGAACACTGTTGCTGTGACTGTGTGTATACAACATTCTCTTGGTTCCGTTCATTTCACTCTTTGTTATTTTCACATTTTCCTAAAATCAGCCTGCTTGGCATTTCTTATAGCATAGTAGTGTTCCATTGCAGTCATATACCACAATATACTGTTTCCCAATTCATGGGCATCCCCATTTCCAGTTTTTTGATACCATCAAGAGAGCTGCTATACATATTTTAGTATTGTTGGGTCAAAGGGTAGGTATATACAGCTTTATAATTCTTTGGACATAATTCCGTATTGCCCTCCAAAATGGTTGGATCAATTCACAGTTCCATCAACAGTATATTAGTGTCCCAATTTTTCCAAACCCCCTCCAACATTTGTCATTTTCCCCTTTTTTTCAGCTAATCATAAATGTGAAATGAAATCTCAAGGATGTTTTAATTGGCATTTCTCGAATCAATAATGATTTAGAGAATTTTTCACATGATATATATATATATATAGCTTTGATTTCCTTATCCAAAACTGCCTGTTCTTATCCTTTGATTATTTATCAATTGGAGAATGATTGATATATTTGAGAATTAGACCTTTATCTATGAAACTATATAAAATTTTTTCTCCAATTTTTTGCTTTCCTTCTATAGAAATCTTGGCTATGTTAGTGTTTATTTGTGCAAACCCTTTTTATTTTAATGTAGGTCATTTTATTTTTAATGCTCATAGAGAAATAAAAACACAAGCACAAATTTAGTTGGAATATTTACTGTGATTATTAGCAAATACCTTCTGAATGACCTACATCGAGATGTGACTATATAAAATAATGACATGCTTCTTTTAAACACTCAGGAGTCTACTTGAACATTGGAGATAAACAAGTCCTTGCCCTGCTTCTTAGAGTCATTAGAGCCAGAAGGGGCTCTAGAGATCAATGAGACTAAGCCTTTCATTTTATAGATGAGGAAACAAGAACTATAAAAGAATAGTGACCTCTAGGTCACATAAGCAGTAAGGAAAGCCAGGTTTTGAACCTGAGTCTCCTAGGTCCAAATCCATGTTTATTCCACTGTATCAGATAGTGTCTTATGATAGTGATAGATCAGGAAGTGTAGAGATAGTCGCTGATAAAATAATTTATAAAAATTACCGCATTTGCTCTTCATAAAAGTCTTGAGGGGAAATTGTTACAAGTTCTGTTCCCATTTTGAAGATGAGGGAAATATAATGGAATTGAGTGCTTATGTAATATGCATCTGGTCACAAAACTAGTAAACACTGGAGGCAGAATCCAAACTTAGGTCTCTTCTAACTTGAAAGTCCAACTCCTTTTTCCCTATATCCAAGGTATTAAACTTTTAGCTTGCTAGCCTTAAGAAGCCTGTAATACTCAAGTGTAGCCCAAACCCATTTAAAATGTAATTAGGAAATGTTTGACAAAATAAAGTATAAAACAACTGAGATAATTTGTGGTTTTCTAAGTGAACATATGCCCTCCTGGTATCTGTTTCTATTGGAATTTGACACCCTTGTTCTACATAATTATGCATGATTATAATAAAGGGTTTTTGAAGGTTATGCTAAGTGAGTAAGTTCTCCAAGTTGGAAAAATTTCCAGTGTGGTCCTGGTGACAGATTGAGTCTGCTGTCTGAGGCTCAGTGTGGCTGGGTTTGGAGGGTCTCATTGCCAGGATGTTGGCCACACTCTGAGTGCTGGGGCTCTTTTCCACTGCAACAATGGCAGAAAAAGAATAGAGGAAGTCAGTCACAACTCTTAGAATGTGTGGAAACAGTCGTTTTGTATTTGTCACTCTTGGGGAGTGTCCGGTGACTAACAAGTTTGTATATTATGGGAAAACTGAATTACATCAGCATTTACATTTTTGCTAAAAAAAAAAAGCCTGGAAGAAGTTGCATCTCATTGGAAGGATGGGACACAAGTTTTTCTGGGAGAGTCCTGTAGAAGAATTGATCTGATCATGTGTTCAAAGACAGCAAGAACATCAGGGATTCTTGGTCATCCAGCCTTAAATCTTCATGTTTAGCATAAACAAAAAGACTATCATGAAAATAATTTTGCCTGTGTGCAGACACCTGTTATGAAGAATGAAATAGAAGGGAAAATAAAATGAAGATCTTATTAGGATGCTTTAAACCAAATCAGCATAGACTTTGGTACTTTACCTTAGGGGCAGAAGGGAAAAGAACGAAAAGTATATTGGCAAACATGGTTGGGTTTTAAGAAATGAAAGAAGCCAAGGTTTATAGATTATTGTCATACCCCTAGGTATCATCAATACTTTCTGCAGAAGAAAGTTCACCATGCTGGACATGGTGACCAAAGAACATCATAGGCTGGTATGTTTTTTTACATATTTTAGCAAACAACTAGTAGGTTACTGATGTTGGAGACGTTTCTGTAGCAGTGGTTTGTATGTGATTAGATGATGTAATTAAATTCAGTAATATTTATTTTGTGCCTTATATATTTGCTTTGAGTATTTACATAATTTATATATATTTATATAATGCTTTGAGGTTTACAAAATACCTTCCAAATATTTTCTTGTTTTATCTTTAAACCAGCCCTGGGAGTTTAGGTGCTTTTATTTTCATCATTTTACAGGTGAGAAAACTGAGATAGAGGGTAAGTGGCTTGGCCCAGAGTCACACAGCTGCTAAGAGTCTGAGATCATCCTGGACTCCACTAAACTGCCTTGTTTATGCCAGTGTCAGATTAAAGGAAGAGGTCAAGATAAAAAGATGCCATTACAAGAGCTTCAGATATTTTCTCCAGAATGCTGTTGATGTCAGAAAATGGTGAAGAGCACTTCCTATAGAAACTGAATTCTTGTTATAAAGCAGTCACCTCAGTTGATGAAGCCAAAAGAGCCCAGAAGAACCTTCAGCCAGCAAGTGCTTCATCTTGCCAAGATCAGAGATGGTAACCCAGGACAACTCTGCCTTAGAGAAGTGAAGAATTGCTGCGTAAAAGAGTATGGAGGAGGATAGTGGAAGATTAATAGTTTGTCCTTGTAAAACACAAGCAGCAAAGAAAATAAGTCCACCCAATTAAGATACATTTTTCCAAGAGCATTTGAAACTGGAAGGAGAGAAGCCAGTAGATAAAAATCTACCATGAGAGGAGAACCTCTTGTACTTGGATTCATAATGCTTCAGTGACCCCAGATATCATGAAAAGCAGTCAGAGAAGTGAAGTCAGACAGAACAGCTCCAGCAAACCAACTCAACCCAGGCTTTCTATTCAAGATTGTTTTGTAAGATCTAGCTTAGGGAGAGGCCACGAGAATGGAAGAAATCACAGAGGCCATTCCCATCAAAAGGCCAACCTATTTAAAATCTTTGAGAACGATCTACACTTATAACGAGAAAATCTTTGAATATGAGAAGGGAACAAAGCACCTGTTGTTCTGGTGGTTGATAGGTTTATTAAATACTATGTGCTAAGCATGGGATAAACTCATGGAGCAAATAACTACATATGAGATGTTCACAGGGTGAAAGCCTGGGAAAAGCCTTCTGTAGAAAGTGGGGCTTGAGCTGGGTCTTGAAGTAAGCCTGAGAATCCAGGAGGCAGAGGCAAGGAGGGAGAGCATCTCAGCTATGGGGGCAACTGGTGCAAAGGCCCAGTGGACAGAGATGGAGTGGCATGTGCAAGAAGACCAGGGTTGCTAGGTGGGAGGGTGTGCTGAAAGAAGTAAAGAATAAGAAGATTGGAAAGCTAGGAAGAAGCCAGGTTTGGTAGGCCTTTCAAAGCCAGAGAATTTTATATTTACTCACTTTATGAAAATTCATTTGGCTGCTACATGGAGTATGGCTTGGAGTGGAGAAAGATCAGAGTCAGAGAGCTGTCTATTGCAACAGTCCAGGAATGAGGTGCTGAGGTGAGCTGAGGTGTCTGTACTGGGGTGATGATTATGTGATTGGAGAGAAAGGGATGTGATGTACATGAATGACAAGACTTAGCAGATTGAATTTGTGGGCTGAGTGGCAGGTGGAGTTGAGAATGCCACTGAGCTTGTGCACCTTGGTGCCTGGGAGGATGGTGATATCCTCAACAGCAGGGAGCTTTGAAAGAGGGGAAGAGTTTGTGGAAAGAAAGTTTGTTTTGAACATTTTGAGTTTCAGATGTCAATAGATAGGAGTGACAGTTGTAATGCGGTAGACAGTTAATAACGTGCAACCAGAGGTCAGGAAAGAGGTGAGTGCTGGATATGTCAGTCTAGGAATCATTTGCAATTGTGGTCGTCGAACCCTGTAGAAATGGATGAAATCACCATGGGAGATAGTGTGGTGGAAGAAGAGGAAGGGAACTGCGGCAGAGAATAGGACCTGGATGGAGATCCATTCAAGTAGACTGAGGCGGAGAACAATCAGCAGAGACCAGGGTCATGAAAACCCAGAGAGATGTGTCCAAGAGGAAATGATATCAAAAGCTGCATAGGCATTGAGAAGGATAAAGATTGAGAAAAGATCGTTAGCTTTGACACTTAGGAGATTATTGACAAATTCAAGGAATAGTTTCAGTTGAGTGATGAGCTCCAGTCAGACTCTATATCATCACAAATGCTCTGAATTGGATAAGAAGTGACTGGGAATGTAGACTCTAAAGGTAATGCATGCCACGTGTAAGGGACATGGTGGTGGCCCTGACAGAAGGGAGGAGCAGGTTTTGGAGGAAAGATGATGAGTCTCTGGGATATAGTGCCATAGATTTACAACTGGAAGAGATCTTAGAGGACACTGAGTTCAACCCTCTTATTTTGCAGATGAAGAAACTGAGGCAAAGGTTAAGTGACTTGTCCAGGTAGTAAATGTCTGTCTGAGACAGGTTTTGAACTCAGAACTTCTTGACTCCAAGCCCAGTGCTCTATCTACTCTATGTTGCTTCATGCTGAGTTTGAGGTCCCTGATAATGTTCATATAGTGCTGTCCTGTGGGAGTGCTGGAGATAGAGATTCTGGAATCATCTTCATAGAGGGAGTAATTGAAGCTTGGAAGATGAATGGGTGAAATCTCCAAGGAGAGAGTGTAGTGTTAGAGAAGTGGAATGTGAGCAGAGAAGGGGCAGTTTCATTTTTAAATGTCTTTGTGTCCCTGGTGCCAGGCACATAGTAGGACTCATTAAATGCCTGAATTTATTTGAAGATGGCCAAGAATGGAACCCAAGGAGAATACCTACAATAAAGGGTAGGGAAGATTATGAGGAGACAGAGAATGCATTAGAGAGAAAAAAGCAGGAGAGTACGGCATCGGAAACCAAGGAGAAGGAGGATCTGGTAGAGGGGGCGGGGATATTCTTCAGTGTCAGATGATGCCAAGATGTACCAGAACTTTGATGTCTTTAAAAGTAGTCTCCTTGGGAGGTTACCATTATTTTCATCATGGTCTGCTGCTGAAGAGTGTATGTGTGTGCGTGCTCATGTGCATACCTGCACATTTCTGTGAGTGTATATCCACAATGAGGTTCATCTCTCACTTTTAAGGAAGAGAATGGCAATTTGACCTTATCATGAATACCTTTTTGAGGAATTAAGTGTGTTTTTAAAATAAGAAAATGTATTTACAATATTAAGATGGTAATTGTGCTGCCTTAAATCTTTCAAGCTGTTTAACAATTCCAGGATCAACCTGGACTTTGTTCATTAGCTCTTACATGGATAACGTAAGTGCAGTCACTCAGTTTCTCTGACTTGTATGTTATTTCACTTACTGGAATCCTTTTGGGAGATGATGGCTTGATTCAAACGTCCAGCTGATCCACCCAAAAGGAAACTCAAAAATGCGCAATCATCCAAAGACGGTTCTTTCTGTCTCATTTCCGTTCATGATTCTGAACCACCTGTATATATAGGAAGAGAGCTTTAAAATTTTTTTGTGATGATCCTTTAGATGAGCAGAATCACCAGAGTTAGTGTGGTTTCTATGCATTAAAATCATTGAAGGCTAAAGTTGGAAGGAGCTGTAAAGATTATATCATTGAATTTTCTCATCTGAAAGATGGAACTAAGTCCCAGACAGGTTGACATGTTCAAGGTCTCAGATCACTTAGTTCTAGTTAATGTGTTGGAACTTCCCCCCATCTCCCCACCCCTGTTTTGTGGGGAAAATGAACTTTTCTGAGTTTGGTGCTAGAGTGGGTTCCATTTGCCCAAACATTCTCTCCAGGAGTGAGCAATGTGAATTGGTAACCCTAATACTTTTTGTAACTGTACTAAGTAAGGTTACTTTTCTAAAGTCTACAAGAAATAATTGCATAAAATTTCCCTAAATCACCAAAAATTAATTTTTACATTCAGTTCTTTATAGGTAAGTGGGTCATTGTGGAGCTTTTGACCCTTTCTTTATTTTTTGGTAAGACTCCTCTGCCATTACATGTCCAGAATATTTTCTATTTCATTAGGTTCTAAAAAGATTAATGAGTGGGCTAGGTTGGCATCTGAAGGGTGTCAGTTACCAATCCCTGGAGAAATTGAACTTTTTTTTTTGGCTCAGGATTCAGCTCAGCACTCCTGTGATCCTTTAGGATAAAAAGGAAGGAGGTAAAGGGTGGGACTTAATGGAAATTCTCACGGGATCTGCCCATTCACTTTGTAACTTGGAGGAGATGAATCTGTTGGTGGTGGCCCTAGGGGAAGTCGGGGCAATTAGTGGCTGGTGACCAGCAGTCACGTGGACCTTAGAAGGAATTAGACCAAATGCCCCAAAGAGGAATGACTCATTTTTTTCAAGGTAGTTTTTACCAGATTAAAAATGAGCTAAGAGTAATTTTATGATGAATGTTTATATTGAGAATTAGAGAAATTTCTGAGCAGGAATGTATTTAAAAAAACTTTTTGAATGGAAATAGAATTTTCCAAGAACATTCTCATCTTCCCTTTAAGTTAAAGAAGTAGGTAGGCTTACCTTGTTTATTTAAAGACCTTAATGTTCTCAGAATATCCTGAAATTTCCCTTTCAATTCTCCCCTTTTTCAGTTTGATTACCCTGTAATGTGGTATGTTTTTTTTTCCCTAGTGCATGTCTGGATCTTACCAAGAAGCTAAAACCTTGTTGAAGTCGTACTTGCAGCAGCATGGCTATGGGGCCTGGATCGTGAAGTCTTCCTGCATTGAACAATTCAGCATGTGACCATCTGTGTCATGTACAAATGCTTGTAGTTTTTGGTGTGTTTTGACGAGTAAAAATGTTTAAAAAAGAAAGAAAGAGAATATATCGATAGTGTTTAGCTTTCAAATCAGTGTCTTATAACAGCATTGTCTAGCAAATGCTGAAAATTTGTAAAAATTCGTGTCGAGATTTACATTGAACCATTAGTTGGTTTTTTTTTTAGTAAAGCAATTACTTTACTCAATATGTAGACGTTCTGCATTTATTTTTTGCCACAATTTAAAAATTATCACCTTTTTGCAGCCTAAATGAGAATTCTTATTCTTAGCAGCTTTTTAACTTCTAATCGTTTATGTTTTCTTCTGATGACTATAGTTGTGTGTTACTGCAATATACTGGTTTTCCAATAAACTTTTACTTAAAAGAAAAAAGACAAAATAGGGATTAAAAAACATACAATTTGTTCAGTCAACTGAATTGTGGTATGTGCTAGGTTCTGATGATGTAGTAACAAAAATCATATATAAATGCAAGGAGATTGTGGGAGTGGGAAGGCATGGTAGTTGATTGGGACAATCTGGAAAAGGCTCACATAGAAGATGTACCTAACCTGAGTTTAAAGGTGTGCCAGGGTTCTGAGGTCAGGTGAACAAGGAAGGTCTTCCAGGGATGATGACATATAGAAAGAAGTGGAGGGAGCGATGTTCCTATGCTTGGACAGGGGGAGTGCTAACGTAAGTGCCTTCTGTTTGCCAGGCATGTGCTAAGCACAGGATTACCAAGACCAAAAAAGAAAGATACTTTCTGCCTTTGAGGAGACAACACTCTTCAGGGGAGGACAAGACCCTAAAAGGAAGCTAGAGCAGGGGTGGGGAGAAGTGGGAGACAGCTGACCTGGAAGCCCTTTAGAAATGTAGACTTTGGGAGGAGTTCTTCACTCTTCGTGCATGTCTCTAAATGTCTGGCTTAGGAGTTCTATATGGCCATGTCCCTGACAGAAATAAGGAAATTCAGCAGGGAGGTGAGTTTAGGTTCTGTTTCAGGCAGGTTGAGATGCCTGTAGGAAATTAGAAACTCCTGATGGGTAGAGCAGGGATATAGATACATCTAGCTGTCTATACATGCACATGTAGATACACCCCCACACGTGTCTAGGAATCATGTACTGTTGAGATCACCTATACCATGTGCTGTAGCATCCTCTCTTTTGGCTGAACCTGTAATTTCATTAGTATAAAAGAGCTTCAGATGACTGATTACCGGAGGTCTTTGCTGTAATTTCCAGGCTGGGTGGTTCCTGGGGCTTTGCCTGGGTTCCCCCAGCCCGTGTGTGTTAGAGGCCAAAATTGAAGCCAGATGTTCCTGGTGATTTCCAGGGCAGCCCAAGGCACACCCTTCCTGCCAGTCTTTCCCTCTTGGTGCCCTCCCCAGGTCCTGATTGTAGGGCAACAAAGCCTTTCAGTTTGGTTGATCTGACTGTAGTGTATGTGCATGTGTTAGATAAGCCGATTTTGGAAATTCCCCCGGCCTGAAGCCAGGGTCTGTATGTGCTTTGTGAAGACTGGCACTCACCATACTTGACTTTGATAAGCCTGCCCCCTAGCCCCACAGCTCTGCCATCCCGGCTCCCCTCCCTGTCTTACCTCACACATGGACTCCTTGGTGAAAATGCATGTTGTAAAGCATTTTTTTTTGGGTTGGTGAAGTTTAGGTAACCATGGTAGAGTAGACAGAAACGATAGGCCCTTCATTCTTCCAAAGCCCCAGCCTCTTTCCGGTGAACGATAATGCTTTGGGATTATTATTGTAGTTTTCTGGCCCTTGCCAGGCTTTTCTGTCAAGTGATCCTTGTCTTTTATTGCTCTGACTCAGTTTTTTTCCTCCCTGGAACAAAATCCCTAAACTGCTTGGATCTTTCCCTTCTCTTCAGCTCCCAACTTCCTGTAATGGTACATTTTCCTTGCATTGGAGAAATTCTTGTCCTTTTCTCCATTTATTCAGTTTATCTTTTGAAAAGTCAAGTGAGAGCATTGCTCATGGACTATGCCTCTTTTCCTACTGTTTCTGATTTTTTGCCATGGATACTAGACTTTACTATGGAATGTGAAAGGGGACGATATTTTGTTAGTCGATCCTTCCATTCTATCATGGATTCTCTTGAACTGTGTATTTGTGAAGGATTCACAAGTCCTTCCCTCTATGACATCGTGATGTTCTGCTGACACGTCTTCTCTGGCCCCCTGAAACAAGGTGTGAGAAATAGAACGGTGGTCAGGCAAAGCAGATTCAGCCGGGAAACTGCAAATGTGTGGCTTAGATGTGGGTTTACTCGAATGAAACTGAGGTTTTTTTGTAACAAGTATGGCAGGTGATAAGTGCTGCAAGAAATAGGAGTATTTTCTTTTAGATAAGGTCAGTTTTTTTTTTTTATAAACAGAGTTGTAGAACTCTTAGACATTTTTTTCCATCTCTTTAGTGCAGCGTGTGTGCATGTATATGTTTGCACCTCTGTGCCTACAAATGAATCCAAAAAATGTTCATAAGTGCTGAAAATACCCACATTACTCAGCTTCAGTTTTCACTATATAGGAAGGGAAAATATTGCTAGATTTTCAATAACAAGTCTGATTCTTTGAGAACAAACTGAAATAGACGGATCTAGATAAAAGTAATTATGGTTTGATTTAAGATATGGCAGCCTATTGTCGGGTAAACAGGAAATATGTGAATTTCCTCTTTAGACCTTTTGATCCTATTGGCATCCTGTGAAGTATCAACTTTAATCTTACCCTGCTCAGCGTAGCGGTTATAGCAGACACAGTAGTGATAGCCTGATCACTTAGATGCTTTCTTACCTGAAAAAAATGTATTTTCATTAATTATCCTACAACCAAATCATCTTTTGAGGTTTACCTAGCTTGTTTTTCAAGGCTGGATTTCTCTTTCCATGGACAGAGACTATAAAAAGGCAGAAAATGTTTCCTGTTCCCAAGGTTGGTGTCACCATTTAAAACTTAAATATTTTAAGGAATACTTTCCCCAAAGTAAAAATTTTAGCTTGTCAAAATGTAAAGAGAATTCTAATTTGATATATATCACTCTTATTGCTAACATTTTTCCTGGTCTTTAATTTTGGCTGAAATACAGTGAAATATTATTATAGAGGCATGTTAAATGTGAATTTGTATGGATGAAGCATTCGTGAGCCTATCTGTAATATTTTATAATGATTTTAAAAAATGAATATCTGTAACAACATTTTTTTTTCAATTTTACATTATTGAAAGTGTTCTTGGGTACAGTTTGAAATCTCTCTTAAAGTAGAATTTGAGCATTTCTTAGTATTTTTAACCCTGACCTAGGATTTGAGTTGAAAGACATGAGACTGTGCATAGTGTCTTCTATCCTTTAGGATTATAGTTGTATCATTCTTGTATCCTAACTCAGTATAATCGGCCTCCCTATTCCTAAGGGCATCAACAAAACACATGATAGAAATTAATTTGAATTTTAAGAATGAAGTTTTTTAGTTCAATTTAAAAATAAAAAGTTTCAAGTGTTTATTTAAAAAAAAAGCTGTAGATAAGCTTATATCAGCTGCAGCAGCATTAGTTTGGAGAAAATGCCAAGGTTTATATCTGTTCTGTCAAGTCACAACCCAAGGTGGCTTTATAGCCACAATAATGTGGCATTAGAAGGGTACCAGCATGTATACTTTTGAAGGGAATCTAGCATTCTAAAACTTGAAAACCATTTTTTGATTGACAGTTGTAATCAATTGGTTATTTGGTGATTTTTGGAAAATCTGCTGGAATTTTTATACTTACAGCATTGTAATTTTTTTTGATAGAATTAAAATGTTATTTCATATTGCTTTCACACTAGGAAGGTATGAAAATGGATCCATTACCTAGCATCTCCAAGGTGTGCTTTTAAAGGCAGCTCAGCGGTGTAGTGGATAGAGTCAGGAAGACCTGAGTTTAAATCTTGCCTCTAATGCTTCCATCTGTGTGACCCTAGGAAAGTCATTTAGACTCCGTTTGCCTCCCTTTCCTCATCTTTCACATGAGGAGTTTGAATTGGAAGGCCTCTAAAGGGACTCTTCCATTTCTAAATTTATGTCATCTCAATTAATTAGGGCTATTTGCTATGTTTTGGGTAATGATTTGTAATGGCACTGTTGTCAGATTCAAAAAGTGCCCTAAATCCCAATCACTCGAAACCCAAAGATGTATTTATCCTGAGATGCAGGTTTTAAACTTTGTAATTGCTTCAGTTCTTATCAGACTACCTGACTGATTGCATATGCGATTCCTGAAGACATGCCTGGTGGCACTTGAATCATCTTTTCAAGTGAACACATGCTCCTTTCTTTGCTACTGAATTTTAAATGGTTGCCTAGACAACGTTTTTCCCCTCCTTTTCCCTCCTGTCCCCCTTTTGCATATCTGTGCACACAGATTATCCATCCATCTATCCATCCATCCATCCATCTATCTATCTATCTATCTATCTATCTATCTATCTATCTATCTATCTATCTATCTATCTATCTATCTATCCATCTATCCATCCATCCATCTGTCTATGTGTGTGTGTGTGTGTGTGTGTATGAACATTCTTGACTTTTACAGGAATCATTTTTGGTTTTACATACCCCCAGCCTTCGCTTGTCATGAAGAAACCCCAAACTAACACCATGACCAGAGATGCCACATGCCACATCCTGCACCCTCAGTCCCAAATCTCTCCAGTGAATGGAAGGAGGCATATTTCCTTCTCTCTCCTTTGGGGCCAACATCGATCACAGGCATAAGCAGAAGCCTTTATTTTAGTGTTCTCATTTACATAATGGGATTCGATGTATGTATTGCTGTCCTTGGCTTATCTAAAAAGTAACCGTTGCTAAGTCCAGTGGGTTGGAGACACTGTGCCTGTGCCCCTTCCACTTTGAACTTCCTTTCTTCTCTCGACCTAGGCACATTGGACCACATTCAGTCCTGGGTGTGACGTTAGCTCATTATGTCACCATCACAGTGTCTTGGAGAAAATTTGCTTAAGGTTTGGACTGTCACTAATGTCTAAAGTCTTCCCAGAAGGTTGGAGTAGAAAGGTGCACAGCGTGCAGCATGGTAAACACAAAAGGCAAGCATGCATTGACTGTCTTAAAGAGGAGTAAGTATTAAAGAGAAAGATTTAGTAATGATTTGCAGAGAAGTTAAGATAAACCTCATTAGACATTAAAACAGGTTGTGGGACTGCTGAGTGGGCATTTACCTCCTCTCTGTATTATCCGCTTCATACTGGATATCTTCTGGTCGTTTGCTCCAACATGCTGAAATAGCTGCAGAAGACACTTACCTTTGTCCCCAATTAGCTAGGACCATCACACCTTGGGAACACACAAGATGGCCTCTAAGCTTGGACATGTTCACCTCAGGATTAACACTCATTCACTTGAAAGAAGGAAAGAAAAACAGAGGAGGCAGTCCCCAAACCAGAATCCACCCTCCCCTAAGCAGGGCATGAGTTTCTTGGGGTAGGGGAAGGAGTGACCCTTCCTATCACTCTCAGGAGAGAGCTTCTTGCCACACAGAAATCCCACAGAATTAAGAGGAGTTAGGAGTTGGTGTCATTTCCTTTTTTTAATTTAGTATTTTATTTACTCCTAGTTACATGTAAAAACAATTCTTAACATTTGCTTTTAAAACTTTGAGTTCCAAATTCTCCCCCTTCCTCCCTTCCCACCCCTTCTCAGTGATAAAGAAGGCAATTTGATGTAAGTTGTACATGCGTAGTCATATAAAACATATCCACAGTGGTCATGTTGTGAAAGAAAACATAGACAAAAAAAAACCCTCAAGAAAAATGAAGAATGTAAAAAAATAATATGCTTCAGTTTATATTCAGATGCCATCAGTTCTTTCTCTGGGGATGGATAGCATTTTTCATCCTAAGTCCTTCAGAATTGTCTTGAATCATTGTATTTCTGAGAATAGCTAAGTCATTCAATTACTTTGTACACAGTACATTTCACTTTGCATCAGCCCATACAAATCTTTCCAGGTTTTTCTGAGAGCATCCTGCTCATAATTTCTTATAGTACAATAGTATTGCATCATGATTACATGCCGCAGTGTCTTCAGCCATTCCCAAACTGATGGGCATCTCCTCAATTTCTATTTCTTTGCTCCCAGAAAAGAGCAACTAAATACTTTTCTGCATGTAGGTTCATTTCCTTTTTGTTTTTTTCATATCTTTTGGAATGCAGACCTAGTAGAGGTATTGCTAGGTCAAAGGGTATGCATGGTCTTATAGACCTTTGGGCATAGTTTCAAATTGCTTTACAGAATGGCTGAATCAGTTTACAACTCCCACCAGTTGCTCATTAATGTCTCATTTTCCCCACGTCCCCTCCAGCATTTGTCATTTACCTTCTCTGTCCTGTTAACCAATCTAATAGGTATGGGCTAGTACCCTAGAACTACTTTAATTTGCACTTCTCCAATCAGTAGTGACTTAGAGTATTTTTTCATATGGCTATAGATAGCTTTACTTCATCTGAAAACTGATCATATCTTTTAACTATTTATCCACTGGGGAATGCCTTCCTTTTTAATAAATTTGACGCAGTTCTCAATGTGCCTGAGAAATGAGGCCTTTGTCAGAGAAGTTTGCTTCAGAATTTTTTCAGTTATTGTCAGTATTGTCAGTATTGTATTACCCTCCGTTCTTTTCCCCTACCCCGTTTATTCTGTCCTTGCTCCTTTCTTACCCTTCTCAAGTGTTTCACTTTTTATTACCCCTACCCCAGTCTGCCCTGCCTTCTGTCACCCCTCCCCTTTTTTTTTATCCCCTTTCCCTCCTACTTTTCTGTGGGTTAAGATAGATGTCTATACCCAATTGAATGTGTATGTTATTCCCTCCTTGAGCCAATTCTGATGAAAGCAAGATTTACTCACCTCCCTCACCTCCCCCTCTTCTCCTCTACTTCTGGCCTCTTTCTATATGAGATAATTTGCCCCATTTTGCCTCTTGCTTTCCCTTTCTCCTAGTACGTTTCTCTCACCCCATAATTTTATTTTTCCCTTCATATTCAGCTCACACCTGCACCCTCTGTCTATATATACTCCTAATAATGGTATGAAATGAGATCCAAAGATAAATGTTTAGCTGGGAATGGGGAGGACAGCTTTGGGAATGCCTTGTTTAACTCTGTAGATCCATTTCACTTTGCATCAGTTCATGAGTTTTCCCGGGTTTCTCTGAATTCCTCATATTTAATAATATTTTATGTTAATATGTAATATTTTAACATAATATATTATTAAAACATTAATATATAATATCTTATGTTATTCATGCATCTCTATGTATTTGAATCTGTTCAGCCATTCCATGGGCATCCACTTTTGCTTTTAATTTTTTTGCTATTGCAAAAAATGTGCTGAGAATGTTTAATATGGGAGTCTTTTTTCTTTAACCTGCTCATGTATGCTTTGACCCAGAGATGCTGCTTCTCAGCATATACTTCAAGGAGGTCAGAGGTTATTTTCACATTCCCATTTGTTTATTAGATTAAACAGCATGGTCATATATAAATATGGACAAAATAAAGACAAGTAGTCAGGGCCCTAGGTCTTCAAGTACAGCCCTTTGTTTGAATTCACACTTTATCCTGTGCTAGGATCATATACTCATCGGTTAGGAATGGAGAACAGCTGGGGGAGAGATGCTCAGAGTAGGAGGCTGGACCTGAGTTGAGCCTGGAAGGAAGACAAGGATTTTGGATGACTGAGATGAAAAAGGGAACATGCTGGTTTCCAGCACAGGAAAGATTTGTATGTATTCAAGGCCTTAGTAGTTTAGTTTGGTTGGAGTGGAGAGTAAGAGAAGGTATGAAATGAGATCCAAAGATAAATGAGACCTTGATACCTTGATTGTGGGAAGCCTCAAATGCCAGACCAAGGCTTGATTGTTTTTTTTTTTATCCTTTAGGCAATGTGGAGTTACTGTTTTTTGAATAGGGGAGTGGTATGGTGAGACCTGTGTTTTTGGAGGCCCCGTGCAGCCATGTGAATGATGAATTGGAGTGGATGAATGGATAAAGACTAGAAGCAGGGGTGAAAAGGGGGAAACTAGGAGGGTCAGCAGGGAAAGGAATAGGCATGGAGAAGGGATGGGAGACTGGTGCATCCAGATTGGAAATGCGTCTGTAATGTAGCAATTTGGAGAGTTTCCAAGGGTCACTAAGAAGTTAAATAACTGCTGTTGCCCACACAAATGATATGTATCAGGGATAGGCCTTGATCAAGGCTGTGCCTCCCTCTAGTATTCCATTATTATCTTTCAGTGTATTTAAAGGGGGATGAGTGGGTGGGAGGAGATATATTTTAGGTTTATAACAAGGGTTAAAACAAAAATGTTTTATGTTACTTTTTTCATTTAAGATGGAAACATAGTTACAATTAGAAACACATTTTCCTCACAATTTACTATAGTTTTTAAGTGACCATACTTAGCACTATGTGCTATGTAGTTTTGCAAATTATTCTATAAAAGTATTCAATTCATGTCTATTTATAAGCTCTTAAGTGATGCACAAGACTCTAAAAATGTATGAAGAGATATAGTCAGTAAACCTACAAGGGAATCTTTTAAAATAATTCACACTAAATCAACACTAAGCTAAGATTTGGGATGAGATGATGACAGATTTATTTTCACAAAAATCCTAAAACCTCAACATTATAAGGGATCTTTGGTGTCATCTTCCAAACCTTACCTGAAATTTGTTTTCCTTCAGCAACCTCCTGGCAAAATCACCATCTATCATCTGTTTAAAAACTTCTAGTGCTTGAGTGCTGACTAATTTCAGAGTACCCATTCCAGTTTTTCCATATTTTTAATTGTTAGAAAAGTCTTCCTTTTATGTGAAATATTTAGTACTTTTAAATAAATATTCAGCATTTTTTCCTTGTTATAATTTTTCTCTACCTAAAATATATTCTATTTTTGTAAGGATACTATGGAATGCTGAGATATATGTATATTCTTTAATATTTCCATTGAAATGATACTATGTTTTTCAAATAAAATTCCAACTGCAATATATATACATACACATACATGTACATGTATATACATACATACTTACACACATATACGTACATCTCTGTGTGTGTATATGTATATATGTATATATATATGTATATATGGAATATGCCTCCCTGTATCTTCCAGGTATTGGCTCTAGTTTTATGATTTTGGACAAAATACAATCTAACATCCCTCTTTATGAGGATCTTTAAAATGGAGAAGAATATTAAAAGGGAAATCTTTAAAAAAGGAAAGAACATACCCATCCACTGACTGCAGTTACTTCAATTGACGTTCATATGGATTGGTTATAAGTACCTTCACCATCCTGGTCACTACTTTGGATATACCCAAACTTCTTAGCATCCATTTCAAATGTAGTAGTCAAAACCGAATCAAATGTTTCAAATATAACATAACCAGGGCAGAGTAGAGCGTGCACTTAGATTATTCAGGTTATCTATATTGCTTAAGATTTTTGGCATGCGTTGAATTTATAGTCCACTATTTCTCCTTAGTCCCAGGCTTTACCAAATGATACATGGTGATTTGTTATCCCAGATTTCTCTTAAGAAAAAGTTTTTATTGATGTCTCATATTTCCTGCATCATCATAGTTATCCCCAGTATCCCTCCCTTCCCCATCACAGAGAGCCATGCCATATAACAGATAGTATTTTTCAAAGAGAAGAAAAAAATCACAACTGAATAATACGTTGAAAAAATCCCAAAACATGTACAATAGACAATATCTTGGGTTGGGGGAGTCATCTCATATCTCTTCATTTGAGTCATTCTTATCTTTATAATTTGTTTCATTTTTGTTTCTTTGCGTGTGATTGGTCCTTCCATCTGCATTGTTGTCATTATTTATGTATATTGTTTTCTTGGTCCTGCCTGCTTCACTCTGTTTTAGTTTTAGTTAGTATTTAGTAGTTTAGAATTAGTTTACTTTCTTTGTTTCTCTGTATTTGTCACATACCTCAGAGACATTTCTTACAGCACAGTAGTGTTACATTACATTCATGTGCCACAATTTGTTTGTCCATTCCCCAATCAATAGGCATTCATTTTGTTAACAACTCTTTGCTATAATAAAAAGTGATACTATAAATATTTGGCGTACATGTGGACTTTCTTTTTTATCTATGGCTTCCCTAAGTAGACGGCCAGTAATGGAATTTCTGGTTTAAAGGGTACAGCCATTTTAGTAATTTTATTTACAGAATTCTAAATTGTTTTCCAAAATGATTGTACTATATCACAGTGTGTTAGTGTGTCTGTCCTTCCATCCCTCTTCCAACATGGGCTAGTGCTATAATTGTCATTTTTGCTAATTTGCAGGGTGTAAGGTGAAATCTCATGATTATTTTGGTTATAGAATATATCTCCTACCTATATCTGGGAGAGGTAGATCTTCTCTTCCAATTTTTAAAATTTGATTGTGTGTGCATTTAGAATATATTGTGGCATATGGTGTGAGGTGCTGGTCTAAACCTGTTGTCAGGCTGTTTTCCACTTTTCTCAACAGTTTGTATCAAATATGGATTTTTTTCCTAAGCAATTTATGGTTTTTTAATCATTTCCTTTGATAGTCTAGATTTTTTATTTTTCCAAGTGAATCTTATTATTTTGTTATTTTTTATCAAGTTCTATAAAGTATCCCCTTGGTAATTTGATTGGTATTGCATTAAAAATGTAAGTTAATTTTGGTAGTATAGTCATTTTTATTATATTGACAGCCTAGCCATGAACACTGCATGTTCCTTCTAGCATGTGAAATTAAGCCTATATCAATCTTGTGTGTTCTTTGATGAATCAGTCTTCATATATTTTATGCATTTTGTAGTTATTTGGAGTGGGATTTCCCTGTCTATGATTTCTTCTTGTGTTGTTATTATATAAAAATGCTGTTGACTAATCTTAAGGGTTTATTGTTTATTTTGTAGCCTCGACTTTGCTGATGCTATTAATTGTCTTAATCAGTATTTTTGCTAATTGCCTAGGATTTTCCAAGTATATCATCATATCATCAGCAAAAAGGGAAGAGTTCCTCTCTTACTTACCTATCTTTGTGCTTTTTATTTCTTTCTCTTACCTTATTGTTGTTGCTAGCATTTCCAGAACTACATTAAAAAGTGATGGGAGAGTGGGCATCCATGCTTTGCTCATGTATTTAGTGGAAAAGGTTTTATTGTATCCCCACTAAATATGATGTTTGCTTTTGGTCTTAGGCAGGTACTTTTTACGTTTTTTTTTAATAAAAATTTATTTATTTAACTTTTTACATTCATTTTCACAAAATTTTGGGTTCCAAAATCCCCTCCCCCCACCCCAATACACCGAGCAATCTAATTTTCCCTATCACCAATCTGCCCTCTCTTCTATCATCCCTCCCTTCTCTTATCCCCATCTTCTCTTTTGTCCTGTAGGGCCAGATGACTTTCTATTCCCCATTGACTGTATTTCTTATTTCCTAGTAGCAAGAATAGTACTCAACAGTTGTTCCTAAAACTTTGAGTTCCAAATTTGCCTCATCCCTCCCTCCCCACCCATTCCCTTTGGGAAGGCAGGCAATTCAATATAAGCCATATCTGTGTAGTTTTGCAAATAGCTTTGATAACAGTTGTGTTGTGTAAGATTAAGTGTATTTCCCTCCATGCTATCCTGCCCCCCATTGTTTCTATTCTGTCTTTTGATCCTGTCCCTCCCCGAATGTTGACTTCAAATTGCTCCCTCCTCCCATTGCCCTCCCTTCCATCATCCCCCCCGCCCTGCTTATCTCCTTCTCCCCCACTTTCCTGTATTGTAAGATAGGTTTTCATGCCAAAATGAGTGTGCATTTTATTCCTTCCTTTAGTCGAATGTGATGAGGGTAAACTTCTTGTTTTTTTCTCAGCTCTCCTCTTTTTCCCTCCACTAAAAAGTCTCCTGCTTGCCTCTTGAATGAGATATAATTTACCCCATTCCATTTCACCCTCTTTCCTCCCACTGCATTTCTCTCTCACCATTTACCTTAATTTCTTTTAAGATATGGTCCCATCCTATTCAATTCACTCTGTGCTCTCTGTCTCTGTATGTGCGTGCATGTGTGTATGTGTGTGTGCATGCATGCGTGTACATGTGTGTGTGTGTATGTGTGTGTGTGGTCCCACCAACTACCCAGATACTGAAAAGTTTTAAGAGTTACAAATATTGTCTTTCCATGTAGGAATGTAAACAGTTCACCTTTGCTAAGTCCCTTATAACATCTCTTTGCTGTTTACTTTTTCATGCTGCTTCTCATTCTTGTGTTTGAAAGTCAAATTTTCTTTTCAGCTCTGGTCTTTCCATCAAGAATGCTTGAAAGTCCTCTGTTTCATTGAAAGACCATATTTTCCCCTGAAGTATTATGCTCAGTTTTGCTGGGTAGGTGATTCTTGGTTTGAGTCCTAGTTCCTTTGACTTCTGGAATATCCTATTCCAGGCCCTTCGATCCCTTCATGTAGAAGCTGTTAGATCTTGAGTTATCCTGATTGTATTTCCACAATACTGGAATTGTTTCTTTCTAGCTGCTTGCAAGATTTTCTCCTTGACCTGGGAATTCTGGAATTTGGCCACAATGTTCCTAGGAGTTTCTCTTTTTGGATCTCTTTCAGGTGGTGATCGATGGATTCTTTCAATACTTATTTTGCCCTCTGGTTGTAGAATGTCAGGGCAGTTTTCCTTGATAATTTCATGGAAGATAATGTCTAGGCTCTTTTTTTGATCATGACTTTCAGGTAGTCCCATAATTTTTAAATTGTCTCTCCTGGATCTATTTTGCAGGTCAGTTGTTTTTCCCATGAGATATTTCACATTCTCTTCCATTTTTTCATTCTTTTGGTTTTGTTTTGTGATTTCTTGGTTTCTCAGAACGTCATTAGACTCCATCTGTTCCATTCTAATTTTGAGAGAACTATTTTCTTCAGTGAGCTTTTGAACCTCTTTTTCCATTTGGCTAATTCTTCTTTTGAAAGCATTCTTCTCCTCATTGGCTTTTTGAACCTGTTTTGCCAATTGAGTGAGCCTATTTTTCAAGGTGTTATTTTCTTCAGCATTTTTGTGGGTCTCCTTTACCAAGGTATTGACCCTTTTTTCATGCTTTTCTTGCATCTCTCTCATTTCTCTTCCCAGTTTTTCCTCCACCTGTCTAACTTGATTTTCAAAATCCTTTTTGAGCTCTTCCATAGCCTGAGCCCACCGGACATCCCCCTGGGATGTCTGGGATACAGAGGCCCCGCCCTCCACATCTTTCCCTGATGGTAAGAATAGTTCCTCGTCATCAGAATTGAAAGGTGGGAACATCTTCACCCCATCAAAGTAGCTCTCTCTGGTCTTATTTTACTTCCTTTTTCTGGGCATTTTCCCAGCCAGTTACTTCACTTCTGAGATTCCTCTGCACCCCTGCCTAGATCTGCCCAGCTAGTGCTTGGGTTCTGAGATTCAAATGGGCTTTCTGTGGCAGGCATGGCTGCTATTAAATGTGAGCTTAAGTTCTGGTGCTTGGGTGGGGACAGGGCCGCCTCCCAGGCTCAGTTCCCTCAGGGGGTTTATGCAGAGACCTGAACTTCTGCCTGCCTGCTCGGCGAGTCCGGGTTGCCGCGCTGCCTTTGCCACTGCCCCTGCCTCTGCCTGTGCCGCTTCCTCCCGAGGGGGCCCGAGCCACGGTGACACCCCGCTCCCCTCTCGGCCAGCCCAGATGTCTCTCTCACTGACCTGTAGTGTCTTTGGGCGGAGGGACCTTCCCGGCCACCGGAGGTTCTGTCCCTGAAGCCTGCTCGGATCTGCTCCTCTCGGCCATGCGACCAGGGCAGCTCAGGGGTGGGGTCCGCTTTCCAGGGTGCGACGAACCCTGGGGTTGGCTCTCCAGGGCCCTCTGTAATGGAAATCTTTTCCACCATGTTTCTGCGTGCCTTGCAGTGATCCAGAATTTGTGAGGAGTTCTTCTTGCAGGAAATATATTGGCTGTGGCTTCGGAGCTAGCATACGTGAGTCTTTCTACTCCGCCATCTTGGCTCCACCCCCGATACTTTTTATGTTACTAAAAAAGTCCCTTTGTGCCTCTTCCTATTATAGTTTTCAGCACAAATGAGTATTATACTGTGTCAAAGGATTTTTCTACATCTATTGAAATAACCACGTGGTTTTGGATGTTTTAATTTCTAATATGATTTATTACGTTGATTATTTTCCTAATGTTGAGCCATCCTTGTATCCCTGATTTAAAAAAATACCACGTGGTAATAGTGAATAATTTCTTAGATAAATCACTGTATTCTGATTGACAGAATTTTGTTTAAAAATTTTAGATCATTCATTAATGATATTGTTTCATGATTTTCCATCTATGTTTTCTCTTTCCCTGGTTTAGGTATTATGATTGTACTTGTATCATAAAAGGATTCTGGTAGGGCATTTTCTCAATTTTGAGAATGATTTGTGAATTGCGGAGATTACTTGTTCTCTAAAAGTCTCTCTAAAAGACTTCTGGTAATCCATCAGGACAAAGAGTTTTTTCTTGGTTGCTTCCTTTACAACAAGATCTATTTCCTTTTCTGAGGTTGGGTTATTTAAAAACTCTAGTCTTTTGTTAGTGTAGGTATTTGATATGTTTGAAAGTATTCCTGCATTTGTTTCATGTTCTCAGTTTTGTTAGCATATAATTATGCAAATATATTCTGATTATTCTCTTATTTTTTCTGATTTTGTTGTGATTTCACATTGCTTATTGTCTGTTTTATTGTTTTAATGCTCTGTCCTCTTTTTAATCAGATGAAAGTCTAGCAACTTCATTAGTCTTTGCAAAGAGCTGCCTTTTAGTTTTATTTGTCATTTTTAGTTTTTGTTTCCAATTTATCTGTTTCCTAATTTTTACTATCTCTCTTATTTGCACTTATTTTAGGTTTGTTCATTTGTTAGCTTTTTATTTTTTAAAAGGTATGTTCAATTCACTAATCTTCTCTTTTTATATTTTTAATATATGTAGCAGTATGATTTTTCCTCTGAGGACTCCTTTAGTTGCGTCCTACTCATTTTGGTATATTGTTTAATCATTACCCTTTTTTCATATACTTATTCATTGTTTCTATGATTTCTTCTTTGACCCACTAATTAATTTAAGATTTCATTTTTAAACCTCCATTCAGGTCTGTATCTTTTTATTTGTGATCTCTTAACCAGTGACTATTTTAATTGTGCTATTTTCTATAAAAGTTGTATTACTATTTCTGCCTTTTCACATTTGTTTGCAATATCTCTGCTCTTGTACATGGTCAGTTTTTGTAAAAATTCCACATTGTTCTGAGAAATGTGTATATTCTTTTGCAGTCCCATTTAGAAGGTGTCATAAGCCTTTTAATTCTAGTTTCTCCAGCAATTTGTTCGATTTCATATTTTCCCTTTTTTTAATCTTTTTATTAGATTTATCCAAAACTGAGAGAAGATTTTAAAGCTTCTTATTTCTTCTTATCTGTCTTCTTGCAGTTCAGTTGGTGTTTCTTTTATGAACGTTAATGCTAAAGCATTTGTAGCATATAAGTTTATTACTTATGTTGGTGTGCTCTTTATGATGCTGTTTCCTTGTTTTTGGATGATTGTTTTTGCTTTGTCGGATGGCAGGATTGTAAATCCTGTTTTGGAGGGTTCACTTAATGCGTGGTAAGTTTTTTCCCCAGCCCTTCATTTTTGTTTTGTATTCATCCTTGTTTGTAAAATGTATTTCTGGTAAGCAAGGGATTATAGGGCTTTGTCTGTAACTTTTTCATTTTATTGGATTGTTTAATTCATTTGTGAGGATTGGGTTTATATTTTTCTCCATCTAATCTAATATCTAATATTGGGATTTTTTCAAGTTATTATTTTTCTGCTTTTTCTGCTTTAAACAGAATACTATATTCCATGCAGTTACTTTGGCTTAATCTTTTTATAAGATGACCCTATTTCCACTGCCTCTCTGCCTTTTACCCCAAGTCCCCCCTCAAATTTGTTACTCCTTTCACTTTGGGATTTTACTTATTAATTCCTTTTTCTTTCCTACTTTTATCTGGTTATTTAATTATCAATCCAATTCCTGCTTTTTTCCTCTCAGTCAAGTAATTTCCACTTTTCTTCCTCTTCAACTATTTCTGTTCAATGGTTTTTAAGATTTCATTTATTATGCCCCTTTACAGAGAAGTTTTCTTTCCATCTTTGCTTTCTGTCTATTGTAGACTCTTCGTGTCCTTTGTGGGCACAGTGATCAAAACTGACAGTCTTGCTAACTAAATAAGTATATGCTCTTAAAATCATATTGTGTAAATGTGGTGTAGTAAAAATTTATTTGAGCAATATAGTCAGACCCACTGTGTGGTGTTTAGCTTTCCTTAATAGTTTTTCATGCTAGGAAGGAATCAAGGGTGGGAATGGGGAGAAAATATTTAAAAGACATAACTTGTAATAAAAACAAAACTCAACACTCAGATTTATTTGTAGTTTGTTTTTAGAGTAACTGATAATCAAAAAATTCCATTTGCTGCCCCATTGGGTTCAAAAACATGTTCCTAAGTTTAACGTGGCATCACCCAGAATTGACAGCTGAATTTAATGAAACAGGTTCTTCTACACAATATGTTTGGCTGAAATCTGGGAAATCAGTATTTGTTAAGGGACTACTATAATCCCTATAATCACTGTGCTAACATATATATATATATATAATGTGTGTGTATAAATATACACAAAGCAGCTTTATATAGGATAAATAGGAAATAATTAACAGAGGGGAGACTCTAGAATTAAGAGGGTTAGGGAAGGCTTCCTGTACAAGATGGGATTTTTTATTGGGACGTAAATGAAGGCAGAGAAGTCAATAAAGTGAAGGAGTTTCAGACATGGGGGACAACCAGAGAAAACTAAAAGATGCAATGTCCTGTTTATACATTCAGGGGTCTGTGTCACTGGATCAAAGAGTATGTATTCAGAAATAAGGTTTAAAGGGACTGGAAGGTAGAAGGGACCAGATTATAAAGGGTTTCAGATTTGAAACAGGGCATTTTACATTTGATCCTGGAGTCAGTAGAGGGCCGCTGGAGTTTATTCGATCAGAGTGTCATGGTTAGACTATAGGAAAATCCCTTTAGTGACTCCATGGCAGACAGACCAATAAGCAAGCTATTACAGTAGAGAAGTGATAAGGGCCGTCACCAGCGTGGGGACAACGGCAGAGGAGAGGAGAGGGCTTATTGGAGAGATGTTACAAAGGTGAATTTGACAAACCTTGGCATCGGTTTAGATATTAAGAGTGAGAGAGTGAGTGGAATCTAGGATGACTCTCAGATTGCAAACCTGGGGTCTGTGAGATTGCTGTTGCCCTTTACATTAATGGGGAAGTTTGAAGGTGGAGAAAGACAATGTGTTTAGTTCTGGACATGATGAGCTTAAGATGTTTATTGAACATCCCCCTTGGAGATCGATTTTTTACTTGAAGATATGAGGTTGGAGGTCAGCAGAAAGACTGAGGAAAGTTAGGTTTGAGAATCATCAACCCAGAGATAGTCATTAAATCCATGGCAGCAGATGAGATCATCAAGTAAGGCAGACAGAGAAGAGAGGAGGGTCTTGCAGTTAGGGGGCATGATCTGAATGAGGATCCAGTAGAGGAAACAGAAGAGGAGCAGTCATAGAGGTAGGAGGAGAACTAGGAGAGAGTATAAAGATAGAGTGTTCAACAGCCTCAGAGGCTGCACAGGTCAAGGAGAAGGAAGACTGAGAGGAAAGGTCGTTGTATTTGATAACTTAGAGATCACTGGTAACTTTGGAGAGAGCACTTTGGGTGGAATGATGAGGTATCAGAAGCCAGATGGTAAGGGGTTGAGAAGAGACTGAGAGAAGAGAGAGTGGAGGCATCTATTGTAGATGGCTTTTTTCCAATTTAGCTAAGAGGGTGGGAGAGAGATAGTATGATAGAGGAGATGGAAAGGATCAAGTGAGGGTTTTTTTTTTCAGAATAAGGGAGACATGGGCATGTTTGTAGGCAGTAGAGAAGTAGCCAATGGAAAGTAAGAGACTGAAAATCTCTCAGAGTAGGGATGATAAAGGGGGTGATCTGTTGTAGGAGACAGGATGACTGGGATTGCTTGAACAGGTAGAGGGGTTAGCCTTGGTAAAGAGTAAGTCCATTTCACCATATGGAACAGTGGTGAAAGAGGAGAGCATGGCAGAAATACTACTCTGAAGATTCTAGAGAGTGGGAGAGTGAGCTGATGGCGGGGGGTATAGTAGGATTGCCTGGCAGCAGTGAGGGCCCACTTGAAATGATTGATGTTCTCCACTTTCATTCAGAAGCCTGTGTGTAGGCACAAAGGTGATGAATGGTGGGAGGGATCCAAGGCTGAGACTTAGCTGGGTGTGCATATAAGAGGGATATAAATGATATAAGGGGGCTGGGAGTTCAAGGGAGGAGGAGGAGGCTAGTGTGGAGGTGAATTGGTTCACCAAGGGGTCAAGATGGGGAAAAGGGAAGAGAGTGGCTAGTGCAGGGAAGATGGGGGTTATGGTGGTTATGGCTATTGTTTGTCCTTTGTTCTCGAAGAGGACCACGACATCAAGATGATGACATGATTTGTACTTGACTTTGATTTGAGTGTGGGAGAAGTGTGCAAGGTCACCAGCCTCACTTTGCCTCCAGAGCCATCAGGATGACTGGAGATGCCCCAGGATGCAAGGTCTTATCAGATTCTCACTTTGAGTGAGATAGACCCATTCAATGAATTGGCCTCTTTAAGACTCAAGGGATGGTCCCTTTTAATAAAAGAAAAAAATAGCCAAACGGTCCAACCGAGAGGGGAATAGATGAAGCAAAGGATTATGGAAGAGAAGCAGAGAAGGAGAGGGAGAGAGAAAGAGAGAAGCCAGGAGACCATCGTGATTGTTTAGTCATTTTCTTTCATGTCTGACCCTTAGTGACCCCAAATGGTGTTTTCTTGGCAAAGACAGTGGAGTGGTTTGGCATTTCCTTCTCCAGGAGTGTGTTAAGTGTGATAAAAAGGTGCAAAGTAGAATGCTTAGAATCTATGATTGTCTAAAGGAGGCTTGGAATGTGCTGACTTGGGGATATTTCTTTGCACACTCTAGCTCGTTCCTAAAAACAGTGAGGATTTTAACACACCTGCTTCACCACCTAATTGAAAATGTGGGTTGAGAAATAGCCCTGTTATTGGTATGACTTGGATGGTCCTACGATTTGGCCAGGAGGATGCGTTAGTGGAGAAAGAAGGCTGAAATTTTCCCAATACAGCCTTTTGGTGAATGACCACTTACATTGTTAAAAGTCACAGCTGGAAGTGACTTTGGCTTTGCGTCTAGACTTTTTTTTTTTTTTTTTTGCCAGAGTTATGGTCTCCCCCGGGTGAGTAGACTGAGGCTCAAGATAGGGTGGCAGGGGAGATGGACAAGAACACACCAACTGCAGGGAAATCATTTCCCAAGTTTTCAGTCAACTGTGTTCTTGTATATATAGTTAGAAATATTGAAAACAAGCACATTTCTGAGTTGAATCATAGAGATTCAGTATTTGGTTAACATCCTGAAATGATAGAAAGCTGATTCTCTTAAATAAATTTCATTTATTTAATTATTTTTTATTATTATTAGCTTAATCAATTGAATTAAATCATTAATAAAATAAAAATTAATAATTATTAATTTTAAATTAGGAATTTTTAATTATAACAAATTATTAATTAATAAAAATAATTAAACAATAAAATGATTAGAAAGTGTATTAATTAATGATAATTTATTAATTTAATTTGATGTAAATTATGTTAAAAGCAAGCCCCCTTCATTCTTTTGTAATGCCTTCCAGATGTTGTTCCCTTTTCAGAATGTTTTCATGTCCATCTGGTTTGGCCCTCATGGGAGGTCTGTGGGTTGCAGTTCCAGCCCTTATCTAGGCTGAACTATGTGGATTGTGGGTGAGGGAAGGCAGACTTCCCTAGCCCATTGCCTCTAGCCTATGCATCACATCCTGCCATTCTCTGTGGGCATATTGCTATCTAGATATTCTGTGTTGGGCCAGGGCACTAGGCAATTGTTCTTATCTTGGATTACATAAACTTGTTTTTAAAACATTTTGATAACTGCCTTTTCATATTACTGGTTTTTTTTATAATGCTGTGTATTTTGTTCTGTGGATTTAAAAGCATGATTCTGAGAATTGGCCCATTGGTTTCACCAGACTACCAAAGGAAGGGGTCCATGACACAGGAAGGTTAAGAACCCCTTGCCTGTAAAATAACTGGGATTTGGGTTGCAGAATGATGACTGGCAGAGGAGGGGGGATCTCCAAACATTACCCCACTCTAGCAGACATCCCCCATCCATTCCTGTTATTTTGACTGGTGTGTATCGATGCAAGGCTTTTAGCCTTCCCTGATTGACTCCTGTAGAACTCAGTGTCCTCATCTCTACTCCTGCCCACCCCTAGGACAACTGATGACCTTGCCACTTCCTCTTCTCTCCTGTACTGTGATTCCTCTCTGAATCTTTTTAGGATCAGGGGTCCTAGAATCATGGAGTCTACACCCCTCATTTTGGAGAGGAAGACACTGAGACCCAGAGAAGGAAACGGAGTTAACTGGAGTCATGTAGGCGTCAAGTGTTTAAGGTCTTTGTAAAGTCCAGTACTTTTATCGGCTCAACCATACTGCTTCTCTTGACTGGTTTCTCTTCTATCTCAGATGGTGAGAAATCTCTTCTTTCTCAAGACTACCCTCTCTATTTGTACCCTAAATTCCATGCCATCTTGTTGCCTTTATCAGGGATTGTTAGCCATTTTTGAGTCATGAACCCCTTTAACAATCTGGTGAAGCCTATGGACTTCTCAGAATCATGTTTTCAAATGGATAAAAAAATACATAGAATTGCAAATTAAACCAATTCTATTAAAATGTAGATATGAAAATGTTTTAGGTTAGGAACTCCTGCTTTAGATGTATGTCCCTTCAATCATTCCATTCCCTTCCTCCACTTTGTATCTCAAGCTTTAGACTTTCCCTTTGTCCTGGTTCCTTCCCTGATGCTTACAAACACACCTAGATCTCTGCCATCTGCAACCTTCATTTATCATGGCTATTCCCTCAAGTTTTTGTCCTGTATCTTTACTGTCTCTCATTGCCAAGATCCTGAGAAGAAAACCCACTTCCTTATCCCTTACATATCCCAACTAGTGGAAAAGGAGTCATGTTTTATTTTAAAAGTTAATTTTTTTAAAATCATGGAATATTTCAGCATCTTCTATGTATATAGGACAAATACACAAAGTAACCACACTTGTTGTTATCCATCATCAAGTTTATTAAATAACTTCACTGACCTACACAGACATTACTTATAGTTATACAAGTTATAATTTAATAAATAATTTTTGAGATGATAACTTAAAGTAGTCTTTGAGCCCCTAGGGCTTACAGTTAGGATCATAAGATCTATTATGTTCATTATCTGACGACTAAAATCAGTGGTAGTAAATGATAGTAAGCCACACATTCAGAAATAAATTATAAAATTTAAATATTTAAATAAATAACTTCATCCAGACAGGTTAGTGCATGAATCTTTGGCAGATGGAAACAAATTCTTTAAAAAATCCTTCAATCTTCATCTTGGAGGCGTAGTGACACTGTGTTATTTCTGGTCCCTAAAAAACCACAAAAATAGAACAAGGAAATGCTATGTGATGCCTCTTTTATTAGGAAAATAAGACCCTACCCAGTTCAGAACTGTTTCTTTTCAAACATCAAGCATTCTTACTTCAGGACCTTGAGCCTCTGTGGCTTTTGCGGTGTGGGCATGCTTTCTCTGCAGTGTATCACAACCCCTTACAATGTAGTATACAGTCTTTGAAAGTTAAAACTACCACCCCTACCCCCAATTCATCCCTTTGCAAGCTGACCTGGTGATGAGTCTGTTCCAACTACAGTAGACAACAGATGCACAGACAGACCAACATTAGGTCAGCAACATGTCAATAAGATGACATGCTAGAGATGGTTACATTAAGTATGAAGTCTTTTAACATTTGTGAAATAAACTAACTTAAAAATCATGGTACTAAACAAATCTTGCTTCATTTTGTACTGTTCTCAAACTTGCATTTTACCTCTCTCATTCTGTATGTGTGAATTTTCTATGAATGCCTTCACACACACACACACACACACACACACACACACGCACACATCTGGTTGTAGCTGTTCACTTTTTGTTGAATTGTTTAGATGATCCATGTTCATTCTTACTCAGTTTCCCTGAAGTTATAGTGGTAGACCACTGAGCAAAAGCCTCACCTAATTTAGGCTGGATTTTGGGGTGAGGAAGGACAGTGCCTAGCTGCTTCTGCGCCTCTGGTCCCTCACCCAGTGGCCTAGCATAATCCCTACAATTTTTGACCTCTGGAAGATGTGCTGCCCAGTGACCTTGCACTGCCTGCTTTGCTAAAAAAGAAAGACTTTATTCCTGCAATAAATAAAATTAACTGCTAAGATGAAAAGGGAAATTACCTTGGTCTACAGTGGAGTGTCAGGGCAAGGTTTTTATCCCTGAAGTTATAGCCAGTTACTAAGTTAGGAACATTACCTTAGAGGAACCAAAAATAATATAATAAAGGATCCCGTTGGTTGTACAGTGGACGGAACTTAATAGAACTTAAAGGATAGAATTTAAGATTGTGGTCCAATAAACCCACTGTAACCTTTTTTTTTCCAGATTAATTGCTATTTGGTTATATCCCATGCAAACCTTGTACTTGTGTATTCTCATCCATACTAAATTTAATTTCATTAGGTCTGGCCCAATGTATTTAATTTTTTTAGATTATAATTCTCACATCTAGTGGTTAATGGTCCTTCCTGCCTTTGGATCATTTGATAAGCATAGCATCTATGCTTTTATCCAAGCCAGTGATGAAAATATTAAATAAAGCCCAGGGCTAAGAATAGACCCCTGAGGTTCTCTACTAAATCATGCTTCCTGTTTATGTAAAAGGACCTTAGGATCCTGAAAGCACTACTGGGAAAAAACTTCTATTGAAACCATATTTATACAATCTGTAGGTGACTTGGATTCTTTTTACCTCCTTTTGGGCAACCTCAGTGTCTTTTTGTAGAGGGAAAAGAAAACCCCTAAGTGTAAGACGGCTGATGGCAGTCTCTGATAAATAACTTGGGGTAGAAAAGGTTTAAACTGTTGAGTAAGATTTAATTTGTCTATTTTCCCTAAATTCTCGTTTTTGAGCTGGTATTTTACCTGACTAGGGGCAGCTAGGTGATGTCATAGAGTTATCTTTCTGAATTCAAATTCAGCCTCAGACACTTACTAGCTGTGTGAACCTGAACAAGTCACTTCACCCTGTTTGCCTCAGTTTCCTCCTCTGTAATTATGAGCTGGAGAAGGAAATGGCAAACCACTCCAGTATCTCTGCCAAGAGAACCCCAAATGGGGTCATGAAGAATCAGGCATGACTGAAATGACTGAACAGCAGGCAAAAATTATCCTTGACCCTCCTTAGGTAGATATTGAAAATGGGCTGTATTCTTTGAAATGCTCAGGATGGTGTTACTATTGGTGTAGGAGTTAAAGCTGGTTAGAACTCAACAAGTCATTGAGAGGTCCCCAACATAATGTGTAGAAGGGAAGCCTATCTTTTATACTTTACTTCGAGCTTATAACCAGAACCTGAAGGTCCCAAATATCATGTCACTTCCAAGATTTCTCATTAAAATAATTAATTTCTCATTAAGTAGTTAATTTTCATCATGGTTATGAGAGTCAAATACACGGGTGGTGTGTCCTCAAACACCAAAGTGTGACTACCTCTTAATCCTAGGTCAGAACACTAGTCTAGACTGTTGTTTAATCTTGCAGTCTTTAGGATATAATTCTTTTCTCTTGTATTAAGTTTGCAAGAAATAAAAAAAAAATATCATCCTTACCGTTAAGCTATTAACAGTCACATTAATGTTGTTGATGTATTCTTGAATATTCTGAGCGTCTTTTGATTCGTATTTCAATGCACCAGCCACAGGGTTCAATTCTTTAGTGAAACACTGCAGACTTTCGATGCTGCTGGTCTGGAGTCAAAAGAGTGAGAGATTCTGTAAGCCCAAGGAGGGAAAAGCTGGGTATGGAGAATTATCCTGATCTGCTCTCCAGAGGAGCAGGGTAGGTGGGTTTTCTCCCTTCCAAGTACTGAAGATTGATTGTAGTACAGGAATTAGACGAGGTTTTGTTTATGCAATTTTACATATAGCTGTGGTCACGACACATATAACCAAGTGTTAAATATTTCTTTGTTTTTATTGCTACATTTTTCTTCAGCTACATCCTCAAAATACATTATATGTGGAAGACTCTGAAATAGCTTGCTTTAAACTTTACATTCAGTTTTCTGTTACTACTACTAATCTGAGATTTACATAGTGCCTTGTAGTTTACAAAGCACTTTCACATATAAGAGGTCTTTAGGTGGCACAGCGATTAGAGTGTCAGGAAGATCTGAATTAAAATCCAACTTCAGACCCTTATTGATTGTGTCACCTTGGGCAAGTCTCTTAACCTGTGTCTGCCTCCGTTTACTCATCAGTAGAATGAGGATAATACTAGCATCCACCTTTCATGGTTGTTGGGAGGAGAAGAACTGTGATGATATTTGTAAAGTGTCTTGCAAAGCTTAAAACATGATATAAATGCTAGCCTATGCACATCTACATATGTTTGCACTAATATTTCATTTGTCTACATGTCTACATATCTATATCTCTATCTAATTCCAGACAGCAACTGTGAATTGGACAAGGGTTTATCTCTTTCTTTTGTCTTTTACGAATGAGAAAATTAATTTAGAGAGCTTAAGTGGCTGATTAAGGTCATAAATATGAGATCGGAGCCCCAGTCTTTGGACCACAAGATTGGTTCTTTCTTTTATGGGAGAGTAACCATGATAATATTTATAAAGTGGTTTACCTACGTTGCTGCATTTGGTCCTCACAACTTGTGAGGTTGGTGCGATGATTATTTCCTTTCTAAAAATGGGAAAACAAACTGAAAGAGGCTGAAGGACCTGCCCAGGGAACCGCTGGGCTGTTAGAGTAAGAAGCAGGATTTGAATCTGCATCTTCCTGACAGTCCAATGGTCTCTGTTTTAGGTTGTTAAAATTCTTTCACTTTTTAATGAAATGCTTTGAAGCCTTTCTGAAACCTTTTGCTCAGAGGAGCTTTCTAAGCTCTCTGTAGTTTGATTTCAATTGACCTTTTCAGACCAAGGCCACATTAACTGGCCTCCCAGCAGTTAGTTCCCTGAACATGGATTTCCTCTCTTTTCCCATCTCTGTGCTTTAGCAGAGACAAACTTCCTGCCCTGAGCACATTCCTTCTTCACCTGGGTCTGGCCTCTTTAGCTTCATTACAGGTGAGACTCAAGTACCATCAGAGGTAGCTAGGTCACCTAGAGGCTTCAGGGCAGGCCTTGGAGACAGGAGGACCCCGACATGTTCAAACCTCATCTCTGATTCTTTCTAGCTGTGTGACTTTGGGCAGGTTCCTTTATCTCTCCCAGCCTCATTAATATCATTTGTAAAATGGGAATGATAGTAACCCCTACCTCACAGAACTGGAACAATCAAATGAGATTTTATTCATATATATGTGTGTGTGTACACACATGTACAGAGACATATGCGTGTATGTGTGTACACATACATGAATGCATATATGTGTACATATATGCATGCCTCTCCATGTAAATATAAATATATGTCTATGTGGAGACAGATGGGGCAGGGGGAAGGAAACAATCACAAGATTTCTTAACTTTCTTAAAATCTTGGATTCCTTTGGCAATCTGGTAAACAGAGAAAGTGCACTTCTGAATCAGCAAGAGGGTGTCCTCCCCTGGGAGTTCCTGATCTTAATGAGATCACAGGCCCAGTCTCTACCCTATTTGCTGTCTCCACACAGAATGAGAATCTGGCTAGTTTCTGTGTTCTCTGTGAAGCTTTGCCATTTGCGTGATATAATGATTATCTATGAATATGCATGTCCACAGATAGCTCTGTAGAGATCTGTCTGTCATTTCATTGGTGTGGGTAATGCTGCACTGAAGGAAACCCCTTCCTCTAATACAGATCAGCAAACTTCTCTAACCTATGATTGGCCCAAGGTTACTCAAGTTGTGTGTGTCAGAGGCTGATTCAATTCAATGTTTCTGACTCTTGTTAGGAGGATGGGAGCAGTAGGGGTGTTGACTACACCTGACTACCCCTGAGTAATAATGATAACAGCTGATGCTTATCCAGGACTTTAAAGTTTGCCACCCACTTCATGTATCTGATCTCCTTTGACCCTTGGGTCCAATACAATACTATAATCAATATGGATTTCCAATTTTGAAAGCATTTTAAACCACAGAGTTATCTATTAGAAAATAAAACATTGCTCCAAAAGAAAAGTGTATGTTGTATCTCGTTTTCTTTTTCAATTTATGTGGGGTGGGGAGAAGGTATCGATAAGTGTTATCTATCTACCCAACTACATATAAGCCTAATTTGATTGTTTTGCATTTAGAAAGTACAGAATAAATTTTTGACACATTCTCCTGGAGCTGACTTAAATCTTAGATACTAAAGTCATCAGATAATAGCTTTGCAAAAAAATTCTACTTCCTACTGATCTTAAACTTGAAAATCTCCAAAATTCAATATGGAAAATGTTACTTACATTACTTGGGATATAGAGTTCATACTTCTTCATCCTCTCTGATACAATCTAAGGAAGTAAAAGTAATTAGTCAGTTAATTAAGTTAATAACGCCATTAAAATGTCATTAATAAAATGATCATCCCATGAGGATGAATTCAGTACAAGATTTTTAGTCTTTAAAAAACGCTGAGATACTTACCTTGAGTTTCTTTTGGACCTCCATTAAATCACGTAGTAAGTACTGCAGCACAGTGGTGGGAGGAGGCAATGTCGGTGCCCCATTGGCAACCAGAACAAGAGTTAGTGCAATACAGGACAGGAGCGGGACCTTGTTCATCGTGTCAGGAGCTGAGTAACTTCAGGTTACTCTGGGTAGTGATTAGAGAGTGGAATGGAAGTCTCTAAACCAGAGGGACAATTTATATTGTTAATTCTGGAAAAAGTATCCTGGGGGTGTTAAAGAATTTTACATATTACACATTTTCAAAGGCCTTTCTTTACCTGTGTGGCAAGAATCATCACCTTTCATTTTCCTCTTCTGATGACTCTTTGGAATTTCTTTGAACCCTCGTAAGCACTGACTGAATGGATGTGGTGAAATCCCTCTTGGTTACTGTAGCCCACACGAAGTGGGCTACTTAGCTGCATTTGAAGTTTTCTGCATGAACCAGTTTTTCCTCCCCTTTTGTTAGAGGAGTTCCAGAGGTTGCTCATGAAAATTTTCTCTTTGTCATAAAACCATGCCGAGCAGCACCTTTCAGTGGACATGTGCAGGGGGAGAAATATAAATAGATAAACAAAATAGAATTTTAGATTTGTTGATTAAACAGGAAGAATATTGGTTTCCTGTTTTAGGGTGGTTTTGCCTTTCTTCTCCTACAAAGACTGAGCTAATGCCTACAGTGATGTGAGCAGAAATTACTTGTTCTACACAATCAAACGGGGAACTAGTGACATTTCAGTCTGTAAGCTAAGCATGGTGTAAATGTGATTCAGTTAATAGAAGAGCACGCTTTCTTGAATTCTGCTCTCTGTAAACATATAGAAACTCCATTTGAATAAAAGAGACTCCTGTCCAAAAGGTGCCCCAGAGATCATCTGGTCCAGCTCCCACCTGGACCTGTACGATTGGATGCATGTCAGCTGTGTGTCCTTGGGTTATAGGTGCAAAGCCTCAAACTCAAATAGAAATGGAAGCCATTAATCCACATGGGCAGGTAGGTGGCGAAGTGAACAGAATGCTGGGCCTGGAATCAGGAAGACCTGAGTTGAAATACAGCCTCCGATACCTGCTAGCAGTGTGACCTTGTGCAAGTCACTTCACTTTGTTCGTCTCAGTTTCCTCATCTGTAAAAGAAGAGGAAATTGCAAACCACTCCAGGATCTCTGCCAAGAAAACCTCAAAAGGGGACATGAAGTCGGGCATGAACAACAGCGCATGTAAGGAGATCTGCAGGACCCATATGGACTTAATTTTAAAATATAATATTATCCAGGTTTTATTGTATTTCTTTAATTTTGTTAAATATTTCCCAATCACATTTTAAATTTGTTTGAGCTACACAGGAATGTTCTAGACTCTTTAAGATGATTAAGTTATAAGGCTCAGACCGAGCAGCGTTGATAGAGGGGGATCTTCACAGGGGAGTCCTTCCTAATGTCTGTACCTGTGCAGGAGTTAGGATCCTTTCCATACTGTATGATCTTATCAAGTTTTTTTTTCTTTTCTTGATAGGATTCATTACTATGCTCACCATTCACATTTATATTTTTTATAACTACTTTCCATTATACAAAGCCCTTTTTCACTAAAACTCAGTGAGGGCCAATGCTCATGGAAGGGTCCTTTAGCTACAGCAATGGCTTACATAGGCACAAAAGAAAAAAATGCCTCTAGGAGCCTCAGCCACATGACCAGAGAGTAATTTAGGTTGGGGAGAGAGGTAATAAAAGCTAACTCTTTGAGATTGGCAAAATGTTTTACATGTGTTATCTCACTTGATCCTGCCAGACAACCCTCTGAGATAGGTGTGATTTTTAACCCCCCCATTTTACAGATAAGGAATCTGAGGCTGGCACAGGTTGAATGACTAGCCCAGGATCACACAGCTAGAAAATGTCTGAGGTAGGATTAGAATTCAGGTCCTGATTCCAAGTCTGGTTGTCTTATGTGTTGTGTTGTCTGTCTAATAGATAATACTATCGAGCCCTTTTATTTTACTGAACTCTATCTATCTCTCTACCTGTCTGTCTCTATCTTCTCTGTCTGTCTGTTTCTCATACAGTTTATTGGGAAGCATATAGAACTTAGAGTTAGAGAAACTATTTCCAAGTCTTAGTTCTACTGTTATTTTGCCAGGTAACCTCTGAGGCTCAAGGGCATTGGGAAAGGGATTCCTAATCCATGCACTACCTATCTTTAGAGATTGTTGTAAGAAAAGTATTTTGTAAAATCCTATACAAGGTGAGCTATTATTTTTATAACGAATACAAAATAACCATTATAAATAACAGTTCCTCAGGTGGAGATATGGATGGAGGGGGTGATGAAAAAGGGCTTATGGAGAATGAAGGCATCCCAAAGCACAGATTCCATGACCACTCTTCTGTCTAGCAGAAAATACAAACTCATCTTGGACCTTCCACGTCTAAACCACAAGGTGCATCTTTTGTGGAGGGGAAGGGCTGCTTAATCCTCCTAGCATCGACTCTGATAGCTGGGTGAGGAGCCTATGGGCTCATCCTGCCATTTTTAGCTCAGATAATCACCCTTCCAGAGTGGAAAATTGAAGGCCCACACAATTTTCTGTGTGGGAGCCTTTCCAATGAGACCTTTGATGTTCTCACAGAATCTGAGTCTTCATGATTCCATAAGTCTTTCCATTCAAGATAGGGGAAGGCCCCAAAGCGTTCAGACCCGTTTCTGGGACCCTGATGAAAACTGAACCCCAGGTGCCCACCGGTCTCCCCTGCTGGGCAGCCAGCACTGCCTACTTGTGCAGGAGGCAGCTGAACTCTTTAGTTTTTGAAACGCTCAAGGAGATGCTCTTACTTCTGACATACTTTCGCTTTTTACCTTGACTGACACATAGGCTGACTTCTGGCTGAAGTGGTTACATTGTCAGTACACTATTAACCACGACTTGAGTGACATGCCTCCGACTTTCTCTTTGAAGATGGAATGAATGTCACCCAATGAAAGTTGACCTGGGGTAGGACTTTGAGTAGCCTTTCCTACCCATGTGATGACTTTATTAATCATTCATTCGAAGCCTCCAGCGACCAGTGAATTTCCATTTAGCACAGTGTTCAGTAAGCGCTTGGTGGGAGGGGACATTTGTTGGGGTGTTCTCTCTAGCCCCCTCTTTGGTTGACATTGTCACTTCCTAAAAACAACCCTTCAATATGTTCTTATTCTGATAAATAACAATCCCATTGTTTTGTGAGGAAAGGAAAAGTATTTCATTTAACTCAATATAGCACGCATTTCTTAAGAGCCATGAAGTATTTCTTATTATGCCAGTCCCTTGGGATAGGGAGACAAGAATGAATGAGGTAATTGCCCTGAAGTTGCTTCAGGGTGGGAAGTGGGAAGAAAGGATATATCACGTACACATTAGCTATCTGGGATTTCTAGGAGGGAGGGTGCAACCAGTCTGGGACTTATTAGATAAGTCTTAGAGATTGGCCAGAGACTTAGACAGGTGAAATCACCTGTTATGTGTCAGAAATGGCATTTAAACCCAGCTTTTCCTGACTCCAGGGCCAGAATTCTCTATCACTAATCCATGTTGCTGATCTGATAAGATAATAGAAGTCTGGACTATTTGTATCTTCAAGGGATATGCTTTCATACTTGTAGAATCAATAATAAATACTTATATCTCACTTTCTATGGGCCAGGCACTCTGCTAAGCCCTTTACAAATATTGTCTCACTTGAGTCTCACAAGAACCCTGCAAGGTAGGTGCTATTATTAACCCCATTTTACAGACAGAGAAACCAAGGTTGATTTGCTGATTTCTAAGGTGTAAATGCTCACCCTAAAAATTTAACTCTAGCTAGCTCTTCTGATCCAGCGCACCCCTGCATATATCACATACATACATGTCAAGAAGGTTAGAGAATTGTCCATCTGCAGAAAGAAATGAACCAGTCATAGAGTGAGAGTGAGGGAGGACCAGCCGAGAGCTCATGAGTCTGATTTGCAGGTATGCAGGAGCAAGGGCTCCCCTCACACACTGGGCAAGACCCATGGAGAAGGCTTATAGGATGGCATGGACATTGGCGTATAGAGTCTCTTCCTTCAGGACACAGGTCAAGAGCCACTTGAAGCCCTCCCTCATCCCCTCCCCAAATTGTGGCACCTTCCCTCCCAAACTACCTGCTATTTCCCTACTGTGTATATGTTTGAACTTATTCTACATGTACTTTCATTTGTGCTTGTTGCCTTTTCCATTAGAATGGAAACTTCTTGTAAGTAGGAATTGTTTCCTTCTTTTTCCTTGTATTTCCAGAGCCTAACACATTACTTGACTCCTGGTAGGCACTTCATAAAGGCTTGTGGATGGATAGATGATTATTTCACACAACGGAATGGGATGTTTGGGTTGTTTTCTGTGCTCTTGGAAGGAATCACCCACATAGGGCACACAGAGCCATCAACCCAGTATATGCAAAAGAATTTGCATTATAACAAAAGGAATAAATGATTTTACTGGTTATGAACCTCTTCATTGCATAAATCAGTGGACACTAGACTCAGTCTATTGCTGGAAACGTGCTTGAAGCCTTTCTACCAGAAAGATCTGGCCCTGCCTTGTACCACAAAAAAGGTGTTGGTGTAGACTTTGGTAGGTCCTTTCTCATCTTCTAAAAATCTTTATGGGAATGATCTACACCCATCTCAAGGCTCTCCTTTATGAAAATAGAAGAAGGAAACAGGAAAGCTTTTGCAAACACTTTTGTACAGCAGACTATATCTTTATAGCCATACAGTTAAGGGAAGGTCAAGAGAAAGTATACAAGACTCTGTTATTTCTCTTGCTGGTTACAGAAACGATTTGTCTCCATGCAGCCAAATGTAGCTTTTTGCCTGTCTTCCAGTAAGTTGTCTTAAGCATATGCTAAAATGTTGGATGATAACAAAATGCAGTTACAGCAATCCTCTGTCTAGTAACATCAGAATAGCCATTAAAAAAAGAAAGATGTTATGGTTTCTCAGGACGTTTACTATTGTCATGGACAGCGCTTTACACAGGGCTCAGATGAGAGAGGTACTCCCCATAGGTGGGGAGGTTGGCCAGTTGTTCCTGTTTGGAGGTAACATGTAAGGACTGCATCAAACCCTAGAATATTGAAAGGTCCCTCTAAGAGTCCCGTGATTACTCAAAAGATTGATCTATGTGGGAGAAACTACATGAATTAAAAATGGCTGTTGGACACACCATAAATGACATGCAGTTGGGTCATATACATCAGTACCATATGTGGAATGAGCACTGCAGATTGTCAGTGAGCTGGACCTAGTTGATCCTTGGCACAAAAATATGCATGAATGCATGCATGTCTGAGAATAACCAGAATTTCAATTTAGTCATTGAGAAGAGGAGTTCTGATCAGCAAAAGAGCTGCTACCCGTCTTCACTAGTGATTCTACTTTTATCACTCCAATCAGTAGACTAGGCAAAAAGTACAAATAATCAGAAAGCCCCCAGCTTTTTAACATGGGCATTCTTCCCAGTGATGCCATGTGGTTGGAAACTCTGTCACACCACAATTGCTGAAGAGAAAAGTTGTCCCGAAGGTGAGCGACAGTGTGCTTGGAGTCAGAAGGTTGTCGTGCTCATTTTCAACCGTGGCACCAGGTATGTATGTATGTATTAAAGGGAAAACAAGTTTCAAAGAGGAGATGGGTTAGTTTTCCAGTGAGAGTGAAAGGTAAGAGATGCCGTGTGAATGAACAGCACAAACACATCCCTCCTACAATTCTCTTTTTTCCAGTACAAGTTGCCAAATGTGTTCTTAGAATTCCTTGCCAAGTACAGCTCCTTTTGAGTGTTTAGTCCCCCTTGTTCTTGCACACTTCTGTATTCATCCATCATTAATCTGCTCAGCAGACATTTCTTCAGTACTTTCTACGTGCTGGGCATTTGGTTGGATACCGGAGTTACAAAGACAAAAACGGACCTTGCTCTCAAGGAACGTACTTTCGAAAGGGAGGTACCATGTGAATAACTAGAAGCTATGAGGCGGACTGGAGAGAAGGCAATGTCAGAGAAGATATTGCAGTTGTGGGGTGGGAGCCAGGAAAGACTACCTGCAAAAGGTGGGGTCTGAATGGAGTCAGGAAGGAAGTCGGGGAAACTGTGAGGTGGTGGTGAGGGGAGAAAGTGTTCCAGGCAGGGGGGCCAGCCAGTGCATAGCTGCAGAAAGGGCAGAATGGCCCATCTGAGGAGCTGCCAGGAGGTGGGTATACTAACCCCTAAGTGTGAAAAGACTGGAGGCTGTGAAGACATTTCAGTTCCAAATAGGAGCTGAGGTTTGCTCCCGTAGGTCATGGGGAGCCCCTGGAGCTCATCGAGTTGGGGGCAAGGATGGAGGTAACGTTTATGGAAAGTCTTACTTTTTTTTTTTATAAAAAGTCACTCTGGCTGCTGAGAGGAGGGTGGATTGGAGTGGGGGGAGATTTGAAGCAGGAAGGCTAGTTATTGGAAGGCTATGACAATAATTTGGGTAAGGGAGGCTCTAAACTACAACCATGGCTGGATGAGTGCTGAGAAAGGGTGTAAGGGGAGAGAAAACATTTGGTGATGGACTGGATTTGGGGGGTCATGAGAGGGAGGAGGTGAAGACAACACCTGGGTTGTAAGGCTGGGTGATTGGGAGGATGGTGGTACCCTTGATGGTAAGAAGGTAGCTGGAAAGAAGGGTGGGTTTGGGCAAAAGTGTTATATACATGTTGAGTTTGAGATACCTATGGGACATCCAGTTTGAGGTATCTAAAAGGCAAGTTAAGTTGATCACAAGAGATGAGTTAGGACAGATGCCAGGGATGTTCATATATTTGTGTGTATATATGCACACACAACAGCACATGTGCTGTACATGTGCACATGATTGATATGTATGCATGTTGCATGTGTGCATATGCATATATGTGAACGTGTGCCTGCCTTGACATAGATATAGATAGGTATATACACACACCTCTGTGTGTGTGTGTATACTTATGAGGAAGCCACATCAATATGGTCAAACATCATTGGGAAACTGTCTTGAGCCAAAGCTCTCTGATCCAGTCAGCCTTAGTTCCCTGACTTTTTAGGGAAAGGACTTGCCCAACTTCCAAGGCAGAAAGGAGGCAGCAGTGCTGGTGGGTAATGAACCAACATCACATCCTTCCTAACCCTTTGAAATCAAAGCTTCATAGAATCCTTTTTTCTGCCCCAAATCTAGGGGCTACGTCAGACTCATTCTGGGATAGAGAAGTCACTTCCCCAAGGAAATCCTCTCTTTGTTTTTGTCACCACGGCCACCATGTTCATTCAGGACCGTTGCACTTGTCACCTGAACTCACATAAGCCTCCCATCTGGCCTCCCTGGCTCCAGGTGCTTTCCTTTCTAGACCATTCCTCATGTCTCTTCCCTTATAACCTTCTTAACCTGCAAGTTACTCTCCTGCCCCCAAACCTCCATTTCCCAACAAAGTACAAACTCCTTGGTATGGTGGATATTTGGGGTCTTCCATAATCTTACTTCATTTTACCTTTCATGTTCTTTCCATTGCTGCCCAGATTTCCCTCCTCACCCTGTCTTGCTGTTCCCCTTTCCCTCTGGCACTTTTTTGTTTCCATTCCTTTGCTGACCCATTCTCCATGCCTGGAACAAACCCTACCCTTCCTTCTGTTGAAATCCTTCCCTTTAAGACCCAGTTCATGAGTCACTCCTTCTTGATCCTTTCCCCAATGTATCTTTCTCCTTCTAAGTGAAAAGTGATTTTATTTCACATCTCTAAGCTTCTCCAAACACTTGGCATGGGTCACTTCCTCATCCTTATTTTCAAATTTGTATTCTAGATATTGATGTCTTATTTACGAGGTTATAAGTTCCTTGTAGAGAGAGCCTGACTGGGTCTAATTCCACGTTTGTGTTCCCAGTAGTGAGCACAATACCTTGCACATAGGAAGTACTTAGTAAAGACTGAATCTGAATATTTGGAATCTTACATGTCTTTAGTGTGACCTAGCGTTGGTTTGTTGTCCTTCATTCCTGAAGAAGGCCAAAATGACATTACTATAATAGAGTCAAGTTACAGAATGTTACTCTGTGACTGAGCAGACCAATACAAGCTCAGAATCCTCTACCACAGATCAGGCACAAATAGTCCATGTGAACATTTGGAGTGGATTCTCTAAATCTGTGCATCTCACATTTCTTTTGAGCTATTGCAGTTCTGGTTTGCTCGTAGAGTGCAGTGCCATGTCTGATGAGGGCACGCTGTGCTCGGTGGTCCTGTGCCAGGGTCTTCCATGTCATGCAGTCTGTTTGGTCTATCATTTCTTTGATATAGGAAATTCTTCAGCGAAGAAACTCTCTCTGCTAATGTAGATTGAACACGTCCATGCAATTCATAGTCTTAGGTACCTAGAATGTTGAGGGATCACCCACAGCAGTAGGTGCCAGAGGGACACGTGAGCCGGGACTTCCTGCCTTCAAGGCCTACTATACAACATTGTCTCTCCTCAAAATGGATGCAGTTGGGGTGACCACTGTGACGTTAGGGCACATTCCAGATACTTGATGCAAGTGTTCCTTTCTAATGGATTTGCTTGCATAGCAAAACTCTACTCTACATAATCTCAAGAATTTCAATGGAACATTGTAAATTAAGGGTAGATAGGAGATGACCATTTAACAATTATATATTTTTAAAAGCTAAATTTTCCTGATTCTGAGTATTTTATGGAGGATAACAGAGTTACCAGAACACCTCCCTTATCCCTTTGTTTACTTGGCTGCTCCCCAAGTCTGAGGGAAAGCTCTTTCTCTTAAGAGATTTCCTTTTCCTTTCTACCTACATTGAAAATTTGATCTTTGTTGTGGTAATCTGCAGGAAAAAATAAAACAAAACATAGTTTTCTCTTAAGACAAATGTCTATAAAATCTTGTAGTAATGAAAGGTTATTTCCCTTTTTTTAAAAAAACTCATGCATTTCATTGTGTTTTGGCCAAAGGCCCAGCTTCCTCTCTCCTTTACCTCTTTTGGTTCTGAATGCTCTGCTCCATCTGGGCTTCCCCCAGTCCTCCCAGTGGCTTCAGGTGAACCCTCTTCGTTGTTCCACCCCCTCCCACACAGGTTTGAAAAATTCTCTTTCCCTCTTATACCCCGACCCTGACTGTCACTGGCTTGAGAGACTCTTCTTTTCTCATGCTTATCAGGAATATCTAGAATGAGGCCTTTATGTTCTTAGAATATTACATACAGATTTAAATGTATATATGCCTGCTCAATACTTCCCCTCACCGCCTAGTGCTTTCACCATGTGGCCCCAACCTACCTTCTCAGCAGATAGCAGCCAAACTAAGCAAGGCACATATGTAGAGACTACATGTGGTCAAAGGGATCCTCCAGACCATGCTGCCCTCTCTCCTCCTTTCTATCTCTTACAGTCCCTCCTAAGTTTCCTCCAAAGCTCAGCCCAAGTGCGCCCATGAGGCCTTTTTAATGGGCTCTCTCCCCTAAAACTGCCACGTATTTATTTTGATTACATCTTGCATGTACTTATATGTGTATGTGTTGACATTTTCCCCTACACCCCTGAGTAAAGTGCCCTTGAGGGCAGGGGTTGTCTCATTTTTCTGTCTCTAGCACCTAGCAGAGTCCCAGGCACATGGTAGTCACTTGATAAATACTCATTGATTGACTGAAGTTGATTTTCTCTGAACTTAGTCCGAATTCCTAAAGGAGAAGAATTCCCTCTGGAGGAAATTGATTAGATAACACATAAAGCCACAGTGTCTGGGAATGCAGCCAGGTTAAGGATAAAGCTCCCTCTGGAGAAATAAATCATGCCCCAAAGATTTAGAACAGTAACATCTCCTCATATCCCTTTTCCTTGTAGGAAATTTCTCAGACTTAAAAGGGACAATGTCTAAATGACCCTTTTCACATCTGACTTTCATCCCCACTGTTCAACACAAGCCACCCACTCCCAGGTCACCAGTGGTTTCCTAACTGCTGGAGCACAATGCTTCTTCCTAGGACCCTGTTGATCTCCCACTTCCTTCTTCTTTGGTTTCTGTGATATCAGTCTCCCTTCACTATGTTCCTACCTTCCTGATGACTCTGTCCTGATGTGTTACACCTCTTCAGTCCTCTCTTCCCCCCTCCATCCCTCTTCCCCTTAGTACTTCTTTCCATTTCCATGACTTCACCTATTCCATGGAGATGACATGAGCAGTGGACACATAACAGGCACAAGTGTTTGTGGAAGGCAAGAGGAAAGAGTAACATAGTACAGTTGTCCACCCTGGTCCTACCTGTCATAGATAATTTTGTACAGACAACTTTCTAATGTGGGGATAAAAATGACCCGACCTACAAGAAAAGAGACTGAGGCAGAGCTCTGAACCAATGGCTCCATGGTCCCCTCTAATGAAGGGTCCTCAGATCTGAGGCACCACTTCCTTCCAGGGCCCTATTTTTATAGGGTTAGATATCTAGACATTCAAGAATGACTAGATCAAATACAGATTGACATGTGATGCATAGGCTAAAAGAAGTAAAATAATCTATCAGCAAGGTCACGGGTTGGGCAAAGCATGGGGCATTTCCACTGACTAGATGGTCATAAGATGGTCACAAGAAAATCACCTGCTCGAAGCAAGGAGTATCTCTGCTGACTAAGTGGTCGTAAGATGGCCACCTGGTCATGTTGAACAAGAGAGAGTAAATTGGGGGACTTTCCATGTAGTTGAGTCACCTCCACCATACAGGGTTTGGTCATCATGACAAAGAAACACCAGGGTGGAGGGCCTTTAGTTATGATTAAGCAAATGAATTTACAGCCTGCAGCTCACAGCTCTGGAGCCAAATATACAGAACTTATCACCACTGCCTCTATAGAATCATATCAAATTGATTGAAACTGATTGGAATAGAGTAGGAATCCTCAATGAATCAGCTTTCTCACCAGTCTATGTTTCCATACATTCCTCCAAGGTCAGACAGGTGCTCCAAGAATATCATTTGGCAATCATGTGGAAGGTGGAAATGAGGAGCAGAGAGACCAATGAGGAGATTGTCATTGTCCAGGTATGAGGTGACAAGGTGCTGAACTAGGGTGATGGTCACATAAGTGCAGAGGAGACAGAGGGGAGAGATGTTGTGGAGGGAGAATCAAGACATGTAGCAACTCATTAGGCAGATGAAGTTAGCAAGAGTTGAGCTGAGCATGACCCCAGAGGGGCAAATGTGGGCAAATGGAGGAACGGTGATGCCCTCAATAGAAATAAAGAAGTTTGACAGATGATTGGGTTGGACAGAAAAGAGAATGAGTTCTGTTGTGAACATGAGGAGCTTGAGATGCCTAGAGGACAGCTAGTTGGAAATATCCAATAGGCATTTGGTGATTTGGAACTAGAGCTCCAGGGAGAGTCTAGTGCTAATGGGAACACCCCAGGTAGAGGGTAGGAGGTAGATCTTTGTAAAGAATGGTTTCATTTGAAGGATCAAACTGGGAGCCAGATGTAAGGTGTGGAGAACTATGTGACGGAAGAGAAAATAGAGGCAATCATAGTAAAAGGAGTCTTCCTGACTTCAGGCCCAGCACTCCATCTGCTGCACCTCCTTAATTACCAAACATCTCTGGGTTTAGGGTTTCCCCAGTTTTTGAACTTTAAACCTTTTCGGTTCTCTCATGTAGATGAGTAGCAAGGTAAAACACATAGAAACCATCTAAACCAGGGGCAAATTCATTACCTCATCTACCTGCTTAATCTGTGGTTGTTTTATATAGAGCTGGTCCAAAGCCTGAGGGCCTTTGAGGAAATATTCCGGAGATAAGGGTATATATGTTTACATATATGTGAATATCTCTGTCTCTGTCTCTCCTTCTTTCTCTCTCTGTCTCTCTCTCCTCCCTCTGTCTGTCTGTCTCTTTGTTGTCTCTGTCTCTCCTCTCTGTTTGTCTCTCTCTCCTCTCTCTGTCTCTGTCTCTCTCCCCCCATAGATATTCCTTGTATTATAAAAGGATTAGTATCAAGCTTTTGCACATAGTAGGCCTTTAATAAATTTGTTGACTGACTGAATAAATGAAGACTCCCTGTTCCACTCACTGAGGAAGAGTGGTGAGAGCTTGGTGTATAAGGTGGTTGTGCCAGGTCTAAAGGCAGCTTTTCACTGGACCATTAGTGATTCCTTTCCTTGTCTTTCCATGGTAGCTTGAAGGCCAAAGTCCCTGATGATTAGCGACACCCACTCTTGTGATTGAAGTCCAGTTGTGTCCCTCTTCCAGTGGCAGAACTTCTGCCCTGAATCCCTTTCCTTTGACGCTGTTGCACAAGCCACTGAGTGCCTTGTTTTACCTTATTCTTTCTCATTTGAATTAAAATATACGAGTAATAAATGCATTTTGCATTACTGGCCTCTGCTTATCTTGGGAGTCTCTGAGCCCCAAAGTAGCTGCAACAAACTAGAACAGTTTTAAAACACTAATGAACCTGTCTTGGCATGCAAAGATGTAATTTGCTTAAAATTTTTTTGATTATTATAATTAAAAAAAGGAATGAATGAAAGAAAAAAAATTTGTTAATGGTTTATTATGTGCCAAGCATCTTGCCAAGTGATAATGATACAAAGAAATACACAAAAAAACAAAGACAGCCCCTGCCCTCAGGGAGTTCACATTCTCATAGAAGTTTTATTTAAAGATACTTCATGTGAGGAATATTTTGGATCAGAGATGGATCAGAGCAGAGTTCTCTTGTCTCGTTATGTTGAAACAATATTAGTAAAGGTTTCATAAGGGGTGCAAAGCAGAAAGATGAGTCAAGGAAATGAGATTGAACTTGGACAAAGAATGTAACAGACCTATCCTATGGTGAAAAAATGATCTATGACATTGCCTCTCTTTTTCCCAACTCAGGAATTCTTAGCCAGGGATCCACAACCTGTGGAGAGAATTCAGGGGAGTCTATGGACTTGAATTTTTTTTTGTATTTTGATAACTTTCAATATAATTGGTTTTCTTTATTACTCAATGTATTTTATTTTACACATTTAAAAGCACAGGCTTTTCCAGACTTTCCAAGGCATCCATGACACAAAAAAAGGATTGAGAACCCCAGTTTTAACTTTTTTAGAACACTAACATATGACTGTGTAAATGATCTTTTGCAATGGAAATGAAGAGTCCTAGGACTCAGAGGTTGGTGGTGAGTGTTGGGAGTCAGAGCAGTGGAGGAAGAAAGAGAAGAGATAACCAGGACAGAAGGGCTGCACAAATGGGAAAAATAAGGAAGTAGGTCAAGATGCAGACCAAAGCTGGTACAGAGGCACAGCTTAGTGATGGGAAACTTCAGTAATCCAGACCTGTGCTACGTAGTAGACACTGTGTACCCAAAGAGAGCCAATAACTTCTTGGTTTGTCTAAAAAGCATTTTCTCTTTCTAAAGCTAGGAGAAACAATAAAAGAAACTTCTTTTAGGGATCTAATTTTCATTAACAAGGATGCACTAGTTTCCAATATGGAAAGGATAGGATCCATGAAGGAAAATGAGTATTCTTTCCAACAAATAAGGAGAAACTAGGTATAGTCTGACCTGCCATTTAAATTTGGTCAGTGAACTAAACCTCAGCATGAGAAGTCAAACCTGAAAGGATGGGGAGCTCTCCAGGCCGAAATTCAGAAGACGCAGAGAAAACGTTCTAGTGAAGAGGAAAATGGAGAGTTTTCCAAGAGGCTGATGAAATGATATGGAGAACTCATCAGCCAACTTATATTTTAACAAGGCAGACAATGGAAACAAGGACAGCTAATAGAGCAGGAATATGAACGCTTGGTCATAGACCTAGAAGAAAACGGTCAGAAGGACCACATCAAAACTGGGATGAGGCTAATGGGTTATCTGGAAATATTAAAAAAGGTTGGACTTGATGGGTGGGACAGTGTTAGGAAAAGAAAGCATCCAAAGCAGAACAAGACCATTGCTTGTGGTGCCTAGCATGATGATAGCCAACAATAAAAGGAGGCAGAACTAGCAAGTCAGTCAATCAACAAAAATACTGTGTAACAGTCATGGTGCTGGTCATGGGATTCAAAGAAAGGTAAAATATACTCCTCACTTTCAAGGAAGCCATGGAGTCCAGGAGGTGGTGATAAGGAGGATGAGCATTCCAGGCATGGGAGACAGCCAGCAAGAATGCCTGAAGTCAGGAGATGGAGCATTTTGTTCAAGGGAAATCACGACAAGTCATTTGATGTAATAGTAGTTGGGAGGAAGAGTGGGTATGAGATGTAAAAAGACTGGGAAGGGGGAACTGGTTATGAAAGACATCAAATGTCAAACAGGATTTCGTATTTGATCTTAGAGGTGACAGGGAACCAGATGAATTTATTGAGGGGTGGTGGTGGTGGAATGATGTGGTCAGACCTGCTCTCAGAAGATCACTTTGGCAGCTGGATAAGGGATGGGCCAGAGGGAGGAGAGATTTGTGGCAGGGAGATGTGATAATCAGTAAGCTGTTGCAATAGTCTGTATGTGGGGCAATGAAGGTCTGTAGCAGAGGAGAGAAGGAGGACCTATGTTTTGACTTGGCAACAGAGATGACAACTAAATCCATGGGAGCTGATGAGATCTCCAAGTGCAAGATTTTGGAGAAAGAAAGTAAGGGGCCCAGGGCAGAGCAAAGTGTGAGTGGGATGAAGACTCATCAGGTCGCCATCTTCCATGCTGCAAATCCTTACATACAGTTATTCATATTATCTCGATTGTTCTTAGGATGTTGGAGCTAGAAGAGAATTTAGAAATGTTGAATATCCAAGTTGAAAGGAAACTTAGAAGTCATCTAAAGTTGTTCTCCCACTTTTACACTTGAGGAACTGAGGCATAGAGCATTAAAGGAACTTACTCAAGGTCCTATAGCCAGTTAGTGACACAGTGACCATAGGCTATTCCAAATGTTTGGCATTTCAGCTCACTGAGGTTTCACCGTAACACAGTCCATCAATAAATCAGTCACTGTGCGAATTATTGAGAATACAAAGAAAGGCAAAAACACAGTTCCTGCTCTCAAGGAGCTCATGTCCCTAAATGCGACACATGTGGAAAACTGTACATATAAGACACATCCAGTATAAATGGAAGGTGACCTCTGAGATCACTGTTAGGGGTGCAATGTTAGAGGTGGGTCAGGGAGCCAAGAAAGATCTGAAGAATAGGAGATTTGAGCTGAATCTCTAGGAGGATAGTGGTACCTTCAACAGTTACAGGAAAGTTCAGAAGAGGGGAAGATGTTTTGGGGGGAAAGTTTCATGGAAGATGATGTCTAGGCTCTTTTTTTTTGATAAAAATTTATTTATTTAACTTTTACATTCATTTTCACAAAATTTTGGGTTCCAAATTTTCTCCCCTTTTATCCCCTCCCCCCACCCCAATACACCGAGCAATCTAATTTTCCCTATCTCCAATCTGCCCTCTCTTCTATCATCCCTCCCTTCTCTTGTCCCCATCTTCTCTTTTGTCCTGTAGGGCCAGATGACTTTCTATTCCTCATTAACTGTATGTCTTATTTCCTAGTAGCAACAACATTACTAAACAGTTGTTCCTAAAACTTTGAGTTCCAAATTCTCCCCATCCCTCCCTCCCCACCCATTCCCTTTGGGAAGGCAGGCAATTCAATATAGGCCCTATCTGTGTAGTTTTGCAAATGACTTCCATAATAGTCATGTTGTGTAAGACTAACTGTATTACTCTCCATCCTATCCTGCCCCTCATTGTTTCTATTCTGTCTTTTGATCCTGTCCTTCCCCGAGTGTTGACTCCAAATTGCTCCCTCCTCCCATTGCCCTTCCTTCCATCATCCCCCCACCTTGCTTATCTCCTTCTCCCCCACTTTCCTGTACTGTAAGATAGGTTTTCATACCAAAATGAGTGTGCATTTTATTCCTTCCTTTAGTCAAATGTGATGAGGGTAAACTTCTTGTTTTTTTTCTCAGCTCTCCTCTTTTTCCCTCCACTAAAAAGTCTCCTGCTTGCCTCTTAAATGATATATAATTTACCCCATTCCATTTCACCCTCTTTCCTCCCCCTACCTTTCTCTCTCACCATTTACCTTAATTTCTTTTAAGATATGGTCCCATCCTATTCAATTCAATCTGTGCTCTCTGTCTCTGTATGTGCGTGCATGTGTGTATGTGTGTGTGTGCATGCACGCGTGTACGTGTGTGTGTATGTGTGTGTGTGATCCCACCAACTACCCAGATACTGAAAAGTTTTAAGAGTTACAAATATTGTCTTTCCATGTAGGAATGTAAACAGTTCACTTTTGGTAAGTCCCTTATTTTTTTTTTTATGTTTTTTTATATTTTATTTTTTTAATGTTTTACAATCATTTCCTTAAAGTTAAGATTTTATCCCCCCCACCCTTCCCCCAATAACCCCCTCCCTCCCCATGACAGCATACAATTCTGTTTAGGTTCTACATATACTTTCCTATTGAGCACATTTTCACTATATTCATGCTATGTAGTCGAACTAAAATAAATAGAAGAAATCATATAACAAATCAACACATAATACAGTGAAACCCACCCACACACAAACATGATCTGCTACATTCTGCAAGTGACTTCCACATTTCTTTCTCTGAGTGTGGAAGGCATTTTGCCTTAGAAGACCGACATTAGGATTTTTTTTTTCTCAGTAAGTTCTTGTGTTATTACAAAGTTCCAAGTCTACCAGAAAAAACTCTCGCACACTGTGGTCGTTGCTGTGCACAAAGTTCTCCTGGTTCTGCTCCTTTCGCTCAGCATCAGATCATATAAGTCCTTCCAGGCCTCCTTGAAGGCTTCTTGTTCATCATTTCTTATGGCACAATAGTACTCCATTACATTCATATACCATAATTTATTCAGCCATTCCCCAATTGATGGGCATCCCCTTGACTTCCAGTTTTTGGCTACCACAAAGAGTGCTGCTATAAATATTTTTGTACACGTGGGACCCTTTCCCGTTTTTATAATCTCTTGGGGATACAATCCTAGTAGCGATATTTCTGGGTCAAAGGGTATGCACATTTTTGTAGCCCTTTGGGCATAGTTCCAAACCATTCTCCAGAAGGGTTGGATGATCTCACAGCTCCACCAACAATGAATTAGTGTTCCAACTCTCCCACATCCTCTCCAGCATTTATCATTTTCTTGTTCTGTCATGTTTGCCAATCTTACAGGTGTGATGTGGTACCTCAGAGTTGTTTTGATTTGCATCTCTCTAATCAATAGTGATTTAGAGCACTTTTTCATATGATTATAGATATTTTTGATTTCTTCCCCTGAAAATTGCTTGTTCATATCCTTTGACCATTTATCAATTGGGGAATGACTTGGATGGTTATATATTTGAGTCAGTTCTCTATATATTCTAGAAATGAGGCCTTTATCCCCGAGCTTAGCTGTAAAAATTTTTTCCCAATTTACTACATCCCTCTGAATTTTGGTTGCATTGGGTTTGGTTGTGCAAAAACTTTTCAGTTTAAAGTAATCAAAATTATCCATCTTGCATTTCATAATGCTTTCTATCGTTTCTTTAGAAAAAAATTCTTCCCCTCTCCATAAATCTGATAAATACACTATACCTTGCTTCTCCAGTTTATTCATGGTATCAATCTTTATACCTAAATCATGTACCCATTTGGACTTTATTCTTGTGTACGGTGTCAGGCATGGGTCTATGCCTCATTTCCGCCACACAGTTAACCAGTTTTCCCAGCAATTTTTGTCGAACAATGAGTTCTTATCCCAGAAGCTGGGATCTTTGGGTTTATCAAACAGGAGGTTGCTATATTCCTTGCCAACTGTGTCTTGAGTGCCAAGCCTATTCCATTTGTCTACCCCTCTGTTTCTTAGCCAATACCAAGTGGTTTTGATAATTGCTGCTTTATAATACAATTTGAGGTCTGGTAGCGCTAGGCCACCTTCCCAAGCATTTCTTTTCATTAGTCCCTTTGATATTCTGGACCTTTTGTTTTTCCAAATGAATTTTGATATTATTTTATCCAGCTCTAGAAAATAATTATCTGATAGTTTAATTGGTATGGCACTAAATAAGTAGATTAATTTAGGTAGAATTGTCATTTTTATTATATTAGCTCAGCCTACCCATGAACAACTGATGTTTTTCCACTTACTTAAATCTGACTTTATTTGTGCAAAAAGTGTCTTGTAATTGTGTTCATATAATCCCTGGGTTTGTTTTGGCAAGTAAACTCCTAAGTATTTTATAGTGTCTACTCTAGCTTTAAATGGGATTTCTCTTTCTATCTCTTGGTGTTGGACTTGTTGCTAATATATAGGAATGCAGAAGATTTGTGTGGGTTTATTTTGTAACCTGCAACTTTGCCAAAGTTGTTTATTATTTCAAGTAGTTTTTTACTTGAATCTCTGGGATTGGTAAGTCCCTTATGACTTCTCTTTGCTGTTTACTATTTCATGCTTCTTCTCATTCTTGTGTTTGAAAGTCAAATTTTCTTTTCAGCTCTGGTCTTTTCATCAAGAATGCTTGAAAGTCCTCTGTTTCATTGAAAGACCATATTTTTCCCTGAAATATTATACTCAGTTTTGCTGGGTAGGTGATTCTTGGTTTGAGTCCTAGTTCCTTTGACTTCTGGAATATCCTATTCCACGCCCTTCTATCCCTTAATGTAGAAGCTGCTAGATCTTGAGTTATCCTGATTTTATTTCCACAATACTGGAATTGTTTCTTTCTAGCTGCTTGCAAGATTTTCTCCTTGACCTGGTAGTTCTGGAATTTGGCCACAACGTTCCTATGAGTTTCTCTTTTTGGATCTCTTTCAGGTGGTGATCGATGGATTCTTTCAATACTTATTTTGCCCTCTGGTTGTAGAATGTCAGGGCAGTTTTCCTTGATAATTTCATGGAAGATAATGTCTAGGCTCTTTTTTTGATCATGACTTTCAGGTAGTCCCATAATTTTTAAATTGTCTCTCCTGGATCTATTTTCCAGGTCAGTTGTTTTTCCCATGAGATATTTCACATTCTCTTCCATTTTTTCGTTCTTTTGGTTTTGTTTGGTGATTTCTTGGTTTCTCGTAAAGTCATTAGATTCCATCTGTTCCATTCTAATTTTGAGAGAACTATTCTCTTCAGTGAACTTTTGAACCTCTTTTTCCATTTGGCTAATTCTGCTTTAGAAAGCATTCTTCTCCTCATTGGCTTTTTGAACTTCTTTTGCCAATTGAGTGAGCCTATTTTTCAAGGTGTTATTTTCTTCAGCACTTTTTGGGTCTCATTTACCAAGGTATTGACCCGTTTTTCATACTTTTCTTGCATCTCTCTCATTTCTCTTCCCAGTTTTTCCTCCACCTGTCTAACTTGCTTTTCAGAATCCTTTTTGAGCTCTTCCAAGGCCTGAGCCCACCGGACATCCCCCTGGGATGTCTGGGATACAGAGGCCCCGCCCTCCACATCTTTCCCTGATGGTAAGACTATTTTCTCGTCATCAGAATTGAAAGGTGGGAACATTTGCACCTGCTCAAAGAAGCTCTCTATAGTCTTATTTTTCTTCCCTTTTCTGGGCATTTTCCCAGCCAGTTACTTGACTTCTGAGATTCCTGTCCACCCCTGCCTAGATCCGCCCAGCTAGTGCTTGGAGTCTGAGATTCAAATGGGCTTTCCGCGGCAGGCGTGGCTGCTATTCAATGTGAGCTTAAGTTCTGGTGCTTGGGTGGGGGCAGGGCTGCCTCCCAGGCTCAGTTTCCTCAGGGGCTTTATGCAGAGACCTTCAGTAATGGAGCGGGTGGGGGTAGGGCCCTCTCCCAGGCTCAGTTCCCTCAGGGGGTTTATGCAGAGACCTGAACTTCTGCCTGCTGCTTGGGGAGTCCTGGGGGCCTCCGCCACTGCCGCCTCTGGCTCCCTCCGTGCTCCCTCCACCGCTGCCTCCTGAGGGGGCCTGAGTCACGGAGACACCCCACTCCCCTCTCGGCCAGCCCAGACGTCTCTCTCACTGACCTGTAGCGTCTGTGGGTGGAAGGACCTTCCTGGCTGCCAGAGATTCCGTCCCTGAAGCCTGCTCAGATCTGCTCCTCTGGGGCCGCAGCCAAGGCAGCTCAGGGGTGGACTCCGCTTTCCGGGGCACGACGGACCCCTGGGGACCGCTCTCCAGGGCTCTCTGGGAGGAAAATCTTTTCCACTGTGTTTCTGCACGCCTTGCAGTGCTCCAGAATTTGTGGGGAGTTCTTCTTGCAGGAAATATATGGGCTGTGTGTTCGGAGCTAGCATACATGAGTCTGCTCCGCCATCTTGGGTCCACCCCCTGGGGGAAAGTTAATGAGTTCAGTTTTGAACATGTTAAGTTTAAGATGTGCATGGGATCTCCAGTTTGAGATGTTCAAGAGGTGGTTGATATATTGAGCTCAAGAAAGGGGCTGGGGCTGGGACTGGATATGGAATCTGGGAATTGTCTACAGAGAGGATAACTGAACCTATAGAAATCAGTGAGATCACAAGCAAAATAAATAGAACAGATGAGCTACATGTGACCCATGCAAGCCTTAATACTCTAGAATGTGACCTGGATCAGATTAAAATGCAAGTGGAAAATATTTAATAAAATAAATAAAGTACAATAAAACATAGATAATATTACATTTTAAAGCTAAATTAGTACATGGCCCGCAGGAATCTGTATTTATGGGTTAGTTTCTATATGGGTTTGACACCACTGGTATAGATGAAATCAGTCAGTTATTAATCAGTAGTATTAAGTTCCTACTCTGTGCCAGGCATTACCTAAGTGCTGTGGATACAAAAGAAAGGCAACCCCCCCCCCGAACCTCCAACAACAAATAAACCTAAGAAGCAGTCCTTGTCTTACAGAGCTTACAGTCTAATGGAGGAGGAAATATGCACACCAACATGTACAAAAAAACTCTAAAAGGGATGAATAGGAAATAGTCAGTTGGGGGAAGGCACTAGAAATAAGTGGGATTGGGAAAGGCTTCCTGTAGAAGGTAGGATTTTATCTGGGATTCAGAAGAATCCAGGAAAACCAGGAGACAGAGAGGAGGGACCTATACAGAGCCTTAGGGGATAAGCATAGTCAGTGGGCATGACTTGCATGAAAAATAAGCAAAGGAACTGAGAAGTGTCCATTAGATAGATAGGAGGAGAGCCAGGAGAGAGCAGTTTCACAATAACCTAGAGAGGAGAGTATCAAGGAGAAGATGGTGGTCAACAGTGTTAAAGGTTGCAGAGAGGTCAAGGAGAAAGCTTATTGAATTGGACAATCAAGAGATCACCAATAGGTGATCCATCAGCTTTGGAGAGAGTTGTTTCTTGTTAAATGATGATTAGCCAGATTGCAAGTGAGAGTTTCAGAAGTGGAGACACTCATTGCAGATGGCTTCCCCAACTGGTTTAACTAATAAGGGGAAGAGGGCTAAGGGATGATAGCTAGTGGAGATGGCTACATTAAGTGATTTTTTTAAGGGTTGGGGAGATATGAGTGTGTCCATAGTCATCCTATAGATGGGGAGAGATTGATGATGAGACTGAGTGATAAAGGGAGCAATCTACAAAGATGGGATTGGATGTGATCAAAGGTTCACATAAAGGACCTTGCTTTGGCAAACAGTGGGGTCAACTCCCAAGTAAAATAAAGGTGAAAGAATAAATAGCAAGAAAAGACATTTGAGTGATGTGAAATGAGGAGTGTAACAGGGAATGATCTCTATTTTTGAGTGTGGTATGAATCAAGGTCTTCAGCTGAATTGGGGGAGGGTTGTCATGGGAGGTTCAAGGAGGGATGACCAAGTTTAGAATAGGTGCTGTGATCTGGAGAGCAAAGGGGTTATCTTGTTGCAGTGAAGGCCTAGTTGAGATTTTATAACATAAACTTGTAGTGTGTCCCAGTCATTATGGTTTCGTGAATATTTTTCTACTCCTTTCAGCAGTTGTGAATAGGAGTGAAGGCAGCAGATGGTGGGAATAATCCGAGGCGGGGGATTGGTAAGAACATGATCAGTAATAGAGCAAGGGGACAAGGGATTCTGTTTTAGAGGATACTGTGGGGTTGAACTGTCTCACCAAGGAGTTGGGGTAAAGAAGCGGGGAGAGGGCAGGAGTGATGATCTGAGAAAGAAAGATGGAGGGTATGGAGGTCATGGTGAGGACAAGGAATAGGGTTGGGGTGGTAAGGAAAAGGGAAAGACAAAAGGATAAAAGATTAAGGTCAGGAAATGTTCATGAAGATAGGAGTGTGACACTTGTCGATGATGACAAGATCAAGTTTATGACCATTTCTGTGTGTGGTTGAGGTGAGGTAGAGAAATCTGTCATGGGACTTGAATAGAATGAAGAACTGGGAAGCTAGGATGTCTAAGGAAATATCAAGAAAGGATGTCCCAAAAGTCTGAGTGCAATTTAAAGCTCTAATGTCTTAATGAACACTCTGTATGAATGCTGAAGTCCTTCCATGTGAGGGAAGGAGAAGGGGTAGACAGAAGAACTCTGAACTAGGCATTGAGCCCATTGAGAAAAGAAGGAAGGAAAGAAGGAAGGAAGGAAGGAGAAGGAGGGAGGAGAGGAAGGAGAATGTTTTAGAGGTCAGTATATGACAGCCACCAGGGTCTGAGGTGGGGGACTCAGTCACCTTGAGACTTCTGATCCAGTGATGTCAAACTCACATAGAAACAAGAGTCACTAAACTATATATAAGGATTCCTAAGGGTGCATATTGACTTAGAAGACCAGAGGTTTATACTATCTATGTTTTATTTCTTTTATTAAATATTTCCCAATTACATTTTAATAAAGAGCATTGTGCGTCATGCGTCCAAAGGGCCAAATGTTTGACCCTTCTCCTGTTGACCACACCCTGTACGTTGTTCATCCACCTGCTGGCCAAAGTCAACTGGTCATCTACTGGCAATGAGCTTACATCCTAGTTGGGGGATCCTATATTCTCAGAGGCCATCTAGTCCAATTCCTTATTTACAGATAAGAAAACTAAGTCCTACGGAGATTATGTGACTTGACTAAAGTCACACAGGTAGAAAGAGAGATAAGATTTGAACCCAGGACCTCTGACTACAAATTTAGTTTGACATAGTTTTTTTTTTCTTTCCAGTATAGCTTGTTGACTTTTTGATCTGAAGGTCCATGGGACCTGGAACCAATGTAGGCTTCTCTGACTCCTTGGAAACAGGACTTACCCAGAAACAGTTCAGACACAGGGAAGCCACATTAGAGAAGAGGTGAAAAAGCAGGAGATACATCTGTCCCCTTCTGTTTATCTTTCCCTTCTTCAAGGTAGGAAAGAGTGATGAGCAAAATCTCACTTTCCTTTACTCACAACTGTCCTCCACAGTATTTTCTTGACCTGCTATGTGAAATGAAGACACCATGCCTCTAAAATGGAGCCTAGAAAAGATGGTTACTACAGTCTCAGCCTGCCTCAGAGTCTGAGGTTCCAAGCTCTAAGAGAAGAGGCTGGATGTAGAAAGTAAAGGGAGGAGGCCAGGTACAGTGAAAACCAACTTAGGGAGAAGAAAGGGAGCGCCACCTTGAAGGAAATGGCACATTCATGGAGAAGGCAGAAAGCACCTTAATGATCAGCATTTGAGTGTGGAAGTCACAAATCTAACAATTAGCACTAAAAATAAACAATAAAGAGAGGCAGTGAGTAAGAGGCAAACAGTAAGTTTATTCATTTGTGTGAGCAGGACTCAAGGAGACAGCGTGGGAGCACCTGTCAGTTAGCTAGAGGCCAGCAATGTGTATACATCCTGAGGACTCCGTGCCCCTATTCCTGGGAGCAAATTTCAGGTCAGGATAATAAGGGAAACAATGTGAGGGAAAGTTTAGTGACTGTTCAGACCTTCCACTTTTCTCCTACTCCAGACTTGGATTAGCATTGTCAACAGGACCTCTTGGGGGAGTTACTTCATTTCTCTTGAGAACACTGTCCAAGGGTTGAGATGTCCTACTGGTGAGTGACTGAGTACAACTCACCTCCTCCACTATAGTGGCCCTAGACCATTAGACCCTGAGACCATTCTAGGAATGCCTTCTTCCCTCCCCAACTGGGCCATTCAACTCCATGGCAGTCACACCTTGGTGGACAGAAACACATCAAAGATATTAAAGGATGTGCTTTAGAATCAGGACCAGCATTAGGGAGCATCAGGTCTCAGTAGGACCAAGAGGGGTGGCTAAAAGAGGGCTCCAGCTTGTCTCACCCACTGTAGCTATGTGGCCCTAGACAATGTCCCACAACCCATTAGCCACCTCCCCCCAGAATGTTGCTATCTTCCCTGCTGCCCCATTTAGCACCTCCTCCCTCCACTGATGTTCCTGGAACAGTAATCAAATCAGTACTACCATTAAGTTTACAAGGAACAAGACAATTGACTCTCCCCTGGCTCTACTTGCCATTCCTGCAGTGGAGGCAATGGAACATGTACTGACTCTGGAGGTAGAGGGCCTGAGTTCCAGACCTACCTCTGACACTTGACCTTTGTCTCCTTAGGCAAGTCACTTAACCTTTTATCTGTAAAATGAAGAGGTTGTTCTCAATCAGGGCTTCTTAAACTTTTTCCACTCATGATCCTTTCAGCACTTCTTAAACTGTGGGTCAGGACCACCTATGGATCTTTAGTTTACTTACCTATAAAATGAGTAGACTGGACTAGAACCCAGAGGTCACCCTCAGCTCAAAGACCTATGGTTCTATTAATAATTAAGAACTTTTAAGTGAGAATTGATTGTGAGGAGGGATGGAACTTTCATAAGAGGGTCTGACTTTCATCACTATTCTGGCCTTTCTCAACTTACTGATTGGGAACCAACCCTATGATTGATTTCTGCCCTCTTTTAGCCACCGTTCTTGGTACTGTTGAGACCTGAGTTCCTTGTTGCTGTCCCTGGTTCTAAAGCACGTCCTTTAATATCTTTGATGTGTACCTATCCACCAAGATGTGGCTGCCATGGAATTGAGTGACCCAGTTGGGAAGGGAAAAGACATCTACACAAGCCAGCTGGTCGACCTGTAGTTTGGTAGTATTCTGCAGGAACCATTCAGTTCAACCAATGGAGACCATAGCATCAGACTTAGAATCTGAAGGGATGGAAAGGACCAGGTAGTTCATCACCCTCATTTAGCAAATGAGGAAACTGAAGCCCGGAGAGAATAAATGAGTTTCAAAGACCATATATTTCTGAGCAACATATCTATTGAATAAACAACGTTTATAATTTATCTTCTAGTAACACCAAAATAGAAATTTAATTACTTCCTGACCACCTACTTATTTTGATTGGCTTTAGAGAGCAGAATTAGGAACAATGGATGGAAGTTGGAGTCGAATTTAGAAAGGAGTGTGCTAGTAGATGTTTAACAACCACCTCTCTAAAAAAAATTCATAACACACTTTTAATTTTAATCTGCATCATTAACATTCACTTCTTAGGTCTAGATAATCAGTCAAAAAATAAATCAAGTGCTCATTTTCAGCCTTTGTCAATTTCTGGGGTGTAATTGCTTATACTAAAAATTTAACAATGGGTTCTCACTTGAGGACACCCCCCAATTTAGATTTTATATAAGAAAAATTTAGCCCTGGAAGCCTAAAGTCAGAGATTGGATGAACTTTTGGCAATTGTATGTAGGGGGCAGTCCTGTTCAGAGTTATTTCTTAAAAATATTTGAAGGGGTTTGGGGGAGAGCTCAGGTGAGTCCCTACCTTGACTCTACCATCCTATTCTGATGGGAGACCACCAGATCCTCTGAGGCGCCTTCCACCTCTGAGATGCTCTAACTCCATGAAGAGGTAGAAGTACAGAACCAGAATAGCTCCTGCCTTCAAGATACAGTTAAGTTATGGTGTGAATGGAAAATTCATTCATTTAAAATAATTCTTAAAATTTTTGCATAGGGAAAATTAGAGTCAGTAGAATTAGGCTGGAGTGAGTAAAAATGAAGGTTTCAGAGTACTGTACGTGTCTTTTCTGGTCTTTTACTAACATTTTGGAACAAAAACTGAAGGCAAATTTAAATTCTGGGGTCACAAGCACAGTAAACTGGCCCTTCTTCCTTTAAATTGCAAAATTAAGTGGTTTCTTGGGGGGGGGTGGGGCAAGAGCTTGGCTTTTCTTGCCGATTTCTCCCATCCATTCTCTTCGTATCCCGGAGTCTACTACAGTCTGCTCTAAGCAGTCTAGTGACGCTAACTGCTAAATTTTGGATGTGAGCAGTTCTACCTCAGAAATGGGTAATTTCTACAAATTATTGCTTGGCTTATTGTTTTGTTGATTTTCTAGATTTCGAATAGTTTTAGTAATACAGATTAAAATGAAAAGAATGTACATACACCCCCTCTTGCCCATGAGAGCCCAGTTGTTAAAGTCGCCTGCACGCCTCTGTATTGCTCCGTAAACATACTGCTTGAGCTCAGCAAGAGGACAGAAGAAGGCCCAAGGAATGGGGTCCTCACCAGGCTGGAGGCTAAGAGTCATAATGATTTGATGTTTACAGAGTGCTTTATATCCAGGGTCTCGTTTGGGTCTCATTGCTCCCCTGCTTAGATTTCTGCGTGGTGATTGGGTTGAATTTATATTGTAGTCATCATGAATTCCTGAATTTCAGGGAATGTTGATATTTTCAAAGTTAACCAAAAACTACGTATGAGTCATTTCCTTAGGTAGTTGGAATTCTCTTGCTTAATGGGCCAGGGATATTCTTTGTATTCTGCCAGTCAGAGCCTGTCTACAGAATGCTATTTGGTCCTAGGTGCCACAGTTAACAAGCATTTATTAAATGCTTACAATGTGCCAGAAACTGTTGAAGCACACACATACAAGAAAACCAAAGACTCCCTGACCTTGAAGTGCTTATATTCCACTGGGGGAAGATGATATGTGAAAAGGGAGCTGAAAAGTAGAAGCAGGGGAAGGGAGGAGGCATACTGTGGCAAGGTGGCTAAGTGGGAAGAATGAGGATGGTTGGTCTGAACCCTTCCCCAAGATGGAGGTTCTGGAAGAAATTCATGAGAGGGAGAAGGACTTGGAAGGGGCAGAGTGAGGAGGCAACTGAAGTGGGCAACCAGATGGTGAAGGACATGGAGTCCGTGACTCATGATGATTGGTCAAAAGAATTGGGAATGCTCAGTCTAGGGAAGACTTGGTGGTGGCATGTGCGCACACACACATGCACATATACATACAGACAGACTCACACATGCACACATATACATACACACAAACACAAATGCACACAGAATACACATACATGCACACACATACACACATGTACACACACACTCTAGCTATCATGTGGAAGAGGGATCAGTTGTTTTATTTGGTTCCAGAAAAAAGAACTGGAAGCTGCAGACAGGATGATTGAGGCTTCTTATAAAGACAAAACACTCTAGTTATCAGATATCTGTAAAAGGAGACTACACTGCCTTGAGTGGTGGTGGGTTCTCCCCCACTGGAGATCTCCAAGCTAAGAATTTGTCAGGTATATCATAGGAGGAAGTCCCTCTTGGTGACAGGCTAGTTTAAACAAACTAACTTTTAAGTTCCTCTGAACATGAATTCTGGCTTGTCCATTACTGGCTACCGAAAGGAAAACTCAGAAAAATGGAAAGCTTTTGCTGAACCACAAAAAAACTAGCACTGACCTAGAGCTTTGCCATGGACTTCCCCCTCTGAAAAAAGAGTGATGAATGCTGATTAGAAGACCTAGATAATGGAAAAAAGGTGCTGGAGTCAGGGCCCTGTTTGCCCAAAAAGCCTGGAGTTTTTATCAACATCAACTTGAGAGTGTGGGCTAAAGCAATGGAGAAACATGCCCGAGACTTGGCCTTCCCACCTTGATTCAAATGACTGTATTTATTACTTTCCATATCTTAGTGAGGGAAAAACTGAAAGGCATTGCATGTACATCACAGCCTCCTCAGTCATACCTTCCATAAGCAAAACTGAAAATGAACAAGCAATTTGTTTTTCCACAGTCAGAATTTTAAAAAAAGAACGAAGGAAACCAAGTTTCATGGCATTAAGACTGAAATCGATTGGCAAAGGCATTCAAAGTAAAGAAAATAACATTCTTCCTTAAATCACAAACTGTTGAAAACAGAGAAAGGTGTTTTAGACAGACCAGGAATCCCCTTCCACCCACTCCACAGCAATCTGCTTTCCCTGGTAAGCGCCTATATTAGTCATACTCTAAGATTACTATATATGTTGCCTTCACACACACACACACACACACACACACACACACACACTCACACACACACACCTGTGAAAAGATTTGGATTATATTTTCCAGAGGGTCCTTCATCTAGATTTTCTCATATCATTTTTAGAACCTCTCATGGCAAAGAGTCCTCACAACCCAGGAAAACTTTCAAAAGTTCCGATCTGAAAGGACTCAAACTCATCTTTTCCTCTTGAATTGACCTTTTGAGTAAGGTGCTATCTCTCTCCTGAGGAAATTGGAGGTCAGATCCAGAAAGAAGCCTGGCATTCTTACAGATATTCACTCCCATTGCGTCCCCACCAACAGGGAGATGCACTTATTGGCAGTGTTCATTTATATACTACATTCACTTGCTCCAAGGGCTCTAATAGTGGAAACCACATTTTTTCAAGGGACCTAACTATATATGGCCTTGTACTGAGGATGCTCGTGTAGGTGTCCGAATGAATCAGAGTGAATGAGGTCAGCCAACATCCCTTGGAGTCCACCTTTGAGATAGCCATGTTCTGCAAGGATGGCTTTGTTTTTCTTTTATCCCTGTCACCTAGCACAGTACCTATGGCACACAGTGAGTGATTAATAAATAATCATTGACTGATTTCAGGTGAATATGTGGAATATCTAAAGGTAAAGTGATATGTAAATTAATAATTTGGAACTAAAGCATTTTATGTAGGTGGATGGGTTCTCAGGGTTCCAGATAGATGACACCATCAAGAAACACTGATTTTAAAACTATTTGCAGGTGGAAATGGAAAGAGTACTGGCTCAAGTCCTTTCTCTGTGTGACCTCTTGGGCAAGTCACTTAATTTCTTTGGATCTCAGTTTCCTCATCTATAAAACGGGGGAGTTGGGATAGATAGTTTCTGAGTCAGTCAATAAATATTTTTAAGCCCCTCCTTTGTGCCAGGCACAGTGCTAAGCATGAAGGCTACAAAGAAGGGCAAAAGACATTTTCTGCCCTCAAGGAGCTCATTGTCTAACAGGGAGAAAACATGTAAATGATTATGTTTAAATGAGCAGGATAAATTGGGGGAAAACAATGGAAGGAAGGCACTGGAATTAAGAGGAGTTGAAAAAGACTTCTTTTAGAAGGTGGAAGGGGTGGAGCCAAGATGGTGGAGTAGAACAGCAATCCTGATGAACTCTCCCAACATTCCCCTCCAAAAACCTTGAAAATAGCACATCAAATTGAATTCTGGAGTGACAGAGCCAGCAAAAGATCAGAGGAAGACATTTTCCAGCATAAGGCAACTCAGGAGATTGACAAGTGAGGTCTTTGGTATTGATCCAGAGCTCATGTAATAATTGACCAAAAGTGTGCCTTGGAGGCTGTGATAGCAGCAGCAGCTTTAAGAACTCTCAGGTTAGAGGCAGGAAGAAGGGTCAGTTAAATGGTCAGAAATTACAGGGGACCCTTTGCTAGCCCTAGATGCAACATCTGGTACAGATTGGTAATTCTGTCGCCTACATGTAACTCTGGGTCACAGTTCCAGAACCAAGAGGAGCACTAGTGCTTATGGCTGCATAAGAGTAGGGGCCCTTCCTGAGTAAAGACAAGAGCCCAGACCAGGAAAGCAGTGACCACACTTCTCATCAGATCATACTGCCTTGGAAGCACTGAAAACTTCCAGACCTTCAGAACTAGCTCTAAGAACAGTCACACACAAAAGCCTGAAGTTTGGGACAATTCTTCCTTCCCCTAGGTGAACAGAGACCAACTTTAGCATAAAGTTCAAAGGCAAGGAATAGGCTAGAAAAAATGAGCAGACAACAGAAAAAGGATCTGACCATAAAAATCTACTTTGGTGACAGGGAAGATAAAGACATAAAATCAGAAGAAGACGGCAATGTTTAAACAATTACAAGCAAAGCCTTAGAGAAAAATGCAAGTTGGTAACAAGTCCAACAAAAAGAAGAGCCAAAGATATGAGTGATGGAGGAAAAATTAAGAAAAGAAATAAGAGTGATACAAGAAAATTATGAAAAGAGATGAATTTTACCTGGGATTTGAAGGAAGTCAAGAAGCAGAGACAAAGAGGAAGAGTATTCCAGGCGTGGGGAACAACCAGTGAACATGGCCAGAGCCAAGAGATAAAGTGTCAAAGAGTATGTGGAAGTGTATAAAATATAAGGCTGAAAGGATGAGGGAGGCTATGAAGAGTTTGGAATGCTAGAGAATTTTATATTTGTTTTGAGACGTGATAGGGAACTAACTATTGGAAGGGATAGATGGGCCAAGGAAAGGGGGAGACATAGGCATTTAAAGAGAGCAGTGAAGCAGTTAGTAGAAAAGGAGAGATCGAAGATAGGTAAGAAGGAGATTCTAAGTAAGAAATAGCAGGGGCATTCTGCAGGAGGAGGTGGGATAGAGTGGAATTGCTCCTGCAGATAGTTTTATTATAAATGAAGGGGTACAGAAAGGACTTACCTTCAGTCACCTAGAGAGTCAAGGCATGTCCCCTCTTCTCCTACCAAGTGGGCTACTTAAGTCTCCATGACTTAAAATACAGCCCTGGATGAGCCTCCAACAGGGGGTTGAGGGCATAGACCAAAGTTTGCTTCTCCCCAACATTCTCCACCCTCAACTTTCTGTTGTGCATCTCATCATGTGATGGTGAAAACTCTTCATGGACCCTGCTCACTGACTTCCAGAACTATACTTCCTGGAACTCCACTCCTGACACCTCGGCCCTTCCCAGCTCATGTCCCATAACTGCTTCCATAGCTGCTTCCCGTAGCTCAGTTCCTTTGCTGGTTCCTGCAGTCTGTCCTCTTTCTGGTAGAGTCTGCTTGTCGCCTTGCCTGGGGGACTAGCTATTAGTACATGGACTGTATGGAAGAGCCATTTGGTTGTCTCATTCAGAGATGTGACGTCTCCAAAATACAGCTGCAGGCTAGGATGGGGGTGTTTTGGGAAGTATTCTTTGTACACCAAAGTTTCATTTTAAGCCTGGTTCATTAGATTGAGGGCATGGGAGAATTTTAGAGGTACTGTAAGTTTGAGAAGAGACAGAATCATAGATTTAGAACTGAAAAGGAGTTTAGATGACATCTCATCCACTTCATTTTGCAGAGACCCACAGATAACCTGTCACCCTCTAGCTAAGAATGGTTTTTACATTTTTAAATAAAGTTTTATTTTGTTTAAAAATATAAAAAAAAACATTCTTAGCTTGTAGGTTGTACAAAAATAGATGGCTGGCCCGAGTTGACCTGTAGGTCAGAGTTTGTTGACCCTCTACTATAATGGAGGGAGAAATCTTACAGCAGGTGAGAAGCTGAGTCGGTGTCCCAAAGACCATGGGACTATGTTGCTAAGGAGAATTTGTGTACCTGACGGAGTTCCTGCTGGGATATTGGAGAAAAAAATTTGAGGGCATTCTGTGTTGAGAGACCTTTGCAGGTTCCTTTCCAACAGCATGTCTTGAGGATGCTCTTGGTTTTGTAGATCAAGCAGACACAGTTGTCATGGAGTCACCTTGGCTCCCCCTGAGACTCTTGGTGAAGAGACTGGCATTGGTGTGGGTTGACCAGTGATGCAATTCTTCCTATTTCTCAAGACTTTTATTTTCATTTTTCCTGTACTTGTAGCAGCTCACAATTATGTGACTCTTAAAAGTAAATGAAATGCTTTCCTCCCAGTTTTTTTTTTTCAAGGTGGCAAAGGTTTATTGTAATGCCAATATGGAGAGCAGAGCTCCTTGGGAAACTTGCTTTCCCTAAGGATCTTTTTTTTTTTTTTAATTTTTTTAATATAAATTTATTTATTTAACTTTTTACATTCATTTTCACAAAATTTTGGGTTCCAAATTTTCTCCCCATTTTCCCCTCCCCCCACCGCAATACACCAAACATTCTAATTTCCCCTATCACCAATCTGCTGTCTCTTCTATCATCCCTTCCTTCTCTTGTCCGCATCTTCTCTTTTGTCTTGTAGGGCCAGATAACTTTCTATTCCCCACTGCCTGTATTTCTTATTTCCTAGTAGCAAGAACAATACTCAACAGTTATTCCTAAAACTTTGAGTTCCAACTTCTCCCCATCCCTCCCTCCCCACCCATTCCCTTTGGGAAGGCAGGCAATTCAATATAGGCCATATCTGTGTAGTTTTGCAAATGACTTCGATAATAGTCGTGTTGTATAAGACTAACCATATTTCCCTCCATCCTATCCTGCCCCTCATTGTTTCTATTCTCTCTTTTGATCCTGTCCCTCCCCAAGAGTGCTGACTTCAATTTGCTCCCTCCTCCCATTGCCCTCCCTTCCATCACCCCCCCACCCTGCTTATCCCCTTCTCCCCCACTTTCCTGTATTGTAAGATAGGTTTTCATACCAAAATGAGTGTGCATTCTATTCCTTCCTTTAGTCGAATATGATGAGAGCAAACTTCATGTTTTTCTCTCAGCTCTCTTCTTTTTCCCTCCACTAAAAAGTCTCCTGCTTGCCTCTTGAATGAGAGATAATTTACCCCATTCCATTTCACCCTCTCTCCTCCCAATATATTTCTCTCTCACCGTTTACCTTAATTTTTTTAAGATATGATCCCATCCTAGTCAGTTCACTCTGTGCTCTGTCTCTGTGTGTGCGTGCATGTGTGAATGTGTGTGTGCGTGCGCATGTGCGTGTGTGTGTATGTGTGTGTGTGTGTGTGTGTGTGTAATCCCACCAACTACCCAGATACTGAAAAGTTTCAAGAGTTACAAATACTGTCTTTCCATGCAGGAATGTAAACAGTTCAACTTTGGTAAGTCCCTTATGACTTCTCTTTGCTGTTTACTTTTTCATACTTCTTCTCATTCTTGTGTTTGAAAGTCAAATTTTCTTTTCAGCTCTGGTCTTTTCATCAAGAATGCTTGAAAGTCCTCTATTTCATTGAAAGACCATATTTTCCCCTGAAGTATTATACTCAGTTTTGCTGGGTAGGTGATTCTTGGTTTTTGTCCTAGTTCCTTTGACTTCTGGAATATCCTATTCCAGGCCCTTCGATCCCTTAATGTAGAAGCTGCTAGATCTTGTGTTATCCTGATTGTATTTCCATAATACTGGAATTGTTTCTTTCTAGCTGCTTGCAATATTTTCTCCTTGACCTGGGAATTCTGGAATTTGGCCACAATGTTCCTAGGAGTTTCTCTTTTTGGATCTCTTTCAGGTGGTGATCGATGGATTCCTTGAATACTTATTTTGCCCTCTGGTTCTAGAATCTCAGGGCAGCTTTCCTTGATAATTTCCTGAAAGATGATGTCTAGGCTCTTTTTTTGATCATGGCTTTCAGGTATAATTTTTAAATTGTCTCTCCTGGATCTATTTTGCAGGTCAGTTGTTTTTCCCATGAGATATTTCACATTCTCTTCCATTTTTTCATTCTTTTGGTTTTGTTTTGTGATATCTTGGTTTCTCAGAAAGTCATTAGCCTCCATCTGTTCCATTCTAATTTTGAAAGAACTATTTTCTTTAGTGAGGTTTTGAACCTCTTTTTCCATTTGGCTAATTCTGCTTTTGAAAGTATTCTTCTCCTCATTGGCTTTTTGAACCTCTCCTGCCAATTGAGTAAGCCTATTTTCAAGGTGTTATTTTCTTCAGCATTTTTTTGGGTCTCCTTTACCAAGGTATTGACCCATTTTTCATGCTTTTCTTGCATCTCTCTCATTTCTCTTCCAAGTTTTTCCTCCACCTGTCTGACTTGATTTTCAAAATCCTTTTTGAGCTCTTTCATGGCCTGAGCCCATTGGATATCTATTTCGGATGTTTGGGATACAGAGGCCTTGACTTCTATGTCTTTCCCTGATGGTAAGCATTGTTCTTCCTCATCAGAAAGGATAGGAGGAGATATCTGTTCACCAAGAAAGTAACCTTCTCTGGTCTTATTTTTCTTCCCTTTTCTGGGCATTTTCCCAGTCAGTTACTTGACTTCTGAGATTCCTCTCCTCCCCCACCTAGATCCACTCAGCTAGTGCTTGGGGTCTGAGATTCAAATGCTGCTCCCCAGCCTCAGGCCTTTCAGCAGTGGGCGGGGCTGCTATTCAGGGTAAGATTAAATTCAGGTTCTCAGGTGGGGGCAGGGCTGCCTCGCAGGGCTCAGTTCCCCCAGGGGGCTTATGTGGAGACCTTCAGTAATGGATCTGAGGTCCTGCCCACTCTGGGAGCTCCTGGCCACCACTGCCTCTGCTGCTTCCTCCCGAGGGGGCCTGAGTTATGGAGACACCCCGCTCCCCTCTCGACCAGCCCAGAAGTCTCTCTCACTGACCTGTGTGCCTGTGGGTGGAGGGACCTTCAGATATTCTGTCCCTGAAGCCTGCTCGGATCTGCTCCTCTCGGTGCCACGTGGCCAAGGCAGGGCTGGGCTCTGCTCCTCTCCTGTGTGCGAAAGACCCCTAGTGTCGATTCTTCAGGGCTCTCTGGAACAGAAATCTCCTCCACTCAGTTGCTGTGTGACTTCCACTGCTCCAGACCCCATTGGGAGTTCTTTTTACAGGAAATTTATGGGCTGTGGGTTCGGAGCTAGCATATGTGAATCTTTCTACTCCGCCATCTTGGCTCCTCCCCTCCTCCCAGTTCTGATCAGCAGCCAGGACACATATACCTTCCCACTTTGCCAATGAGGGAATAATGGTTCAGAAATAATGGCTTAAACAAGGTCACCCTGTTAAAGAGGTGAGCTCAGCCTTGAATTGAGGTTTTCTGATTTCAGTTCCAATGTTCATTCAATTACGATGCCTGTTTTCAAAAAAGCAGTGATCTCACCTTTGCCACTTGGCAAGGAATGATGTGGCTGCTGTGATTGCTGCTGTTAGCTTTAGATTCTTTGAGGGGTTCTGCTGCTCACCTGCAAAGACTTCACTGAGATCTGGGATCTTCTACAGCTCAATTATTACTGTTTTGTTGAAGGCTTTTCTCCCTCCCTCCCTCCTTCCTTCCTTCCTTCCTTCCTTCCTTCCTTCCTTCCTTCCTTCCTTCCTTCCTTCCTTCCTTCCTTCCTTCCTTCCTTCCTTCCTTCCTTCCTTCCTTCCTTCTTCTCTCTTTCTGTTTCTCTGTCTCTCTGTCTCTCTCTCTGTGTCTCTGTCTCTCTCTCTGTGTCTCTCTCTCTCTCTCTGTCTATGTCTCTCTGTCTCTCTCTGTCTGTCTCTCTCTCTCACTCTCTCTCTCTCTCTCTTTCCATATTTTCCCTTTCTGGCCATGTACAAGATACTGTGAATATACTTTCTCACTTTATCTCTTCCTCCAGGCTTCCCTAGCTTCCTTCAAGTTCCAGCTAAAATCCCATCTTCTACAAGAAGCCTTTTTCTGGTTTCCCTTCACGTTGGCGCCTCCCTTCTCAGATTACCTCCAAGTTATAGTACATTATCTTGTTTGCACATAGTTGTTTGTGTCATACGTTCCCAAATTATGTTGTGAGTTCCTTGAATGCAGAGAATGGTTTTGCTTCTCTTTGTATATCCAGGGATTAGCACAGGGCTTGACATGCAGACATTTAATAGATGATTGTTAACTTGACTTAACTGTGATGTGTACAAAGATGAGTAAGATTCTGCTTTGCAGGTTGACTAAAAGAATCCATTTTGATTTATTGATTTATATTTATCCATATTTGAATTATTTATATGCTGTCTTCTACATAATGGATGCTCAGTAAAGATTTATTGAGTGAATAAATGAATCTATGTTGATACATTGAACTCAAACTGAATGATGATCTGGAATAAACTAATGTATACTGGTATGTTGAAGTTGAATGAGTCTGTATTCACTGAAGTATTGAGGTTATAGGAATGGCTGAGTGACTTAATCTATAGCGATATATTGAAATACTGTGTCTGATACATTGGAGTTACTCAATCGATTGGTCGCTTGAATGAATGAAGTGTTATTGATATAGTGAACTTGAATAAAGAAATGGCATTGAATGAATCAGTGCTGTCAGTGATGTTGAATGACTGAATATTGAATGAAGGCAAGTGTACTGAAGTATTAAATAAATGAGTGAATTTTGAAAGATTGGATACAGTTTGAAATATTGCAGGCAAATAATTAAAAGCATGTTGGATAGATACTTGTCTACCGAAGTAGAGCAAATGAACATTGAATGAATCTTTTTTAGTGTATTAAAGTTGAATGAATGAATACATATTGAATGAATCCATCTCTATTGCAATTGAATGAATGAATCTATGAATACAGACCCCTCTTATAGGGATCACAAAATAACACTGTTTTGCTTTATTTTTGGAGGCAGTCGGGGTTAAGTGAGTTGCTCAGGGTCACATAGCTAGTAATGGTTTGAGGCCAGATTTGAACTCAGGTCTTCCTGACTCCAGGATCAGTGCTCTATCCACTGTGCCACCTAGCTGTCCCACAAGCTAATATTTTTTTCGAAAGCCCCTGTGCACATAGCCTGATTCCATATCCTAAACTATAACTTGCTATTTCTCTGTGAGTATTTTGGAAGGAAGGCTAGTAAACGTTTCTACAAGAGGCTACACTCTTCTCTCTGTGATGCTTTTTAGCTGGTTCTTTAGGCCAAGTGAGTCCAGATTTACTCAGGTACTCTGGTACTATGACCCTCAAAACTTCCATTCTGCTTTGGTCTATAAACAATTAGGAAGTAGTCACAGCAATATAAGCTGCCCCTTTTTTGTGGTTTGAATATATTTTCATGATTCATGAGCATGATTTGAGTATAACTGTGGGGCTTCCCCTGCTGAGTGGTACATCCCTGTTTGTGGTAATCAGGGGGGTTTTCACTTACCTCAGAGGAGGCTAATGTTCTATATGGAGAGTGTCTCTGAAGTCTTTTAAAATGTTAAACTATTGGTGTGAAAGCTATTTCTTTTTTCAGGGACTTGCAACATAGCTAACTTTTCAGGGATTTAAAAAATTTATTTTTTCTTGTTTTTTTTAAATGAACCTCACAAACATCAGCAAACATGAACATGAAAAGAACAGAAAAACATTGTTTATGATATTGTAAACTTTATTGTATATAATTTATTTTTAAGTATGTATTGAATTGAACACAATGGTAACAAAGCCGCCCTGCTTGTCTGTGTCTTCTGTTCTTCTCCATGTATTTGTAATGTTTCGTTGCATCCCTTCCTTTCTTTTCTCTCTTTCCCCATTTTCTCTCATTTCTCCAAATGCTTCATTCTCCCCAATTCTATTCCCCTCTTTCAAACTGAAGCCTTCCTTTGTGCAATGAGGACCATCGAGCAAAAACAAATCCACAGTTGGCTGTGTCTGAAAATGTAGGTTTTACTCTGCATCCTCAATGTCTCTTTCATCTTTCTGTCAGAAGGTAGGCAGCACGTTTCATCAGATTGATTTCCAAAATGATCAGACCATTTTATAACCTGAACAAAGGTACATTAGTATGCCTTTCTTTCCAACAATTATTATTTGTTTTTTTAAGAAGGAATCAATGTGTTGAACAGACCCTCTGAAATCTACCCTTGGTCCATGGACTCTTTAAAATACAATTTAAATATATAACACATCCCCTTTTTTTTTGATTCAGTTACTTTTTTTGCACAATTTAGTGTTGAATTCATGAGACAACCAGCATTATAAAGAGCTTAGTGTGTACCAGGCTCTGTGCTAGGTTTGTGATACATAGGCTTAATTCTTTATCATGAAACTATACTTATATCACACTGGACATTAAGCATATCTTTGACCACTTTCTCCAAGTCTAGACTGTAGCTTTTTAATGTGGTTTAAATCATGTGCGTTCCCAGTCCGTTGAATGAATGAAACCGTGCCAAAATTAGTGTTTGTTCCAAAGAATTTGCAGAACGATTCAGCTCTCAATATAAAAGATATATGTCTTTAGATGTATGATTTTAAAAATGAATAAGGCAATCTTGAGGAAACAGGAGTAAGTCCAGGCTGGAAATACGTTTGAATTTTTCTTGACCTTTGAAAATGATTAAGCTTGGTCTGAGTAGAAACAAGAGAGGTGCCCTAAGCAACTGAACCTTCCCCGCATGGGCTGCTGTCAATGACAATCCACTTCCTGTGGCTAAAAGATTCCCTTGGCACTTAGCCTTTGGGGCTGGTGGGCATTTTTTCCTTCTCCCTGGGGTGGGGGGTGGGGTGGGGTTCCTCTGGTTTCAGAAAAAAAAGCTCAAATCAGAAACTGCTGAAGTCTGGGATCAGTAACAGTCGTAGCAGCTTTAGGTTTTTTCACTCTATAACTGCCATGGAAATGGTGGCTGGGCCAAAAATGGAGTCTGGGGCCATAGACCCTGTGTGTGTGCGCAAAAAGCATAAGGCTCCCATAACTTTGGGAGGTTACTTAGTACTTTCTGTCAAGCAGAACTACATCAAAATAATCCTAGACCAGGCACTCTTAACATTTTTGTGTCTTGGACCCCTTTGACTATCTGAGGAAGCCTACGGACCCTTCTCCAAGTGATATTTTTATAAACTACATGGGAGTAAAAAGGAAACAAATTATATTGAAATAAAGATGCAATTCTTCTCCCATCCGAATTCATGGACCCCCTGCCATCTAACCTAAGGTTCAGAACCCCCTCTGTAGCATGCGCCATGTGCCAGACACTGTGGGAAGAGTTTTAGAACCATCTCATGTGATCTTCATAATGGCTCAGTGAGGTAGGTGCCATTATTTTATAGATAACAAAACTGAGGCAGACAGATTAAGTGACTTTCCTGAGGTCACGCTGCTGGTGTTCGAGGCTAAAGTTGAACTCAGACCTTCCTGACTCCAGGTCCAGCACTCTATCCATTGTGCTACATAGCTATCTCTCATAAGAACTGGTCTTATTAGAAAAAAAGAAAAAGATGGCACTTTCAAATTCTTCACTCTCTTCTAGTCATGAATAGAGTGTTTCCTAGGCCAGTGTTGCCAGGCAGGATTGCTACTGGGGCTTTGCATCTACAGAATCTGCAGCCTCAATCTTCTTTAAAAAGCCATTTGATCTCACAGTAATAAATTCTAAATTCCTCACCTAGAGTTTTAAGTGGACTCAGTAGTGACCAGTCGGTAGAGCAATAAGCACTTATTAGGCACCTACTGTGTGCCAGATACATTTCTACAAGCTGGGAATACAAAAATAGAAGTGAAATAATGCCTGTTTTTGGTAGGAGGGTGGGGTTGGATAAAGGAATTTTTGAATTCTTAATCATGGAAATGGAACACTTTTGGGTGATGGCCAGACCAAACATGATCCTCTGTGTGTACAGCTAAGCAATGGAGGAGTCATGGTCATGGGAACTGAACTGATTGAGGAACTGAGAAGGTGGGGTATTCAACAGGCTGAAGTCCCCTCTTTTGAGGGCAGGAGTCATGGTAGAGAGAAAGACTACAAACCAGCTAGTAAACTCCCTGAAACAAAGGGCCTTGGCATCCTCAGAGGAGGAGAACTCACTAAGAGATGAAGGCAATTTTGAACTGGAGAGCTAGGGGTATTCCAGTCTCCCTTGTGGACCACTGAGTTGGGTCATGGGAGAGTAAGTACAACTGGTAATGGGAGAGATCTCCAGGGATGCATCACCTAGGGGAAGCCCTGTGAGTGCCAGAAAATGGAAAGACCATGAGAGGAAGAGGTCCGAGATGAAAGGCAATTTGTTAACTATGAGAGAGCCCCAGCCAAGTCACTTCCTTCACTCCTGGCTCCACTCTGTCTTGGGACTGATCCACCTTCCCACCAGCTGTGGATCCCCCAGACCCCATTCTCTTGCTAGGCCTCTTTATGTTTTATCTTTCCTCATTGCAAGGGTGTATTCCTAGCCCCTTGGCACAGAGCGTGGTACATTGTAACTGCTCAATAAATACCCTCTCCTACTGTTTTCTCTGTCTATCTGTCTCTCTCTCCCCCAGTATATTTATAATATATGGAATGAGAATTCTACATGTTATATATGTATATATCTATAATACATCTATACACACATATGTATATACTATGACAAGACCCATCAAGACATGACATGATATGGTATGGTATGATATGATATGATATGATGTTGCCTGGGAATTCTAGAGGACACAGACTGGGAGTGAGATATCAAAGGGGAAAACTTGAAGTGGGTGGGGTGAGAGAATGAACAGTATGATAACAATACCTCATATTATGTTGCTTTCTACATATATAGGTTGTCCCCAAAGTCTTAGGACAAAGGAGAGGACATGCTGTCTTACATCATTTGAGTCTCATAACAACCCCATTTGACAGATGGAAAAACTCATGTACATAGACTATAAGAATGCCCTTCATCACATGCTAGTCCATGTGAGAGGGAGAAGTCAAACCCATCTTCCCAAAGCCAAGTCCAAACCCTTATACCACATGGCCTCACTTTGCCATTATGCTGTACTATGGGGCTTTTCAACTAAGATTTATTGAAGATTCTAATCTGAGAGAAAATGTATCTTAATTGTACTAGATGTGAATTATTCAGACAGTATGCAGATGGAGTGTAAAGAGTGAGACGGATTCCACCAAGCATCCACAGAAGCCTACCTTGTTTTGTAATCGCATCGTGGATGTGAGTCACAAGCCAGAAAGGTGCCCCAATATATGGTTTCCTGTCTTTGGATAATAGTGGATGGAAGCATTCTTTGTTGGTGAGCGTTGTCAGGTAAAATGGAATTCAAGTAGTAGAGAGAGTGGAAAGGACCTGGATTGAGAGTCTGAGTGTTTGATGAAGGCATGGCTAGTGCCAAATAGTGACTGAGTTGGGATTGGAACATTCCACTTACTAGCTGATCACTGGGACCTTTGGTAAGTTACGTTCCCTCTCTGTGGCCTCACTTTTCTCACTTATAAAAAGAGGGGGTTAGACCAGGTCAACTCTTAAGGCCCCTCCTGTCTGGAGCACTTCACCTCTTAGAGGGAATCACTTTTGTTTTTCACTCTGAAGAAGACAAAGATTGCTATCCCAGAATCCTAGAATGTCAGAGCTGGAATGTAGACTTATGGTCTTCTGCATAGCTGAAAAAGAATCCCTTCCACAACTCCCCCCAAGTGGCCCTCTAGCCTTTGATTGTAAGCTTCCAATGATGTGGGGCCCATTATCTCCCAAGGAAGCCCATCCCACTTCTGGATAGTGTTGATTGGAAGGAAGCTTCTTCTTGTAAAGAAGTCTTTCATTACATCATATCCAAGCCCCTTGTTTAACCGTTCTTGAAGTGTAGTCTGGGAATCCTGGTGGTCCCCAACATCTTTCTGAAGGGTTCAAGAGGTCAGAGATGTTTTTGTAATAATACTAAGGTATATTCATTTCTAATATGGTAAATATATATATATATATAATCTACATAAATACAAGCTATTTGGGGTCCTCAGTAAGTTTTAAGAGTATAAAGGGATCCTAAGACAAAATAGTTCAATAACTTTTGCCCTCATTGTAATAGAAAAGGAAACTGAGGTAAGAGGAAGTTCTGTGACTTACCTTCATCACACTGGTAGGAAGGATAGAACTAGTCTTCAAGGCCAGGGTCTGAGGCCCCGAGATAGGCAAAAACCATAGCCTGGTATAGCCTCTGATCAGGGACCAGGGCAATATGCCCTGAAGCCTGAGGAAAGGATTTCTCACTTCTTTGTCCTCCTTCATTTGTCTCTGGGCTCTGTTCCTCACTCTCTGTCTTGTTGACTTGACCCTGTCGAATGATTCAACATCAGAAACAAATATATTATTAATAGAAATGGCATTAAAGAGGAGGGAGTGGCATCTCTTTGACTGCTGCCCCTTAAGGACCATGGGAGCCTTCTGTCTGCCCTTTAGCTGGAACCTCGTAGTTGTGTCATCTCTCCCATTTAAAAACAAGATTCTGTATCAAGTGTTTTGTAAATCTGTTAGCTCTGAGTAAATGCTAACTTCCCAAAAGGGAGATCCTTGAGAGCGGGCACTGTCCCATTTTTCTTTCGTTCATCTTGCATTTAGCACACTGCTTGGGACTTTTAAAATCGTTCACCTTCCCTTTCCTTCCCTTCCCCTCTCTCTCCTCTTCTCTCCTCTCTTCTTCTCTCCTCTACTCCCTTTTCCCCTCTTTCTACCAAAGACAGTCAAAAGCAATCAAAGTTGGAATCCTGGGTCATCATCAGCTAGTGAGGGTGAAGGAAAGTCTCACTTTGCCCCATAGCCCAGTTACCATTGCTCTGAGAAGGAGGAAACGGAATAGATCAGAGGGGCATTTCGAAATAATCACTGTTTTGATAATCCATATGGTCAAAGAAGTTTGCCAAATTGACAGCACAGATGGATTTGATTTTATCCACCAAAAAACCCGCGATCAATTGTACTGCTAAGAATAGATAACATTGAATTGCATTTTAATGCTTATAGTTACAATCTCTCTTGATCCTCCCAAGCAACTCAAGGAAGTAGGTGTTTTTATTAGTCCCATTTCACAGATAAGCAAATTAAGGCCCTAAACAGTATCAGGATTTGTTCAGGGGTCACACAGCAAGATCTGACATCAGCCTTTCCTGACTCGAGATCACACTTGTTTACTGAGATGCCTGGTGCTCAGAGACATCCAGCAGTTCCTAACCTGATGCCATGCGATCACTTTCCTATAGCTAGGAGTAAAGTCTGAGTTTGGTAACTACCTCTTGTGGCTCCCAGGAAGCTTTTGTAGGGTCACAGATGTCTGCTTGCTAGCTAACAGATGGAAGAAAACCCCCTCCTTCTGGGATTTGCCTTTGACTCTGGCACCCAACAGGGTGGAGATGCTCTGTGGTTTTCCTACTCTCACAGGTGTTAGCAGCCAGGGGCCCTTCAAGAAGCCTTCAGCTCCCTTTGTAGCTGAGATAACCAGCAAGGATTTACATCGGTGGGGGGCTGGGCTATAATTTTGTGCTAACTCTTGGAACAGACAGACACTCATTGTCTGATTTTTTAGGCAGTAATATTATTAAAATCAATATTGATAGTACTTTAGTAGCTATGATCTCATGGAGTATATGTAATTGCAACCATTATCCCCATTTTATGGATTAGGTAACTGAGGTTCAGAAAGAGGTTATTTAAGAGTTTAAGAAGTTCCCCACAATCACACAGCTAGCAGGTCTCAGAAGCAAGATCACACTGACACCAAGCCCAGGGCCCCTTCCCATACAGTGCAGTCTTTCGGACGGGGAACACAACCTTCCTCAGTTTGGCGGCAGGCAGGGTTTTGGTTTTCTTGGATGTCTAGATTCAACATCAATAACTTAATCACCAGGCATTTATTAGATACCTGCCAGGCAACATGTGAGATGCTGGTGTTATGAAGACAGAGCAGTCCCACTCTTGAGTTCACAGCTAACCAAGATAACATAGGTATATATAATTTTGTACCAAATTATTATAAACGAAATAAAATAACTTGGGGGATGGAGGTGCTCTTATTGGGGAAGGATTGGAAAAGGCCTTGTATTTGAGCTGAACTTTGAAGGAAACTAGGCATTCTCAGAAACAGAGGTGAGGAACGAGGGCTTTCTGGGTATGGGGACAGGGACAGCTTGGGGAAAGGCCCAGAGATGGAGATAGAACCTTGGGTGTGAAGAGTATAATAAGGAAGGCCTTTTTGGTTGGACTCAAGCATGTACGAGGGGCAGTAAAATATTTAACCCTGCAAAGCACACAGAGTTAAAGATTTTTATTTAACATTTAAATATTTTTAAGATTATTAAATATTTTAAAGCATTTATATCTAATATATAATAAATATATATTACATAATATATAAAATTTAAATTATATTTAAATTATTATTAAATATTTAATTTATTATGAAATAAAATTAAAAGCAATTAATTATTTTAATTAATTAGTTTAATTAAAAGCACTTATTAGATACCTGTACCAGGCACTATGTGAGATCTCTGCCAAGAAAACGCCAAATGAGGCCATGAAAAGTCAGACATGACTGAAAAATGAGTGAGCAACAGCAACTAAAGGAGCTATGATGTGAAAGACATAGAAAGATAGAAAGGTAGATGGGAAAAGTAAGCAAAAAGAAAGACAGCCTCCGCTCTCAAGCTGTGTACATCACAGGGTCTACTATAATAAAAGAGAGCTGAAAAGCTAGGGGTAAACATGGGGGTGGTAAACATGGTAACCAAGGGAGAGGGTGTATGAAATGGGTTTGAAATGAGCATGGCTGGTGTAGTTGCTTCCTCAGTGGACATTCTGGAGAGGAATAGGGGCATTGCTAGGATGAGGAAGCTTCTGAGATGGAGGTAGAGAGGTAGTTCAATGGTCATGGGCTGCTGTGAGCATGGGAAGGAAGGAGATAGGAAGAGAAGGAGGAAGGAAGGAGAGAGGGAGGGAAGGAAGGAGAAAGGAAGGAAGGAGAAAGGAAGGAAAGAAGGAAGGAGGGAGGGAAGGCAGGAGAAAAGAAGGAAGGAAGGAGAGAGGGAGGGAAGGAAGGAGAGAGGGAGGGAAGGAAGGAGAGAGGGAAGAAAGGAGGAAGGAAGGAAGGAAAGAAGGAAGGAAGGAGAGAGAGAGGGAAGGAGGAAGGAAAGAGAGAGGGAAGGAGGAAGGAAGGAAAGAGAGAGGGAAGGAGGAAGGAAGGAAAGAGAGAGGGAGGGAAGGAAGGAGAAAGGGAAGGAAGGAGGAAGGAAGGAAGGAGAGGGAGGGAAGGAGGAAGGAAGGAAGGAAGAAAAGAAGGGAGGCATGGAGGGAGGGAGGAAAGAAAGAGGTAGTGTTTATTAAACATCTCCTATGTGCTAGGCACTGTTCTAAGCACTTTACAACTCTTAACTTATTTGATCATTTCAACAACCCTGGGAGGCAGGTGTGTGGGAACTAACTGGTGTGGGAACTCCCTTTTACCTATGCCGATAGCAATTCCTTTGTGACTTCATAGGTGAGAACTGGAGATTAGTTGGGTCAACTCTCATTTTGCAAATAGGGATCTACGATACAGAGAGGTTTAGTGACTTGTGGTAGAGTGCCAGTTCTGAAGTCAAGAAGATTCTTCTTCATGTGTTAAAGTCTGGCCTCAGATACTTACTAGCTGCATGACCCTGGACAAGTCATTTACCCCTATTTGCCTCAGTTCATCATCTGTAAAATGAGTTAGAGAAGGAAATGGCAAACCACTCTAGTATCTCTACCAAGAAAACTCCAAATGGGGTCGCTAAAAGTCGTCCATGCCTGAATAACAAGCAAAATCACGTAGCCACAAAGTGTCAGAGGCAGGATCTTACAGCCACTAACTCCCACACTCTAACTACTGATACAAATAAAAACCTGCACTGGTATCTTGTATTTTGCTCTCTAAATTAAAAAAAATGTTAGTTATCTTTAATTTAATGTCATCTTTATTTCCAAATATATACCTCCTCTTCGCCTACCTAGCCTTTCATTCCTTGTAACCAAAATAATTTGCCCCAGCAGTTTAACAGCAGTTTGAGGGTGTATACGGTGCTCTGCACCCAGAGTCCCCCATCTCTCAGAAGAAAGGAAAGGACTGCACTTTCTCATGTTCTCTTTGGGGCTGAGTGGCCATTACAGTGGCTCTTTTATTGTTACCCAGAATTTCATAGCAGAAAAAGACTCTTCAGTCCCCTTTTACTTATTAATCCAAATGCCCCTTGAATGCTACGAAGTTTTGAAACTTCTATCCCACAAGCGTACTGTTGTGCCTCTGCCTTGCCTAGAGCCATCTAAGAGTCAACTATTCACCCCCAGGTGTCTGACAGCAGGAAAGGAAATGATACAGTGTAACTATTAATAACATTCTGATTCATCTTCTTCCTTGGTGGTGTGTGGGTGTTTACTACAACTAAGCAACTTTCTTTCATGAAGGAGTGAGTGACTGGTGAGTCTCCCTTGGACTCTGGCCAGGTCCTGGTGGGCTTCTGGCCCTCCTGTTGTGCTTGTGCTGTCGGGCGTTCATTGGAGTGAGGACAGTGAAGGTGCATTTGTCCTAGAAGAAAGGGGTTTCTCCAGAAAGGGTGTGTGCTCCTCACTGGACAGTGTGTCTCAAGTCAGGGCTTAAACCTTGCCTTAAGGGAGGAATCTAGGAACGTGATAGAATTGAGAGTGCTTCTGGGTACTTTACCTGCTTCCAGGAAAAAGGCTGAAAAGTCCCACTCTGCATGAGCTGTGGGAAACCTGTGGGGCCGGGGAGAGCAGTGGGGGAGAACGTCCCTTCCCCAATGTTCCCTTGTTTTGAATAGGGCAGAGAATATCTTCACTTGTCATTCTGTACTTGAATCAGCTTTTCAGGTAGATTTTACTCTCCATGACTAACAGGAGATGCTCTTTTTGATACAATCTTCGCACTTTCGCTTTCTTTTCTCAGGTGTGTGCTGGGGGCACTTCTCTGATTTATCAGGTTCTTCTTTCTCTCTGCTCTTTTCCTTTGCCCTGGAGTCACTGGAGTAAACTGAGGAAAGGGGAATCACGCTAGGACTGCATCAGATGGTCCCACTGATCATGAAGTCTCACCAACCCAGGCAGAATGAAGAGGTCCAACTCATGACCTCTGTGATCTTTTCTTTCTTGAACTCTGTGATGCCTCTGGTTTCTTGTGATTCCTTCCTAGACTTAATACCTCTTTGTCTACAAGACTTCTCAACATGAACAAACAAATAAAGCCTTTTGTTTTTCTCTGAAAATTGTTCCCCCTTCTGACTTTACTGTTTTGACTATGACATACATATTCCCCTGTTTCCCATGTTCATAACCTTGGGGTTACCTTTGATGCTTCCTTCTCCTTCACCTCTTAAATCAAGTCGCTGACCGATTCTCCCTCTACAACATATCCCCTCCTGTCACAGAGGACGTGGATGCAAATCCTGCCTTTGACTCTTTCTATCTGTGTGACTTTGGGCAAAAAACTCAGTTTCTTCACCTGCAAGATGAAGGGTGGATTACCTGGCCTCTGCAGTCCCTTTCATCTCTGGGCTCAAGCTCATAGGACAATCCAAGTGCAGGCCCTCACCACCCCCTGCCTATGGGCAGCTTCCTGGGATATTGTTCCACTCCCCTGGGCATTCAACTCTGTGTGTGATGATCTGGGGGCACACAGCTGTCTGTATCTGCTCATTATGCCAAAGGACTTTCAAAAACGCAGCCAGACATATTCTTGATCTTTAGGGATCTTTAGGGAAATTAGCCCTTGAGGAGCATGAGCAGAGTGTTAGTAATGTGACTAATGAGTCTGGAAAGAGACTGAAGGAGCCAACCACAGGGAAGGCACAGGACCTCAGTATTAGAGTGAGTACATGTGCTGGGGGATCTGGCTATGTTCTATGTCTCGGAGTGCCATCCATATACTGCCCGGGAGACAAGGCGAGCCAACAGGCCTTTATTAAAAGTGCTTACTAGGTGCCAGATCCTGTGCTAAGTGTGTGCATGGGGGGGGGGAATGTGTGCAAATGGAAATAAAAGGAAAGATAATCTACCCCCCAGACAGCTTGCATTCTAACAGGGAAAGGTGACACGTAACATGGGACTGAAAAGCAGGGAGCATGGGGGGAGGATGGTGTGGTGGTGAGGCTGGGGTTGGTGACTACCTTTAAAATGGCAGTTCTGGGAGGGACTTACCAAGTGTGTGTGTAGGGCCAAAGGGAGAAAGTGGCTAAGTCTGGGTGGCGGAAGGGAGTCAGAAGAATGAAGGCTATTTTGTCTTGGCTCTTCTCCCAAATGGCGGTTCTTGGATGAAGGTGGGAGAAGGGGTCACATAGAAGTGAAGGCAACTTGTGGTCCTTGACATACGGTAGCCAAAGGTACTGTGTCTGATTCTATGGCTAAGTGGCAACTTAACGAGCACTCTGTTGCCTGCACAAGAGAAGGAAGTGTTTTTAGTGGACTGGGAATGAAAGCTTCCCACCCTCTTCAGCCCATCTGTCTTATGCTTAGACGTGACCACACCACTGCTCTCCAGTGCTTACTGAGTGGCTGTAACATAGCGATGCCATTTTGTTCCTGACAACAACCAACCAGTCAACCAAGGATAGACTCCAAGCTCCTCCGCCCGGCATTCGAGGCACCACGATGTGGTTCTTACTTTTTCAGTCTCATCTTGTGACTTTCCTCCCCTTTGCCACCCTGCTCTTCATGTTTATGCCAAATTGGATAACTCCAATCCCCAAATATGCCCCGTATTCTTCTGCTTCCACGTTTTTGCTAAGGCTGTTACCCCTGCCTGGAATGCCTTCTCTAATCCTTCTCACCCACTGAATCTTGAAAGCCTACCCATTGTTTAGGGCTCAGCTTCAATGCCTTCTCTTCCCAGAAGCCTTCCCTGACTCTTCCCTCTCATACCTCATTTAGTTTTGCACCTTTTCAGTCACTCTTTATGGTTGTTTAAGCTTCTTTGGAGCTTAGTTTGCTCATCTGGAATCTGGACTCCCCTGTGGGGTCCTTCAACTCTGATGGGCTAGCAAGCCTCATGGGGCAGGCGCCTAAGCCTCCACACTTTCTAGTTAGCTTAAATCCTCTCCTCTTTATCTGTAGGAATATAAGCTCCTTGAGGTCAGGGGTTATCCAGCCTGCTTGTATTTGCCCAGTACTTACATACTAAGTGCTTACTACTACTGTGTTCATCTGTCAAATGACAGGGTTTGGCCAGAACTTTTTGTTCTCAGGACTCCTTCACACGCTGATAAAATAGAAAGGATCCCCCATGCCAAGAGTTTTGATCTGTATCCATGACATCTACCAATATTGAACTTATTTAGAAGTGTCTGATTATGAAACAATGATTATAACATTTTAACAATGTCTGATTATGAAATGATTACAACCATTACTTTTAAATGTGTGATTATGAAGGGAGGCTTATAATCATCTGAAATGTATGATTATGAAATGGTGATTATAGCCATGGTTTTAAAATATATGAAATTAGGATCGTAATCATTATTTAGACATGAATGATTATGAAATAATCAATATAATCATTAGTTAGAAATGTATGATTATGAAAATAGTTAGACATTGTGGACCCCATGAATGGGCCTCAGGGATCCTCATAGGTCCCCAGACTACGTTTTGAGAACTTCTGGACTATACAGTGTACGAACCCATTCAACATCCTATGATTCTCTGACCTCCTGAAAGCAAGACTCCTCCAGAGCTCTTTGTCCTGTAGATGCTTACCACTCACCTGCCCAGCCTTTCTCTTACTTGATCTCTTACTTGTAACCCTGCTCAGCTATTGTCTCCCGCTGTCCACCTTGCTGACTTCTGGCTACCTGTCTGATTTTGCCATGATTCTGTCTGTTACTATTTCCCATTTCTATATGCCCTTAATTCTTTTCCTAAATTTTTCCCCTGAATTCTTTCCTCACAGTAAGCCTCTGGGGTAGATAGTATAAGTACACCCCTTGAGATACAGGGGGTGGTGAAGTTAGCCAGGGTCACACAGACCAAGGACTCAGATTCAGTTTCATGTTTCTGTTTCCTGTTCTATTCTAGTGTAGACTGATTGATTTTTCAGTCATTAATTAGTTCATAAACTACACTGACTGTTCATTATATATTTCTAATGAGGATTAACAGTATTTGTCTAACCTGAAACGTTTATGTGGTTATCATTCACATGTCTGCTCAGCTTTTGAGAAATATATCTTTGCTAGCTACAGGAAGTAGGCTACTGCATCTAGGTTGATACAGATTAAAATATGACTAAACTATTTGTGGTTCAGGGCCTTCTAAGACTCAGGTTTTGAACAAACTGTGTTTAATCTTGGGGGCCAACCCCAAAAGTCTATTTTCTCTCTTTTTTTCATTGCCTCACCATGGTGCCTCTTCATGGAAAATTCCCACTATACTCAGGCTTCCATAAAAGTGGGTAAAAGGGGTCCTGCACAATAACCTAATGATCTCAGGTTAAGGAAGTCTTTATTTCACCCCACAGAAATGTAGGAGATGCAAAGATGTTTAGGAGCCCAAAACAAATACAGAAAATGCCTAAAATCCATTACATTAGCTCTCTCCCAGAAAGGAACATAACTTAGAGCCCATAGGGTCATATATCTCTAACTCTAAGAAACTACTCTGGGGCCCAGAAGAACTGAGATATTGTCAGTTGTTTGGTTGTTTTTGGTCATATCTGACTCTTCATGACCCCATTTGGGGTTTTCTTGGCAAAGATACTGGAGTGGTTTGCCATTTCCTTTTCTAGCTCATTTTACAGATGAGGAAACTGAAGCAAACAGGGTTAAGTGACTTCCTCAGGGTCACACAGCTAGTAAGTATCTGACACTAGATTTGAACTCAGGTCTTCCTGTCTGATTTGAACTCAGGTCTTCCTGTCTGCGGGCCCAACAATCTGTCCACTCTGCCCACCTAACTGTCCTGTAAGAGATATTGCACTATTCCCTGTACTGTACCAGAAATGTTTGGACTAGGTTCATTCCTGGGGAGCCCAGCCTCTAATGAGAGGGCTAGTAGGCTCTCCTCTTAAGATTGTTAAGTCTCAAGCTTACAGTCCTGGAGACTTTTAGATTAGGTTACACATCCAGGGATCCCCCTAAAAGGGAAAGTAAAAAAATGGCTTAGGGTGAAATATGAATTTTAAAAAATGAAAAAAGAAACATGCAATTTCTTCCTACACACAAAAAGCATTCTAAAAGACATAACATGCATTAACAGAGCTACTTGGAAATGGGATTCAATAATAGTTCATGACAGTATCCTAATTTGTTGGGAGGCTGACACTTCAACCTTATCAGAGCATGAAGCAGTTTGCAGGATTGCTATTTAGACATCTGAAATTTCACTTCAGCTCGGCTGTATTCATGCGACTGTCTGCTGGTAAAATGGTTAGAGCTGGACCAGTCCTATCATCTTTTCCAGGAGAACTATAGGAATTGTTGGGGGTCACTTGGAAGAATCAAAATATCATAATGGAAAAAATGGCAATGAGGGTGGGAATAGTATTATTAGATCTCAGCCTTTAGAAGACAATAATCATCATTTGGTATTGGATAAGAAATAGAGTAGTGAAATAGATTATAAAAGGAAAAAGCTGGAAGCAATTGAAAACAATAGTCCGATATTTCATAAACTCAAAATATGTAAATCACCAGATGGATGTTCTGTTTGATGAGATTCACTGGAAAACCTGAAAAGCAGCTTTGTACCCTATACGACTATAAGCTCCAACTATATATTCAATCTAAAGATGAAATATATCATAAAATGATTAGATAATAGAAGTCTTTCAAAGCTATGATTAGAGGAGAATTCTTAACCAAATCAAGAAGGATCACAAAGGACAAGGCATACAATTTCAGTTACGTACAATTAAAAAGCTTTTGCATGAACACAATTAAGATGGATAGAATAAGAAAAGAAACCATGAATTTGGAAAAATCATTGCAGCAAATATCACTGATAAATCTTATATCTAAGACATTTGTGGTTGTTTCAGTCATGACCAACTCTATGGGACCCCATGGATTTTTCTCTATGGGATTTTCTTGGCAAAGATCCTGGAGTGGTTTGCCATTTCCTTCTCCAGTGTGTCCCCGTTTTCCAGGTGAGGAACTGAGGCAAATAGGGATTAAGTCACTTGCCCAGAGTCACACAGCGAGTAGGTATCTGAGGCTGGATTAGAACTCTGGTCTTCCTGAGTACAAACTTTGTGCTCTATCCACTGTGGCACCACTTAGCTGAGTTTGGAGTAAATGAGACATATGTTCAGATACTAGCTATGTGTCCCCAAGGAAGTTCTTTAAACATCTGTGCCTTCGGTTCCTTATTAGTAAAACATGTAAAATGTAATACATGTTAAAAAGTAAATATATGTAATGCATGTAAAACATCTGTAGTAACACTACCTTATTGTCATGAGGACCAAGTTAAATCATAGGACCCTAGATCTAGAGATAAAAAGGGCCTCAGAGCCAGCTAGTCTACCCTTCTCTTTTACAGAGCAAGGTCACTTGCTCAAGATAACAGAGGTATTGAGAATCAGAGGTGAGATTTGAAACCAGGTCTGAGTTCACAACCAGTACTCTGTACATAAAGGATCTTTCACATCTTAGAGTGCTACATTAATGTGTGTTATTAGAGGCCCAGTAGTATTTGTTAAATGATAAAAGGCAGGGCATTGACCTATGAGTGTGGTGATATAAAATCAAGGCTATGGGGATGGTGCAGAATGGGGTGCTAGCCTGAGAGTCAGAAAACCTGGCTTCTAACCTTGGATATACCATTAATTAAGTGAATTTGAGCAAATCACTTCATGTTACAAGAGCTTTCCCCTGTTTTTAAAATGAAGGAGTTGGACGAGGATCCTCTCAGCTCACATTTATCTATCATGAGTTTGCTGGGCATCCAACTAGGCAGAAAATTGCTGTCCGAGGTAGCTGATTTCTATTGGGCAAGCGCGCCCTCTGCTGGCTTGTCTGCAGGTTGCATCAAGTCAGGGTAATTTGTATTTGCCTGAACCATTGGTGTAGACTCGAGGATCCTTTTCCCAAAGTCACTCCTTTCTTGCCTGGATGCTTTCCCTCCTCTTCTCCTACTCTCTATGTCTGGATCAGGGAATGTTAACACTGTCATCCTATACTCTATGTGGATAGGCATCATAACTTGAGCAAGGAGGACCTAGTCTCACAGATTGTTTCAGATATATGCTACCTGTGTGAGCCTGGACAAGTCACTCAACCCCTCATACCTCAGGTTCCTCATCTGTAAAAAAAGGAGAGGGTTGTATTCAGCCTCTAAGGATGCCATTTGATCCTGCTTCCAGCCCCCTATACACATTCAGAAACACCAGTGAGAAGAGACAGAGACAGAGAGAGCATTTAGAAATAGCTTCTGAATTGAAAGGAGAAAGGGAAGACTGGGGGTGGGGTTTGAATCAACAGATTCTATTTCTGCTATAATATCCATTAATGATGATAATGATGATGATGATAGTAGCCAGCCTTTATAGAGCTGTTTAAGGTTAGCTAAGCACTTTACATGTTAACTTATTTGATCCCACATTTATCCAGCTCTTTTCCAAATGTTGGCTTAAAATGTTGTTTCAGCTTTTTGCTATTCCAAGTAAAACATTTGCAATTGTATTTTAATACAACTATTTTTTTTAAAACTTTTAACAACATTTAAATATATTGTTTATATTATAATATATTATATATTATTAAATAATGATAAGTGATAATATTATTTCAAGATAAAGTCCCAACAATGGAATTACTGGGTCAAAAGGCATTTGAGTTTTGCTACTCTTATTACCAGAACATTATCAGAATGTTCTCCAAAAATTTTGTTCCAGTCTGCCACCATACCAAGTGTGTAATGGCCTTTTTCTGCACAGCCCTGCTAGTATGAACTTTTATATTTTGAGATGACATAGAATTTCTGATAAGTTACATAGCCTTGGTGTCTTCGTGGTGAACATCTATTTTGTTTGTACAGAGCTATGGGCATCAGACATAAAGGGAATTCGATTTGATGCTTTCTGAGTCCAATACTCTGATTTACTATGATGGTTCCTAAAATTCTTTGAATGTTAGAGCTGATAGGCATCTTACAGGTCATTGAATCCTATCCTCTCATTTTAGAGAAGGAATAAATACAGGGGAAATAGTTTGTCTGTGATTCTGATTTAGAGTGGTGAAATAGTTTGTCTCCAGTAGCATCTAGGCGGCACAATGGCTAGAGTACTGGGCTAGGGATCAGGAAGACTCATGTAACCCTGGGCAAGTCACTTCACTGCATTTGCCTCAGTTTCTTCATCTGTAAAATGAGCTGGAGAAGGAAATAGAAAATTACTCCAGTATCTTTGCAAAGAAAACCCCAAATGGGGTCATGGGGAGTTTGACTGAAACAACTGAACGATAAAAAAATGTAGTGATTCTCAAAGAACTGGGTTGTGAATTTCACTAAGTCTGCTACAAAGTATCAGGTGTTATGTTATTGCAGCTGAAAGAAAACATAAATCATTTTGTTTATTTTAAATTTCAGTCACTCAGTATATGAGTTCAAATCTGTCCTCAGACACAGGGTGACCCTGGGCAAGTTACTTAACTTCAACCTGCCTCAATTTCTTTATCTGCAAAATAGAGAAAATAGTAGCATCTACTTTCTAGGGTTGTAAAGCTCAGATGAGATAACATTTAAAGTGTTTGGCCGTTATTTTTATTAATTACTACTACTGTTACTACTACTACTATTACCTACTACCAGTACTACCACCGGTACTGCTGTTGGTGGTGGTTGTCCTTCGCTCTCGAAGAGGACCAAAATGACATCACCATGATAAAGTGAAGTTTCAGTGTGTACGTCTGTGGCTGATCAGACCAATATGGCCTCGGAATGCTCTACCACAGATTGGGCGCAGATAGTCTGTGTGAACATTTGGGTGGTTACTCCAAATTTGCTCATCCTACATTTCCTTTGTGTTGTTTCAATTCTGATTTGCTTATAGAAAACAGCACCTTTTCTGATGTGGGCACGCCATGCTGAGCTGTCCTGTGTCAGTGTCTCCCATGTTGCACAATCAAATCCAACGTTCTTGAGAGAGACCTTGAGAGTCCTTATATCACTTCTGCTGGTCACCTTGTGTTTGCCTGCCCCATGTAAGTTCTCCACAAAATAATCTTTTTGGCAAGCGTACATTTTGCATTTGAACAACATGGCCAGCCCATCAGAGTTGTGCTCTCTGAAGCATAGTTTGAATGCTTGACAGTTCAGCTCAAGTAAGGACTTCAGTGTCTGGTACCTTATCCTGCCAGGTGATCCTCAGAATCTTCCTAAGACAGTTCAAATGGAAACAATTCAGTTTCCTGGCATGGCGCTGGTAGACTGTCCATGTTTCACAGGCATACAACAATGAGGTTAGCACGACTCTGTAGACCTTCAGTTTTGTAGTCAGTCTAATGCCTCTTCTGTCCCAAACTTTTCTTCAGAGCCTCCCAAACACTGAACTAGCTCTGGCAATGCGTGCATCAACCTCTTTGTCAATGTGTACATCCCTGGAAAGTACACTACCAAGGTAAATGAACTTATCCACAGCAGTCAAAACTTCTCCATTTGTTGTAACCGATGGTTCCACGTATGGATGGTGTGGTGGTGGCTGATGGAGCACCTGTGTTTTTTGGTGTTAATTATTACGCCAAAATTAGCACAGGCAGCAGAGAATTGATCCATACTTTGTTGCATCTCAGCTTCAGAGGCTGCAAACAGAAAATCATGCAGCAGCACTCCCTCCACTTTGGTCTTGACTTATAGCCTTTTCAAATTGAAGAACTTGACATTAATACAGTAGTTGACCTTGACACTGTGTTTATTCTCATTGAAAGCATTTGACAACATGGCTGAAAACATCATGCTAAAAAGCATGGGAGCAAGCACACAGCCCTGTTTCCCTCCATTGGTGACTGGGAAGGCAGGAGAGCTTTGTCCATTATCCAGAACCCGGCAAACATGCCATCATGAAATTGACACAGAGTACTGATGAACTTTGACATAATTTTCCATAAGCCCTCATGACTAAGTGTCAGGTCAGATCCACAAACGTTGTGTGCAGACCTCTGTTCTGCTCCTGGCATTTCTCCTGTAGTTGTTGGGCAGCAAACACCATATCGACTGTTCCTTGGCCCTTTCTGAAGCCACACTGGATCTCAGGTAGATGACCATCTTCCAGGTGAAGGATCAGCTTATTAAGAAGGACTCCAGCAAGAATCTTGCTAGCAATGACTAAGAGAGAGAACCCCCCACCCCCCCTACCCTGTGATTGTCACAGGATAATCTATTCCCTTTACCCTTATGGAGATGGACAATGGAGGAATCCTTGAAATCCTGGGGGATAACTTTATCTTGCCATATAACCTGGAAAATTTCGGTCAGCTTTTGTATGAGCAATGGTCCCCCTACCTTGTAAATCTCAGCTGCAACAGAATCAGCACCAGGAGCTTTGCCACATGACAGGAGCCTAATGGCCCTCTAAACCTTCTTCGGTTGGAAGTTCAGCTAAGGAGGGATTGACTTCAACCTGAGGTAAACGGTCAATGGTCTCAGAATTCTGCTACTTACCTCACCCAGTCATTATGAGACGCAAATGAGACAATATGTAGAGTATTTTGCAAACCTCAAAGCACTATGTAAATACCATTTGTTTGTTTTCTAAGTCTGAAATTAATAATATATTGTAGCCTCCTGATGCCCACCAGGGCATCATTGCCCTCTCTCACCTGCCTTGGAGATTCCCCTGGATTATGGAATTTTATAGTGTTATCCTACAAGATCTCAAAGATGGGACTTTATAGCACTATATAGTTTCTCAAATACCATCTTGCCTGATGTTTGGTCACTCAATGCTGGGCCCTATTCATTTTCCTCCTTTAGAATATGTCCAAAATATGTATATGTACCTGTGTGTCTGTGCACATGGTGAGCACAAGTGGGCTGTAGCTCAATGCCTTAGACATAAGTAGGATATGTATGACTGGGAAAGGAGTGGGGTGCGTCTTGCAATGAGTGTTCTGGCATCTACAGCATTTTATAAGAATATTAGAGGAAGGCCTCTGAGAAATCAGGAGGATACTCTGTGGAGGACTTACTGGAAAACCTAGACAAAAATCACGCAGAATGAGGAGATGTGGCCGGACTGCGAGGATCCCAGGAGACTGAGAAAGGTATTGAAGTCTGTCTGAATTTGCTGCTTGTCTTCTGAGTTTCATTTGCTAGATTTCTTCTTGGGTAAGACTGATAACAAAGCGTTTTCTCTACTGTGCCATATGCTTCGCTGTAGACATAATCCTTCCTGACGTTCATTGCTCATGGTTGGGCCACAACAAAATAATGACTGACAGATACTTCCTATATTAATTTACAGATTGGGCACTATTCCAGTCAAGCTACCAAAGGGAATTTATGGAGCTGGACAAAATAATAACAAAATCCATTTGAAAGAAAAAGATTTAGAATTTCAAGGGAAATACTGAAATAAAGTAAGAATGAATAAGGAATAGGACTTTCAGATATTAAATTATACTATAAAACAACCACTGGGTATGAGGCAAAAACCAGACAAGTAGATCAGCATAACAGGCACAGGAAGGAGAAGTCAGACACCATCTAATTCCATAGCCCAGCCTTTGAAAAACTCATGGATGCAAATTACTTGTGGAAAGACTCCGTATTTGACGAGAACCACTAGGAAAATGGGGTGAATAAAAGGATATTAACAAATAACTCTCCAAAGAATTACAGACTATTAGATAACTGTATGAAAGACAGATCCAAGAAACTTGGACTAAGAAGAGTTGAGAAAATGTACTTTATTTCTTTTATAAAAGTAGGGGACTATGGATATGGACTCTCAAATGCACCGTCACTTAGTTACGGGTTTGTTAGTTTGTCTTTTTTCCCTTTTAAAAATTCTTTGTTACGAGGGATAGGAAAAGGTATCTTTAAAATATATTTTTATTTTGTTAAACATTTATCAATTACATGTAAAAAAATTTTAACAATCATTTTAAAAAATTGAGTTCCAAATTCTCTCCCTCCCTTCTGTCCCTCTTTCACCCCTAGAGAAGGCTAGTAACGTGATATTGATTATACTTGTGACATCATTCAAAACATATTTCCATATTAGCCATGTTACAAAGGAAAACACACACACACACACACACACAAACCCCAAGAAAATTTAAGAAAAACTTTAAAAGTAGTCTTCAGTTTGTACTCAAGGTTCATCAGTTCTCTCTAGAAATGGATAACTTTTTTTTTTTTTATCATGAGTCCTTTAGAATTATCTTGGGTTATTTTCTTGATCAGAACAGTCAAGGCTTCCACAGTTGATCATCCCTACAATCTTACCGATACTGTGGGCAATATGCTGCTAGTCTGCTCACTTCACTCAGCTCACACGAATCTTTCTTGGTTTTTCTGAAACCATCTCCTTGGTAATTTCTTATAGCATAATAGTATTCCATCACAATCACATACCAAAACTTGTTTAGCCATTCTCTGTTTGATAGGCATCCCCTCAATTTCCAATTCTTTGCCACCACAAAGAGAACTGTTATAATTTTTTTTTTTATAAATAGGTTCTTTTCCCTTTTCTTTGATCTCTTTGGGATACAGACCTAGTAGTAGTATTGCTTGGTCAAAGGATATGAAAAGTTTTATAGCTTTTTGGGAATAGCTCCCAATTTTTCTTCAAAATGGTTGGACAAATTTACGACTTAAGTCCTTAAGTCTTAAGACATTAGTGTCCTAACTTTTCCACAATGCCTTCAGCATTTGTTATCTACCTTTTGTGTCCTGTTAGCCAATCTCACAAGTGTGAGATAGTATCCCAAAGTTGTTTTAATTTGCATTTCTCTAATCAGTAGTGATTTAGAGCATTTCTTCATGTGACTATTAATAGCTTTGACTTCTTCTTCTGAAAACTTCCTGTTCATATCTTTTGACCTCTTATCAATTGGGGAATAGATCATATTTTTATAAATTTGTCTTAGTTCCCTATATAAGTGAGAACTAAGACCTTTATGGATACACTTGCTGTAAAATTTTCTCCTCCGGTTTCCATATTTCCTTCTAGTTTTGGCTATATTAATTTTGTTTATGCCAAACCTTTTTTAATTTCATGTAATCAAAATCATCTATTTTATTTTCTTTGATCCTTTCTATCTTTTGGGAACAAGCATCTATTAAGTACCTACTATGTGCCAGGCCTGGAACTAAGCATTTTTACAAATATTCTCCTTTATAGATATATAATCCTGTATACATGTATACATCCTCACAAGAACCCTGGGAGGTAGGTGTTATTATTATCCCCATTCTACAGGAAACTGAGGCAAACAGTGGCTAAGTGACTTGTTAGAGTGCCACAGCTAGTAAGTGTTTGAGGCCAGATTTGAACTTGGGTTTTCCTGATTCCATGCCCCGAATTCTCTCTACTATATCACCCGGGAAATATGTTCAGAAATGAAGGTGATAAAAAAGAGAGTTATTAACAAAAAAATTTTAAATCCATTTTCAGTCTGGGAATAATTTGCTGTTATAAGTTGTACATATTCCAGCCTATTCATAATATATTATTATAAATAATAGTTTGCAGTCAAAGACCCACAATGAAAAGATGTCCCAGCCAGGGCTAAGCAGTACGTACATATGGCACATTCTAACTGCATGGGGGCTGATGGAAAGCAAGCATTCTGAAAGTCATGGCACGCTGAGGTGGGCAGAGAAGGGAGACATCACAGATGACACTGGGATTGCATCTGAACCTTGGAGCAGGGGTAGGTTTCTGCTAAGTCAAGATGGGAGGAAGGGAATGATGAGCAAAAGCTCAGATGTGTTCTGGGGCACTGAGCATAGTAGCCAGAGAACAGCACATACTTTATGTAGGGGGATAGTGGGAATTGACCTTAAAAAGATAGACTTGCTGAGGCCAGACTGCTGAGGCTCTGGGATGCAAGGTAAAGGCATTTCATTTCATAGTGGTCAGGTCACTGGGTTTAGAGTCAGAGGACCTAGGATGGAATTCCTGCTCTGCTTCAAGGATTTGCCCAAGGGGTCTTGTTTCAGCTTTCTGGGTTTCAGTTACTGTGTCTGTAAAACAGAGAAGTTGGCTAAGAAAGACTCTTCCTGCTCCTAGTCCTATATCAGAACTGGCAACAAATGCATTTTTTTTTTTTGCAAATAGATAAAGGAAGCTTCCATCCAGTTTACAGAGATTCTTATCATTATACTTAGACATGCCCTTAAGAGTAGGTTAAACCTGAGATCTAAACCCTTTTGTCTAGGACATATGGCAGATTTAGGAGACTTGGATTCAGATCTTGTCTCAGATACTAGCTGTGTGAACATGGGCAAGTTATTTGATTTCTCATAGCCTCAGTTTCCTCATCTGTTAAAAGGGTACAAATAATATTTGTAATACAAATAAGACTTCCAAATATAATGTGGTAAAAGTCTCATAAGTAATAAATTGGGGTCAGATATAGGCTGTAGAGAGAAAGTAGAGAGCTGAGCTCTATGTGCATTGAAAAGGGTCCAAACAAGGTAACAAAAATATGCACTTCATCCTTTTTTGACTGGTGAGTCAGGAAATGGAAATCATCTGTTTCTCTAGCGTCCCCCCTTGTTGAACACTGCAGGAGGCAGGGTGGGATTGGCCATGGGGTCACAGATGCACCCAGACTGTTACCTCTTGGTAAGAAGGCTGCTTTTCTGTTCCCAATCACTGCTATTCACAGTGAGAGCTCTCAGCGTCTCTAGGCTGGGAGGGATATTGTGCTTAGGACCAAAATGTACCATCTTTCCCCAAGCTTAGCCCAGGGCAGAGTGCACAGAATGAATCCTCCTTTTGCTTCTTCTAGGTAGCAGCAGGTAAGGGAATTCTCCCTGACTTTGGAGTCAGACAACCTGGCTTCATATCTTACCTCCTATACTTACTGTCTGGGTGACCTTGGACAAGTCACATCACTTCCTTGGGTCTCTGCGTTGTCATTTGTAAAAAGAAGGCTCTGGAGTAGATGGTCTCTAGCGGCCCATGTAGCTCAAGACCTGTGATACTGTGGTCCTCTCTAGATCTCTCAATGCCAAGTTCAAAATGTTTCCAGACTGGTGAATTCTGGAAAGGAGCTTGTTTGTCTCATGTGGTCCATCCCCAGAGACTGACTTCTCTCTGGCAATGCTCAAATGGGTGCTAAGTATTTACATACCTCACACAGCAAAAAAACCAAGATAGGAAATAGAAATAAAAGGTGCAGCACGGCTTTTGTGGACCTGTTTTCTCATCTGTTAAAAAAAAGTGTTCCCCAATAGATAAATGGTCAAAGGATATGAACAGGCAATTTTCAGAGGAAGAAATTAAAGATATCTATAATCATATGAAAAAATGCTCTAAAATCACTTTCGATTAGAGAGATGCAAATCAAAACAACTCTGAGGTACCACATCACACCTATAAGATTGGCAAACATGACAGAACAGGAAAATGATAAATACTGGAGAGGATGTGGGAGAGTTGGAACACTAATTCATTGTTGGTGGATCTGTGAGCTGATTCAGCCATTCTGGAGAGCGGTTTGGAACTATGCCCAAAGGGCTACAAAAATGTGCATACCCTTTGACCCAGCAATATTGCTACTAGGACTGTATCCCCAAGAGATCATAAAAATGGGAAAGGGTCCCATATGTACAAAAATATTTATAGCAGCACTCTTTATAATTGCTAAAAACTGGAAATCAAGGAGATATTCATCAATTGGGGAATGGCTGAATAAATTATGGTATATGAATGTAATGGAGTACTATTGCGCCATAAGAAATGATGAACAAGAAGACTTCAGGGAGGCCTGGAAGGACTTATATGATCTGATGCTGAGCAAAAGGAGCAGAACCAGGAGAACTTTATGCACAGCAGTGACCACAGTCTGCGAGAGTTTTTTCTGGTAGACTTGGAACTTCATAATAACCCAAGAACTTAAAAAAAAAATTCCCACTGGTTTTCTAAGGCAAAATGCCTTCCACACTCAGAGAAAGAACTATGGAATTCATTCGCAGAATGTAGCAGATCATGTTTGTGTGAGTGTGTGTGTATTATGTTTTGATTTATTATATGACTTCTTCCATTTATTTTAGTTCATCTACATAGCATGACTATACTGAAAATCTATTCAATAGGAATGTATATGTAGATCCTACATAGAATTGTATGCCATCCTGGGGAGGGAGGGGGGTGGTGAGGGGTAGGTGTGGGGGGGGTAAAAATCTAAGTTTTATGGTAGTGACTATAGAGCATTAAAAAAAATAAGATAATAAAAAAATTTAAAAAAGTAAAAAATAAAAAAAAAAGTGATCGCTCTAGATCAGGAGTCCATGAATCTAAAAAAAAAAAAAATCCATAAGGGCATCTCAATCTAATAGGTTTCCTTTGTAATTCTCTGTGTGGTTTTTATGAATTTAGAAACTTTATTCTGAGTCTGCAGGCTTCCCCAGACTGTTCCCAAGGAGTCCACAACACAAAATAAAGTTGAGAAACCCCATGCTGGTTGGTTTCTAAGATCATTTCCTGCTCTAAGATCTGCAGCACAATCTCTTTAAAAATGTTTTATTAGAAGATGTACAGACAATGGGGTATAGAAATCTATCTTGCCCTATAAGAATGTAAGGGGGAGGGGAGGGGAGTAGAGTGATAGAGGGGAGGACAGACTGGGGGAAGAGGTAATCAGAATGCATGCCATCTTGGAGTAGGGGGAGGGCAGATATGGGAGGAAATTTGGAACTCAAAATTTCGTGGAAATAAATGTTGAAGACTAAAATAAATAAATTAATTTAGAAAATGTTCTATTAGGCAGGGAGGTGGTATTTCTGCCTCTGCTTTCTTGAGTCCACACTACTCCTTGGTGGTGCAATGACCTTAAACCTTGCTGTATGTTGGGAGGAAGCCTGAGGAGCTGAGGAGATTCTGGATCAGCGTTCTAGCTTATAAGACAGAACCTCAGATATGGAAAGCCACCTGGCAACAGGAGCACTTGGTAATAATACAAAAGTAATTTGAGGAGGACCATTAGCAGAGATTCAAGGATAGGAAATAACAGGGTCTGGGCAATAGGTGGCGCTGCAGTGGACAAAACACATGCCATGGAGTTAGGAGGACTTGAGTTCAAATGTGACCTCAGACACTTACTAGCTGTGTGGCCCTGAGTCAGTCACTTAACCTCCATCTGCCTCAGTTTCCTCATATGTAAAAATGGAGATCACAATAGCCCCTACCTTACAGGGTTGTTGTGAGGATACAACTTAGAGTGCTGTGTAAATGCTAGCTGCCTTACTGAACCGTACTGTCTCTAGACCACCGTAAGGAGAACTACCCAAGGAATCTGTGAAGTATTTTTCTCTTGGAATGCTGGGCAACCAGAACCAGAATCTGAGGCCATCTTGGTTTTCCCCTTCTCAACCTCCCACCGTGACTAACAGCCCAGATCTTAGGCAGTCTTAGAGGCAGTAAGGCCTGGATGCCAAGCCCAGTTGTGTGACCCTGAGAGAACCAGCTAACCTCTCCCAGCCTCAGTTTCCTCATTTGTGTCACTAGGATGCTGTGAAAATCAAGTGAGATGAGTACTTTGAAATGATCTATAAGCTCTGGCTCTCTTTTCTACCCTTAAACATCCCAAGAAAAATAATGCCACAAAGATTCATGTTTGTTTTCAGCTTACCTTTCCAGATTGGCTTTACATTCTTTCTTTTTACACATTCTACATTCCCTCCTATCTGTACTACTTGTACTCCATTTCCTACCTCCATGCCTTTGCCTAGACCTTTTAGAATCATTTGCTTTCTTTGAGGTTTAGCTTAGGCAGCCCTTCCTATGGGAAGTCTTTCCAAAGTTGCCTGGTTGTTAACACTCTCTCCTCAATTTGTGTGTGTGTGTGTGTGTGTGTAACAGTTTACAAAGTAAACTCTCAAAGGAGGGACTTCTTTTCACCTTTTTTATACTCAGAACCTAGAACAGATCTTTGCATCATTAGGCAACTAGTACATGTTTGTGGAATGGAACAGAATTCTGTTTAGTTGGAAAACTTTTGCCCAACAGAAATGACATTAGAGAAGGGGCTCAGAAATGGGAAAAGCATGTAGAAGGTATGTAGGAGCTCTCCAACCACAAAGGGAGGCATCCTGCTGAAAAAGAATCACTCACAAATGCTGTCTTTTCAAAGGATCCCAGAAATTAAACTTTTGTATCCCAGGACAGCTTGTGGCCCATAATTGCCCATTCTTAAGATTTTCAGCTGTCATGCAGGGCTTCTGATCAACAGGTTTTTCATCCACATCCCCAAGTTGCTTTCTCAATAGTGATATCATTTGTATTTGAGGACAAAGGAAAAGTGATGTGGCTAGGAGAGGGAGAGAGAGAGACAGACAGAGACAGAGACAGATGACAGAGAGAGAGAGAGAGAGAGAGAGAGAGAGAGAGAGAGAGAAGAGAGAGAGAGAGAGAGACTGACAGAGTGAGAGAGACAGAGACACAGAGAGACAGACAGAGACAAAAACAGAGACAGAGAGAGAGAGAAATTGCAAGCAGAAAGGCAGTGGGACAGAGAGATAGAAAGACAGAGAGAGAGAAATAGAAAGAAACAGACATAAACAGACACACAGGGACAGAGAAAGGGAGGGTAGGGAGGGAGAGACAGAGATCCAGAGAGAGAGATGGAGACAAAGAGAGATGGAGAGAGACAGAGGAGGAGGGAGAGAGACTGAGAGATAGAAATAAAGAGAGAGGGAGGAATGGAAGAAAGGAGAACAAGGAGAAATCAAGGGGGAGGGAGAGAGGAGAGAGACAGGAGGGGAGGAGGGAGGGAGACAGAGACAGACATCATGATTTGGAGGCTTTGCAGTGTAACCAGCTTTGCGGTTCTATGAGGCACACAGAGCTTCAAGGGTTTCCGTTCTGAGTGTCTGGTCCCGGAAACTGAAGAGACTTGTGGTTTCAGAAATGACACACTTTGGGCTCTGGAGTTTGGCCCCAATCCCCGGCTTCTGCTGATCGGCGGCTCGCTCCCATCAATAGGATGGCAGGCTGCAAACCTGGCATCTGCCCCCCCCCCCCCCCAGAGATAACCAGCTTCTACAGCCGATGCACATCAATCTCTTTATCTGGTGAAGGAAGAATTTAGCAATCAGAAAGGCTGTAGTTTTTGGGTGTTAGTGGGTCAGAGTGAGGGGCTGGGGAGGAGAGGCATCACTCAGATGGCTCTAGAGTGGGAACAGACTTTAGAGAGCATGGAGCCAACTCCTTCATTTTAAAAATGGTGAAAGGGAAATTGAGAGAGCTCAAGTGACTTGCCCAGGGTCACACACCTGGTCAGGGTGGGAGGCAGGCTCAGGTGCGGGGGGGCGGGATGGGCAAGAGTGTTGATCGTAACAGAAAGGACCCTTATTGCTTCAGGAGCCTCTGATCTTCCCCAGCTTGACCAAATATAAGAGACCCCGACTTACCAGGGCTGTTGAATTGAGTGTGTGGGATTCCTCAGGGGCAAAGCAGCCTTGTTTAATCACTAAACTGCCCGATACAGTCTGCATGAAGAGGAGCCTGAGGTCTGATAAATAATAATGTGGTTCTGAAGCTAGGATCTGGGAGGTCCAACTTTGCTCAGTCTTTCAGTAACACCTGAAAGTTTAACCCCTTCACCTCACCTCCACATGAGTGGCAGAGTGGATAGAATTCCAGCTTTGGAGTTCAAATACTGCCCCAGACACTTACTACCTGGTGACCCAAGAAAAATCATTTAACCCCGTTTACCTCAGTTTCCTCATCTGTAAAATGAACTGAAGAAGAAAATGTCAAAGTACTCTAAGAAAACCCCAAATGGGATCAGGAAGAGTCTGATGTGACTGTGACTGAGCAACAGGAAAACGGAGATAATGACAGCACTCACCTCCCAGGGTTGTTGGGAGAGCAAACAGGGCTTTGCAAAGCATGCTTTGTAAATGTTAGGCATAAGAATAATACCTGGCATTGATACAGTGCTTTAAAATTTGCCACCGTTTTTACCATCAGTTCACTTAATTCGACCCTTGGACGTAGGTGCTGTTATTACCTCCATTTTACAGAGAGGGAAACTGAGGCAGGTGGTGGTGAAGTGACTTACTCAGGGTCCACAGATAACAAGTGTCTGAGACTGGATTTGAAGTCAGGTCTTCTTGACTCCAGACCCAGGTCTCAAATCTTTGAGTCTCAGCCAGGATATGAGCACTCTCCCCTCCTTGCCCAGGACAGTATGTTCAACGTGACCTCCTCAAAGCCATAGTTCACGAACCCTCACTGCTGCTCTCTGCACCCCTTCCAACACGTGCAGCATCAGTGCCAAGAGCGGATACACCTACGTGTGTGGTCAGAGCTGTGCACAGAGGGCCATGCGTGGAAGGGCAGGAGTGCTCACTCTGATGTGGGGTGGCTGACGTCCTCAGGTGATGTCATCAGTCTCTGCTTGCTGGGCCTTCTCATGTGGTCACCTCTGAGTGGCACTCTACTGACCTCGTGAGTGCAGAACTTTTCTGGGCTACCTGAATTCCACTGGAGTCAAGTTGTCGACTTCTTTAATGAAGGAGGCAGGACCTTCCCACACCTGGGCATCAGGAGGTAGAAAACCTTTAGCTGTTTTCTCTCCATAACTAGAGTAATCTGGCGGTCCCCAGCATGTTATAGCAGCATGATTTTTGTCTCTAACCTGGGGGCTGTTCATCGTTTTCTCTAAACTATTTTGATTACCTTTTCAAGATAATTGATTTCCTCTGTAATCTGTATTTTAGTTTATACATTTAAAACATGATTCAGAGGAAGGGTCCTGAGACTGATGGCGAGGGTCCATGACCAAAAAGGGCAAAGAAGCCCTGTACCAGGGGTGGGGACCCTGCCAACTGTGGATTCAGTCAGAAGGCCACACTTGAAGATCTAGAAAGCCACATGTGGCTTGAAGGTCTCATGTTCCCCACCCCTCCCCATCCAGAAGGAATCTTGCCTGGGGTGGGGAGGGGCAAGTTGTTTTGGAACCCAAACAGGCCAGTCATGGGAACTGAGTCTATCTCAGAACCTACTTCCCCTGGCCCCCAGGAGCAGCTTCTCCGGGCCAAGCCCTTGTTGCACTTGGGGTTAATACATTACTTTAACTGCATTCTGTGGTTGTCGTTCAGTTATTTCAGTTATGTCTGACTCTTCATGACCCGCTCTGAGGTTTCCTTAGCAGGCTGGAGTGGTTTGCCATTGCCTCCTTCAACTCATTTTACAGATGAGGAAACTGAGGCAAACATAGTTAAGTGACTTGCTTAGGGTCACATAGCTGGCAAGTGTCTGAGACCAGATTTGAAGTCAGAGTGAGTCTTTCTGACTCCAGGTCTGGTACTCTAGCCACACAACTGCCCATCTTTGACTGCATTGGATGGTCTTAGAGTCCACTGAGTCTCTCTCTCATTTTTTCCTCATTTAGCAGGTAAAGAAACTGAGCCACAAAGAGATTGGATGACTTGCCTAAGAAGACATAGCCAGGAAGTGTCTTTAACAGCATTTGAACTCAGGTTTTCCTGATTCCAAGTCCAGTGCCCTATCCACTGCCCTACCCTGTTCTAAATTCTTCAAATTTCATCAGTTCTTGATTGTCAAGCCCAGGCTTGACCATTTGTAGGAGCTGACCTCTAAACAACTATTAAGAGCTCTCTGGGTCTGGGACCCAATGGCTTTATGTCATCTCCTAAGATTTTTTGGTGTCCTGTGTAAGTGAAGGGTGAAGGAAAGGCAAGAAAAAGCATCTCAGCTGGACCCAAGGTCAATCCTTTGTTCCCAAATTTCTGCCTTGCCTTGTTACCTGTGGCCTTCGGCAAGCCTCTCAGGCTTTGAGTTCGGCCGCCCTAGGGCTGTAGCAGGACAGGAAGAGGCTGACAGAATAAGGCGGGAGAGCATTCCGTATTTGGAGAGCAGCTAGTGAATATTCAGTCAGGAGATGGAGTGTCTTGTTCAAGGAACATCAAGGAAGCCAGGATCACTGGATCCCAGAGGACACAGTGGGGACTAAAAAGCCATTAAATCTCAAATGAGATGCCTGGTCCTTTTGGAGTCTGCTGATATCCCAGGTGTCAGTCAGCTAGGGGCCCTCTGCAGAGCTGGTGTGCATGCCTTCCTCGTTTGTGAAATTAAGGAGGGTGCTTTTTTGTGTGTTCATCCTTTGTTGCCGAAGAAGACCATGCCGTCAGAGAAATGACATGACTTGCACTTGACTTTGTTTTGAGTGAGGGAGGGCTGTGCAGGTCACCAGCCTCACTTCTCCTCCAGAGCCATCTGAATCCAGTGACCAGATATTCAGAAGGATGACAGAAGGATGATTGGAGATGACCCAGGATGAGGCAATTGGGGTTAAGTGACTTGCCCAAGGTCACACAGCTAGTGAGTGTCAAGTGTCTGAGGTGAGATTTTAACTCAGGTGCTCCTGATTCCTGCACTGGTGCTCTATCCACTGTACCACCTAGCTGCCCTAAGGAGGGCATTTAGATCAACTCCAAAGTCCCTGAATTTATGTTATGAGAAGCGAGGTGGGTGGCTTCAGTTGCGCAAGGCTAGCCCACTGTGGTGAGGAAGAATCACAGAATTTCAGTGTTGGAAGGTACCTCACGGACCCCCAGTCCAAACTGCAATTGATCAAAAAGCATTCTTAACAAGCAGTGAGCTGGTCTTTGTGTAGAGACCACCAGTGAGGGAGGATCCACTACAAAGAGGTGAGCAGTTACTTTATTTTATCAGGAGATAGCACATCCAGGGGCTCAAGAGCCAGTTGTTAAATTTTCAGTGTGGGCATTTATACCTTAGAAATGGCAAATTTGATGAGTCATGGCTTGATTTATTGTTTTGGTGATTGTTTAGACTTAAGAAAGGGATGGAGAAAATGTCTCCAATGCAGATTAAGCTTAAAAGTGTGCTGTGCTTTTCCAGATAGCTAGTTGTTAAAACTTTGCCAAAGGAACTAGAATGAACCTCATCTAAACCAAATGGTGGTACTATCCCTCTGTGATGCATCTTTCCACCCTTACTACCCCCTTGTTGTGACTGTTAACATGGGCAGCTGGGTGGGGCAGGGGATCGAGAGTTAGGCCTGCAGTTAGGATCTCCTTGAGTTCAAATCCAGCCTCAGACACTTATGAGCTGTGAGACCTTGGACAAGTCACTGAACTCTGTTTGCCTCAATTTCTTTGCCTGTAAAATGAATTGAAGAAGGAAATGACAAGCCATTCCGTTATCTTTGCTAAAAAAAAAAAGCCCCAAAACCAAATGGGGTGAACAAAGAATCGGATATGACTGAAATGCTAACTAATAAGAGAGAGAAGGCAGCAGCGCTCAGTGCCGATTTGTCATCTACTTTCTTTGACATTTGCACTGAAAGTGACCAAACAAGAATGGCTAACAGGGAATTAATACTCTTACACATGTGCTCTGTTCAAAGGAATATAAATTTTGATCGCTTATACTTCTCAATGAATCTTGGGGCTTGGGGGCTAGATTTTTTTTCCTTTCTCTATTTATTTACTCTAGCATTGTTTTGTTTTGTTTTGTTTTTTGAAACACTGGGACAATTAATTTTTGATCTCAAGTAGTTTTCATTTATGATCTCTTGAAATATAGATCTGAAAAAACAGGCTTTGATAAAGCTCATTGTGATTCAAATGGAGCCACTTGACTGCGCCTTTAAATTCAAATCACTCTGGCTTTCACTGCTTGGTCAATAATAGGTGCCAACCCAAGCTTCGCTTGCTCTTTGGGTTTTGATGACTCAAAATGAATGCAAATAGCAATTGTTTTCTCTTCTGGCTAGAAACTTTGTGGGTCTTCCCCCTAGATTGATTCTTTTGGGAAGGCAAGCTAAGACATCTTTTGCCTCAATTCTCCCCTAGCCTTTAGTCGCTGAATGGGTGTTGCCTCAGACAAACTGAGACCTGGGAGATCTTAACTTAAAAAGGCCAAGATTTCCTACTGCATCCGGGGCCATCTCCACTTGTCCTACTCTGTTACTTTTTACTGGATTCCAGTGGCTGTGAGGAGAGAGTGAGGCTTTTCCTTTGCACAGCTCTGCCTCATTTAAATCCAATTTATTTACAAGTCAACACATCATCCTTCTGACATCGTTTGTCCTCTTCAAGAAGGACAAAGAACAGCAATTAGTAAGGAAATGGTAAGAGAGCCCTGATTGCTTTTGATGAATTTGAGTAATCTGGCCCACACTATGTACTGTAAGAACTGAAAGAACACACATGTGGTTGTTGAACCTTTTAGGAACATTTGAAAGATGGTGGGAAACAGGGGAGGTCCAGAAGAAGTGCAAATATGCTTATTTTCAAAAAAGACAAGAGAACAAATTCTCCTAAAAATAAGCCAATGAGCTTGACTTCAGTCCTTGGGAGAAATTTAGAGGGGATCAGTAAAGAGAGAGTTGGTGAATATCTAGAAAGGGAAGCAACAGTTACAAAGAGAACCAGCATGGCTTCATGGAACACGGGTCCCACTGGACCAATACTTTTTCCTTTTTTTTAAAAAAAAAATTAAACAGAATTACTAAACTTTTGGATCAGGGAAATTTGCTAAATATTATTTATTTAGATTTTAGGAAAGCATTTGATAAAGTATCTGATATTCTTCTGGAAAGCTGGAAAGATTTAGACCTGATGAAAATACAATTAGATAAGCTGGGAACTGGTTGAATGATTGGATTCAAAAGTAATTGTCGGTGCTTCGATGTCAGCTTGGTGGTGTGTGGGATACAGTGACCCTAACTCAAATTAAACTCAGAGGCATCTCAAGGTAGAAGTCAAAAAGGAATTTATTACAATCTCATGAGAAGGGGCACTTCCCATGAGACCATGGGTGGTGTCAGCAAGGTAGTGCACCTGAGCCAAGAGGAGTACAGCATTATATAGTCCCTAATACAGAAGCCTACTAGCCTCTCTTCCCATTGGCTGGGAATCCATGTGTACAGTCTAAGAGTGGGAATCTACCCCAGAGACAAAGAACATGGAAAGGTTTGTTGCTCACCAATGAGGGTTTTTGTTACCAAATATGGAACTTGAGGGAAGAATGCTGATGTGGCATTAAGGGGATGGTGAAGGGGAAGTACACCAGGTTGAGTGACCAGAACTTCAGTAGTTACTTAGTTATTCTAGCTTTGGTAGGAAAAGTGGGGGTTTTGGAGAATTCATGCCTGAGGGGTCTTCACTTAACCTGATTTCATTCCGTGGGAAGTCTCTAGTATAGTACCTCAGGGATCTGTGCCTGGCTTTGTGCTATGAAACATTTTTCTTAATGACTTGAATAAAAGTATGGAAGCATGCTCACCACATATGCAGAAAACACTAAGCTGTGAGGGATGGCTAATCCTTGGAGGACCATTGGGACCCAAAAGGCATCATTTGGGGTTTAAAGTCCTTCATACCCTTCCAGTCTCAGGTATAAACTTTAGGGACTACCATGTTCTGTGTGATCCAGTGACTCTGACTTCCTAACCCTAAACATTATGTCCCCTGACTGAATTTTCACTGACTGCCCCACCCCCCCTACATGTGGAGTGCTCTCACTCCTTATTTCCATCTCCTGGCTTCCTTCATGTCACAAATCGAACCTCACTTTCTGCCAGAAGCCTTTCCCGATTTCCCTTCATCCTAGAGCCTCACCTCTGTTGGTTATCTCCAGTTTATCCTGTTGTAGTGTCTTGTTTGCACAGAATTGCTCACATTTCGAGATCCTTGAGAGCAGGGATGCTTTTTGCATTTCTTTGTATCCCTAGTGCCTGGAACATAGGTACTTAATATGCTTGACCACTTGTTCACTTGTTGCTATACAATGTTGCAGGATTCTGACAGTGGCTTCTTGGTACTCAAGCTTTTTCCTTTTGTGGCTGCTGATTGATAGTAGCTTTCTTTGATCTGAGAGCTTTGGATTTTGGCTGCAACCTTCTTAGAAATTTTCATTTTGGAGTTTCTTTCAGGAGAGGACTGGTGGATTATTTCTTTCATTTTGCCTTCTGGTTCTAAGAGATCTGTGCAGTTTTTATTATGATTTCCTGAAACACGATATGCCATCTTAGCAGAGGAAGGATTGGAGTGGGGGGAGACTTGAGGTAAGCAAAACAGCAGGCTATCGCAATAGTCCAGGCATGAGGAGGTGAGGGTCTGTACTGAAGTGGTGGCAAAGTCAGAGAAGAGTAAGGTGGTAGTGGTGGGAAAAAGTTTGTGACGGACTTTACAAGGGTGAAATCAACAGGACCTGGCAACAGACTAGATGGAGGGATGGAGGTTTTGAAAATAGCAACTTGGCCTATAGCCTAGATGACTGAGAGGTAATAGGATAATTAGGAAGAGGGGAGGGTTTGGGAGCGCAGTAGGCATAACATGTTTAGTTTTTGTCATGTTGAATTTAAGATGTCTTTGGGATATCACATTCCCAATGTCCAATTGGCAGCTGGAGATGTGACGCTGGAAATTGAGAGGTTAGAACCAGATTAGCAGTGGTCATACCCCATCTAGAGCATTCATTTCTGAGTGTCATATTTTAAGGGCTATATTGACAAACTAAAGAGGTTGGTGAAGCTAACAAGGCTGGGGAAGTCCTTGAGATCATGCTAAATGAATACTTGATGAAGGCACTGGAGATGTTCAGTCTGAACAAGCAACGTGACAGTTCTTCAAATACTTGTCAAGTAAAAGGGGAATCAGCTCCCCTCACCCCCCCCCCCGGGCACTAAAAATAGAACCAGGAACAATGGGCAGAAGGTTGCAGAAAGATTTTGACTTGATGGCAGGATATAACTTCCTATCGCTGAGGGCCATTTGAAATCTGAATGAGTTCAATAGGTGATGCCCATTGCCCATGCTGCTATCTTTCCTTCCACTGTAATAGATCTTTCTTGCCTCTTTATGTGAGATAATATATCCCATTCTACTTCTCCCATCCTTCTGCACCCAGTGTACTCCTCTTTCTCATTCCTTAATTTTTTTATCTCATTCCCTCAAAATCACCTCATACTTATACCCTATGTCTATATATATATTCCTTCTGTCTGTACTGTTAGTGATAGAGCTTTTAAGAGTTATGTTTCATCTTCCCATATAGTAATGTAAACATTTTAGTTCCATTGAATCTCTTATTTTTTTCTCTTTTTTACTTATACATGCTTCTCTTGGGTCTTGATATTGGAGGTCAAAATTTTGGTTTAGCTCTGGTCTTCTCCTTATGAAGGCTTGAAATCCTTCTATTTCCCTGAATGACTATTTTCTTCCCTTGATGTATTATGCTTACTTTTGCCAGGTAAGTGATTCTTGCTTATAGTGCTAGCTCCTTTGCCCTCTAGAATATCATGTTCCATGACTTCTGTTCCTTTAATGTTGCCCCTGCCAAGTCCTGTGGGATCCTAATTATGATTCCCCAATATTTGAATTGTTTCTTTGTGTCCACTTGTATTCTTTACTTGACCTGATAGTTATGAAATTTGGCTATAATGTTCCTTGGAGTTTTTATTTTGGGATCTCTTTCCTCAAGTGATCAGTGGATTCTTTCAATGCCTAATTTTGTCCTTGTTGCTATATATAAGCAAGTTGCCAACCTGCCCCTCTCTGCCTCCTCATTGTCAAGGACCAACTCAGGTGTTCCCCTTGCCATTAAACTATCCTGAATGTTCAAGTTAAAGTCAATATGAATTTGCAAGAGCAGATTCTGTGGTGGGAGGAATCAAGACTAGGACCAGGGAAATTTGGGAAAAAAAAACTCTTACCAGTGCTGGTACCATCCTGTCTCTCTGGGATGATGAGAAGTAACGGAGATTGATGGACATTTAGGAGACGATTACTATTTTCTTTTATCACTAGGTGGCAGCATTGCACCATATGCGAAAGTGGAAATCCTTTGTCCTTCAAGTTGTTTAATTTTTAATGAGGTAACGCCAATGTGAGGGTGCTCCAGCCACAGAAAACTCCCAGAAGACAGCCCTGAATGCTCGTGTCATGTCCCATCTCTAGTGGCTCGTTAATATCTGTCAGCAGGACAGATCAAATTAGTAGAGTGTAGCTGGGATATGTTTGCGCTTGTCCACAATTATTTGTTTAACTGTCCTCATTATGGGCTGTTGGCATATCTGTAGGATAACTTTAAAAAATGAAACACAAATCAATCATTTTTCTTGACAACGGGTAAGGATAAACCCCAATTTTTTTTGTGTGTGTAGTGAACTACCAGGTAAGGAAATCCCCTCTACCAATGCAGGTCAGCAGCTGCTCTGAAATTTACAGTCTTAGATAGAGGCCTAAACCAAAAGAGAGATGGCAGAGCCTACTTTTCCTCTTGGATGGAAGTCCAAAAGTCCAAGCCATAGCCTAAGAGGGAGACCAGGGAGTAGCAGTGTATGAGACACCAAATGGGGAGCAGCTGAAGAGATGCATTTCATAGAGAGGCAGAGGGGAGACCTAGGGAAGGAGCACCAGGGACATGGCACTCCACTCAAGTGTGGGCACAGCAGAGGGCAGTTCTAGAAAGAGCAGCAATTTAGCCACAAGAAGGCATTGGTAATCCTGGTGCATTAGAAGGTCAATTCATCTATGTACCCTGGACATATACAACTTCATATGTGATCTCTCTGCATATCCACTGATCCCACAGAGGGTGTATGTATTTGTGTAAGAGTGAATTTCACATTTCTTAGAGTAGGGGAGGGGAATATTGTTACTTATGGTGCTATTTTATTAAATGACTTTAATTTGAATAAAAAATTGCCATCTTAGAGAGTTTTCTGGGGGCACTCCTAGCTGAAGTGACTTGCCCAGGGTCATCCAGTCAGTTCATGTCAAAGGTGAAACTTGAACCCAGGTCTTCCCAACTCTGTAACTGGCTCTCTATCTACTCCTCTCACCCTGCTTCTTATTAGCCTTGTAATCAAAAGAATAAGTACAAATATCATTTGTCACTCGCTAGGGTCCACATATGCGGCTTTGCATTGAAAATCCTCCATGAAATAGCACGTGTCAGTGTAGTAAGCAGTGCACCTGAGAACAGTCAATAAGGTGCAAATGGGTTTAAGTGAAAACAGGATTTCCAGGCTCACCTTAGGTGCCTCCTCCCTAAAGCCTTCTCAGTTTCCTCCAGCTGAAGGGAATCTCTCCCTCCTCCTGCTATAGAACCTTTGCCTTTATCTCAGTCCACTTGGCATCAAACCAGAAGTGGATTTAATTCAGTTCTTGGGTCTAGGGATGAAAGGGGCCTTAGCAGCCTTCTATTCCAAGCCTCCTCAGTTTTCAGAGGAGAAAGCTGAGGCCCTGGGCATTGCTGTGACTCATCTCAAGCCACACAATTATTGAAGTGGAGCTTTAAATGTAGGTCCTGTGACTGTGAACCTGGCCTCTGTCCATTGTACCAGCTGCTTTCTTCAAATCAGTTTCACATCTTTGGGCTGAAGCTGTCCCCAGCCGGGCACTGGGGATGCGAAGGTATGTTCCTGAGGGCAGCTTACATTCTACAAGAGGGAATGAATGAATAAAGCCTCTATTAAGTACTTACAGTGTGCCAAGCATAGTGCTAAAGAGCTAGAGATACAGAAAGGAAAGTAAGCAGATCCTGTTTTCAGGGAGCTCCTATTCAAATGGGGGAAGATTTCAGCTGCAAGTCAGACAGAAAGGTCCGGTGTTCTCTAGGGAGCAGTGGCAAAGCAGATGGGGCCACCAACCACAATCACAGTGTTAGGTATACAAAGTAGTTGGGAGGAGGGGAAGAGAGAGAGTACTGACAGCTACCAGGAAATCTGGCAAAGACTTATGTAGAGGCAGCCCTTATGGAGACTCAGAGGGATAAAAGGATTCTAAGAGTCGGGAAAGCATTCCAGGTGGGGGGGAACAGTTTGGGAAAAGCAGACATTCCTTGATTTGCTAGCACAAAAAGAACTGGGTTGTTGTTTTACATTGGGGCATCCTTTTTTTTTCTTTTTGGGAGTATAGGAGTATTATAGGCTCTTTATAAGTGTTTGTTGATCTTGAATTTACTAGATTTGAATTTCAGAAAGATGTAATCCTTTTCAAATCATGTAGTCAATATGAGTCAATTTTTGTACTTTATTTTTATTGGAGGAGAATACACATTTCAAGGTCAATTATGTCAAAGAGAGTGTCTAAGGGTAGGAAAGGGAATTGTTTTTAGAAATCTCTGTAATCAGGTGAAGGATAGTGTGGTTTGGTGTGATGGACAGAGTTCCAGCCCAAGAGCTAGGAAGACCTGAGTTGAGGTTCTGTAATGTTAATTATGAGTGTTAGAGATCTTCCCCACCCTGAAGGGAAATTTGATTAGGGGAGATTTGTTTTGTAGGAAGACCCACATCTTTTGTTAATTTCTAAGGAGGCACTAGTTCTTTAGGGTTGTGATGCCCCCTGGCTCTGAAGTGTATAAATACTCTGAGGTGAGGGTTTACTTTGGGGCTTACTCATTGGAAATGTTTGGCCCAGATGAGACTCTGGGGAGCTCCCTTTGAAAACCCAGGTGTTGGGGCTTCTCTCTCTGGTATGTATGTATACTCAGACAGATGTATGTATTGCTTATGGTCAGACAGTTGGAAGCCCTATCTGTTGGTTTTTCTGTTTGTAATTTCTGTTTGTATTTTCCTTGAAGTTCAAGGTTCTGACTTCCCTCCTGAATTAAGTGAATGTCATATGTGCTTGATTGAAGTAGATTGTTGACTCCTCAAAAGTTGCTTTCCTTTTAGAAAAGCAGATCTAAGAACTTGTAAAGCAGGCCCTCCTATATATGCAGATACAGGTTCCAACTCTGACAAATATGTACTGGGTACCACATGAGCAGGTCACCTAAGATCTTAATGCTTTGAACCATTCTTTAAGACTACAAGGTGTAGAGAAGGAACCTACCTGCATTGGTGGAGGGACTCTCCTATTATGGATGTTCCCTGAAATAGCCAAACCATAAGTCTCATCCCTCTTCCTGCTTCGATTTCCTCAGGGTCACCCAGCTAGGAAGTGTGTGAAGTCAAATTTGAACTCAGGAAGATGAGTCTTCCTGGGGCTTCTTCCTGCAGTTTCTAGAGCAGGAGTCAAAACTTGAGCTTTAAGAATATTAATTGCACAGTCCTTAGGAGGCTAGACTAGAGAGAGGAGAGATGTGAGACTGAGATTCCAATTAAGAGGCTGTTGTAATAGTCCAAGGGATGGGAGTCTAGGGGAGCTGGATAAATGGAGAGAAGGGAACACATGAGATATATTGTGAGGATAGGATGGACAAAGCATGGCAATTGATGATGATGGATAACATGAATGAAATTTAACTAAAGTGGGGGATGGAACAATGGGAAAAGTAGGGGATAGGGAAGCAAGAGATTCCCTGGATTCAGGTCTTGGCTCAGATATTTCTTAGGTGTGAGACTTGAGCAATTCACAAACCTCTCTGAACCTGAGGTTACTCATCTACAAAATTGGGATGATAATACTGGCATGTCTGTCTTATGGTATTGTTGTGAAGAAAATGCTTTTGGAAACCTCGGAACTATTGATATGTGGAATAAATTCATTCAACAAGCACATTTATTAAGCATCTATGATGTGTTATGCACTGACTTAGGTTCTAGAGACACAAAGACAAAAAATGGAAAAGGTCTACCTTCAAGGAAGATACAATCTACTGAAGGAAACATGTGTACAAGTAAGTAAAGGGCAGCTAGTTGGCACTGCAATGGATAGTGTGGCAGGTCAGCAATCAGAAAGGCTTCCCGAGTTCATATTTGACACTTATTAGCTATGTGACCCTGGGCAACTCATTTCATGCTGTTTGCTTCAGTTTCCTCATCTGTAGAATGATCTGAGAAGGAAATGGCAAATCACTTCAATACAAATGAAATAACCAAACAAGCAAATAAGTAAATAAAAATATTTACAAAATAAAGTCACTTTGGCAAGAGAGAAATAGCAGCTGGAGTGGGAGGAGACTTCAAGAAAAGCCCTGTGCAGAATGAAGCTTTGGAGTGAAGCTTTGAAGAAAACTAGCAAAATTCCAAGATGAGATCCTCAGATCCAATCAATTGCCAGGTCTTGTCTGTTCTGCCTCCACTACATATCTCATATATATTCTTTTCTCTTCTCCCCCCTCTCAGTTTAGGCTCCCATCAACTCTTGACCAGAATATTGCAATAGCTTCTTAATTGGTGTCCCAAGTCTCTCCCTTCTCTGATCCATCCTCCTCAGGGATTAAAAAGCACAGGATTAACTCCTGCCCAAGAAACTCCAGTGGTTCATTCTTACCTCAAGGATAAAATACAGCTTTGAAAGCCTTGTACAATTTGGCTCTAGCTGATGATTTTACTCTTTATTCACATTATTCACTTTCATATATTCTGTGGTCCGGCCATACCTCCTTGCAGTTCCCCATGCACAAAATTCCACCTATCGTATCTCTAACCAAGAAAGAAATGAATATTCATCAAGCATTCCTACTCCATGCCAGGTACTGTGCTGGGAATACAAAGAATGACAGAGATAGTTCCTACCCTTGAGGAGCTCTCAGTCTGATGACAGAGACAATATGAAATCTACTACATACAAACAAAATATATACAGGATAAATTGGAGATAGTCAAATAAGAGAAGACTCTAGAATTACAGGGGATGGGGAGAGGCTTCTGATAGAGACTGAGATTTTAGTTGGAACTTGATGAAAGTCAGGGAAGCCCATATAAATATGAGAGGGTGTTCTAGGGAAGGGGCGGGGGGAGCAGCCAGGTCAAGAAATGGAGTATCTTGTTCAAAGAACAGCAAGGAAGCTAGTCACTGGGCTACAGAAAGTGTGAAGGTGGGGAGAAGTATAGGAAGACTGGAAAGGTGATGAAGGTTTTGATGTCAAGCAGAAGATTTTGTATTTGATCTTGAAGTGATAGGGAAACACTGGAGTTTATTGAATAGGGAGGTGACATGGTCAGATATCACTTTAGGGAGAATAATTTAACAGTTGAATGGAGTATGGATTAGAGTGAGTGAGACACTCAAAGTAGGGAGACCAACCAGCAGGCTTTTGTAATAGTCCAAAATGATGGAAGCATTGCAGGAGAGAAGGGAACGTATTTGAAAAATGTATGAAGGTGAAACTGACAGCCCTTGGCAACATAGGGTAGAGTGAGGAATGAGAGAGTGAGGAATGAACCCAGGTTGTGGGCTTGGGTAACTAGGAGGGTAGTGGTATACTTGACAGTAATAGGGAAGTTAGGAATTGGAGAGGTTTGAAGGGAAAGAAAATGGATTTAGTTTTGGACATATTAAGTTTAAGATGTCTAGGGGACTTCCAGTCTGAGATATTTAATAGGCAGTTTGGGATGTAAGTCAAGGACATGCCAGTTGATTGCCCATTGATTCCAGTGACCTTGTTCCATTTGACTTCCTTGTTCAAAACATTCCTCAGTGACCACCACCCTCTTATGTGTATTGTCTTTCCTCTTTAGAATGTTAGTTCCTTGAGGGTAGACACCCTCTTGAATTTGCGTCCTCAGAGCTTACTTATCACAGTGCTTCACATTGTGAATGTTTCATGTTTTGCCATTTATCTTTGAACTCCTCTGAGTAGGATATACTCCCTCCTTATCTCTACCTCTTAAAATCTCAAGATTCCTTCAGAGCTCTTTCTCATGCCATTTCCTGTAGTCAGCCTGTCCTGAACCCTATGTTGTTAGCGCCTACTCCCAGAAATTTGTACATATTTTGTATTTGATTTTCTATTCACACGTTTCTTCTTGAGGGCAAGGAATGTTTCATTGTTGTCTTTGTATCTCCAGGGCCTAGCACTGTGATAAATGTGTTCTGGGCTTAAATGGCATCATTGGAAAGATGGAGTTCCTACAATCTTGACATCATTATCATCATCACTCAGATTTATATGAAACTTTCAGGTTCACCAAATACTTTCCTCACAAGAGAGCACAAATATTATTACCCCTGTTTTAAAGATTGAGAGGGTTTGTGGCATAGTGGATAGTCAGTCTCAGAGCCCAGAAGTCCAAGTTTCCAGTCCTGCCTCTGACATATTGGCTCTGTGACCCTAGGCAAGTCACTTAACCTAACTCCAGGTGCCTGATTGCAGGGTTCTAAGTAACTCTGTAAGACAAGTTGCAGAGAAGGGACCAACAAGCATCAGTATAGGGATTCGTCTTGGGGATTCCCTATTCCGATAAAATAGTTTCTCTAATCCCCAGGCCCTACTCTAAAGATAAGAATGTCTGAGGTAGAAAGAACCTCAGCAGTTATGTAGTCCATCTCACACCCCAAGAGGAATCCTTTCTATAACATCATCAACAACTTGTTCACCAGGTCTTTTGTGAAGACTTTCTGTATTGGGAAACCTATTCCCCCTGGGGCTTCCCATTCCACTCTCAGAAAACTCTTAATTGTTACAAAAGATTTCCTTATGTAGAGTCAAACTTGGCCCCTCTGCGACTTCTGCCCACTACTCTTGGGAACCTGAATGTTAGAGAGGTTAATTGTGGTCAAAGAGATAATAGGTGTCATCCAGTCTACACCTGCTACGTTTATCACTACTAATTCAGGAACAGAGACAGGTTGAGGCTGATGTAGTCATCCCTTTCATGCCTAGGTCCCCTTGGCAGCTTTGGTTGGCACCCATGTGCGAACAGGTTTGTTCCCATTAGTGGTGCAATTCATGATGATACATTCCTGATCTCCCCCAAATAACCCTGAGGATGAGCCCATTTTTGCCTTGTGAGTCTTAAATTTTACTTGACTAGGAGTTGAAAAGAATCATCACAAAAGATGAATTTTGGAATCAAATATGTTAAGGAAGGAGGGGACATATTTCTTACTGATAAAAGGAAAGAATTATATGATTCAGGAAACTAAAGAAGGTGAGCAATTTCTTTCAAGATTCCTTTTTTATTATAGGACTTATCTCTAGTCCTATATCACCTAAATGATTAAAAATTGGAAGAACCAATCAATCACTTAATAAACGCTTACTAAGCTCCTACTATGTGCCAGGCACTATGCTAAGTGCTAGGGATATGATGAAAGGCAAAAGACAATCCCTGCCATCAAGATGCTCACAATCTAATGGGAGAGACAGTGAAAAAACAAACATGTACAAACAAGCTGCATTGAGGATAAGTAGGAAGAGATGAAAAGAAGTATTTTAAGATTGAATCATTCAAAGGGGTCAGGAAAAGCTTCCTGAAGAAGATGGGATTTGAGATGCAACTCGAGTGAAGTTAGGGAAGGCAGGAGGCAAGAGCACTTCAGGCAAGTGGAGCCATCAGTGAAAATTCTGAGAGTCCAGCAATGGAGTGTCTTGTTCAGGGAACAACAGCAAGGCTGGTGCCATTGAATTGAACAGCACATGGTGGTATATAAGGAATAAGGAGACTGGAAATGGGGGGTGTCTGTGGATGGGGGTGGGGAAAGGCCATGAAGGGCTTTGAATTCCAAGCAGAGAATTTGATAGAAAGCTACTGGAGTTTCTTGAGTGGGGCAAGGGGAAGGGTGACAGATTCATGCTTTAGGAAAATCACTAGCCTAAATGGAGAATAAAAGGAATGAAGAGAGAGACTTGTGGCAAGTGTATCAACACATTTCTTACTTATTATTCCAATAACCTAAGTGAGTGGTGATGAAGATTTATTCCAGGGTGGTGGCAGTACAGAAGAGAGGGGATGTATTTGAGAGACAGAGCAAAGGTGAAATCTATAGGCCTTGGCAAGATATGGGATCTGGGAAATGAGAAATGGAAATTGAGGATGACATCTAAGTTGTGAGTGGGGTGCCTGGGAGAATGGTGTTACTCTGCAGTGGCTAGAACAGGAGTGAGGAGGATCTGAGTTCAAATCTCATCTCAGACACTTGACACTCACTAGCTGTGTGACCTTGGGCAAGTCACTTAACCCCAATTGCCTCATCCTGGATCATCTCCAGTTATCCTGGTGAATATCTAGCCACTGGATTCAGATGGCTCTGGAGGAGAAGTGACACTGGTGACCTGCACAGACCTCCCTCACTCAAAACAAAGTCAAGTGAAAGTGATGTCATCATTTCTCTGATGGCATGGTCTTCCTTAGCAACGAAGGATGAACACACAGTCTGAAACAGGGAAGGATTTGGAGGATATCCCCCCCAATGGTTAGCAACTGTGACCCTAATGAAAATTGGGCAAAGGAAATTGAGGAGTGGTCAGGTGGATACTAGGACAGCCAAGATAGTATTGTCCCAAAAACCTAGAAGGTAAATCATGAAGATGTGGGTGATCAACAATATTAAAGGCGACAGAGGGGTCCAGAAGTCTAAGGGTTAAGAAAAGGCAAGTGGATTTAGCAATTAAGAGATTATTGGTTAATTTGGAGAAAGCAGCTTCATTGGAATGATGAGGTTCAAAGCCAGACTATAAATAGTTAATAAGAGGAAAGAAATTGGAGGTACCTGTTAGAGATGGTCTTCTCAAGGAGTTTAGCCACAAAGGGTAGAAAAGACAGGAAGGTAATTCACATGGATGGAAGGATCAAGTGGAGGATTATGGAGATATGGGCATATTTGTAGGCAGTAGGGAAGCAGGCAGTGGACAGAGAAAGATTGAATATAAATGATAGAGTGAGGATGACAGAGGGATCAATCTGTTGGAGGAGACAAGATGACATGGGATGACTTATGAAAAGGAGTAAGGGTACCTCTTCATGTGAGACAGAAGTGATAGGGGAAGCAATGGCAGAAGGCATCTGAATGATGTAAGATGACGAACAGGAGAGATGAGGGAGCTCACAGTGAACGGGTTAAATTTTTTTCTGTAAAAGATGAGGTAAGGTTCTCAGGTGAGAGGGTGGAGGGAGGGAATGCCATGGGAGACTTGAAGAAAAAAAAGATTCCAAAGAGCTGTTGTGGAAAGTGGGATCTTGAGTTCATAAGGGAGGTATAGGAGGATTGCCAAGCAGTAGTGAGGGCCCAGTAGAGGTTGTGTAACACAAATTTGTAATGGACCTTGTCAAAAGCATTGGGTGATTTTCTCCACTTTCATTCAGCAGCCCATGAGTAGGAGCAAAGGCTTTGGATGGTGGAAGTGATCCACGGTTAAAACTTGGCAGGGAATAATTGCTGATATGACAAGGGGTTCTGGAACTCAAGAAAAGATAACAACATAGAATTGAGCTGGTTAATCAAGGGGTTAAGATGGGGAAAGGAAGAGAGTATGGCTAGTGTAGTGGAGAGGGCCCATTAGGGAATTGACAGTTTAAGGTGTTGAGATGAAATATAGGGTTTTGTACTGGAAGTCAGAGGGTAAAATGGAATGCTAATAGACTGTGATCAGATAAGATTTCAGAGTTCATGAACATGGAAGTGGTTTATTTATAGGTGATGGCAAGGTCAAAGGTATGACCATATATGTCTGAGGTGAAGGAGGGGAATAGGTCATGGGAAATGAGTAAGTTGAGGAATTGGGACACTGAGGTATTTTTAAGGAGTATCATTATGTATATTGAAATCCCTTATTATGTGGGAAGGAGTTGAGGAGAGAAAGTTTGTGAGCCAGGCATAGAAATCATGAAAGAGAGAAGGGGAATGTTCTGGAGATCTGTAGACAACAGAAACCAGGATTTTGATCAGGTGGTGAATGTGGATTGTACAGACCTCAAAGAAGAAGTTACTGAGTGATGGTGGTAGGAGGAAAATATGCACAAGGGGCCATGGGGAGCAAGGAATGGTCTAACTTCCTCACCTCAAGTAGTGAGCAAGGAGAATGACTGAAGGCACAGCCAGTACTGGAAAAAGAGGTGGCTAGGGAAACTAAATAATTCAAAGACAAAGGAAAGCTGGATAGTGAATAGAAAATGGTCACATCTTATGACTTTATGCAGTCAGCGATGTACAAAACATGACACTGGACAAGCATGAACAGAAAGAGATGAGACACATCTAGCAAGGAAGAATGATAACATATCAACATCCTTCATGCTCCTCTTGGTACTCAAAGATACTAGAAAATAGAGAGAATGACCTGCAGTCAATCTGGTTGGACCCTTTTGGACAACTTATGGAAAGATGTGGACAAGAATGGGTTAGGATAAGTATACATAGAAGAATGAATAATATACATTGCTGGAAGCCATCCCCACCCCAAAGAATGAAAGTCAAGAATTTAGACTTACGACAAGATATTGGTCCTGGCTGGGTAGTATTTAATGTACTCCAGTCTTAAATAAGAAGCTATTCACACAAAAGTTCCAAACCAAATATATAATAAATAAATCATTAAGTTAAAAAGAACATAGTTTATATTAAAATTTGACTCTTAGTGACAATTCTAAATACAGCAGAGTAATATAACAGAATAATAATGCTACAGTTCTATACATGTGTCTTCAAAAACCACCATCAGCTAAAATCATAGAAACGATTTATCCTCTCTAAAAGGTCTAGAGTTCCCTTGCCGTACGAAGGAGGTAGGTGGGAGTTCTCTGTCCACATTGCCTGCTGCAATGATCTTCTATAGAAACATTTCCCTTCTTTGTGCAATAGGGGGTGCCAGAGTGCTTTTGAAATCAAAATAGATCAATGCAGCTCTAGATTCCAACGTAGGGTCAGTTCTTTTTCCGGTAAGAATTCTCAAAAAAAAAAAAAAAAAAAATCAATCCAATTACAACTGGAGATTAACTAGCTGGTTCATCCTCTTTTAAGAGATGAAGACAATGAGACCCAGAGAGGGCAGGAGACTCCCTCTATAAGTGGAGTCATTCATCCTTTGCCTTTGATTGGTCTTGAATGAAATAAGATAGAGACAGAGCTTTCCATTGGCCCTGCTTTCCTCTTCGGTTCTTGGATGGCCGTTGTCCTCCCCTTGTGCTTCAGGAAAGATCTCTTAGGCTTCAAGTTCACTTGTACTTTTAAAAGTTCTTTCTCCCCATCCCAGCTTCCATGAAAGGATTTTTATTTCAGGTAAAAAACTTGGTCAAACAACTTCTGAACAGATATTTCAGAGGTCTAACAGTTATGGTACAGAGAAAAATCCATTATTTTGAAACTCAAGCCAGAATATCAAAGAAATAACTACCCACTAAACCAGGCAGAGACAAGAACATAAAGAATAAGTGTTTCAGTTACTGCAGAACTGTTGATCTCCCATGGTTTCTATAACATTGGCTAAACCAGATAGAAGTGGACAGCTTTTAAGTTTGAGCTCAGACACATGTAAATGTTCATGGTTATCATCATGTGTACCAGTCATTTCCAAAATGGTCAAGCGTTTCAGAATGGAGTGTGGTAATGGAGCTGAGGTCCTAAGAAAGAATTATGGTCTTGAGAATATTGCTGTTTGGAACCAGCTTTTAAGTGAAACCATCCTCCACCTGAGTTAGTAGGTGGATGCTGTACACTTCTCTTTCAAAACAGATAATAGATTTTTTTTCTCTCACTTCCTATTAGACCCAGAGCGCTGATCATCCCACACATTCTCTGTTCTTTGGCATGTTCCAAAGATCAATCTGACAGAGATAGGGGCTTCTTGAATTAGCTTATGACTTTGTGGTAACTATTTTATTCCTTTAGAGGAAGGGATCCTAACATTTTGGGGTCATGGGCCCCTTTCAGCAGTCTAGTGAAGTCATGGACCCATTCTCATAGTAATGTTTCTTTTTTTGATACATACAACAAAATACATAGAATTACAAAAGAAACCAAGTATAATGAAATGCAGTTTTCAAAAAATTTTTTAGAAAGTTCACTGATCCTAGATTAAGAACTCATCCTAAAAAATATATTTGGCTGCATATAGAAGGTTATTGAAGAGGTTGCTTGTTTCCATTACACTTGTTTGGATGCTTGGTATATTTAAGACATTTAAGACAAAGGGAAATCTCTTTCCCTCAAACCATTTAGACACAAGTTGTGCAAGGAATTTTGCAATGTTTGCTCCATAGGAGTTCAGTTTTCAGACTTCAGAGTTCAGTTTGGCCAGGGATATTACTCTTCCCTGCCATCTCCTGTGTCCATCATGGAGGCTTTGTTGGAAAAAGGGAGGGAGGCAGAACATGAAGTGTGGCAGCCCCAACTGGCTCAGAATACTTTCTGTGAATTTAGTGGATAGGACACTGGAGCTGATTCAGGAAGACCCGAGTTGAAATCCTTTCTCAGGGCTACAAACTGTGTGGCCCTGAGCATATATCACTTAGCTTTTTTTTTTTTCTGAAACTCATCTACAAAATGATGGGGTTAGACTCTATGACCTCTGAAGTTTCTTCCAGCTCTAAATCTATGAATGGGAAGGAAATTTTGGGAGGGGGGGTATTTTATACCCTCTTCTGCCACAATACCCTAATCCTATGAAAAAACAGTGAATAATATAAATACATTTTTTCATTCCCATAGAACATAAATATTTCATTGAGTCCTTATGAACAAAATGACATTCTTAGTAGCCAGCTAGAAAAGTAAT